>CM048755.1:17655866-18855866 GCA_026315105.1 Locusta migratoria | reverse complement strand
AGTGCAATAATTTTGCGACGTAATAAACAAACGTTACCGTCTAATGTAGTTTCATTACTTAGATCGTCCCAGGGGATGTCTGAGCAATCCATTTGAAGAGCGTCATGGTTACGTTTTTTTAGGTTTCTGTAAGTTACTAGGGGAGATTTTTCTCTGATAGTTTGAATTGTGTAATTTAAGAACATCACGTCATGAGCAGAGAGTCCCGGAGCAGACGTCTGACTGGCGCGAATTATTTTATCTAGTCGCTTTGTTGCTATTATATCTATGCATGTATGGCTGTGTGGCGTGTGATGGAGTGTATCGAGCGGGATTATGCTCATATCATGGGAGTGGAACAGTTTTCTTAGTTTCTCTGCAGAGGGAGATCTTAACTGTAAGTCGAAATTCAGTGTGCAGAATAGTAGCACCATCAGTTTTATGGCCAGTTCATACTGAAGAGACGCTACTGAGTACATCAGGCGATGAGACTAAAAAGGTAATGGCTGGATAATTATAACTCTTATTTATCTTTGCATGCTTCGAGTTGCCATCGTGAATTTTAAGCAATGGGTGTCCATAAAACCCTTGTACACACAGTCCATATAGTGTCAGATCAGATAGTTTGCCTAAGGAGCTTGATCTTCTAAAGACAGAATTTAGAGGAAATGGATTTCTGCCTAGGAAATTAACCCAGATAGCGCTGACGTCCCCCCAGAAGGACGAGAACGGTGCTTACTTTTTTTACTCTTGTCTGTAAGAATTCTTACACATCGTCATATTTTATTTCTTTGAGTAGCCTGCTCTTCTTGCAGATCAATTTTAGCTTGTATTGTTGATTTCAAAGTGGTTGGATACACCTGCAAAGGTGAGGTCCATACATAAGATAATGAAGACTTCCTCCTAGTTGGGTTTATGTTTCTTGAACTTCCTTCAGTTTTTGAGACATTTATATGTATATATTTCATCTTAAATGTTCTTTCAATAATAATGATTCATCAGATTAAAATTATAAAATATTCATTTTGATGTCATTCCAGAAAGAAGGGCAGTATTGCAAAACTAATGTAGTGATTGCGAAAAAAATCACTTATAACGATCTTGTGCAGTCATATGAAGATAATGAATAGCTTCTGAGAAAAAATTAAACCAAAAATAAATCCGCGCTATCTGGGTTAACAGAGTATTTTCATTTAAAACCAAGACCCAGAATATGGATAAGGAGGATGTCATGTTGGCAAAGTCACTAACTTTTCTTCCATTCATTGGAAAGATTTTATTTAAAATAGCTAGAATACTTTACAATTTTCAAGTGAAAGTGATTTTCCACCCACATTATAGGATTTTTTATCTTCTTGTATTCATGAAGGACAATGTGTTATTAGAGAAGGTGGGAATTTACAAAATACCTTGTGAATGTGGTGTGACTTACAAGGTGCGTCTGAAAAGTTCGGTGAATGGTCACAGGAAATATAGGAAAAAAGAGTTACTAACAAAATACTTTCACTGGTCTTCAAAGTAATCGATATTGATTACAATACACTTCTGACATCAGTTGCACAGCCTTTGGAAAGTCAACAACCGCCTCTTGTGGAATCACTGGAAGCACTGAGGTCATACATTATTGGATCTCTGCAACCACTCACACACACACTTTTTACTCACTACTTCAACACCATAATACATTCGCACTAATCCCATTGTGTCTCCATTGCCGTTTTGCGCTCCATGTTGCAGTGACACAAGTTCTCACACTAAACCTGTTAGCTGTGTCGCAGCGTGTACCACCAATTTACTGCAGTGCTTTTCAGGATAGGGGGCGCTTGCTGACATGCACTCATTGTCTATATGCAGGCACCTTATCCTCACCAGTGCAGGTTGTAAACTACGGCACCATTCATCAAACTTTTCAGACGCTTCTTGTATATAGGATAAACAATGTATACTGTGGAAGCATGCTGCACAGAACATAAAGATTGCACCCACATTTGGAACCTAGTAAGTCCGCAGTTGTGGAACATTGAATCTCTGCTTTACATTCAATGGAGTATGACAAAACATTAATTTTTGGCATAGCAACATCTTTTTGGGACTCCATCTTAAAAGAAACAATTAAAACCTGTGTGGCAGAAAATGTGATAAATCGTGGCAGGGCTACCAGCTGGACAAAGTGTGGAATCCTCTCATCTCCAAGATCTGCTCTGGAGAAAGACGCCAGAGGACTCTGATGCCAGCTGCGGTGGCCGAGGAGACTGAGGCGCTCCAGTCACGGTCTGCACGGCCACTACGTTCGGGGGTTCGAATCCCCCCTCGGGCATGGATATTTGTGCCGTCCTAGTTCGTAATAGTTCATAAGTAGTTTGTAAGTTTAAGGACTGATGACCCCGTAGTTAAGTCCCATAGACTACAAACATTTGAACATTTGAGGACTCTGATGTCTGTGGTGGGCAGCAGCACCGAAGACAGCTCACTTATGCACCGCTGCCAGAAAGGGCACTGTTGTGGGGTAATGTCATCAGTCAGTCACTGTAACTTTCACTCAAGTGTGGAATACTCTGAATGTGATATATAGGTCAGAAAGGAGTACATTGTTTTTAGTCTTGATGGCTTACCACCTCAAGATTACTGGCAGGGTTCCACTTAAAATGTATTGGAGCACAGTTAACTATCATGAGCTACAAGCCCAAAATCTCTTCAAACAGTGCTGAATACTCTATAAAAGCAAGCAAGAAACTGTCCTCTAGGTACCAGTTTGTGACCAGCTTTCAGTTGGGAATCCATGATAAATGATATGTCATTAATAAATTCCTAAAATTGCACTTTGGAAGTTCCTAATTTCTCAAATATTACTGATGTACACATTAAGTGAGTTACTGTGTTCTTTCTGCCTAGTTTTTTACATAAATGTATAGGAAAGCCTGAATCAGTGAACTATATTAACGGACATTACCCACATCAGATTAGATGTGCATTTTCAGTTAAAAAAAAGGTATCTTTACACAATTTTACAAAACATTCGATTTTTTTGTAAAATTGCTAATTTATATCTAAAAATTCATCTACTGTGTAGAATGAGTTTCACTGATATTCCTGAATTTCCAATTAATGGAAATTTATTTTATGTAGGGGAGAGCAGGACAAGATGGGGTGGAGGGCAAAACGGGGTTTTTGTAATTTCTACCATGACAGATATCGCAACCTAGTGGCGAATAGTTGAAGTAGTAGTCACTTGCTATGCGAGTGTCTGACAGTGCTTGCAGCCATTTTAAGCAAACAATTCAGAGTGAATACATCCAAACGTGTTTTCGTCTGGCTGATATAATTTTGCGTCATTTTCAGACGTGAAAACGTAAGAGAAGTAATTGTTTCTTATACTCTTAAGTATTATCAATGAAAAACAGCTTGTTTAGCAATAAATTAATGCATGCAATAACTAATTGAATATATCCTTGGTGCTATAATATTGTCCTAACGTAAAAATGGTCCTTGGGGGCAAGACGGGGTACCTAGTGGTCGGGCAAGATGGGGTACCCCATCGTGCCCTCCCACTAAGTACCCCGTCTTGCCCAACATGACATAACATGAGCTGCAACCATATTGACTGCCATAAACAGTTAAAAAGAAAACAGGAATTTGCCCTTTCGAACCAAACATCTTCCCAGATTCAGTATTTGAAGCTTCTGTAACTTACAAGTGAGGCCGCTAAAGCCCTTTTTAAACGATGAACGAAGGTGAACAAGATAGATAATAGTCTACTGAAGCGCTCCTAGCGTTCTAGCCCTGAACTACAAACTCAAGCCAGATCTTGTGGCAGCGTGTTTAGACGATAAACGTAATCGAACAGTAATACCCGATGTTGAAAGTGAGGTTATAACAGGCGATTTGTTATGTAGGATGTCATAGTTTAATACTGGAATTGAGGAAACAACGCTGAATGTTATTGACGGCCAAAGAAAAGCTTGCAGTCTACGTTTTTGGTCAACTTAGTGTGGTAAAGTTCTGGGAAGTGAAACAACATTTCAAAACATTCACATCTATTTTCAAGCGAAAAAAATAAACTTACGAACTCATCAAGCCATATTTACAAAAGCGTAAATAGACCACCTTTACTTAATCTACTGTACTACGATTTGCCCACTGACATTGTTAATAACGCCATGCACAAATGAATTTTTTGTCTTTCATTTGGACTGACTTCTTCATTTAAAATGCTATGTAATGAAAATTGCAGCATCAAAGTAAAATCTTATTCAAATAAACAATTGGCTTCAGTCTTTACTGTTACGACATTGCAAAACAGAAACCATTTTTCGGTTTCAGATGTAGGCCTACGATCTCGCTTTTCGGTGGACAATAATTGACATAAATATTTAAGTGTTCATGAAACATTTGCAATTTACCGCTAAACCAAAGTATAATAATAAACTAAAGATTAATAAGACAAATTTGCGTGCAAACCGTGTAATTGTCGACTACAATATGAAAATAGCCTGACGAAAATAGGTTAACTTCCGATGTCAGCAGAAGACCGTTCAATCAAAACAATCTTCTCGAGAATGCTTAACATGACGTTGACGTTAGGTGACGGTCTGGTGACGGACAGTGTGAATGCCGCCATTAGAAATACATTTTGTAATACATTCTGATCATAAACTTCGACATAACGCAAAATATACGTAAATACGAAGGAAAATGGCGGACTAACTGGAGCAGTGACTGCAGCTGACAGCTACTAGCTCGCGCATGCGCAGTGAACCCTCTAGTACCGAATTTAGAACGGGCCCTATTTCTTTATCGCTAGAATTATCGCGCTTCGATACTAGCGCGATCATACTAGTGCAGCCGTTCAAACGACTGACGGCCGCCATTAACGCAACTTGTTATCAATCTATTACAAGTTCGTTGATCGTTTAAAAAAAAAAAAAAAAAAAAAAAAAAGCAATGACGAACTTGGCAAAGAAGATAAAAAAATTGAAGAAGAAAGTACATTAGAAGAAGATGACCCTGCATGCCTGTATTTCGGCTATTTCTACTCGCAGTCAACAAAAGGATGGGTGCATAAAATGCATAAAATGGGCTCACTGTTCATGTGAGGGAGAAGTGGACGAGAATGCCGAGGTCCATCATGTGTGTGAATTTTGCTAACAAAACGACGATAATAACTGAATAACAATAAACTGAACTTTAACATCACACACTGTTTACTTAATGCATTTTCATTATATATTAGAATAATTCTTTTATCAATTTGTAAACCTGTGGTCACTGAATAATTTAAATTGCCTTTGTCTTAAACAGTATTGAGGTAACCCATGTTGCCCCACCTGTGTACCCCATCTTGCCCTCCCTGTGGGGCACGATGGGGTACGTGGTAAACCCTGGGAAAATATACATTTTTAAATAGTAAATACTAACAATTTTGGTCTTATTGTTTTGTATAAACTCTAGAAATACTGAAGTTTAAGGTGGAATATCTGGTATTTTACTACAGCATTTTGTAAGCCGAAAAATATTGTTAAGTGCTTAAGTACCCCGTCTTGTCCCACTCTCCCGTATATGTTTGAATATGAAATTCTTCTCTGCATCATCCAATCGCCCAGAATTGTGGTTATACTGCAGACTGGAAGTCTAATGCCATCAGTAAGTTGCATGGCTGCTGAGAGCAGTAACCAAAACTTTCGATATACACCTTACATGTCTCTCATCAGTGAGGATTACTTCTCCTTTGAAGGTATCAGTTAAAAATCATCAACACTGTGGTCAGCATTCTAATTTTCTTGTGCTATGCTAACCTATTCCAGAGTCACTAATGGTAATTTTGATCAATTAATAATTATCATAAATCTACCAACTGTTTCATATTAGTTGCTGGCAGCGAGGTGAGGACATCCCCTTTCTGTGCCCACAGACTATTGGTATAACTCATTCTCATCAGCCTTCCTTGATGTTGATTTCCATCCATAGTTTCTCATGGATCACTGTCACATTAAATGCTTTATTTCCTCAAAAGACAGCCTTTCCACCTATCAAAATCTCTCTTTCAGTACATTAAGATAGTTTACATGAGTTTACATATTATCCTAAGCCACAGTTCTTGCTCTGTTACAGATCCCTGGCATCTTATTTTAACCTACTGACAATGCTACACATACATGTGCAGACCAGACATGAAAGACCTGATCTAATCATCCCATAAGACCACTGAGGTTTTGAACTGCTAAATGGGGCTTTTTACCAGAGCTTAAATGACCTCTCTTCATTTCCTGAAATGAAAAAAAATATATTTTCCACTGTTCCTCCTGTCATTTCCAAAACGTAATTTTTCTGGCCTTAGTATATTTTACTCCCAGTTTCAACCCAATGGATTCATAACCTATTTTCGTTTTGAAGATCCTGGTGCAAGACCTGCTTCACTTCATGTTATAGCACAATGACTGACCCACCTTTCCACTCGCATCAGAACAGGACTGATCATGAAATGAGCCACTTACCAGGTTTACTCCAAGCCTGCTACATAAATATCCATTAGCTATTTTTGGCTAAGGACTAACTGGACTACTAGCTTAGGAGTATGCTGCCTTTACAGCTTCCTCCTAAAGTGAATGGTATAGACAGAGATGTTCAGTCCACTGTGTAAGTTCTTGTCCTCTGCATGTCTGTCTTTATTACTTCCCTCACCCAATTCTACCTTACTGTTGCCTTTCCAGATTTGGTCTCCCACTGATGGTTTTCTATTTAATCTGACCTCATTTGTTTCTAGCCACATCTCTTTCCCTTATTTTGAACTGCTCAGTAATTGTTGGTTTTTACTATTTTGTAGTCCAAAGCTCTTTTGCTCTTCCATTTGGATCTAATGTAAGATACATATAATAGACTGAAAACTTCTGTCTATCTTCTTGTGCTTACATTCGTTATCTACAACAGGAAAAAACTTGTAATTAATATGTTATGTTATTTGTTCATACCTTCTGCAATATATTCATCAGCATGTTTTCCACAGTGTGAAAGTCTTTATGTTTCACACAGAACAAATTACCATATGCAGATTGTAAGCTTTGAATGAAATCATTGTACTCATTAGTGCCACATATAATTCCAGCATTAGAATGAAGACCAAGTATTTCAGTTGTTGATTGAGTAGGAAGTGCCTGAAAAAAAATCAATAAGTGCAAAAATATTTATAGTGTATCTATCAACATAAAGCATTTATTAATAGGCATGTACTATTACTAACCATAATGTGTTGGATGCAAGAACTGTATGTTGTATCTATAGGTATTCTGTATTTCCTATTTTTTGAGGAGAATGAATAATTTTGATTGTACACTACATTACTGTTTACAAAATCTAAAAGCATGGTGTTAAGAGTTCTTTGGTCCCATTCATCCAGTATATGTCCACCATAGTTGCACTCTCCTACTAAATATCTGATAGCTTCATAAGGAACATTCACTGATTGATTTATGTGAACCTAAAAAACAAGAAAAACTCTTAATTTAGAGCAATACAAGAAAAAATTGAGAATACTATAAACCATAAAGCTTAATGTTTGAAAATTGCTTTAAGTATAGTCTCAGTACCTTTAAGTAAATATAACAGGAGTCTGTTTTATAAATTAAAGGTTAGAGCAACTCTATGTACTAGCATACTGACTTCAGGAATGTGTGGTAGTGGTTTAAGGACAAAGAATAATTAATTAATTTATTTCTTAAATGCTTCTCTTAATCTACACTTGAGATATACAACAAACATTGTTTCACATCATTCCCGTGTTTGATAGAAACACTAAGTATCTTTACAGTGTTTAGCACCAAGAACAGAATGAGAAAAACCTACCATGATAGGAACTTAAGGGTAAAGAGCTCTTAAACCAAACAAACTGAATTCAACAAATTTATTGTGAAAGTATCACTATCTCCTTAGTCATGGTGTGTATTTGTGTAAAAATGTCCAAATTTTGTTAAGCTTAAGGGACTTAGTTGCGGGGTCATCAGTCCATAAAACTTACAAACTACTTATGAACTACTTTATACTAAAGACGACACAAACATCCATGCCCGAGGGGGGATTCGAACCCCTGATGGGGAATGGCCTTGCACACTGGAGCATAGCACCTCAATGTGAACGGCCGCTCTCCTGATTAGAGTCGTGTGCAGAGTACTATTTCGGCTTAGACCAGCTCAGTGTACCTGTAAATTCTGACTACACAGAGGATGTAATGTACCATCCATAAACTGCTGTAGTCATAACTAGATCAGTTCTCTGCTTGCTCATAAGCCAGGAACAGAACCTTACCTTAAATGTGTGGTCATACAGAAGCACTTTGATGTATCTCAGACTCCACAAAGAAGCACAGAATTGGAAAGAAAGCATTTCATGTTACATGGAATGAATTTATGTAAAAGAGGCAAATCACTGCTAAGCCAGAAGATAAAAATACTACTGCAAAGTGTATTTTGTAAAAGTGGTAGTTCCATTGCCATATGTAAATAAGAACTATATAGTGACTACCCAGTCAACTAATCCAAAGTGTAGTGAAGCGTCCAAAAACAGAGGAACAGCATCAGGAGATTGATCTCAGTCTGACAGTGCACAAACAGTGTCGACACCACCCTTGTCTGAAGGAAGATATACCAGGAAAAGTTATGCAAACATCCTGAATACAGCTGCAGCACCTCTATCATTTCTTATAAATAAAAACAAAACAGCAATAGTAGCAGTACCCATCAAAGAGGACAGAAGGAAAAGAGTACCTTATTCCCATGTAAAATGATTTTCTAGTAGGGAGCAATATATAGAAAGAGATAAGCAGAGGCAGGGTATTATTTGAGGTGAGTGGTTCGTTATTGTTGTTGTTGGTTGTTCTAAGGGGACCAAACAGCTAGGTCATCAGTCCCCTTGAGTGGTTCGTTACACATGATTAAAACAGTAGCTGTAACAAACAAAACAAATCCAGCTTTGCCCCATCTAATATTATGTATCATAATGTTCAATCTGTGACCAATCAATTACAAGGATTGGAAATAACATTGAATTCTGATCTAAATGCTAATGCTATATTGGTACTGAACACTGCTTAGAAAAACATCAATTAGAAACACTAACTCTCCCTGGTTTTCAATGCATTCTGTAGGATGTACTGTAAACATGAATCAAGCATCTAGTTATTATAGCTGTATACAGATCTCCTGATGGAGACGTTGAGAACTGCTGATTTAGGAAGCGCAGACAATATATTTCAAAGCCACAATCACTTCTTAGGAAAAAAGTCTTTTTATATAGCATGTCTATAGTTTGTGCCAAGTGAAGGGGGAGGCGTGAAGGGGAGGAGCTACGGCCGAGCGCCAACAGTTGAGCCTATGGGAGAAACGTTGCACAACTCTCTGCTAGCCACGCACCTAGAGAAAGAATATTGTTGGATGTCAGTGCGGTAATAGAGGGCGATGCACAGAACGGCTGAAAACTGGGTCATCTTCCTATATGATTCAGACTATAACAACCATTGGACTTCTAGTTTTGGCACACTACTGCATCATTCTCAGGTGCCACATGCCTATATTCGTAGAACCGTTTTCGACTGGTACCGCGGCTCTCGCCTCAGGTGTATCGTATAATAAGGCCTAATCTCTATCTATACAAAAGCGAAAGGACGCACATTCACTCACTCACTCACTCACTAAACACGAAATCTCGAAAACTACTTCACCTACGAAGTTGAAATTTGGCAGGAATGGTCAAAGCAGTTAGAACATAGAGAAATGTTTGTTCATAGTGAAAAATCGATTATAGCCGCCACACAGCCCCCCACCCCCCACAGTACGGAGTACCCTTGTTGCGAGGGGAAGGGGGATGCGCGACGACATCATCCTGTAGGACTGGGGGCAGTCGAGTTACCGTAAGCTCGACGAACTCCGCTGGCAGGGGAGACGGCGCCTCGGGACGACGGTGAGTAGTGCTGCCGGAGACGAAGAAGTCGAGCCGATGGGAGGGATAGGAGGGGGGGGGGGAAGCGAGTGGCCCTGTAGAGCTGCCGGGGGGCGGACGGCGGCGAGAACATACCGGTGCGGAAGCGGAGTTTCAGGAACAAACATCCTGCGACACTCGAAAACTTCGTGCAGGGTCACCAGGATGGGATTTTGCGGCGTTGTAGGCCCAATAAAACCAAATTATGAGCTGAACTGAACTTTATTATCGCCGCCACAAAACAATTGCAACTTTTTGTGTTTGTATCACCACCGCTGTAGCTTCAAGTATTCCTTCAACACGCAAACTACTGATATCCATGAATGAATATTTTATGTTACAACATTCTTCGATATAAATTGCTACACCACCATGAGCTAGGTTTTCTCTGCAGTAGCTTGTTATCAGTGCGTATCCAATTGCGACTCTATATCATATTCTTTTAACCAGTGTTCATTAATACAGATTATACAACAGTTTAGATTTTATAGCCAATACTGTAATTCATTTAGCTTATTCCTGAGTGATTGAACATTGATATGAAGTAGCACTGCCTCATTTTTGGGACTAAGGGATATTTTTTCATCACACATTTTGTTTTTTGTTTCTTTTGATAAACATTAATCATATTTATCAATAATGTCTTTCACAGAGACAGTCTGAGGGACTTATCTCTTGGCTAGTTTAATTTCTAATCTTTGCACATACAGAGATTGAAGATTTTGGTGAATTTTTTCACTGCACAATGTCCTAATTATCTTAATAGCTTCGTCTTCTTCTTTTTGCCTTTGACTGAAAAATCATTTAGTCAAAGAGGAGCCACTGTTTTCCGTCTAGTTGATGTTGCTTCTGAAGTTGCGTCTGTTTACCTTGAAGAAATTCTAATTGTTGCTGGTGTTAGTGTCCAGGTTCCAGTTGGGTTGTTGTTTTTGTAGGTTGTTTGATGGGGCTTCAGGGGATCCAGTGGAGTTATGACTTCTTTGTAGTTCTTCTCATAGTTTTTTCTATTTATATTGCTATACACTTGATAATGTTGGACTTCCCAGTGGTAATGAGATGCTACAAACACTATATTATTGAAGTATTTGCAGATGTCGAGAGTGTCAGTTAAGTAAAAGATATCATTACATTAAATACTTTTTAAATTTTTAGTTTTTAATTAGATGGTTAATTTAATTTTTTTGCAAAAGTTCTAATTTATAAGCAAAAATTCATCTGCTGAGTAGGATCTATCATTAAGAGATTCTTTCAGTTTCTTTTTTAAATGCTGGTTGGGCATCTGTCAGACATTTGATGTTATCTGGTAAGTGACCAAAGACTTTTATGGTAGCATAATTCACCCCCTTCTGTGCCAAAGTTAGATTTAACCTTGAATAATGTAGATAATCCTAGTATTGCAGCTATGCACATTACTATTACTTTTGAACTGGATTGGAGTCTTTATAACAAAGTTAGATTTAACCTTGAATAATGTGGAGCATCCTAGTGTTGTAGCTATGCATATTGCTATTACTTTTGAACTGGGTTGGATTATTTATAACAAATGTTGTAAGAGAATATATATATATTTTAAAGCTATTGTGAAGATGCATAGACCCTTAAATAAGTGTCTGCAAGATGATCTTGGCTGGGTTCCAGAAATTATTTTAATTACTCGCTTTGTCCTAAACAGGTATAAATCTAACAAATCTTGTTTTTATTTCTTACTTACTTTTGGTTTATACTTACAATGCATTAATCAGAGCTAATGACTTACTTTAGTATTACTATAATATCACAAATTACTTATTGTGCAATAACCTGAAGCTGTCTGATTGAAATATTCAGATCTGACTCGTTGAAATTATATGGCCTGCTCCATCCAATAGCGCCATATTTCCGTCTTTCTTGAATAACAGCATGGAACAAACATAATGAATATAAAAGTCGTCTGAACTCTTTGTCCTTCCCCTTACATCCATTAAAGAACTCTGGTTCCTTAATTATTCCTGATATGAATGAATGAAGTAATTTTTCCTTCAGTGCAGCTGGAATCTCATTGACGATTTTTACACTCTTCTGCAGAATTGCTTGAGGGAACTGTAAACAATGAAACATAAATTTGTTACATTTTAAATATCTTATTCATAATTTTTCATAAATGTTTACTTGATGAATGATAACAATTTTCTTATGCGTTTGACATGTTGTGCATGTACCAAGCAAATGTAGATATAGAAACCATTTTTACATAGTTGCGAGACATGTGTGAATGTGGTTATAAAGTTACAATACTGACGATTAGCAACATCTGTAGCAATAGCAGAACTAACAGAATTGACAAAAATATCATCAGTAGCAGCAGAACCACCAGCATCCATAACAATGCTGCCATCAACAACATCTGCAGATCCGACTTTAAAACTAACAGAATCAACAGCAACAATCATCATGATTTTCATCATTAGAGACTGATGATGCCTTTCAGTGTTCAGTCTAGGGTATAGGCACTCTAATAAAATTCCTCCATGATCCACTATTCAGTGCTAACATTGATGCTCCCTCCTGTATAACAAAGTTGGTCGAAAGATAGAGTGGTGTACAGCTAACATAGGCTTGGTACTGAGTTCCTTATTGCAAAAGAGAGTAAATCATAGCGGAGTACACACTGTATTAGCTGTAGTATACCTTGATTCCAATTCTTTCACTATGCTTCTACCATATCGATTGTTACAAATAGGTTACAAGTGAACATGTATAATTTCACTAATGTCCTTGTAGTAATTCACAATGGTTCTATAATACAATACTAGCAGATTATTGCAAATATATCTAATGAACTTTCTCTACTGTTCATAAATTTATCAGTGATTAGTTCAATAAGCATAAATATAACTTTATGAATAGCGTTTCTGCATATAGTGCAAATATAGGGCCAACTGTGAGCTACTGAGCAGAATGTTCAAAGTAGGAGAACATATGATAGTTTAGGTTGGACATGATGTGAGCTTGAGTAATCCATGCAGGAGTGTTAGACTGGAGTGATGGGGGTAGTGCTAGGACTTATCGCAATTGCCTTTGAGCAGTAGATTCCAGTTTTGAATCCTGGCCACGCCAAAAATATTCATACATCCATGTTGTTTGATTACAACACCTACAAGCAGCTGTGACTAAAATAAATAAATGAAACCAAATTCAATATTTCTTGTTCTTGATACTAGTTATTACCACATAAATAAACAGCAACAGCTACCACAGCTGATTTGCTTTTAATGTAACCATTATAACTTTCAAAGATTATACTATCTTAATTTTAAAATGTGACAATTCTATTGCATATTACTTTTTATGGTCTTAGAGAAGAAGGAAAAGATAGCAGTCAGTACTGTCATGAAGTTATCCCTTAAATGATTACTATTTTCTGATTAAAATTAGGTGAAGTTAGCGTTATTTTCGAATGTGACACTTTGTGTGCTGTGTAAGTCAAGAACCTCATACCCAATTTCAGTGAACTAAAATTCATTTTAAAGCTGACTATCTGAAATTGATGTAGGAATATAACGATCACAGGACAGCAATTAATTCATACTGTAAAACTTTAAAAAAAATAGTAATCATAAATGCAGTTGACAAAAGCAAGTCTGCATACAAGGAGGTGGGGGGGGCACAGGGGGCCCAATCCTCCCTCCCCCTCATAATGTTTGGACTTACATTAGATACAATGGAATTTCTCTACTACTGATATGTTTTCTTAATAATATTCTTAATTATAATACTTCTTAATAATAATACTATTCTTTCTTGATTACTTTAGTCTGTTGATGACTTGCAAAATAACTTAAGAGTTTTTTTACATACTGTTTTATTTTCTTTACTGTCCCAGTGGAAAATAATTGTTTTACAGACAGTAATCTTTAAGTGATTATTCAGTTACTTATTTTTTAAAATAAATATCCAAAAATGACGTTCTTTAACTCATGTATCCAGATAAAAGGAAATCCAGGTTGTACGTACACAGTGCCTGCTGGCTTCTGTCTCGGATTTTTCGGCCGACGTTTGTTCGATGTTGCAACTGACATTTTGCTATGACCAATTCAGACTCATATTGGCCAGCCCTGTTAAAAGTTTCGTATTCGATTGCTGTTGGAGGGTAAAACTTGATCTATGTCAGCAGCTCATTGTTTGTACTGGGCGAAATGTGTGACAAAACTTCGACAGAACATCTTGACACAGACGACAACGGACAACATGTCAACAAATGGTCATAAAGCGTAAACTTTACGTTAGATAACAATGTTAGAGAAGTCTTTACAACATCTGTATGTCCCAGTATCTTTAAGGTCCAGTAGGTTTGACATTTATTTATTTAATTGCTGATACCAATAGATTGTACCTACCTTGTACCCACAATAAAACATTTAATTCACAATCTGTCATTAGTTTATTTAGGGCCCGTTTTCTGCAGATGGAGAAGGAGCTGCTTATTAAGTGTTTGTATTACCACATTACTCAGACAAGCTTGGATTAAGGTAGCAACATTTTTCTTTATTATGCTAAATGATGACACCAATGAATAATGTATTTTGTTAAGTCTCAAATACAAAAATATTTTTCTCTGTACATATACTTTGTTAAGCAATGTTAACGATCTGAAAACATTATTACATTTACAATAGTTTGTTATTATGACAGTAGTTCCGTAAACACACACTCAGAAATCGTAACATATTCGGAATTTACTATTCAAATATCTGTTTCGTAAAGTACTTTGTTTTCTAATCAGTTGTACATGTAAATAACACACAGATTTGTAGAACATACTTTTAATATATTCAGACATTAGATTAATATACTGACATTAGATGAACTTATACCTAAACTTGAATAGTTGAATTGTTGATATGTTACAAATTCATATTTATTTCTAAGGTGTTTCCCTTAATACTCCTAAAGACTTCATAATGAAGTAAATGATAAACAGAATGGAAAGCGACTATAAATGTCCCATGAAGAATTTAGTGTCGAAATGTGATATGATTATTTTATTGCATTTGATTCAGTTCACCATCTAAGACACGCTATTTGCTGCAATAATAAGTTTGAGGCCCCTTAATCTTCCGCCAGCCATCTTGAATGCAGAGAAAATAAACTTAGTTTTCGCAAACGAAATTTGGTGCCTATTGTTTTCTACAAATTTCTTGAGAATCTCAAGGTTTTTTGATAGCAGCGATTCTGCTGTGAACTAGTAATGCTAGATTGTCTACAAAGGCCAGGAAACTGATCTTGGAATCGTTTTACACTTGCCCAAGTTGATAAGGTTCGTAGTTCCTTCTCCAACTCCCTAATGACTTTACCATAGTTGAAGAGCAGTGGTTACAATCTGTCACCTCGTTGCACATTGGCCTTTATCTCAAAACTCTTTGATATATCTAAATAAATTTGAGTGGTAAGAGTTTGTTTGATGAGTAGTACTGTTTCGCGTCAAGTCTATGATCTTCTAGGTTATTGAAGAGGGACTACCGATTGATGGAATCATAGGACTTTTCAAGTTAATAAACACACAAATGAGAGGTCAGCTTCTAGTAACCCTACATATTTATTTTCTGGTTGAAAATGTACTCTGAACAGGATCACCCTGGTCGGAAATCCTTTTGGTGTTACACAAGGACGCTGATGATCTAGCTGTTTAGCGACCTAAAACACCAATCATCACCATCATTTATATTATCCAATCTTGTGTTTGAGCTGCCCTTCAGTTCTCTGACGACAGTGAACTGAAAAGGACTTTGTCATCATTAACATCGAAGGTCTCTCTTTTTTATATACTGGGCAGATGAGTGTACATTTCCAGCCTTCAGATAGGTATTCTGCTTATAGGATTCCATTTGACACATGACTACTAGGATTTCTTTGAGATCGTCAAGTGGACCTAGGTTCTTAGAGACTTACACAATTATGACATCTTCTACTGATGTTCTGTTGTTTTTGATCCTTAAGATTTCGTATTTGGTGAGAAGTTGAAATACATGATTTGTGGAGGTGGGAGTCTCTTCATGAGACTGAACTGGACATCTGAGTAACTCTGAAAAATATATAGCCATCTCTATGCAGTTTTTTTTGGTTAGTCAGTGCAAGGCTTGCATCTTATTGTTGGAAGCACATGTTTTATGGAATGTACTTACAGGCCATTCCTGTGAAGTCCTGTAGAAGTCTCATTATTTTGTTTTAACCTCTGAAGTCTTTTTCGAAAAAGTGGATTTGCTTCTTCATATGTCTTTACTTTGTTCTCCTGATTAATTTAGTGATGTATTATTTTTCTAATATATATTTATCAGTTTATATATATATATATATATAAACTGATAAAAATACATTTTGGGAAAAATTAATATTAAAGGTACTCCAAAATTAGACATCTCAGGGGGCCCTGAAATTCATTATAACTTCCATGATTAGAGCTATCAAAGTCAGAGATATTTAAGTCTCTGTCCAATCATGTTAAAGGAAGCACCTCCAACCACATAAAAAAGTGAAGGCACTAGCTCAGAGTGACTTAACTAGGAATTTTTCATCAGTCTACTTAGAAAAGCAGTTGGCTACTGGAAGTAAATTTTCAGTTTGTGTGTGTTCTCAATGAAGAAGGCAGCTCTGAAAGCCAGCACATTCAATAATTTGCATCCTTTCTTTATAAGTACTGGTACTATAGTTGAGTAGCACCTCCTGTTATGAGTTATGTGCATCATTTAATTCTTTACTTTAATTCTTCAAAAGTAAAACAACATGAAGCATTTCATCTACACTATAAACATTTCTAACCCAGGACAATTTTTATAATGAGATATAAAGGTACTTCTGTTCCAATCATTAATTAATATAGCTTCTGAGTATAAAATGCTTCTCACAGATCTGAGTTCACAGTGGAACACATTGTTTTCAAGTATAAAGCCAGCTAGAAACTGTAAATTATAGTAACTATGGTTTTGGACCACAACATTGGACAGAATACAACAAACATGATCAGCCCCTCTGACATTATTTCAGAGTTGTGTTTATGCTATCTAGGTAACTTACAGGGGGTAGTTCATTGAGGATAAGTCTACATAAATTAATAACATTTGAAGGGTGTGCACTCATAGAAGATGTAGAGCGCACTAACCAGCCAATTCCGAGGGGGAAATGACTGTGGAATTGTAAGTGCATCTTTGTGTATTTAAAATATTTTCATATAGAGTAGCCAGCTTTGCAAGACCAGAGTCCATTATTGAGTTGCGGAACAGAAACCAATAATAATACTTCAATAGACAATGAACTTCATTATAGTTAAGCAGAAGACCAGCACAGCCTCATCAGATTAGGCAATGTATCTTTATTTCGGCTATTAATGACTATATTTTGCAACTTAATTTTAAAAGAAATGGGACCATCGTCATTTGAGCAATATTTTGATAATCAATGTGATGTTTATGTGACAAGTGAGTGTATTTGTAAGGTAGTGATTTTAATTTAACGTTACTTATAATGATTTTTGTGGCTCCATCGCATTGAGAAAGACAAATATTGCAATGAAAACTTCATGATACGTAATTGATGAATAAAAGCCAAACTACAATTCTTGAACAATGTTGGCAATCTGCTTTTACATTACAAATTAGCGAGCCAACCTACGTTAACAAGGGTGCAGTTTAGTAATGAATAAAAGGAGAGGTGTCCTTAGCGAAAAAATATCATGTACAGTATTTCATAACATGTCTATATCACCAGTAGTTATCTGTCATTCAATCAGTTCATCTAGAAAAGATTCATCCCACTGAACTCTTTCGTAAAATTTGAAACACAACAATTTCAGAAGTATCATGAATTTATTGAAGCAGAATTAATTACTTTTCAAATTAATGAGCTGTCTCTGATGCAAAATAAATTGCTTACTCATATTATTATTTCTCATGGAAATCATGAAATCAGAATTCATTTTTAGACAGTCATTCGTTAGTGCTTTTAATGCATGCATCACAACGTTTGGTTAAAAATGAAGTTTTTTGCCTTTTCATGTAGGTATTTATTTGTTTTAGTCTTCTGTTAGTCCATCTATACTTGACTCCACTGACTATCCATCTCTCTCTTCTCTCCTCCTGATATAAATGACAGTACATGCCATGCACGTTAACATTTCACAAATTATGAATTCCATATTTCCCTCAGTCCCTCTCCTTCCCCCCTCTCTGTTTTCCTTCACTTCACCTCTATCTGTCTGTTCATCTTGCCCCTCTCTATTCCGTTTCTCTTTTCATCTCTTCCTCTTACCTAATCCTCTCCTCCTCCAACCTCTCACTACCAATTTCGGCCCCCCACCCCCATCTTGACCTATCACATTCCCACCACCTCTACGTCAATCTCCTACTCTTCCTTCTCTATTTGTACATCTTCCATTACCTGTTATGTATGAGAAATTACAAATATCTGGCAATTTTCATGCTGATCGCTCAAAGATTATCAAAGCTTATTGCAAGATATCCTCTGCCATGTACAGAAAAATTTGTGAATATCGTGGTGATCTGACAAAATATGCCATTCCTATTGTTAGTTATGATTACATCCAAAACATGATTATTGCAGTTTCGGCAAATTTCCCGACTTTTTATAAGTATACGAATTTTCTCGTGACAGTTGTTCCAAAACATAGATTCAACAGTAATCATGCATATTTATTCAATGTTTGATTCATGACTTATAGTCATGAGTTCATGGAAAAATCCCACAGAAACGGCGGATTAGCTTTTCGCGAATTTTCCAATTTTCTGGGAATCTTTTCCAAATTTTTCTTCTTTAAAAATCTTGTCCTGACAATTACAAACATACGAAAATAGATATAGTCAATTCTGTCAAGCCGTTCTCAGGTACTGATATTTCATACCTGCAGGAATTGACTTTAATTTACTTAAATATAATTCAGGTAACAACAATCATAGTCACCCAACTTAGCTTTTGGCCATAGCGTTCATCATTCAAGAGTCTCAAGTCAGAGTGTGGCAGCTGGAGACAGTTGTGTCTGCAAGAATGCATATGTGCCTATTTCTAATGAATGCTGTGTTGAAAGTTGAGTTGTGTGTGAGCATCACTACTATGTGCAAATCCAAATTATATTTATGCAAATAAAAATCAATGCCTGCCTTTATGAAATACCATTACTTGAAACAAATTGACAGAAATGGCCAGGTTTAGTTTGTTATGTTTGTAATTCTCATTTGTATCAAGTAAATATTTGGAAAGGTTTCCCACAAAAAATCAGAGCAAGCTGGATGTCTGGTCACCGTACACATCTACCACAACCAAATTAACTTGTTGAGATGGCCGATATGGGCCACTACCACGATTTCGTGAAGGTGAAATATGTCCTTCACATGTGAGTCAAGGTTGAACTCTACAATCCACCTCACATCTCACAACAATGGAAATGTTGTCAGCAATTTGGTCATTCAGCCGCTCGCTGCAACTTGACATTTTGGTGCCGCAAATGTGCCGGCAACCACGGAAATGTTCTGTGAGCTGGCATATGCGTCTTCCTACAGGAAGTACACCGCCTAAATCTTGACCCTGAGGTGAAAAAATTACAATTAAAACGTAGCTACAGCAACAAGAACGGTTCTAACTGCCCCCTCCCGCCGCGACCAGTGAGGAATTGAATTTCCTTTCCTGACATGCTAACGAACAGGGGAAATCAGCGGACACCCAGGGCCATACAGACACACAGCGACAGAAACGCTACCAAAACAGTCAACACCAGAAACCACCCACATATTGCAAACTACACTGCCTGCCCAAGACACGACGAACCCACTCCTTCCATGTCAGGCTGTAACACACACAACAGTGAAACTGCATCTACACTAGGGAAACCAAAACCCCTGCTAAGGAGAGGACAACTCAAACAGAGTGGGAACACAACTGCACCACAACAAACAAATGGGCCATAGCCATCAGGGTCAAGTTCAACGGAACACACACTGTACTGGTGTCACTTTACAACACTCCTGGTAACACTGTAACTCACGATATCAGTACAATACTCAACATAGCATCGCGAGTCATCACCACTGGAGATCTTAAGGCAACACCGCGACTGGAACTCAAACAGACATCGCAACAACAAAAAACTGTGCGAAACTCACTAGGCAGAAACTACATCACACTTGCAGCGGTTGAACCCACTTATATTCCTTACCAAAGGAATTAGAGGAAAGACAGAGACAGACATAATGTTTGAATGCAAAATTAATAATTTGCAGCTTGGCATGGTCATATCAAATGAATATCTAGGTGTAACGTAGCAAAGTGGTATGAAATTTAATGTGCATGTAAGGATGGTAGTCAGGGAAGCCAAACAGTTGACTTTAGTTTATTGGGAGAATGGTAGGAAAAGCTGGTTCATTTGTAAAGATGACTGCATATAGACTACTAATGTGACCCATTCTGGAATTCTTCTTGAGTGTTTGGAACCCTGCCAGGACAGATTAAAGAAAGACACACAAGAAACTCAGAGATGGGTTGTTTTATTTGTTATTGGTAGGTTCAATCTACATATGATTATTATGGAGGTGCCTCAGGAATGCAGTGAAAATCATTGCAGGGAAGGTGACATTCTTTATGAGGAAAACTATTGAGGAAATTAAGGGATGTGATATTTGAAGCTGATTCTACTTCCATCAACTTACATTTTGTGTAAGAACCACAAAAGTAAGAAAAGAGAAATTATGGCTTGTCTGGAGGGACTACTCAGGAGGGTGTTATCGTCAGGAAAGGCAACACTGGCATTCTATAGATCAGAGCGTGGAATGTTAGATCCCTTAATCGGGTAGGAAGGTAGGAAAATTTAAAAAGGGAAATGGATGAGTTGAAGTTAGATATAGTGGGGATTAGTGAAGTTCGGTGAAAAGAGGAACAGGATTGCTAGTCAGACGAGTACAGAATTATAAATACAAAATCAGTTGGGGATATTACAGGAATAGGTCTAAAAATGAATAAGAAAATAGGACTGCAGGTAAACTACTATGAGCAGTGCAATGATCACATCATTGTAGTCAAGACAGACACCGACCACAGTGGTACAAGTTTATGTGCCAATGAGCTCTGCTGATGCTGAGATCCCAGAAATGTATGAGAATATAAAGGAAATTATGGGGGCAGTTAAGGGAGAAGGAAACTTGATTGTGATGGGCGATTAGAATTCAGTAGTAGGAAAAGGAAGGAAAGGGAAAAAGGAATGGTCTGGGGAAAAGAAATTAAAGAAGGAACAACCTGGTATAATTTCATGTGAACATAATTTAATCATAACAAACACTTGGTTTAAGAATAATGAAAGAAGGTTGTATACATGGAAGAGACCAGGAGACACCGGAAGGTATCAGAAAGATTTTATAATGGTAAGATATAGAGATTTTGGAACCAGGTTTTAAACTGTAAGACATATCCACAGGCACATACAGAGTTTGACCTTATCTAATTGGTTGTCAGCTGTAGATTGAAACTGAATAAACTGCAGAAATATAGAAAAATAAGGAGATGGAATCTGGATAAACTGAAGGAACCTGATGTTCTTGGATTTCAGTGGGACTTTAGGCAGCAACTGACAGACATGGAAAATAAAATGATAGAATAGGATTGAGTAGCTTCGAGAGATAAAATAGTGAAGGCAAAAGAGGACTAAATAGATAGAAATCCAAGACCTACAAAAAATCCTTATCACAGAAAATACTAAAGGAGTAGATATAAAAATGCAGTAAATGAATCAGGCAAAATGGAGTACAGACGAATAAGAAATGCCGCGGCGGAGCGGCCAGGCGCATTGAGGTGCTATGCTGCGATGCATGAGGCCGTTCCCCGTCGGGGGTTCGAATCTCCCCTCGGGCATGGATAATTGTGCTGTCTTTAGTATGAGGTAGTTCATAAGTAGTTTTAAGCTTAGGGACTGATGACCCCACAGGTAAGTCACATAAGCTTAACAAACATTTGAACATTTCGAATAAGAAATGAGGATTACAGAAGGTGCAAAATGGCTAAGCAGGAGTTGCTAGAAGACCAATGCATGTCTGTAGAAGAATGAATAACTAGGGGAAAATAAAAGAGACATTTGGGGAGAAGAAAAGCAGATGTATGAATATCAAGAACGCAGATGGGAAACCAGTTCTCAGCAAAGAAAGAAAAGCTGAAAGGTGGAAGGAGTACATAGAGGGTCTCTAAAAAGTAACAGAACTTCGAGACAATAGTATAGGAACGGAACATGAAGTAGATGAAGATTAAATAGGAGATACTATACTGAAAGATGAATTTGAGAGAGCACTGAAAGACCTAAGTCAAAACTAGGCCCCTGGAATAGATGACATTCCCTCCGGCCTACTGAAGTCTCTGTGAGAGCGTGCCATGACAAAACTATTTCACCTAGTGCATAACATGAATGAGACAGGGGAAATAACTTCAAACTTTAAGGAAAATGTCATAGCCCCATTCCAAAGAAAGCAGGCGCTGATTAATGTGAAATTTACAGACCCATCAGTTTAATAAATCATGGATGTAATATTTTAACACAAATAATTTACAGAAGGGTAGAAAAGCTGGTAGACGCTGACCTCGGGGAAGATCAGTTTGGATTCAGGAGAAATATAGGAAAACATGTGGCAACACTCACTTTATGACTTATCTTAGAAGATAGATTAAGGAAAGGCAAATGTACATTTCTAACTTTTGTACATTTGGAGAAAGCTTTTGCCAGTATTGATTGGAATACTCTCTTTCAAATTCTGAAGTCAGCAGGGGTAAATATAGAGAACATAAGCTTACTTACAACTTGTACAAAAACCAGACAGCAATTGTAACAGTGAAGGGCATGAAAGAGACGCACTAGTTGAGAAAGGAGTAAGACAGGGTTGTAGCCTTTCTTCAATGTTATTCAATATGTACATTGAGAAAACTGTGAAGGAAAGCATGGAGAAATTTGGAAGAGGTGTTGAGGGATGCGATTACGCAGAACATTCAGGACCCCAGAATTAGGGCAGCAATTCTAAAACAGTCAGACCCCTCATTAGACAGTGTACTGCAGCTTATTGAAGCGCATGATACTTTTGACTTAGCAGATGTAGAAATGCAAAGCCACAGTGTTAACTCAGTGCGCCGCAACGGACGCTTTCCTAGCCTTAGTTCTCAGTGTAGCCCTAGTGATTCTTATTTTTCTACCGGCCGTGCTGAAGAGACAGTGAACAGTAGCAAGTGGAAAAGTGCGACACAAAGGTCGCCCCGTCGTGTTAGAAACATTAATATGAATAACGGGCGCCAACGCTCATTTCAGAAAAATGTACGTAAATCTTGCCCCCAGTGCGTGCTCATTGCCCTAGTCGCAACGCAACCTGTTATCAATGTGGCAAATCGGGACATGTGCAGTCTGTGTGTATGCAAATTAAAAACTCAAAGAAGAGTAACGTTAGAAACAGTGCTTCGCAAAGTGCGAGAGCAGTGCATACAGTCAATGTCATAGACGCTGTGGAATTGAACAGTGCTTTACTTGGTTCTCAATTGCAAGGAAATTCTTCTGCTTTTTTTTTTCCTTTATTGTTTTTTAAAGCCAGCTGTAGAAACAGCTGGCAGGCTGGCAGCAGCTGCGGTGGCTGCTCTTCAGCCATGTGACATACAAAAATGTTGACAAAGAGGAGATAAAATATAAAAAGATGAACAAAATTGCGGAAATTAAAAACATTGACATACAGAGTTTTCGACAGACTAAAACGAACATGTACAAACAGGACAAAACATACGGCAGAGAACAAAAAACAGACGGGTAGTGATAAAACGCACACACAGTCAGTAAAAACGATCGGCCACGGTGACAAGTTTAAAAGTACATTGCGGAGACACGAAGTTCACACAAGAAGACAGCGGACGGCGTACAAAATAAAACATGGGGACGGCGATTATGGAGGCACTGAGTAAAACACACGACACTGGAGACACTTGCACTGAACACGTAGATAAAAAGTCGAGACGCCCCCGCAGGGGGTGGGGAGGGGATGGAGGGGGGAGGGGGGCAGGGACGGGGGAAGTGCGGGGGAGGGGGAGAAGGAGAGGGAAGAGAGCGTAAGGAGGGAAGGAGTGACGAGACTCTGGGCATGGGAGAGGGGTAACCAAGCGGGCGGGAAGGAAAAGGGACGGGAGAGAGGGGAGGGGCGCTGATGCTACGGGGAAGGGATCAGAGTTGGTAGGAGGGGTAGATATCGGGACGAAGTTCGGTATCCGGTAGAGGAAGGGTGCGGAAATTGCCTTGGGAGAGGATACGGAGCGTATGGAGGTGAAGGCCGGGAGGGACGGTTTGGTGGAGGCGTGGCAGAGGCCCGGTATTTGTAAGAATGGGGTAGACCAGAGGGTTTTGGGACTCTATTTTTCGGGATGTGTAAAGGAGCCGGAGATGTTCAAGGTGTTGTAGGAGAGGAGGGAAGGGGATGAGGTCATAGAGGATCCGCGTGGGGGAAGGGAGTCTGATACGGTATGCGAGGCGGAGGGCGTGGCGTTCTAGGATCTGGAGGGATTTGTAGAAAGTAGGAGGGGCTGATATCCAGGCGGGGTGGAAGGAACAAAGGACAGGGCGCATGATTGATTTGTAGGTGTGAAGGACAGTGGAAGGGTGAAGGCCCCACGTCCGGCCAGTGAGGAGTTTTAGGAGGTTTAGGCGGGACAGAGCTTTCTCACGGAGGGATTTGAGGTATGGAGTCCAGGACAGTTGGCGGTCAAGGGTAAGGCCAAGGTACTTGAGGGTGGGGGTGTGACGGATGGGTCGGTTGTGAAGGGTAAGATAGAAATCGTGGAGGCGGAAGGAGCGGGTGGTACGACCTATGACTATTGCCTGGGATTTGTCGGGATTGACGGAGAGGAGCCACCGGTTACACCAGGAGGCGAACTCGGTGAGGTGGGACTGGAGCAAAACCTGGGAACGGGCAAGGGAGGGGGCGAGGGCCAGGAAGGCGGTGTCGTCAGCATATTGGAGGAGATAGACGGGAGGTTTGGGTTGAGGCATGTCGGCAGAGTAGAGGAGATAGAGGAGGGGAGAGAGGACTGAGCCTTGGGGCACCCCGGCGGAGGGGTAGAAAATACGGGAGTCGGAGTTGCAGACAGTGACGTAGGAGGGGCGGCGGGTAAGGAAGGAAGCGATGAGGCGGACGTAATTAATGGGAAGGGCGTAGAGCTGGACCTTGAAGAGGAGACCGGAATGCCATACTCGGTCGTAGGCTTTTTGGATATCAATGGATACAAAAATTGCGGAGCGACGGGAGTTGAGTTGGACGGAGAGGAGATGAGTCAGGCGAAGGAGCTGGTCGTCGGCGGAGAAGGAGGGTCGGAAGCCACATTGGGAGGGGGGGGGGAGAAACTGGTGGCGGTGGATTTCTTCTGCACCTATTGCAAAACTATGTATTGAGCCACGCCGCAAGCGCCAACGAGCGCGTACATCTGTGCAACGGAACAGGGTTCGGGACATGCAAAATGACTATGAACAGTGCATTTCTGTAGTGAGACTAGTGCCTTCTGCAACTGCTCCTTGTAATAGTGCCCAGTACTGTGTAGCTAGTGACAGTAAATTTGATGTAGCTACTCAAAAGTTTAGTGCAGTAGTTAGTGAATCTGTAGTAGCTTCGCAAGCTTGCGCGGACGCCGATCCGGCGGTAGTGCCATCTATTGACAGTGTTGTTAATCCGCTGTGTGCCGAGTATGCGCCGCTTCCTACCGCACGCAACCCGCGCATGCGCAAGCGCATCAAACAAGGCGTATCAGACGTTGCCCACATTCGCGCACTTGTCGAGCGCCACAAGCAAAAGCTTTTTGTGAATCTTTGCATAGAAAAGGAGACTGTGCAATTTCAGCTTGATACTGGTTCCGCTGTCACTTTAATGAATAAAGAGACGTATGAACTTCTGGGTTCGCCAAAATTGTCGCCGTGTCAACAAGTGCTAAACAGCGTACACCGGTCAAAATATTCCCGTGCTAGGAACATGTAGTCTGCCCGCCTCTTTTCAAGGTGTAACAAAAACAGTTGCTTTTGTAGTTCTACAAGCCAAATCTACACAGAACATTTTTGGACTAGATGCATTTGACTTGTTTGGTTTATCAATTCAAAGAGATGTGCTTCAAATTTCGTCAGTAGTGCCTCAGGACAAAATAAATGCATTGTGTGAAAAATACAGTGACTTGTTTTCGCCGGTACTAGGTTGTGCAAAAGACTTCGTGGCACATGTAACTTTAAAAGAATCTGCAGTTCCAAAATTTCGTAAAGCTAGACCAGTGCCTATCGCAATGCGTGATACAGTTGCCGAAGAACTTAAACGTTGGCAAGATAGTGGGGTGATTTCTCCTGTTTCTGCGAGTCAGTGGGCCTCGCCTATAGTAATTATACCCAAGCCGTCAGGAAAACTTCGTCTCTGTGCGGACTTCAAATCAACAGTGAACAGTCAAACAATTGTAGACACTTATCCCCTGCCCAGACCTGACGAACTAATGGACAAATTAGGACAGTCTCGCTTCTTTTCTAAGATTGATTTAGCAGAGGCATACTTGCAAATTCCGCTTGATGACGAGTCAAAAAAGTTTTTCGTCATTAATAGTCACATGGGCCTTTTTCAATTTCAACGCCTACCCTTTGGCAGTTCTTCCGCCCCCGCTATTTTTTAGCGTCTTTTGGAACAGCAATCAAAGACTTGCCTCCTCCTAAGAATGTGCACGAACTGCAAGTATTAATGGGAAAGCTTACCTATTATTTCCGATTTATTCCCAATGCTTCTCGATTGCAGCTCCACTGCATCGCTTACGTAGGAAGAATGTTCCTTTTGTATAGTCTAAAGATTGCCAGGTTGCCTTTGACAAATTAAAGTCTTCACTACTCAGTGATGCATGTTTGATTCCCTTTGACCCACAGAAGCCTGTAGTGTTAGCAGTTGATGCCTCGTCGTACGGTCTGGGTGCAGTTTTGTCGCATCGTATTGGTTCTCACGATCGACCTATTGCCTTTGCATCCAAGCTACTGACGCCAACGCAACAGAATTACAGTCAGATAGAAAAGGAGGCCTTAGCAATCATTTACGGCGTCACAAAGTTTCATCATTATCTATATAGCAGAAAATTGACAGACCAGAAGCCTCTCACGTCGTTGTTCTCACCCACAAAGCCAATTCCGCCACGAACGGCACAAAAGCTTCAGAGATGGTCCTTAATACTGTCTAATTATCAGTATGAGATTTTGTACCGACCTACCACTAAACACGCCAACGCGGACACACTTTCCCGACTTCCGGTTGGCCAGGATGTGTCGTTTGATTCTTCAGAAATGGCTTGTTGTCAGATAGACTCCAGAGATGCTTCCGCTGTCGCAGATTTCCCTTTGAACTCTCGTCGGGTTGCACAGGAAACAGCTGCGGATGCAGACCTAAGTGTGGTAGCACGTTTTGTTCGCTCAGGGTGACCTGCCAGAGCCAAAGACATTGATCGGCGTCTGGTTCGACGTTATTTTACACAACGTCATGCAATGTCTTTAAGTCAGGGTGTTCTGTTGTTACATACGGACAACGACCAAACAAGAGTGATTGTTCCTCGTTACCTGCAACGAGAAGTATTACGCCTCCTGCATCAAGGACATTGGGGTATTGTTAGGACAAAGCAACTGGTCAGACGCCATTGTACCTGGGTTGGCATGGATGCTCAGATAGAGAACATGACGTCACAGTGTACAGTTTGTGCGGAGCATCAGGCGGCTCCTCCGCAACGTTTCTCAGACTGGCCACGCCCCAAGGGACCATGGCAATGTTTACATATTGACTTTGCCGGACCTTTCTGGAATACGCGATGGTTAATTGTTGTAGACGCTTTCAGCAAGTTTCCTTTTGTGATTGCCATGAACTCAACGACAGCGTCTAGTACAATCAGTGCCTTAACATCAGTGTTTTGCATCGAAGGTTTGCCTGAAACTATCGTCAGTGACAATGGACCTCAGTTTGTTAGTGCGGAATTTCAACAGTTTTGTCGTGTGAATGGCATTCAGCATATCACCACCGCACCTTTTCACCCTCAGTCCAATGGTGAAGCAGAACGTTTCGTTCGAACATTCAAGTCTCACATGGAAAAGATGAAAGGTCAGCACTCCAGGCAACAAGCTCTTCAAAATTTCCTGTCTACGTATCGGTGCATGCCACGTGACGGCCCGTCTCCTGCAGAGCTGCTACACGGCCGCCGTCACCGCACTCTCCTTCACCTGCTGCAGCCTCCCACGCACCGAGTCGGTTCGTATGGCGCTACGCGTTTTCAGGTTTCCACGCCAGTGCTGTACAGGGTGTTTGCTGGCAACAAGACACGATGGATGCCGGGCACCAATCAGCGCGTGCTCGGTCGCAATATGTATGTTGTACGTTCTTCCACAGGGTCGGAGCTGCGGCGCCACGCAAACCAATTGCGTTTGCACAGGCCGCGCGATCCTGTCTCCGGTTTCTTGATTCCAGACCCAGTTCACCGCCAGGGAGCACAGCCACATCGCTCGCCGCCGGGCCCAGCTTCCCCGGACTACGAGATCCCGATGGATGTCGACGCGCCTCCTACGCAGTCCGCCTCTCCGCCTCCGTCGCCGCCGCAGATGACAGCGTCACCGAGAGGGACTCCGGGACCGTGCGGGCCCCCCCAGCTTGGACCACGCACCTCAGAAGAAGATGACCTGCTCCCTCTGGGCGGGGGTGTGCGCCCTTTCCCAGGTTTCGGCGGGTTTCCTGGAGGATCGCAAGGCGGATGCCGGGGCGCGGACGGCGTCTCGATCCCAGCCTCAGCTACGACGCCCGTCCCACCAGTAACGCCCCCGCCCAGGCCCTCCTCCCAGTGCCGTCGCCGTGGCCCTCAGCCCTACGCCACGACGGCGCGGCGGTTTGGGGGGGAGGGGTGTGGTGTCGCACAAGTCCAAAGTGCGCGCCACCTACTTTCGCCGCGCGCCGCCATGCACGCACGGCGCGGCGTTCTTACGACGACAGCCACGAGCGCCCTCTGCTGCAACTCCGCTCGTGGCCACCACTGAACGACATCGTTCACTTGGGACTGAGATAGGAACCAGTAAGGACTTCGGAATCAGATAGGCACCAGTGAAGACTTGGCTATCGAATAGACACTAGGCAGGCTCTCTAACTCAACTATGTATCAACATTCTGCAGTACAGAGCTATGTTAAAGTTAAGTATTGTATAAATTCTGTGCAATATATATCTCGTTCTAATTTACTCTAGTGTTTCTAGTTTATGGCTGCTCCCCTCCGTACCTGCACCAGCGTGCTATCTTTATTCCTGTGTCGGTCTCATTCCACTCCGCCACCGACACCTCCGACAGAGACGAGACACAAAAGCGGCGACGAGGCTGGGACACAAAACTGATGACATTGTAAATCTGTCGGAGATAGCAAAGGACCTGAGAGATCAATTGAACAGAATGGACAATGTCTTTAAAGGAGCATATCAGTTGAACATTAACTAGAGGAAAACAAGGAATGGAATGCAGTCTAAGAAAATCAAGTGATGCTGAGTGTTCGCTTTTATGAGAGTGAAACATGAACGATAAATAGTTCAGACAGGAAGAGGAAAGAGGCTTTAGAAATGTGGTGCTATAATGAAGGATAATGGGCTGTTTTACGACCCACTTCTTCCTTTAGTTTTTATTTTATTTATTTATTGCAAATATTTCGGATAACAATAATATCTATGATCTCAACATGTGATATTCTCTCTGACTGTATTTTAACATTATCATTTCAGAGTCTAACTTTCACGAACATACCCTTTTTACGAAATTTCACATCTTCAAACTATTATTTTATTAAAACTTCACTTTGCAGCGGAGTGTGCGCTGATATGAAACTTCCTGGCAGATTAAAATTGTGTGCCGGCTGTGGCTAAGCCATGTCTCCACCATATTCTTTCTTCCAGGAGTGCTAGTCTTGCGTGTTTGCAGGAGAGCTTCTGTGAAGTTTGGAAAGTAGAAGGCGAGGTACTGGCGGAAGTAAAGTTGTGAGGCAGCATCGTGAGTCGTGTCGGGATAGCACAGTCGGTAGTGCGCTTGCCCGCGAAAGGCATAGGTCCCAGGTTCGAGTCCCGGTTCCGGCACACAATTTTAATCTGCCAGGAAGTTTCGTATCAGCGCACACTCCGCTGCAGAGTGAAGTTTCATTCTATTATTTTATTATATTTAAATTATCGTTTTCCATTAAGAAACTGTGGCAGTTTGTCTTCTTTTTCAAGTTAATTATCTTTGCTGGTTTGCATAAAATCAAGTGACAGCGTCAAATCACCGTTATTTTTGCAAATATCTCCACAATGATGCAAGATATGGAAAAAAACACAAGGCAGCAAAGTTGTAGAGAATGTTCTCCTCTTTAAATATGTTTATTCAGTTTTCATCTCAGATGAATGATTAAACCATTATATTCTTTTAAATTTCGAACTGTCAAAAGCAACTGCAAATATCAGAAATGTCTTTTTGTTGTCCAGAAAAGAAAAAAAAAATCCTCCGAAATGTCAGTCACATGTATGGGATGAGTCCATTACCACTTATTTTTATGTGCTTAACATTTTATATGTCACATAAGTGCGAGATCTATAGAAATAAAATAACAAAATCAGTGTTGTTAGCTGGTTCAAAGTAGATGGCAGAGAACAAGCTTTTGTTACCATCATGATTCCTTCAATCTTCCGCTGACAGTGGGTGGGGATCTCTTGTTGCTGGGGACAAGCCCACCAACAAGGAAATACCAAAACACAACAAGAAACAAAGTGATCCTTTACTGACCTGTCTTTCAGTGTCTGAGGCAAAACTAAATCCAGCGAATTTTCATCTCAGGAATGAGTTATTCTGTTGTCATGTGGAACACGCTGTATAGAATTATTTTAACCTTGTGGTATAATATTTTCTGAGACCTACAAAAGTGAAAATTAAAAAAACTGACTGTATTGTGTATTAGTCAACTGAGATGTAAAGGCACCTATAAATGCGGATATATTTTTGGGATTCTTCCTTTTATCATCTCCAACTAGAAAGCTATTACATATAATCTCAGAAAATTTTATTTCAGTCCTTCAGCAGTAAAGTCGCAGTTTACATTAATTTATTCTTCTCTTCTAGTTCAAAGCACAAAATTTATAATCAATTAATTGTATGGACAATAAACCAGTTGTGTGCCTCTTATAAAGTAAAGCATGACCTCGTGTTAAACCATAGCAGATCGTTGTCCATTGCCATACAAGAACATTTAGTTTATACTTGTTCTCTGGTTATGGATCAGTAACATACCACGTGCGACAATCAGGGCGGACGCAAGGCACGTGCGAAGCGTGCGGCCGCACGGGGCGGCACGTTCCGTGGAGCGGCAAATCTGCCGCCCCTCCCCCCTTTTTTTCTGTAGTACAAACTCAACATTCATTCCCAAGAGGGGATTCGAAACCAAACTTCAGAGGGAGCGGCTTCGGGAACTGTGGCATGGCGTCTCGACTACATGCCGGCCCCCCTGTTGAACAAGGTGAGGGAGGAGGGTTAATTTCTCCCTCGCCACTGTGGCAGCAGAGAGGGGGGAGGAGCAGTCTGGCGTACACGCCGACGCCAGTATTCCTGCGTGGAGCGCTGCCAGCCTGTTACGCGCCGTGCGTTTACTCACAACCAATTTTGCAGGAGACGAAATCTATTTTGGAAATTCGAATGCAATGTTCGATACTGCGGTTACATGTTAAGCCTGAAGCAATTTTGCTAACCCCTTCAATGGCAGTTGCGTGTTTATTCTTCCCGCGCTATGGAAAAAAAATGTTGAAAATTACTACAGTCAAACATGTTCAATACCTACAATGGCTATAAGTATTCCAAATCGGTAAATACGCTGTGAGTAATTACAAGGGATAAAGACATTGATAAATGTTTGCTATCCGTTTCTGAGTGATAGTCGTTCGTTTTGGTTTTTGATCCCTGCAACACCTGTCTCCACCTGCATGAACACAATTAAACTCTGACCAGCACTTTTGTGTGACAATACTACTCACACACTACCACTTTGCCAACATTTATTTACTGTATAATGCGTGTGAATCCATGTTTCGTCTAAGTCAACTACGGGTCGCTTTGATTATGATGAAAACGTCCAAGCGAAACAAAACGTTAATTTTAACACCTTGTAAAACTAAAATACATACACAGTACATTGCTTCTAAGGGCTTCCTCGCTAGCTTTGAAGCTCATTTCTGTTTACAAAAGTTGCGCAGTTTTCGCAAAGTTCGTATTTCTTTCTGTTGTTCGTAATGCTATAAAAATTACTGCCTGATAATACATTTATCCATATCATCGGCCACATACTTATTGTGAGCTTCTTGCGTCATCTTCTTGGGCGCTAGTTTAACCGTAGCCTCGCTGTACCTCGTCACGTGACCTAGTTCCTGGCACTGCCGCGTCATCACTTCACCTTTTCAGACAATATGTATTGTTGCGTTCTCTACAACGAAACTACAGAAATCGTTTCGATAGTTGGCCGAGAGAGTCAAGATTGGTCAGAAGCACTTGCGTTTCACAAGAACAGTAAAATTGATGCGTCCGAATTTCTTGCTACTTGGGATGTAATAGGTACGTGCTTTTCATATAACCTACAATTAGTATTGCGCATGCACGTTACTCATAAGTTAGAATTTTTCTCCACCAAGAATGCAGAATAGGAAAATTTATTTTTCTTATGATCTGTTACTTAAAAAATTAGCAACTCGGCAAATAAGCACTCGTCACCCCAATAACTAGAATGAAAATAAAGCGCAGGAAAGTGACGTGATACGGCGATGACTAATTTGTTACCCCTTATTCCATAATCAGACACAACAGAACTGACACATGGAAATTACGACAGATGGCGAGTGTCAGTTCTTTGAAATGAATAACCGCAGTGCAGTAAGTTAATATATTTCGACTAGCATCAGTACCCGTTGATTCCCGAGTATGTATTTATTGCATTATTATGTTACTCCATCTCCTTATTTTTCCTCTCTCCATTGTCTTCCGCCCACTCTTTGGCCGCTTCAACAGTTTTTATTTTCCATAGATTTCTGGCACAGAGTGGCTATTCTCAATGCTTTGAGTTATGTGTACATCTATACCGTCGTGCTGAACGTAACTGTCAACATGACAGTTTAGATGTAAGCTCATATTAAAAGCTGTGAAACTGGCCGCTCAGTGGCCGAAACCTAGGTAGATCTGAAAAGTAAAAACAAACATTGCGATTGATTGCTGACTTTTCCTACAGATTTGTTTAAATAAAATTTCACAAACGTTTTGTAAAAAAAAACTGCCGGAGGGGGGGGGGGGGCAATTTAGCAGCTCGCACGGGGCGGCACTTGAGCTTCCGCCGGCCCTGTGCGACTGACACATATGGTAAGAAATTTATTTTTTCGGTCAATATCCGCCGAGTTCGCAGGCTTGCAATCGTGGCACTGATGCCACTTAAACTCACAACTGCTTGTGAAAGGAGGCAGATATCAGTGCGACTAACATTTCGCAAACTTTTCTATACCTTTAGCTCCATTACTCTGGCTGTAATGTATGGTCTAAGCTGCAGAGAACAGTAAGCTGCCTGCTATCAAACCTTCTCAATACATGATTTGTGAATCAAGTACACGTACTTGACAAATAGTGTCATTTGAAAATGACTCTTATGAATTATGAAAAGGTGAATGGTTTGTTCGAAAGCTAAGGTGTTGTACTACCATGTGTCCAAAAATCAAAGTTTTTGACAGCATTCTGTATCAAAATCGAATGGAGTAAAGTAAAAATTCGAGTAGAAAGAAAACAAGTTGATAAAACAATGTGGGGTGGTTTTGTAAACTATCAACATTTTTTACAATGTCACAATCAGAAAAGTGGAGTTTTCCCGCAGCCTTAGGATCAAGAAATCATAAATTTAGCATTGGAGAGAAGTGTGTGGGGTAAAAATCGCACAGGGAGACTAAAAGATAAATACAGTAAGCAGATTGAAATTGATGTAACTTGCCATTCTTATGAGGAGTGAAGAGGCTTCCTCAGGATAGAGTAGGGTGGAGAGCTGCATCAAATCAGTCTCTGGACAGAAGACAACAACAGCACAAACAACAACATGGAGGGATATAGGTAGCCATTTTCCCTTACTCTATTTGGGAGTGGAGTAGGAAAAGAACTGACTAACAGTGGTCAATGGTACACTATGCGAAGCACCATACAGTGGCTTATGGAGTAAGTAAGATGACAGAGACATGTATGTGGATGTAGGATAGCTAGCTGAACATGCTGAAGCACAAGTGTGAGAGGTCCACATAACAGTGGGGTGGGTTGGTCTAACCCCCCTTCCTCTCTTAGCTGTATCAATGGCTCTGAACACAAGTGAACTCCCCCCCCCCCCCCACCAAGAATAAATTATATACACCCCTGACGTGTGCTCAGTATAGTTAAGTGATGGAACTTGATGGAACCAACAGAATAACATTCAAAACATGTTACAAAAACTATTTCATCATTCCTTTTCAAACGTTAACTGCTCATAATGATTATTTTGTAATAAAAATAAACTGTGGATGACAAAAGAACTCTTAAAGGTCATGCATATTTTTATACTGAACTATCATTCTCCACCTAAGTTAGAGCAAATCTTTCATCAAGCACTAACAAAAATGTTTGATACTGAATCTCACAACACCTACAATGTTACAGCTGTGGATACAGTACAAAATAGTGGTTAGTTATCAATTATACTACAGACTTAACTAAGCTTACACAAAACTATCTTGTTAATGGAGAAGACGAGTTCAACAGTTTATTGACGTGTACACAGTGACAAACTACTTTAGGATTAAGTCAAAATCTGCTCTCTTCCACAAGCACTAGCTTAGAGTCACAACAGGAGAGTCTCTGGAAGTTATGGAAGATGTGATGAGGCAAGTTGTTTATCTGAGTTATTTTGCAAGGCACCAATGGATTGTATAACTGTCTCTGAACTATCTGTGAAGGGTTGTATCATGAGGTGCAATATTCATTACTTTCAAATTTTGAAAAGGGAAATTTAGTATGATTGTGTGTGTCAAGTATTCAGAAGCAAGTAATTTATTATGGTTTTATAAACATAATATAAAACATACAGTGAAGAAATTCGGTAGAAAATGGAGATAATTTATTGTAAAAACAATTATATATCTTGGGGCAGAACTAATTTATGTCGGTGAAATATTTATAGTTTTAAGAAATCATCTTTTAGTAGTTATTTATATGCAAATAAGACATCCACAGAGTAAATGGGTTATCTAGTAGAAAAGTGACAGTTTTTCCAATGAGTGGATAAAATGTTATCAGCATATTTCGTTTATGGAGTAAATGAAGGCTAAGCTTGAAAAAGTGCAAACATAATTTACTTGTAGGGAGCCATCAGTTATCATGAAAACCGATTCACAACACATAACATATTAGGTGTTAATTAATAGAAGTTACTGGTGTAATGTGTACCTTTTTTGTTGAGTAACTTGTGAGCCACAATCTGAAACTGTATTTTGTATTTTCGTTGCTTATGTTTTCCCATATATTTTCCAAAGTGTTCATCCATGGAGTTGCCAAGTGACAATTCTGCAAGCACACCCATTCTCCTCCTTCCTGAGCAAATGTAAGCAAATGTTTCACAACATCGTCCTGAAAAGCAAAGATGAATATTTTTGTTAAGTCGCTTGCTTGTCTGTTCTTTTATAATTGGCCATAGTGTTTGGACTTTTGTAATTGATTGTCAGTACTGTTCTGCTTTCAGGTGTGTGTGTCAACAGATCAGGTAATGGATGTCCATTCACACTACCAAACTATTGTCTTAAAAGTAAATAGAAAAAAAGAAAGAGAATATTCTTAAATTTCTTATTAGCATAAAATATGATTTAATTAGAATATGAAACTAACAACTATTTTAACAACCATAGTCTTTTGATGCAGGCCGGCCGCGGTGGCCGAGGTGACTGAGGCGCTCCAGTCACGGTCAGCACGGCCACTACGGTCGGGGGTTCGAATCCCCCCTCGGGCATGGATATTTGTGCCGTCCTAGTTCGTAAGTAGTTCATAAGTAGTTTGTAAGTTTAAGGAGTGATGACCCCGTAGTTAAGTCCTATAAGCTTAACAAACATTTGAACTTTTTTTTTATGCAGCTTTTGATTTAGTACACTGATAAACAGTTGTGTCACAGTAAAATTACCTCTCTAATAGTTATATTACTATGCAACCAAAGTAATACAGTCTGTTATGACAGTTATGTAAATAAGTAAGTAGTTCATAAGTAGTTTGTAAGTTTAAGGAGTGATGACCCCGTAGTTAAGTCCTATAAGCTTAACAAACATTTGAACTTTTTTTTTATGCAGCTTTTGATTTAGTACACTGATAAACAGTTGTGTCACAGTAAAATTACCTCTCTAATAGTTATATTACTATGCAACCAAAGTAATACAGTCTGTTATCACAGTTATGTAAATAAATGAGTAATTTATGGATTGTAAGTGTTGTAAACAAGGTGAAAAAGTGATATTTGGTGTGTGGGATGGTAATCCACATGTTATAATAGTGTGTGGATGTATGTATGCATACATGTATCTATGTTCCACATCTCTTCTTGAAGCCCTGGGTCATTTACAATGAAAAGGGGTATAAATACCATTCTGGCTGGAAAGAACCACTGCAAGTGTACGAACCACCCAACTCTCAAACTAGCAGGGGTGAAAAAGAAATGTAGCTCACATTGTGCATGTAGCCAGACTGCAGTCATCCAGTATTTGAGAATGAGACCATTTAGTGAGTAGCAACAAACTTTACACATAGTAGTTTCAAATTATTTATGAGACTTTTCCCTCGTGACAATCTTCACAAAATGATAATAGGAAAATAATACTGAATAGAAGGAGAGGCACTGAATTAAAATTTGTGTGAATTTAATATCCTTGATATATTGAGACAATATATGTTCCAGGAAATTGAATTATTGTCTGATATTAATAGGTAAAAAGTTTATCACTTGCTACATTTTCACTGTCCATGCAGTAGAACTACGGTATCAGGAAATACCTTTTAATTTACTACTTCTTTACTACTAGTTCTATTAGCAATAGATTTAGCAGAAAATGCCTGCACACATCCACAGATGTGCCTGAAACATCATATCATTATTAAACTCAGGAGACATTACATGGTAAATTTATTTTGAGCAACCTGAAATCAGAACAGCAGGTTGCAATTTGCTAGATATATTTGTGAAATACATTAAATACTAGCTGAAAACCCTGAATTGCCCAGTTTTTTATTTACTCTCTCTCCATCTCTTCCCCTTTGCTCTCTCTGTTCATCTTCGTGTCCCCTTTCTTGGCTCACTTCTTCCACTCCCCCTCCTCCCTTCCACGTCTTGAGTGCATATCCTTCTTCCCAAGTCCCCATCTAGGGTGATTATAATTAAACTTTCAAAACGCTGTAAAAATAACATCACTGGTCAGAATGACGTCAAATTGCAACAGAATATTGTCGGAGAAGGGGGTAAATGTATGGTAGAAGAAAAATAAATAGTGTGAAAATTCATCAGTAGATGTTCACCATGATTGTCTGAATGCAAGATCACACTCTGCTTGTAAATATATTTTACAAGAATAATGTCTGTGCACATGTCACTCTGCAGAAGTTTCGGACAATTAAGTGTTGGCCTGATGACTGCCGCGGATACAAAAAGAAGGTTTTCTTTGGTGTGCAACCTGCTGAGAGCGAGGAAATGAACTGCTTCGATGTGAGTGGGAGAAGTGGCCGCAGCAATGCCAGAGGAGTCAAGGGGTGGTGTGGAAACATGTAGTGCACCGAAAAATGCCCGAACATTGGACAAATCGGCGAACACGTTGCGTAAAATCCTAGGAAACATCCTTCTCTGCTATCCATTCAAAATTACCCATGTGCATGAGTTGCTTTCTGTGGATCTAACCGCAAGAGGCGCTTTTGCTTTAGAATTTTTTCCTGGCATGGAAGTGGACGATAAATGGCCCTGGGAGTTTTTGTGAACAGACAAAGCTCACCTTCATTTGATATGATATTTCAATACACAGATTTATCCAATACGGGCAACAGAAAATCCATATTTAAGTCAACCAGTACTGCTTCCTCCTGAAAATGTCAGCGCATGTTTACATCTATATCCATATTCCGCAAGCCACCCGATGATGTGTGGCGGACGGTACCTTGAGTACCACTATCGGTTCTCGCTCCTATTCCAGTCATGTATTGTTAGTGGAAAGAAAGATTGTCGGTATGCTTCTGTGTGGGCTCTAATCTCTCTGATTTTATCCTCATGATCTCTCCGAGAGATATACGTAGGAGGGAACAATATACCGCTAGACTCCTCGGTAAAGGTATGTTCTCGAAACTTCGACAAAAGCCCGTACCGAACGACAGAGCGCCTCTCCTGCAGAGTCTTCCATTGGAGTTTATCGATCATCTCCGTTACGCTTTCACGTTTACCAAATGATCCTGTAATGAAGCGCGTTGCTTTCCGTTGGAACTTCTCTACTTCTGCTATCAACCCCACCTGGTACGCATCCCACACCGGTGAGCAGTATTCAAGCAGTGGGCGAACAAGTGTACTATCACCTACTTCCTTTGTTTTCGGACTGCATTTCCTTAGGATTCTTCCAATGAATCTAACTCTTGCATCTGCTTCACCGACGATTGATTTTATATAGTCGTTCCATTTTAAATTACTCATAATGCCTACTCCCAGATCATTTATGGAATTAAATACTTCCAGTTGCTGCCCTGCTATAGTGTAGCTAAATGATCTTTCTTGTCTACACTGACAAGGGGAGGCCGCCAATTGTGAAATTCAGATTCGATTCATACTGCGCATAATGGAAGCTCATGGCCAGAGGTGTAATTTGGCAAAGCACCAAGATGCACTTCTCAGCCGTTGTCGAGAAAATCGACAGTTAAAAAAAGCTGTTGCGGTGAAATAATCTCTACGATTAGTAATATTGTATAGAGGCATGGCGTAGTGGTAAGCGCTCGGGTTTGTAATCCGAAGGTCACCGGATCGAATCTCGCGGCATGCAACTTTTTTTTTTTTTTAATTCAAATGTACACACACACACAATATATATATATATATATATATATATATATATATATATATATATATATATATATATATATATATATATGTATATATATATATCAGATGTGCTCGATGTCGTGCTGTTTTCTACTTTCCATATTTCTATGATAACTATCAATCTGGTTTACAAAAAACAAATAATAAAAATAAGCTGCATGCCGCGAGATTCGATCCGGTGACCTTCGGATTACAAACCCGAGCGCTTACCGCTACGCAATACCTCTATACAATATTACTAATCGTAGAGAGTATTTCACCGCAACAGCTTTTTTTAATTGTCGATTTTCTCGACAACGCTGTGAAGTGCATCTTGGTGCTTTGCCAAATTACACCTCTGGCCATGAGCTTTCATTATGCGCCGTATGAATTGAATCTGAATTTCACAATTGGCGGCCTCCCCTTGTGAGATTCAATTGCCATGCCCTGCACCATACGCCAATTCGATGCAGATCCTCCTGCATCTCAATACAATTTTCCATTGTTACAACCTCTATATACTACAGCATCATCTGCAAAAACCTCAGTGAGCTTCCGATGTTATCCACAAGGTCATTTATATATATTGTGAACAGCAACGGAACCGCGACACTCCCCTGTGGCACACCTGACATCACTCTTATTTCGGAAGACTTCTCTCCATTGAGAATGACATGCTGCATTCTGTTATCAAGGAACTCCTCAATCCAATCACACAATTGGTCTGATAGATCATATGCTCTTACTTTGTTCATTAAACGTCTGTGGGGAACTCTATCAAACGCCTTGCGGATGTCAAGAAACTCAGAATCTAGCTGAGAACCAGTGTTATGGCCCTCTGAGTCTCGTGGACGAATAGCGCGAGCTCGGTTTCACAAGATCGCCTTTTTCGGAACCCATGCTGATTCCCACAGAGCAGATTTCTAGTCTCCAGAAATGTTATTATACTCGACCATAATACATCTTCCAAAATTGTACAACTGACCTACGTTAGATATATAGGCCTATAGTTCTGCACATCTGTTCGACGTCCCTTCTTGAAAACGATTATTACCTGCGGTATTTTCCAATCTTTCGGAACGCTACGCTCTTCTAGAGACCTACGGTACACCACTGCTAGATGGGGAGCAAATTCCTTCGCGTACTATGTGTAAAAACGAACCGGTATCCTATCAGGTCCCCCGGTTTTCCCTCTTTTGAGCGTTTTTAATTGCTTTTCTATCCTTCTGTCAATTATTTCGATATCTGCCATTTTGTAATCTGTGGGACAATCTAGAGAAGGAACTACAGTGCAATCTTCCTCTGTGAAACAGCTTTGGAAAACGACATTTAGTTATTCATCCTTTCGAGTGTCATCCTCTGATTCACTGCCATTTTCGTCACAGAGTATCTGGACATTTTGTTTTGGTCCACCTACCGCTTTGACATAAGACCAAAATTTCTTAGGATTTTCAGCCAAGTCAGTACATAGAACTTTACTTTCGAATTCGTTGAACGCCTCTCGCATAGCCCTCATTACGCTACATTTCGCTTCGTTACTCTGAAATCCGCTTTTTTGTCACTTTTTCCGAACCGAAAAATCTTCCTACATTTTTAATATTTCTATTTACGGCTGAAATTATCGATGCTGTAACCGCTTTATGATCGCTGATTTCCTGTTCTGCATTAACTGTTTCGAATAGCTCGGGTCTGTTTGTCACCACAAGGTTTAATATGTTGTCGCCACGAGTCGGTTCTCTGTTTAACTGCTCAAGATAGTTTTCAGATTATGCACTCAAAACAGTTTCACTGGATTCTTTGTTTGAGCCTGGCCGGCCGCGGTGGCCGCCGGGACTGAGGCGCTTCAGTCACGGTCTGCACGGCCACTACGGTCGGGGGTTCGAATCCCCCCTCGGGCATGGATATTTGTGCCGTCCTTAGTTGTAGGTAGTTCATAAGTAGTTTGTAAGTTTAGGGGCTGATGACACCGTAGTTAAGTCCCTTAAGCTTAACAAACATTTGAACATTTGTTTGAGTCTCCCAGTCTATATCCGGTAAATTAAAATCTCCTCCCAAAACTGTAACATGTTCGGGAAATCTTCTCGAAATATTTTCCAAATTTTCCTTCAGGTGTTCTGCCACAACAGCTGCTGAGCCAGGAGGCATATAGAAACATCCAATTACCATGTTCGAACCTGTTTTAACCGTGACATTCACCCAAATTATTTCACGTTTCCTTAGATAGAGTGCACTTTTTATGGCTATGAACACGCCTCCCCCTTCACTGTCCAGTCTGTCTCTGCGGTATACATACCAGTCTGAGTTTAGAATCTCATTACTATTTATATCTGGTTTCAGCCAACTTTCCGTCCCTTGTACTATGTTGGCATTGTGGCCGTTTGTTAATGAGAGCAGTTCTGGGACCTTTCTATAGACGCTCCTGCAGTTAACCACTGCTATATTGATCTTTTCATTCCCTGTTGTGTTCTCCCTACTGCTACCTTGTCGCAGAACCCTAAATTTCTCCACCCGATAGTGGATGTCGAGAAATTTGCAGCCCAGATCTTCGCAGAATCGTCTGAGGCTCTGGTTTAAGCCTTCCACTCGGCTCCAAACCAGAGGACCGCGATCGGTTCTGGACATGACACTACAAATAGTTATCTCAGATTCCACCCTGCCAGCGAGGCTTTCGGCTTTCACCAACTCCGCCAACCGCCTGTATGAACTGAGGATGACCTCTGAACCCAGCCGGCAGGAGTCATTGGTGTCGACATGAGCGACAATTTACTCTATCGCCGCCGGAAGGGCCTCCTCCACATCTCGGATGAGACCCCTGGCAAACAGAGTGCACACTGACCTTCTTTCCCGACCATTCCGCTATTTACCTAAGGGGCTCCATCACCCGCCTAACATTGGAGCTCCCAATCACTAATAATCCCCTCCCCTCGTGTGCCTGCTCGGACCCTGCTGAAGGAGCGGCCACATTGTCCACTTACAGGCGGAGCGGGCAACGCCGCACGGCTAGCCTCCACACTGACCTTTCGCCCCGAGCGACGCGAACTTATGACAGGGCCATATTTTTTGAACAGACTCGTGCTTCCAGTCCTGTTACCTGTTACCTATACCGTCACTGATAAGTGCTATTAGTGTCTTTCGCGCAACCATGTCATTCCAGTTCTCCAACAGCGTGGATGGGATCATTTTTATGCAAGATGGAACACCTCTGCACATTGAAAATCCAGTTCGAATCCCCCCTCGGGCATGGATATTTATGCCGTCCTAGTTCGTAAGTAGTTCATAAGTAGTTTGTAAGTTTAGGGACTGATGACCCCGTAGTTAAGTCCCTTAAGCTTAACAAACATTTGAACATTTGAAAATTAAAAACTGATTTTTCCCATCCATGTGATATGATGGTGGATGGTGGATGGGCTTACCTAACTAACACTATCACACCTGTGAACCTATGAGCACTGAGTAGTGCAGTTTGTTTAATGTCTAACTTACACCTTAGGCATTCTTGTCTGATTCATTTGTCATTTGTAGTTGACCACTATTGAATTATGATGTGGCCATCTATTGATCATTTTTCACACTATAGTTCTTCTACGATACGTTTTCCCCCTTCTCTGATAATATTCCGTTGCAATTTGATGTCATTGTGACCAGTGTATCATTTTTACAGTTTAATTATGATCACCCTGTATTTCTGCCAACTTTTGTGGTGATCAGTGATACAGAGTAAAAGTTTATTGCAGGGTACTCTTTGCCATACATCATCTGGTGATTTGTCGATTATAAAAAACATCTCCACATATAACATACGATCATGAGCTAACTTTCATGATAATTGGTCTAAAGCAGAGTCAAAGTCAGTTGTAAGGTACCCTCTGCAATGTACAATATGAAACATTATGTATAGAGTGATATCCCTCCAAGTGTTGAAAGTCAAGTGTGTAATAATTTTTTTTTTTCAAAATCAGAATAAAACTATAGGTATGTGTCTAAATCTATCAGTAAAGTACCCTGTGGCATGCACCAAATCAAATTTTTCAGAAATAGACAGATTGAAAAATGGACTTTCCATTTTTCTCGAATTTCCCAATTTTCCGGCAGATGTCCCAAAAATTTTATTTCATACAAAGCTTGTCCTGAGAATTATTACGAACAAGGGGCGGGGGGGGGGGGGAATAAATGAATTTAAAAAATCTGCTAAATTGGTCAAGCTGTTCTCAAGTTATTGTGTGACCAAGGGAAACTGGGATACGTGCTACACACACACACACACACACACACACACACACACACACACACACACATATATATATATATATATATATATATATATATATATATAAAACTCTCTGCAAAGAAATACTATATCGGTAAAAACCAGCAGCCTCCAATTAGGATGGGGTAATGTGGAGAGAGAAGAAGGGAGGAGGAGGTGGACAGATGGTGAGGGGGGGATGGACACGAATAGGAGGAGATGAATAGAGAGGGGAAGGGGAAATGGACAGAGGAAAAGAAGCAGAGGAAATTGATAGAGAGAGGGTGGGGTAAGGAATGGACTAACTGAATTTAACTACCTATCTTGGCAATGGCTAGTATTTAATTAGTACTTTATAAAGAGATATTTAGCCCACCTCCAGTGATAAAGTCGTCACACGTATGTATACGGGACCTGCCCTGATACTAGTTATGCTTTATCCTTTGGGTCTGTGGGAGAGGTAGAGGGAGAGAGAGAGAGAGAGAGAGAGAGAGAGAGAGAGAGAGAGAGAGAGAGAGACAGAGAGAGAAAGAGAGTACAGGATGTACAAATACAGTGGTTCCCAATCTTTCTTGTTATAGGACCCATAATTTTTATGGACAAATTATAGTGACTACACGGCAATTAATAGCAGTATAACATTACATTTAATGTGAAATTGAAGTTTCTATTATATGTGCAAACGGTTAACTGAGCACGAATTTGGACAGTGATAAAAGTAAGATTATTAAATCATATTTTGATCAGTAATAAAATTATATTATAAAAACTTATGATAAACTCAATGATATTTATGACATAGTTTTTTCTTCGTCTTGGTATTAATAGTATTTAGTATACTATATGAAGTTCGAAGTTTGTTTGTTTTAGGCTTGAATTGTTTTCCACACAAAAAATGTTACTACACTGAAGAGCCACAGAAATGAGTCTATCTGTATGTTGGGGCCCTGCAAGCATGCAGACGAGTTGCAACACGATGGGGCATGGACTCAAATAATGCTGGAAGACTCTGACACCATGCATCCTGCACGGCAGTCCATAATTTCCTTAGTGTATGATGGGATGGAGATCTCTTCTGAACAGCATGTTATGAGGCATCCGAGATAGGCTATAAAATGTTCATGCCTGTGGTGTTTGTTGGGTAGTAGAGGTGTTTATACTTATAAGAGTCTTTCTGTAACCATTCTGTAGCAATTGTGGATGTGTGGGATAATTTCCCAAGTATATCAGAATACGCAATGGATGCAGGTGATCAGCCAGGATGTGTACGTACATTTCTACTGTCACAGTCATAGACTTCTCGAGGGTTCTGTATCATTCCAACTGCACACACACACTGCACCATTACAGAGCTGTATCAGATTGAACATTCCCCTCCTGACATGCAGGATCCATGCATTTATGAAGTTGTCTCCATAACTGTACTCCGCTCAATACTATTGGAAACGAGACTTGTCAGACCATGCAATATGTACCCAGTCATCAGCAGTCCAATCTCAGTGTTGATGGGCCCAGGCGAGGCATAATGCTTTGTGTTGTGCAGTCAGCAAGTGTACACAAGTGGGCATTTGGTTTTGAAAGCTGATATCGATCATGTTTCGTTAAATGGTTCACATACTGACATTTGTTGATGGCTCAGCATTGAAATCCACAGCAATTTGTAGAAGGGTTGCACTTCTGTCAAGCAGAATGATTCCCTGCAGTCATCGTTGGTCCAGTTCTTTCAGGATCATTTTCCAGCTACAGGGCTGTTGCAGATTTGGTGCTTAACAGATTCCCTGTGTTCACAGCGCACTCGTGAAATGGTCGTATGGAAAAATCCCCACCAAATCACTACTTGTGTTCTATCTTTTGGAGCTGACTAAGACAGTACGTGCAAACTCACTTAAATCCCGTTAACCGACCATTGTAACAGCAGTAGCCAATATAACACCTACCAGACACCTCTTGCTTTAATAGGTGTTGCTGGTCCCACTGCCGTCCTCCAGGAGTTTACATATCTCTGCGTGCCTGTAGTAGTTTCTTTGACCCTTCAGTGGATATTTATATAAAAGTAGAAAAAAAGAACCTAGGTAGTACATGTTCGTGTAAGTGAGTACTTGTGAACTGTATTAATTAATTCAAATTTTTATTTGAAAGCACTTGATGCTCTCCCTTTACTTTGATCCAGAATGGGATTATTTTTCAGACTTTAATGAAACGTTTTTGAAGAAGATACTTCCATTAGACTACCTTCCTCCGATTCTGACAATGTTTAGCTTATAACATTGTCCTCAACAAATGGGTTTGCTATGGATAACAGTTCATCAAGAATTATTCGAAAGTGACACCTAAAATAAGAAAAAATTATAGAAACACTTTCTTTATACAGTTTGAAAAAAAGCCCAAAACATCAGCCCATAGCCATCATCATTTTAAATAAAGAAGTAGTTGAATGTAATTGTTACTTTTCTTCAGTGAATGATAAACATCATAAAAATAATAAGGGTTATAAAGTACACTTCCATATTTTCTTCAGTCAGTAAAGTATTTCATTTAGAAATTTCTGAAGTCATATGGCGACTCACCTTTACAGATTCTGTGACCCAGTAGTTAATCGCCTTCCACAGTTTGGGAACGACTGCTCTAGTACATGACCCATGAAAAGACGTATCATATCCAAATTCAAAGTTCAAGAACTCTTGCAACTTCACAATTCCTTTCTTATCGTGTTAGAGTTGTTGGATTAGAAGCTCTATACATATGGCTGGCAGTGATTCAGTTCGAATGATAAAAGTGCATCTTGAGATGAAATTTCCTTATTGATTAGACATACATTACAGACTGTCTGTCTCCACACAGTTAGTGTCTTCCATGGCAATGTTCTTTCATTAACAAAAATTGAACAACTACACAAAACATTAACCTTTTACATGCTCTCATGAATGTTTCCAAACGCCCCAGAGATTAACTTCCAAAACCTGCTGAACTAGTGCATAAGTAATAAATGAAATATACATGGTGTATACAACACCCACAAATTATGAAATTTGTACAAACAGGTGCCGTCTACTAATTGAAATAGATTTTCTGTGCACAATTATTATGGTGTCATAAATGTGATTCCAGTCAGTTTAATTTGCGAAATTAAAGAATAAAAAGCATGTGTAAAGCAGACTAAAGTATTCTAATACTTCTAAAATCATTTAGTTTTTCTTTCTTTGTGTTTAGTATAATTCATAATATTTGTTAACTGGCAGAAAGCTATTTAGCAGTGGGAAAAGACAAATTTCAAGCAATATAATAGTATGATTTCTACAATAACATACCTGTCCTTCTCCAAGTGATACTATATGTAACTTAGATAAATAATCCTTTTCCTTAGCAAATTTATTTAGCTCTTCTGTAGGGTCAGTACCAGGTGACAGGATAAATAATAGTGGTGATTTGATATCTGAATCTTCAAAGGATTTTTCCATATCAAATGTTGGTGGGGTTATGTACTTTGTACCCATTAACTTTTCAATAAATAAAACAACTGCATCTATTACCTGTGGGATAATATAAACTACATTTTACATATAATAATTTACTTGTCGTGTGGAATTAAAGTAAAGTATACTTGAGTGTTCATATTCTAGTATAACACAAAAAAGACAGAGTAATTAATATCAATTATAAATGGCCAGCAATAGACATTATTTTTATATACTGCTTTTCAAGGGGGAAAACTCTTACATGAACTAATACTGGAAAGTGTACAGAGGAATGCTGAAGATTAGGTGAGTAGATCACATAAGTAATGAGGAAGTACTGAACAGAATTGAGGCAAAAATAAGTTTCTGGCATACTTTGGCTAAAAGAAGGGATAGTTTGGTAGGACACATTCTTAGACATCAAGGAATAATTAATTTAGCACTGGAGGGAAATGTGTGGTGTACAAATTATAAAGAGGCACAAAGAGAGGAATATAACAAGAAGATTCAAACTGATATGCGTTACTGTTCTTATGAGGAGATGAAGAGGTTTTCTCAGGATAGTGTAGGGTGAAGAGGTGCATCAAACCAATCTCCCTACTGAAGACAAGAACAACAAAATGAACAATGGAGAGTGCATATTGGAATATCAGTAACAATGATGCCAGGTTGCATTTGATTTAATACTTCCTTTTCCTTTTTCTTCTTTTGTTAAAGTAATATTCTGCAGCATGCGCCAGTGAGATGTTACCTACCATCCATATTGAAGTTTACCTTATATTAGAATGTCATCACACACAACAATAATAAAATCACCAAGCTGACAACACACTACATCGAAGCTTCTGTTTCTATATCCGCTGCAAAGTCTGTGTTTGTAATTGTGTATGTGGGTAAGGTAAACGACTCGACCACCAATCCCAGAGAGTGTACAACTACTCGGTGAACAAGTGCGCAAACACGACAGTCACAACAACGCAAAATTGATGAGAGCACAATACAGCAAGAAGCGCGAACTGTTTATCGCCTCACAGTTGCAGAGAATTTGTCCAAAATCCGAAAGAGGAGTAGGAGTGGTGGCAGCGTCTGCGCTCGTGTGGCAAGTGCGCACTGTGCTCTTTGTTCGTGGCCCACAATTGTCAATACAGAAATTACAAACATATTCTTTCAGTGCCAATGGTGGACTACACTGCTGGTGTTCTTTTTTGTGTCTATGCAGTGCTGCTTGGCCCGCACTGTAGAAAATTGTCTAATGGGACATTTGTGCACAGAAAGTTTCTGGCACTGCCTGTACCTGCCCTGTGTTCCCGTCCACAGCGGTGGATGTGGCTGCCACATTGTCAATTGCCTGATGTGCTTATTTCCATTCTTCTACCTACAATTTCTTTCTCACTAAAGGGGCACCTAGACTGCCAATAATATTGTGCAGTGTTTCATATTGCAGTATATCATTCACCATCTGTAGTAAAAATTGAAGGTAGTGCAATACATTGATAGATCTACTGCATTTAGATTTTACTTGGTAAGCTCATTACATCGTTTAGTCTCCGGTTAACATTGTATTTCATCATCAGCTCAGTGTCATCTGCTAAATTTACTTTGCAAAATTTTATGTTTTGAAGTGGAGATGGGTTCTCAATCAGTGGAAGAGACATGCATTTGATAATTGTTAGAAGTATTTAGGCGTTTGCCAGAGTAATGGTGTGTGTGACAGTAGTTTGTTAGTTAGTGGATAGTTGGGCAACTGCTATCTGGTAGAGAGCAGCATTGCTCCTTTCTTACTGCATCAGTCGTTTGTTTTGTTTTTCTTCCAGTAGTGGTAGCACCAGTTGATTCTCACTATAACCGACATATTTTGACTTTTCTGTGTCATGCTTCCTTCAGTTTCTCGTGTGTATATTAGAATCAGATTCGCATTAAATATCTAATTCTGCACTTTTCCGGCGTATGAATCTCTAGTCACCTCTGTTTACCTTACTTGCTCACTATAGCCTACATTGCGTCTGTATAGTGAGTCATTACTCTGCATACTGTAATAATAGATAGGGACGTGAATGTTGCGTGAGGATGCAAATTGAGTTCGTGAGACTTTGCTACCAGCTTCAGGCTGCGTTAACCTCGGTTGCACTGTTCACGGCAATGGTCGAGGGGCACCATTATTGTCAGCTGGTCATTGGAACTGAACAGACGTTTGTCGCTTCAGGCATGTCCAGCGATCAGCCCGTGGCCGCAAGAAGCCACGTCACTCCTAACAATGAGGCAGACACCCCACCTATGTTCGCGTGGGAGGTCACGCTCGTGTGTGGCAGGCAGCGAAAGTTTTCCCGGGGGGCGATTTGTCTTATCAACAGGTTTGAGGCACTATCGGTGCCAGACTATGTTCCTGAGCCAAATGGTTTTGCTTATCCTGTTGTCACCTCCCAGCCTGCAAGATCTGGGCTATCACTGAGGGTGGGTTTACTTGTAGTTGGGAGATCCAGCGTTAGGGGGTAATGGAGCCCCTTAGGGATACTGCTGCTAGGGAAGGAAAGAAGACCAATGTGCACTCCATGAGCGTACCAGGTGGAATCATTCCAGATGATGCGCAGGTCCCTCTGGATGCCACAAAGAGTATGGGGAGCAGCCTATTGCAGGTGGTGGCTCATATCAGTACCAATGATGTGTGTGTATCGCTTAGGATTGGAAGAAATTTTCCTGGTATTGAGCAGCTATCTCAAACAGTAAAGAGTGGCTGTCTTGCTTGCATTATGAAGGCAGAGGTCACCATGTGCAGCATAGTTGACAGGGCCGACTGTGGACCTCTGGTACAGAGCAGAGTGGAGGGTCTGAATCAGAGGCTCAGACGGTTCTGCAACCGCGTAGGCTGCAGATTTCGTGACTTGCGCCATCGGGTGATGGGGTTCTGAGCTCCACTGAATAGGTCAGGAGTACACTACACGCAGGAAGTGGCCACCTGGGTAGCGGGAGCTGTACGGCGTGAACTGGGTGGATTTTACGTTAAAGGACCTTGGGAACACACAAAGAGTGCCTAACCAAAGTGCTTATAGGTCACAGATAGGAAGAACATAAATCTAAAAACCGTTGGTCCAACAGTTCTAAATTGTCGTAGCTGTGTGGTGAAAGTGCCAGAGCTCCAAGTGCTAATAGAAAGTACTGAAGTTCAAATCATTAGAGGTAGCGAAAGAGGTAAGTTCAGCTGAAATTTTTACAGAGGGACAAATGATGTTTAAAAATGATAGACTGAACAAAATAGGCAGTGGTATATTTTTTACTGTCACTAGCAGTTTATCGTGTAGTGAAATTGAAGTACATAGTTCCTGTGAGTTGGTATGGGTAAAGATTATACCTGACAACTGTAATAAATTAATAATTGGTTCTTTTTACCGACCTATCGATGCAGACAATTCAATTGCACAAATGTTCAGAGAAAGCTTGGATCAAGTTTCAAAAACGTATCTATAGCATAAAATTTTAATTGGTGGTGACTTTAACTGATCCCTTGATATGTTCAGAAAAATTCATGTTCTACGTGTAAACCTTCCGAAATTCTTTCGGCAAAGAAGACAAAGCAAATACTCCTGAATTTGATTCAAGAACAGCCGCCAGCATGTTTAATTTAGAAGTAGATAGCCCTGAAGTATTAAAGCAAATTAAAACACTAAACAAATGCAAGTCTCCCGGTTTAGATTGTATACCAATTAGGTTCCATTCAGAGTAAGCTGCTGCAATAGCTCCATACCTAGCTATCATATACCACCGCTTGCTCAGTGGAAGTTCCGCACACAAAGACTGGAAAATTGCACAAGTCAATCCTTATTGGAAAAAGGAAAAAAAAAAAAAAAAAAAAAAAAAAAAAAAAAAAAAAGGAAGCCGGCCGCGGTGGACGAGGGGACTGAGGCGCTCCAGTCACGGTCTGCACGGCCACTACGGTCGAGGTTTCGAATCCCCCCTCGGGCATGGATATTTGTGCCGTCCTTAGTCTTAGCTAGTTCATAAGTAGTTTGTAAGCTTAGGGACTGATGACCCCGTAGTTAAGTCCCATAAAAAAAAATTAAAAAAAGAAAAAAAAAAGGAATACCAGTGAGCCACAAAATTACAGGCCCATATCTTTGACATCAGTTTGCAGCAGGATTTTAGAACATATGCTTTCCTCAAACAATGAACTTCCTTAAAGAGAACGACTTATTCACCTGTAGTTAACACGGATTCAAAAAGTATCAGTCTTGTGAAACACAGCCAGCTCTTTACGCACATGAAATCGATTCCATACTTCTCGAATACCAGAAGGCATTTGACACCGTACCACACAAGTGTCTACTAATCAATTTGCGTGGTTATGAAATACCATCACAGTTGTGTGACTGGATTCACAATTTCCTGTCTGAAAGAACACTGTACATTGTAATTGACGGAAAGTGATCGAATAAAACAGAAGTGTGATAGGAATCATTAAGAGAAAGGTGTTATTCATTGCGGCGAGATTTATTTGCGAAATTCCTGTCACCACCTTTCTCTCCCGAAATCGGACATATTTTGTTAGTACTAACCTACATAGGGAGAAATAATCATCTTAATAAAATAAGAGAAATCAGATTGAAAACGGAAAGTTTTAGGTGTTCCTTTTTCCCGCGCGCTGTTAGAGAATGGAAAGGTAGAGAAATATCATAAAAGCGGTCCAGTGAACCCTCCGCTACGCAGTTGAAAGCGATTAGCGGAGTAATTATGTAGATGTAGACTGGTTTATTATAATTTTCAACCCTCCACTTTTATTTTTATTTTTCTGCATGTAAATGTTTTCCTTGAAAATTTGCTGCCACTAAGATTTTGTCACCCTGGGCCCACATCTATGTGGCGGATGCATAAATACGAGGGCGCATACATGAAATGATTGTTCAGGATAGGAGCAGTTCAACGGTGGGCATCCATGGTTACTTAAAGAACAGGCTAAATAAGAAGTCAGGAATGTGGTTAAAACGTAGCGGTCGCCACATTATTATTATTAGAAAAAGTTCATTTCCAACGGGGTACAATTATGGGAAAAAACAAAGTGATACGCCGGGAGGTCCCCGGCTGCAGGAGCAGGGAGGGGGCACGTCTGGAGGCTGGCTCGCAAGAGAGCGATCGCCCTGCAGTCGCCACACCCTGCCTTCTGATTGGCTGGTCGGTTGGTTTCTTCCACAGCCGAGGCGGTCGACACGGCGTTAGCTCGTCAGCACGGCGTCCCACACACGGGCAGCACGTGAACACAGGAGGTGCTGACAACCAAATTCCCAGCACACCCGGCGAAGCCGGCTCCGTGGTCACCTGCGTGTAGCCACGCCGGCCGTGTATTGAAACGGAAAAATAAAAAATTTTCATCCCGATCATTCTAATTTTCCCCCAACCTGTCGGTCCTCCATGCACATGATTATCATTACAAATCAACAGCTCAAGCAGTACTGAGGTACGAAATGCCAATGCATGCTGAAACACCAATAATTAGTCAGTGATTCAGACCCTTAGGGTGGCGATGCGTGTCTTGATTGTTTCATCCATTTGATCATACAGATGGCAAAAACTGAGTTGGAATTCATTATTCCATGCCTGATCAACCTGTTCATGTAGTGCTGCAAGAGGTATGTGCTGATGAGTGACATGTATCAACTGTTCCATTAGTTCCCACATATACTCAGTTGAAGTCAAGTCTGGAGATAATCCTGGCCAGGGAAATTGCTGCTCATCTTCCAGAGTATGTTGAGATTCACGCATAGTTTGTAGGTGGGCATTATTCCGTGGCGGCGATAGTCATCGAGATACTATCAACCACCTTTGCTCAATGTATTACATCGTCAACCTGTGTTCTTTGGGGGAGCCGCCTCTCGCCCACCATATCTAAACTTTGTAATTCAGTCTGTAAGTGCACCTCAATGGAGTAACAACGAAGTTGGTCGTTATATTATTTGGTAGTTTCTCTGGAGCTACAACCCCTCTAAATCCCATAGTTGTGACCCCGATGACTTTATTCGGCCTCCGCAGATACCTTTGAGTGTGTTTTGTGCCACCAGCACAGTTATTTTTATTTTTGTTTTGTTGTTTTTGTTTTTTCGACGAGTTGTGAACTAACGGCTTCGTCAGTGCGACCCGCGCCGAGCTACTTTCTGGCATCGCAAGTGTGTACAGCATCGCCTCAGCTACAGAACACGACGAATTCTCACTTTTCGACGCCTCTCCAACCGGCCCGGCATTTTTCACATCTTTTTAGACTCGGATCTGCCCAATAGGTGACACTGCATCACAAACTCAGGCATTGTTACTCCGAACATTGCACACAGTACCCAGAATTTCAACAGTTCCCCTCCTCAACAGAACTATTTTGCGTGTGCTCAACCTCTGCCTGTGTCGAACGCTACTAGTGTAAATTTCAGTGCTTCGAATTCAAATTCTTGGCCCGCGACTGCGCCGTCATGTGCCTTAGTGTAACCGTCCACGTGTTTCACAACACTTTGTTCCAGCAAGATATATTTCGTTCTGCCCACCTTGAGCTACTGCTAGTGAACATTTTTTAGAGTCTTCGTCGAGTTCGGTTTATGGATCGATCCCCTACTCACACGTTTTCGCCGCACTTTGTTCTTCGTGTGCACTGTCTGTTGTGAATGACGCCATACCATCTACCTTTGTGCAACCGACAGGACAGTTTCATTGCTTCTGACAGTACTCTGAACACTCAAACCGTCGCGACAAGTTTCAGAATGTGCATTAATACTCGGCGTCCTGCCATGCTGCGACACAAGTGCGTTCTGCTTCCGTTCGTATGACTGACACTTCTCTAAGTTCACACGCAACCAACCGCCCGTTACTCAGGCACATTTCGGTCTACCATGCCGCAACACAACACTGTGCCGCCAAGCACCCACTCACTTTCCCAGTCCCACCAGAGACCTCTCTGGGGTCGCGTTAAGCCGTGGCGTTGCAGCTACAGAAGCATCAGTCAGCTGTAGCCGCCACAGGAACCGACGTCCAAGCGCTTCCTGCAACTCCTTCCCCAACACCTGGTCATCTACCAAAGCTGCCTCCTTTCTTATTAGACTCTCCAACGACGTTATTTGTCCTCGTGGAACAGATCTTCGACCACTACTCGCTCGATGACACTCGTTACCTTTGTTTGATAATGCATCTATACGAGCAAGTCGACCACATATGCGACTTGGTCACTTCTCATCACCCACCTCTCATCACTACCCCTCAGCCAAACAGACGATTCTTGAACGGTTAACCCGCTCACCTGACGAAACCATTCGCCACATCTTGCACGAGGAACACCCCGGTTACAAGAAACCGTCGCAGCTGTGGCGACACCTCAGTCTACTGGTCAGCAAACATGCTATGCCCGACTTGACACTCGTAGCGATCTGGACCAGCAAGCTGCTTCTCCCGGTCCAGACAGCACTCACCTATAATATACTCGAGTCACCTGGACAACGCATTCGCATTGCGGACGGATTGCACGAGGCATATCTTGGTGAAGCATGCCACAAGCAGGACTCACAGGCTCAGCACCCTTCCACTCGGCCTCACACCTTCGCTCGAGGAATTTCCCGGGTATCTGATGAACTGATCGATCCGCCCAGCATTACTCGCCGCTACACCACCCAAACGCCGCCTCATCCTCTGCGCAACGCAAATACACCTGCCCCATCTACTGACTCCGACGAGGGCTCGCCTCCACTCATCCGCCACCCACATGAACAGGCTCCACATTATCCGCTCTGTTACTTCCATAGACGTTTGAGGGACGCCGCTCGAAAATGCCACCAGCCATGCCTTCATCCAAATGCAAAGTGCAGGACGACGTAGGCGCCGCATCTTTGTCCCCGGGTGGCTGCCTCTACCTTGATGACTGTGTCTCTGCTACTCGCTTCCTGATCAACACGGGTGTCGACGTATCGCTGTTTCCTTCGTCCATGGTGACTGGCACTCTACATCCTCTCCAAGCAGTACTTCAAGATGTCAACGCCCACAACTACCGTGTGCCAGTTCTACCTCATACTCTGTTCACATGTCTCCTGAGTGCGAATTAACGTTTTCATGGCTGACGTCCCGGAACCTATTCTAGGTGTAGATTTTCGGAGTCATCATAAACGTTCTGTTGATGTCGTTCATCGAGCCGTTTTTCATCAAACCTCTAACAGGCACTTTCCATGTGATTCACTGAGCTCTATTCCTCCCATTGCGTGTGACAAAACAGTTCGCCAGTGTTTAATAAACTTTAATGAGTTAGACAATCTTTTGCCAAGGTGGTGTAATGAACATGACGAAGTGCTCAAAACTGTGCAGTGAAAGAGAGAATATCGTCTATGAATGCTCTGACAGTATTAAATAGTCGAATTTACTCTTCTCAAAGTGGGCTACCGAACATGAACAAGTGCTGTGTGTCCGGCGCGAGAGAGAAGACATCGTTCGCCGCCTCGCTGACACTGAGTCCTAACTATGATCCACCAAGCAGCACATTGTGTCTCTTCACGACGCCTCAAAGGACACTAATTTGAAGGTTAGTGCCTCTCTCAGCGCAGTCACATCGCGACCGTGCACAAGGTTAACAGTGATTCTGACAGTTCGGTACCTCATCCCCACTACTATGCCACGGTTTGTAAACAAAATAGGCCATGCGGTGGCTCAGCTGACACTGCAGCGTTTAAACATTACTCCCGGCAAACTTCCTGCAGACTTGTGTAAGCCCACTTTGAACTCTGACGCTCCCTCGGCTGATACAGTTTCACAGCAGTGCATTTCAGTTGTTACCAACGGGACTGTACACAGTCTATGACTAACAGATGACACTCCCATCGTTAGCAAACCACGGCGTCTGTGTCCTGAGACGTTTGTGGCTGTAGAGGCACAGATTTCCGAGCTGCTCGATTCCGGCATTACCGAACCTTCATCAAGCAATTGATCTTCTCCCATTCACTTAGCTAAAAAAGGTGATGGTTCTTGGTGTTTGTGTGGGGACTATCGGACGCTCAACGCCAAGACCATCATGGAGAGATATCCAATTCCGAATGTAGCAGATTTCACCCATGCACTTGCGGGTGCGAAATTTTTTTTCTGTCGTGGACTGTAAACAAGCGTACCATGAAATTCCGGTGGCTCCGGAGGGCGTTGAAAAAACTGCCATCACGACTCCGATAGGTTTATATCTTTGCCGCTTCATGCCCTTTGGACTCAAGAAACACACACAGAGTTGGCAGCACTTCATAACCGAGGCTCTCTTTCAGCTTAATTTCTGGCTTGTTTACCTGGATGACATACTGGTTTTTAGAGGTTCTATCAAAGAAAACAAACAGTACCTGCAGATACTATGTGAACTCTAGCTATGGCGGGCATCGAATTAAATCACAAGGACCAACTCCACCAAACCTCTGTCCGTTTCCTAAGCTACACTGTCTCCGCAAATGACATCTACCCTCCAGTTGAGAAAGTGAACTCTGTTAAGGACATACCTCGTTCTTCAAACTTCTAGGAACGTATACGTTTCCTGGACACAATAAATTATTACCGACGTCATTTGCCGGGTGCCTTGGACATTCAAGCTCCACTTACAAATGCGTTAGCAGGCAAAAACACCTCTGGCATTCATCCTGTGCTCTGCACTCCGGACATGACTAATGCGTTCTCAGCTCTTAAAGAACTCTTGGCCCATGCTGTAACCATTGGACAGCCACAAGCAGACACGGACATTTTTATAAAAACGTTCAAACGTTTGTAAATCTTATGGGACTTAACTACGGGGTCATCAGTCCCTAAACTTACAAACTACTTATGAACTACTTACGAACTAGGACGGCACAAATATCCATGCCCGAGGGGGGATTCGAACCCCCGACCGTAGTGGCCGTGCAGACCGTGACTGAAGCGTCTCAGTCCCCTCGGCCACCGCGGCCGGCACATTTTTATAACAATTGACGCCAGTGACACCGCAATCGGCGCGGTTTTCAGCTGTCCCTCACCGGTGTTACTTCGCCCCTACAATTTTCTTCCAAAAAATTTAACAATGGTCCAAAAAGTATTCGCTCTTTGACCGTGAACTCTTGGCCATTTACGAAGCAATCAAATGCTTTCGTTTCAAAGTCGAAGGCCGTCGCTTTTATGTACTTACAGACCACAAACCTCTCGCGGCAGCAATTCAGAACCCCTTGGCTGACCCCTCTCCTCGCCACTTCCGCTACTTTGACTTCATCTCTCAATTCACAACAGACGTCAGGTATATCACGAGTGCGGACAACATCGTGGCTGACGTTTTGCCTCAGGTTGATGCCATTTCCTCTCTGATCGAACTCTCCAACCTCGCTACCTTGCAAGCCGCCGATGATGACCTAATACAACTCGTTTACTATCCTGATTCCTCTCTCCACCTTATCTGCTCCTCTTTTACGGGTGTTGCAGACGTTATCTGATGTGATGAATCAACAGGCAAACTTTGTCCCCTAATACCTCGGCCCCTGCAACGCGATATCTTCCAGGTGAAGGGCAGCACGCAGATTGTGTTTTTCTCGATTTCAAAAAGGCGTCTGACGCGGTGTCACACTGCAGACTACTAACGAAGATACCAGCATATGGCATAGGTTCATAGATTTGTTACTGGCTGGAAGACTTCCTAAGTAATAGAACGCAGTACGTTGTTCTCGATGGCGAGTGTTGATCATAGACGAGTGTATCGTCATGCGTGCCCCAGGGGAGTGTGATACGACCGCTATTATTTTCTATCTATATAAATGATCTGATGGACAGAGTGACTTGTAATTTGCGGTTGTTTGCTGATGATGCTGTGGCGTATGGGAGGGTATCGTCTTTAATTCACTGTAAATGCATACAGAATGAGTTAGACAAAATTTCTAGTGGGTGCGAAGAATGGCAGCTAGCACTAAATGTAGAAAAATGTAAGATGATGCACATGAGTAGGACAAACAATCCCATAATGTTCGGATACAGAATTAGTAGTGAGCTTCTTGATGCAGTCACGTCGTTCAAATATCTAAGCATAACATTGCAGAACGATATGAAATGGAACGAACATGTAAGGACAGTTGTGAGTAAGGCGGATAGCCGACTTCGGTTTATTGGGAGAATTTATGGAAGATGTACTTCATCTGTAAAGAAGACTGCGTATAAAACGCTTGTACGACTACGTCCTGAGTATTGCTTGGGTATTTGGGACCCGCAGCAGATCAGTTCAAAGGAAGACATAGAAGCAGTTCAGACACGAGCAGTTAGGTTTGTGACTGGCAGGTTCGACCAATGCGCGAGTGTCACGGAAATTCTCTGGGAACTCAAATGGGGATCGCTGGAGGAAAGACGACGATCTTTTCGAGAAATTCTATTGAGGAAATTTAGAGCGCCGCAATTTGAAGCTGCGTGTAGAACGATCTTCCTGCCGCCTACTTACATTTCCCATAATGATCATAAAGACAAGATAAGGGAAATTAAGGGTCGAACAGAGGCTTATAGGCATTCTTTTTTTCCTCGTTCTATTTGGGAGTGGAATTGGAAAGGAAATGCCTAGTAGTGGTACAGTGTACCCCCCGCCACGCAACATACGGTGGATAGCGGAGTATGTATATAGAAGTAGAAACTTCATGACCTAGCTCATCCCGGCATTTGCGTCTCCACCAAACTAGTGTCTGTATGCTTTGTCTGGCGGGACAACCTTGGGCACGCGCTTGCCTACCGTGTGAACGCAATAAAATCTCCACACACTCTTCCCCTTCTTTGCGTCCCCTTTCCTGCTCTGGCAGGCAGATTTCAACATGTCCACATCGACCTAGTCAGCCCACTGCCTCCTGCCACTGGGTACCGTTACATTCTTTCTGCCAATGACCGCACCACTCGCTGGGTGGAGGCTACCCCTCCGTAACATTACGGCAGAAACAGTCGCGAGGGCTTTCTTACACTCATGGATTGCTCGCTTCGGTTGCCCCTTGGTCTTAACCACAGACCAAGGCAGGCAGTTCGAATCGGCCCTATTCTCAGATCTCTGTGTCATCCTACGCATTCACACCACCGCCTACCATCCACAAAGCAACGGGTTGGTAGAGCGGTGGCATAGGACACTAAAACCGCCCTCCGATGCCACAACTCTCTCTCGACAGAGGCTCTTCCCCTGGTCATAATCGGCCTTCGAGCCACTTACAAGAAGGACCTACGCAGCTCGGTCGCCGAGTTCATGTACGGACAACCTCTTGTCTTACAGGAGGACCTCATTAAGACCCTGCCCCCCTCGAGACCCGAGCAAACTGCCCACTCTCATCGATAGGTCCGCCTTCATTGCGCTAACCTAAATCCTCCCCCACCCCAGCCACTCACACTCCCCTTCGATCCGCATTTCACGGCAGTTGAACGACTGTCAATTCGTCCTGCTACGCGACGACACAGTGCGCTCCCCTCTCAGCCCTCCATATTCTGGCCCACATCTGGTCCTTAAAAAGTCACCCAACACATTCATCGTTCTAGTCAACGGCATGCTGTCAACAGTTTCTATCAACCCCATTAAACTGGCTCACGTCAAGCCGGCCACACCTCCCCGGAACGAGGTCACACCCCCTCTGCTAGCCCCTCACGAGGCCGGCATTTCTCCCCCTCCTTCTGACACTTTCCCTGCGCACAGCTCGAGCAATTCGCCCTCCCTCTCTTCTCCTTCGCCCGAGAGTTCCCCGCTGTCCCCATCCTTCCCTTTTTCACAGTTTCCAGCAGCTTCCCCTCCGCTCTGTGCCGGTAGTAGAGATCGTATTTCCAGTCTCCTTCCCGCCCCCCCCCCCCCCCCCCCCCCCCGCACTCGCCTCGGACGTATCAATCATGTTTGCTGGAGGGCTCGCTCTACAGTGTTTGAATGGACACAAGCGGTTCTCCTCTCCACACCAAAAATGTTTGAACTCTGTGATATTCCTGGCCTGTGGCCACTTCATATTTCTGACCGCTGGCCGTTTCTTTGCTAACATCGTGTCTTAAACGCGGAAGAACGACAGCAATGCAGCATATGTTGAAATGTGGGGTGGGGAGCAGTAGCATATGGCGCAGTAGGTGCTGGTTCCCGTGGGAAAGCTCGCCTATGTTACTGGTGCTCTCCTCGCATTGGCTGCTGCATTTCACGTCACGTGATTTCTTTCGAAATTACTTTTGTTTATTATAAACTAAATATTAATTATTCAGAGCTGAGAATTTATTATAAATATCTCTCAAGGACAGGCTAGATTTGGACAGTTTAAAAAGTTTAAGGTGCCTTCTCTTATTGTAACAAGAGAAGAGCTATTTTGCAGAAGGCGCGCGACGGCCCTGTTTTGGCGCGAAATAGAGTGTCAGGTGCCCTCTCGCAACACGCCGTAGTTTCAGTCTCGAGCTGACCACTGTACGAGCCGGACCGTGCCGGTCATGAGTAAAGATTTTTTGTAATAGTGATAACAGTCGAGGTCTCAACATGAGCTATGGGCAGCATAGGCCGTATCATATGAACAATAGTTGCTCATTATTTTTATTATTTATTTAATAAATGGCATCCCTGACAATTATAAATCTCGCGAGTCGCTTATTATGCTTCCATCATAAAGAACTTTAGCCTCACTTGTATGCTGTAGAACAACCAACGACTTGTGTGCTGTCTTCTGCGCTGGGGACACAACTATAGAAGACAACAGGTTAGTCAGAACTCTATGCTTTCCGTAAAGTCTCGGAAAGCAAGTACGACACCTCGTGCGTACTGTAGGGCGGTACAAACGCACACTGCTACGCAACAGCATCCGCAAGGATGTGGAGGTTTTTGGGGACTTGTGGGAGGAAGCAGTGTTAACTTCTCCGTCCGCAATTAAAACCCTAGGAAGCTTGTAAATGGCATCCCTTGCGGGGATGAAGATTTCGGAACGAAATAGACAGATACAGTGAGGCGATAAACGGTTGGAGTGATTCGCGAACTGTTAAACATAAAATAAATTTTACAAATAAAGTGACCGTTAGCCATTTGAAGTACGCGAGTGAAAAAGTGATTTCATGAATATATTGAAGCAAGTGCAAGTGTTGAGTTCGCGGTCCATTGGATTACGTGACTTCAAGAATCGACGAGCTACAGAACGGCGGCGTCGCAACAACCACCGGGCACGTCGACGGAACAGCCACACTCAGCGCCATAGCAGACAGAAGAGGGGTGCGGCGCCTAAAAGGAACAGCCGTAAACATCGCCAGCAGCGGCAGACGACGACTCCATCTATTAGCGGAGCTACAACCACCAGCCTTCACGTCGCAACAACTGCACATCGCGACGGGAGGAAAAAACAGGAGTAAGTGCCAACTCCTGTAAAGTATAATTAATTGTGTATGTTTGTAAATTAAATTTGTAAATTAATAACTAGCGTAAAAAGTATATTAGAAATGGAAAATGAGGGAAAGACTAGGTATTATCTCAGAAGTAGGGACGGAGAATGTGTTCAAAATACAGGTAATGATCATTCAGGTCAACTACCTCAGATGCAGGGTGACAATGTCAGTCCATATTTTGTAGCGAATATGAGTGAATTGAACTCTAATATTATCCAGGATATGGAGGTTAATCAGATCAATAGCACACATAATGTAGAACAAAGTACTGTTGAAAATGTTGTAAGTGACGTGCAGAGAGATACACAAGTTTGTCAATCTGTCGCTCCTAACCATACTGACGTAGTAAATCTGGATGCAGCTGTCAGAGAAAATGTGTCTGGCGCCTGCATAACAGAGGAGCAGATGGAGGTATCAAGTGACAGAAGCCATAGCACAGCTTCAGCTGATACGTTGCCAGTAGAAAGTAGTGGAGCGAAGGAAACTGGTATTGACAATAATATTATATCAATGCTTAGCGATGTGTTAGCTAAATTAGATCAAAACAAAGAAGATATTAATGCAAAATTTGACCAAAACAAAGAAGAACAAAAACAAAGCATAAATAAGTTAGTAGCAAAACTTGACCAAAACAATGAAAGATTAGACCGTGCGATAGAGGAAATACGTACACCAATGGCTAGTGTAAATAATAAATTCCAGGGCTTAGAAAACAGGGTAATTATTAATTAAGAAAAAACAGACAAGTGTTTTAAACAATTAGATTTGGAAATTTGTAAAAATGACATTGTGCACAGGGTGAAATCTGAAGTAAGCAAAATTAACGAAAGATTACAGGTTAATAGTGACACGTTGTATACTGTTACAAATAAGGTAGAGTGTTTGAGAAAGGAACAGGCTAGTGTTAGTATAACATGTAAAGATGGATATCTGTCACAGCAATCAGACATCGAAAAAATGAACAGAAATGTAGCATTAATTGACAAAGTGTCACAGGTAGGCACATCATGTACAAGTAATGCAAATGCACTTCACAGTAAATTAACAGAGATCGAGCAGAAACTGAATGAGCTGCCCGATTCATGTAATTTAGTGGAAAATATTAGCACCAATGAAAATGAACTTGAGAGAAAACTTGAAGCGTGGGTGGAACAGGAACGTAAGGAAGGTATAAGTAACATAGTTGATGTTGCAAATGATCCTTATTCATACCAATTTCAAAATTTTTCAAAGACAGGTAGTGTACATCCTGTTGCTTTCATGAGGCAGTTCGATGGTGTTATTCCTAATTACATGACAGAACAACAAAAGTTGAAAATCGTTGTGTGTAGATATGTAGGTGATGGAATTTCGTGGGGAACGGCAGCTATAAACATTTGTAAAACCCATCAGGAATTTGTCACTGCATGTCTCAACCAATATTGGTCTGAAAGTACACAAAATAATATACACACTGAAGGCCGCACGAAAGACTACAAGTATAAATTTAAAGTCAGGCCCAAAATACTGGAGGAACTTGTTCAGAAGTTTCATGGAGTCAAGATATTAACAAGCATGGACTTGACTGCTAGCTTCTGGCAAATACAGCTAAAAGAAAATTGTTGCAAATACACTGCTTTTACATATGGAAGAAGGTGTTGTCAGTTCAGAGTGTTGCGTTTTGGTCTGGAAAGATCGACATCTGCCTTCATACACAAATTGGTATATGTACCTCAGGAGGCAATAGCTCTCTTTGCTTTGCCAGGTAACTGACGCCTACCAGGTACCCTAGTTAACTAGCAGCTTATTTCCTTTTCTTTCATGCTGTTAGTTCTTCCTCTTACTATTCAGTCTGATCTTTTTTCTATCGTCTTTACTTTCTTCTCTATCCATACCTCAGGGGGTAATAGCGCTCTTTGCTTTGCCAGGTAACTGACGCCTTTACTTCCTTTCCTTTCACGCTGTTAGTTCTTCCTCTTACTATTCAGTCTGAACTCTTTTCTATCGTCTTTACTTTCTTCTCTAAACAAATACCAGATTGGACGAAAACACTAATTTAGACGAGTAAATAAAAACCAGGATTTGTCATGAGTAAGTAGGAATACGAGATTTACAGAGTTAATACGTACTGAATTTGGCTTAATGTGGGTATGTAACAATTATGGAGTATGGTAAATATTGTAACTCAGCAGTAAACATCTGCATAGCACGAGTTACCTTTGCAAAGTTAGGTGGCAGACACAGATCTACTCAGAATGAAACATAACAATGAAAATAGCTGACTACATTATTGGTGGATTTTTATTTAATTTATTCCAAGTTTGTTTACGCTGATTATTATAATGTAATATATGACGCTGAGAAGAGGACGGCGCAACAACAGGTAAGTGAACTTAATGAAAATGACTGTTGGACATAGGCAATGTAAAACATGGTTTTATTATGAATTATATGAGGAACGAGGTGTATGGTCTGCTATGTGTATTTTTAAGCAAGTATTGAGAAGGTACCAAGAAGGGTCAAGTACAGGTGACTGATAAATTCGGCCTGGAAATAGGCTCGTTATTAGAAATGAAGTAAGGTGATGGGAAGGGTCAAGTACAGGTGACTGGTGGATCCGGCCTGGAAGTCGACTCATTATGATTATACGTGGTGTTTTAGGCGGCAGTGAAGTCGTCATTTGCGAAATATTAAAAAATAGGTAGGGGACGCAGTGTGTGCCTCACTCTACATTTTTTAAATTAGAAATACACAGTAGCAGAAATGGCACCATTTTTTTGAATACATTTGTCCTATGCTCTTACACATACACATCTATGAGTAAGTATATGTATAAATTATATGATATTTTTGACCTGTTGCGCCTCCACATAAGCCTCAGGAAATCATAACACATCAGAGCGATAAACAACATATACTATGGAAAATGTATATCTTACATAATGGAATTTCACCGTCAGCTGTCAATGAAAGCAACCATCCGTCAGTCGGAATTATATTTTGCATTTATGCAGCAAATAGTTTCTGTTGATTTCTCTGATCTGCATTTTGCATTAAATATTAAGAATTATGACAAGCTATTGTAGCCTATTCCAGTGAATATAAACGTGGCATCTGTTTGCCAACAGTACGGTATTAAATATTAGACATGGCATGTGTTGCCAATTTTAATATGGGAATAGACGTAACATCTGTTGAAAATATAGAGTATTGCCAATGAATGAAGGGTCAGTGACCCAATTAGGAAACAGATATGACTTAATTTATCGTAAAGCGTGTCACGAAAGATAATGAAATGTAACCTTGTGAAAGAATAGATAATTGAACAAATATGAGAAAGGTCAAGGACCTCAAAAAGCAAATTAAACTTGATGGTAATTACCAAACACTGAACAAAATGGGTATTATTCTGGATTCAATACGCAAAATGTCTGCATTGATTTGATTTTATAAATGTATTTGTATGTATAAATGTTGTGTACCGCTTTAAGTATATCCTTTGTATGTACAAGCGTGTGAAGCCAGCAGTGCAAAGTAGGCTATGAGAAAAATTATTAAAAGTACAAAGTCATGAGTGCCAAGTGTTGAATTTGCACTCAATGCGTGTGTCAAAATTGTGTTGAGAGGCTTGGTGGACGGCATTGTGCCGATATAAGTGATAAATGGCCTCGTTCCAAAAATAGTTTCATTTGTTTTGTCAACAATCGGAGTTGTGGGGGTATTAATGGACGGCAATGTGCCGAGAATTTAGCTGGTGTCATAAGCGGCCATGAGCCGGAAGTCTAAATTTCATATATTCAAATGGCAGGTGCCAATATATTTTGTAAACATCGACGGCAATGCGCCGATTTTAAATCACAACAATTGAGAGGCTTTATTCCTGCTGTATTTCCTCGAAGTATTCAATAATTAATTATCTATTGTTTAATCGTCTATTTTCTGAACATTTTCATAGCATGTATTAAGTAATTTCTAACTTTGAAGTTTTTGTGTGTGTATTTTCAGAAGGATATTTAGGTGTATATCAGCATTTACATGTAGTTTATGTTGTAAAGTTAGCTAATTCATAGCTGCCCAAGTTCAATTTACACAGGGTTATAATTTGATGTTTCCTTACCTTTTTGTGTAATCATTTATGATTTAGATGGGGAGATTTAGAAGTAATGGTTTCTATACTTACGTAAGTTCTTGAGAGATAATGGGTATTATTTTTCAAAATTTAGAGGGTTCCAACTTGTCTGTTGTCTTTGAGAACATTCCAAGTTTGGAAATATCCGAATGAAGGGGATGTGTGATATTCCTGGCCTGTGGCCACTTCATATTTCTGGCCGCTGGCCGTTTCTTTGCTAACATCGTGTCTTAAACGCGGAAGAACGACAGCAGTGCAGCATATGTTGAAATGTGGGGTGGGGAGCAGTAGCATATGGCGCAATAGGTGCTGGTTCCCGTGGGAAAGCTCGCCTATGTTACTGGTGCTCTCCTCGCATTGGCTGCTGCATTTCACGTCACGTGATTTCTTTCGAAATTACTTTTGTTTATTATAAACTAAATATTAATTATTCAGAGCTGAGAATTTATTATAAATATCTCTCAAGGACAGGCTAGATTTGGACAGTTTAAAAAGTTTAAGGTGCCTTCTCTTATTGTAACAAGAGAAGAGCTATTTTGCAGAAGGCGCGCGACGGCCCTGTTTTGGCGCGAAATAGAGCGTCAGGTGCCCTCTCGCAACACGCCGCAGTTTCAGTCTCGAGCTGACCACTGCACGCGCCGGACCGTGCCGGTCATGAGTAAAGATTTTTGTAATAGTGATAACAGTCGAGGTCTCAACATGAGCTATGGGCAGCATAGGCCGTATCATATGAACAATAGTTGCTCATTATTTTTATTATTTATTTAATAAATGGCATCCCTGACAATTATAAATCTCGCGAGTCGCTTATTATGCTTCCATCATAAAGAACTTTAGCCTCACTTGTATGCTGTAGAAGAACCAACGACCTGTGTGCTGTCTTCTGCGCTGGGGACACAACTATAGAAGACAACAGGTTAGTCAGAACTCTATGCTTTCCGTAAAGTCTCGGAAAGCAAATACGACACCTCGTGCGTACTGTAGGGCGGTACAAACGCACACTGCTACGCAACAGCATCCGCAAGGATGTGGAGGTTTTTGGGGACTTGTGGGAGGAAGCAGTGTTAACTTCTCCGTCCGCAATTAAAACCCTAGGAAGCTTGTAACTCATCACGTGCTTCGACACCCCACCACCGCTCTTCAGCGGTGGACGCCTCACGCGCTTTCCTCCTTCATCCGTTTTAGTGCGCAATGTCATCCCACTCCGATCTTAGGCACATCCTCCCACACGTCGAGTACGCCACCCATGACTCTTGACGGACTTCTCCGTCTCCGGTCCCACCGCTCGCCGCCTACACACTCCATCCCCGTCGCAGAACGAGTACTCCATACTGCGGAGGGGGAGGGGACCTGTGTGGCGGCGATAGTCATACTATCGCCCACCTTTGTTCAATGTATCACATCTTCAACCTATGTTCTTTGGGCGAGCAGTGTCATGTACTGTATTTCCAACATCTACCCACTGTGGGTTATCACTCATCTATGCACAGCACAATGTGGGTCTGTAGATGTGGCACTGTAGATCTATATCTATAAAGTCAGCGCGGGTGCCGTGCCGTGCCATCTTCTTGGGAGCTGTTGGAGACTGCCATGTGACTGCACAGTCATTCTGCTAGTGGAGGGGCTATAGCATCCTGTGGCAATGGTACGTCTTTGATGAATTCGCCAGGGATAGTGAGTGTTTGGCCATATACGAGGTATGCAGGTGACACGCCGATTTCGTGTTTCAATCACTCACAGGCCAAGGAGGACGAGTGATACTGCCTCCATGTAGGTGGTATCATGGCACATCAGGGATGCCTTCAGTCTGTGATGGATTCACTCGAACATACTGTTCGATGCCGGGTGGTAGCACAACGTGTGGTGTAGTTGTGCGCCTCGGAGTGTGTTCATGTGCCTGAAAATCGCACAGTCAAACTGATGGCTGCAACTGTAGTCACATGACTAGGGCAGCCAAATACACCACACAGGTGTCCACAAAGGCTGTAGCGACTGTCTTGATGGTGATGTTGGCAATGGGCATGGCCTCCAGGCGGTCAGTGAAGTGGTCTACCATTTTGAGGTGGTAGCACTTTCCTTGGAACAGAGGCAGTGGCCCCGTGATTTACGTGGTAACATGAGTGAAGCACTGTGTTGCAATGGGGAAGGAACCGATGGGCATGTGTGTGTATCTCCTGATTTTGGTGTGCTGGCATGCTGTGCAAGCACGTGCCCACTGCCAGCACTCTTTTCGCAGGCCCAAACGTATGGCCACGGGTGACACAGTGGTGTTTACACCAGCATGTGACAACCTTGCAGAAGGTTGTGTGCCACACACTGGAATTTCTTTGGAAGAAGTAGCCGATTTGTTCGTGTCGTGGCATCACACCAAATTTTCTCGTAGGATACAGGGATCGGCAACAGTTGAAAATGTAGGCCGTTGGTGCTGTCTCTCAGAATGTGCCCAGTACCTCATTCCTCTCTTGTACTTGTGCGATGTCGTCAATGTCCGTCCACTGGCGCTTGCTTATTCCTTAAAAACACATTTATTATTTTGAGATATACACAAGTAAGTTCGCGAGTGCATTGGTCGCGATGAATGGCTCGAGCACTGATCCTAAAGGGTGTAACTCCATAGTGATCAAGCGTATGATGCAGTTGTCGTTGTCACATGGAATGATGATCGTGAGTGTGCATGTGAATTGTCCATCCTCACACTTCTGATTAATTTGTGGCACAACGGAAATCTGAGCATACAGCAATGACTGCTGGATTCGCACGTGCAATAGTGGGGGGTGCATGTAGTGCTCAATCCAGGTGGCCGGCAATGAGTAAAACAGAAATCTGGAGCATCTGTACAATGCTGATGGTGGGCTTCCACTGATTCTGTCTTCTGTACCGTCCCTCCCTATGGGTCCACACCGTGGCGAATTTGCCCAACAGGTCTTTTGCGTGCATGATTTCCAGCACCATTAACGTTGCTGGTCTGTGCCAAAAACGACTGTTGTTACAGTATGTATCTCTTGACAGGTGATGCTTTCAGAAGTTTATCAATTATTATGAACGAAACAGTAGGGAATACTAGAGCCATTACTGTGACAGACTGAGCCAATGTGTGCTCATGTTGCTATGAGTTTCGTGTGTGTTCTTATTAGTTGTTACTGCTTGTTATAATTCCACTACAAATATGTTGCATTTGTTGACCTAGTAAGAAAATTTAACGGTCGATAAGAATTCAATGGTTCTGAATCAGATGACCAAAAATCTGAAAACAAATAAAGAAGATTTATATACTGATAAACTTCAGTGAGTTACAGTTTTTCACATGGCTGTCATAATCACTATCACTTTGTTTTATTTGTGTTGATCACATGTTTGTTTGAAGACGAATCTCATGACAAAACAGAATTAAACATGGGATTCAAAGATTTGTTTGGAGGAGATGAGACAATTTACTGACAAAACAAGCAAGAAAAAACTAATTAGAATTTTACTGATTGCTGTATACCAGTCCGCATATCAAAATTCTCCAAAATTTCCATCTGTGAACTTCCATAAAATTAAAAAATACAATTTTCTGTGAAACAAAAATGATTATTTTTTGTTGTTGTTAACTATGTAGCTATAAACCAATATAATTAAAAGTGTAAAATAAATTTGACAATTCCTCTTTCATGACATATTTTTCTCTTCAAGATATTTTTAAATATAAACCTGCCAGTGCTAATTTAAGAAAAGCAATAAATGGTTGGTTTTCTGAGCCAAAAAGTTACCAAGCTGCTGGTCCCCTAAGTGTTATAAACAATTGATGTAACTAAAAAGCACATGTATATGTATAACTTCAGTTAACAAAGCTAACTGCATGGTAAACATGCTGGAAGAATAATAAAAGAACAGACACACATCTAAATTGTTATGAAGATAGCTGTCATGTAGACTTTTGTTATACATGTAAGGAATTAGACATCAATAGCATAGCAGCTGAGCTCAATATCAATCCTTTGCCTCTAGTGACAGCCAACAGATGGAATATAACTGTAATTAAGCTACTTTTATTGGTTAACAATGTAACGGAAGTGTCTTTACTTTTTTGTCGCAAGTAGTGCGAGTGTAGGAATCTCAAAACTGCAGAATACCAGGCTTTGATTTTAGTGAAGAAAAAAAAGAAGCTATATTTGTTTCTAAATTAAATCTTTTCAACTACATACATTGGAAATGTATGAATTATAATACATTTTAATACCATTATAACCTGTAATAGTGCTCATTCACTCACAACATTCACATTTTAAAACTATGTACGCAACAATGAGTGTATAAAAATCATCTGGCACATTACAGATAAATAGTGCATGGTGTGCGATTATTTTCCACACCTCTCGGCGTGGAGGAGGAAGATCGCACGTGCATGAATTGGCCAGCTTACGATGAAGTGTTTCGAATTTTTGTCATCAGTTGGAAAAAATGGTTCCTTTCACTGCAAATCGTGTCTCGGTTGGGAAAGAATTGAAAGAAGTCGAAGCTCCACAGTGAACTTAAGAAACATAAAGAGGTTACTTTTTTGCTTGCTGTTGGCATTAAAGCACTTTTACAATGAATTTGAAACATTTTCTGCAACGTTGTTCGCTGCTATTTCTGAACTATGGTACCAATTTTCACAAAATGCTGGCAACAAAAACGGCTGCTTTCCATGGCAGTGTCGGTAAAGAAACAATGTTCGTGGCTTGCTAGCACTAAATGTTCCTTTGCTCTTATTGTCTTTCCGTGTCTTCCTTTGCAAAATGAAATAGACAAGAAGCAACATTTACGAACTCGTCACCTTCTAATAAGAGGCAGAGGAGTGCCTGTGGAATGTTCGACAGCATAAAATTATTAAACAGAAGCATGACTTCCTAACGAAAACTGCTACATTGCTTGGCACCAGCAGTAGTGAGGTAGATAACCAATTAAGTCTCTCATTTCTCAACACAGCAGCATCAATATTTTATGGAAAATCAAGTTACGCTAGTTGCCGGCCTATGAAAGAGCGATAACACTTCTATTACACAGTTCTTTTTATGAAGCAGGAATGAATATATGTAGGAGGCAGTAGTGTGTACTGAACGTTGACATGAAAAGGGGATTGACAGCAAAAGATCACTTCTTTTACTGAAAGTGGCGGTCGGATTAATATGAAAATAGAAATAAATATATGATAAATTAAATATATGATTCAGTGATATTAATATAACTGAATGACGTCCGCGTCGCTGACTACCACGCAGGAGGCCTGGGTTCGATTCCCGGCAGAGGACTGGGTGTTGTGTTTTGTCATCATCATCTCATCATCATTGGCACGTAAGTCGCCCACGAGGCGTCAAATAAAAAGACTTACACTAAGGCGGCCGAACAAACCCGCAAGGGTTCTCCCGGCCAAGAAAGCCATGCGCTCATTCGCATCTTTTCATTTGCAACTGAATGACGTTTACATAAGCCTTCATCCAAAGCGTCACAAATTGCGAGGACAGTAATGACCAGTGGCGTATATTGTGGGCTATCAAAGCGATCACCGAAGCCCATATCTAAAGCAAACCAGAAATTAAGAACCAAAATGGCAATATAAGCCAGTTACCGTCATGAAGAATTAGCGCGTAGTGTGGAATATGTCTCGTTCGCTTCTATCCAACAGTGGGAGAACAGAGCTTGGGACGCTCACTGACGCAGCCTTTGCTAAGGTTTGGGAAGGGAGGGGTGGGGTGGGTTAGTGCGGCCAACAGCGCTCCAAGGCTTTGGAATCTCTCATCGCAACACAAGCACGAGTGCTTCCGAAATGTGCCGAACGGACACGACTCACTCTCGGCGAACTCAGCATCAGTTTACGTTTCGCAACAGCTGTATTGGTATTATTTATTTCATAGTGTGCAGTATACTTTGACAGTTCTTAGTGCTAATTCTTCAAAATGGATGGGCAATGTGTGATTAAACAGCTACTGAACAGAGCATTCTCGCAGCTGAAATACGAAGACAAGTTGTTGATTTTAAAACAGCGAAGGCCTACTCCAGCCCTTCAGCACTTACAGTGTGAGTAGAATGAAAAAAGAAAAGAAAAAAAAAACAAGAACCCTTACAAAAGGTACTGCAATAAAAAGTAGACGTTCCTATAAAAGATTTCAAAGTAGCCTCCCACCGCCCATCACGGGTTTTGGTAGGAAATGGGGGGCGAGTGTAGTGTCATTGAATGTCCCCCTCAACGCTGCAACATTTGGCGGGAACCGTTTCTTCGTTTGCTGCTAATTTCTTGAGATATTTGGCACAGTCACTATCAATATCTCGGAAACAGCGCAAGATGTCGATTTTTTTTTCTTAGCTTTTCTTTCTCGGTACAACCTTAGAAAGTGAGATAGTAGTGATCGCCCAAGTTACAAACCCAGCATACGCCACTGGTAACGACACATGGCTGGCTTTGAAATGTGTAATAAATATGCAAGGATTTCATAGGTACTTCCTGTTGGCAAATAAATAAATAAATAAATAAATAAAATAAAATAAAATAAAATAAAATAAAAATAATAATAATAATAGAGTGCCGCGCGAGAGTAGCCGAGCGGTCTGTAGCGCCACGTTGCGGGTCGCGCGGTCTCCCGCGTTGGAGGTTCGAATCTTCCCTCGGGCATGGATGTTTGTGTTGTCTTTAGTCTAAGTGAATAAGTGAAGGAATTAGATTAGGTAATGAGACAATGAAGGTGGTAGATGAGTTTTGTTACTTGGGTAGTAAAATAACATGCGATGGTCGCAGTACAGAGGATATAAAATGCAGAATGGCAATGGGAAGAAAAGCATTTTTGAAAAAGAGAAATTTGCTAACATCGAATATTAATTTAAGTGTAAGGAAGTCTTTTCTCGAGGCATTTGTGTGGAGTGTTGCCTTGTACGGGAGTGAAACATGGACGATAAGCAGTGCGGACAGGAAGAGGATAGAGGCTTTTGAAATGTGGTACTACAGAAGAATGCTGAAGATTAGGTGGGTAGATCGCATAACTAATGAAGAGGTACTTAACAGAATTGGTGAGAAAAGGAATTTTTGGCACACCCTGACTAAAAGAAGGGATCGCTTGGTAGGAAACATTCTTAGACATCGAGGAATCGTAAATTTAGCATTGGAGGGAAGTGTGTTGGTTAAAAATCGCAGAGGGAGACCAAGAGATGCGTATAGTAAGCAGATTCAAGTGGATGTGGGTTGTCGTTCTTATGAGGAGATGAAAAGGCTTGCTCAGGATAGAGTAGGGTGGAGTGCTGCATCAAACAAGTCTCCGGCATGAAGACCATAACAACAACAACAACTTAGTCTAAGTAAGTTCATAAGTAGTTTGTAAGTTTGGTGACTGATGAGCCCACAGTTAACTCCCATAAACTTTTTGAAAAGAAGAGTAACAGAGAGTCTTCTCTTCACAGGAGTTGTTTTTCTGAAATTTGTGCCTATCTTTGAAACAGCTGGCTCTGTAGTATTCACTTTAATTTCAAAATGTGAAAATGACATCCTGGTGAAGTTACGAAAACCAGAAATATACAAATTCAGCTCTCACGGCGTGTCATTCCAGCCACATCTTCTATAGTGTGTTCTTGTCCTCCTCCGACAACTACATTTTCTTCGTCTGCGTATTTCATGAGTAGCCTGCTATTATTGCAGCACCTCGCACCTCATATCACTAATTCTTCTTCTTCACCTGTCATGTCGGGCCCGGTGGTCTTGCGGTAAAGTGCTCGACCGGAATCCGAAGGGTCGCGGGTTCAAAACCCGATCGGACTTAGGATTTTTCCAGTCTGCACTTTAACCCATCCTTCACCTTCAACGATGTGAGGAGTTGCCAGAAACGACACGTGGTTCCCCGGTTGGATAACTTGGGGTAGGCTAGGGACTCGCAAGGCGCCGAAGTGGCGTCCAGTTGAAAGACTTGCACCAGGCCAATGAGCCACACGAAATTATTATTATTATTCACCTGTCATAAGGTCACTCTCAATGCGAATACATAGTTTTCCACGTCTGCTCATTGCTGCCATTTCAGCGTAACAGATGATGCGATGCGAATATAAAGTAGACAGGTTTCAAGGGCACGCGAAAAATGAACAGTGCTGCCAACATGAAGCGGAACAAGTTGCAAACAATGATGCAGACAGAAATATATTTAAAATGTGTAGGCTCGTTTGAACAGTTGCCAGAGAGTGCCAGAGAACAGGCGGAACTAGGCATGCGAAGGTACGTGATGTGTGAAAGCCATATTTGGTATTTGCACTGGTCATACACTTTTCCTCACATTTCCGTTCGGAATTTCGCGCGTGCTGGGCATCATTGTCCATGTACAGCTCTGTGAAATGTTGTTCATACGGGTACACATAATTATTTTACTTAGGGAAATTCTTTTATCATATCCTATACAGGTAATGAGTGCAAAACAAAGAAGCAATTTTTTGCACAATACTGTGGCTCGTAGGCACAGAAGTTAGTTTTATTTTCATTTGACGTGAGAGCTGTGAGGAAAGAGGAAATAGCACAATCAGAAAATGTAAACACGGATCATGTGGAGACAAACTCCCATTACGACTCAGATGTTCTACGCATGTGCTGATCTGGCAGTTTGGGTGCCCCGAAAAATTTATGTGGGTAGTATCTGGCTACTTGCTGCTAATGCTCATACAACTAACTGCCATACTTCTAGTAGAAAAATGGGAAAAGGCGCTGATCATATGTGACTTCAGCTCTGAGCATGGGTGTAAGCATGCTGGCAACTGCTAAAATGAACCTATGTGTAAACATGATTTCAAATGTTCAAATGTTTGTAAATCTATGGGACTTATCTTCTTTGGTTATTAGTCCCTGGGCTTGCAAACTACTGAACTAAGTTGAACTAATCTAAGGACAACACACTCTCCCATGCCTTAGGGTGGACTCCAACCTCCGATGGCGAGCAGCCATGCGATCTGCAGCTAGACCGCTTGGCCACTGCACAGCGGCAAACATAACTTTTCGTATATAAATTTCTGATTGATACAGCTCTACTGTATGAAAACATGATGATGGCATCCTCTCGGGTAAAATATTCCGGAGGTAAAATAGTCCCCCATTCGGATCTCCGGGCGGGGACTACTCAGGAGGATGTTATCATCAGGAAAGACAATACTGGCATTCTACGGATCGGAGCGTGGAATGTTAGATCCCTTAATCGGGTAGGAAAATTAGAAAATTTAAAAAGGGAAATGGATAGGTTGAAGTTAGATATAGTGGGGATTAGTGAAGTTCGGTGGCAGGATGAACAGGATTTCTGGTCAGGTGAGTACAGGATTATAAATACAAAAGCAGTTGGGGGTATCACAGGAGTAGGACTGATAATGAATAAGAAAATAGGAATGCGAGTAAACTACTATAAGCAGCACAGTGATCGCATTATCATTGTCAAGATAGATACGAAGCCAACACCGACAACAGTAGTACAGGTTTATATGCCAACTAGCTCTGCCGATGATGAGGAGATCGAAGAAATATATGAGGAGCTAAAGGAAATTATTCAGACAGTTAAGGGAGAGGAAAACTTAATTGTAATGGGAGACTGGAATTCGGTAGTAGGAAAAGGAAGAGAAGGAAAAATAGTAGGTGAATATGGACTGGGCAGAAGGAATGAAAGAGGAAGTCGCCTGGTAGAATTTTGCACGGAACATGATTTAATTGTAACAAACACGTGGTTTAAGAATCACAAAAGAAGGTTGTATACTTGGAAGAGACCAGGAGACACCGGAAGGTATCAGATAGATTTTATAATGGTAAAACATAGATTCCGGAACCAGGTTATAAACTGCAAGACATACCCAGGGGCAGATATAGACTCTGACCATAACTTGTTAGTCATGAACTGTAGGCTGAAACTGAAAAAACTGCAGAAAGGTAGGAAAATAAGGAGATGGGACCTAGATAAATTGAAGGAAAGTGAAGTTCTAGTGAATTTCAGAGGGAGCTTTAGGCAACAATTGATAGAAACAGGGGGAAATAAAACAGTAGAAGAGGAATGGGTAGCATTGAGAGATGAAATAGTGAAGGCAGCGGAGGACAAAATAGGTAGAAAGGCAAGACCAACAAAAAATCCTTGGATAACACAGGAAATACTAAATTTAATTGATGAAAGGAGAAAATATAAAAATGCAGTAAATGAAACAAGCAAAATGGAGTACAGACGACTAAAAAATGAGATTGACAGGAAATGCAAAATGGCTAAGCAGGAGTGGCTAGAAGACAAATGCAAATCTGTAGAAGAATGTATAAGAAGGGGGAAAAAAGATACCGCCTACAGAAAAATAAAAGACACATTTGGGGACAAGAAAAGTAATTCTACGAATATCAAGAACTCAGATGGGAAACCAGTTCTCAGCAAAGAAGGGAAAGCTGAAAGGTGGAAAGAGTACATAGAGCAGCTCTACAAAGGAAATGAACTTAGAGACGATGTTGTAGGAAGGGAAGAGGAAGTAGATCAAGATGAAATAGGAGATACTATACTGAGAGATGAATCTGACAGAGCCCTGAAAGACCTAGGTCGGAACAAGGCCCCAGGAGTAGATGACATACCCTCAGAGCTACTAAAGTCTCTGGGAGAACCAGCCATGACAAAATTGTTTCATATTGTGTGTAAGATGTATGAGACAGGTGAAGTGCCCTCAGAGTTTAAGAAAAATGTTATAATCCCCATTCCAAAGAAAGCGGGTGCAGACAGGTGTGAAAACTATAGAACCATCAGTTTAATAAGTCATGGTTGCAAAATATTAACGCGAATTATTTACAGAAGGATGGAAAAGCTGGTAGAAGCCGACCTCGGGGAAGATCAGTTTGGGTTCAGGAGAAATGTAGGAACACGGGAGGCAATACTTTACGGCTTATCATAGAAGATAGATTAAGAAAAGGCAAACCAACATTTCTAGCTTTTGTAGATTTGGAGAAAGCATTTGACAATGTTGACTGGACTACACTCTTTCAAATTCTGAAGTCAGCAGGGGTAAAATACAGGGAAAGGAGAGTTATTTACAACTTGTACAAAAGCCAGACCGCAGTTATTAGACTTGAAGGGCATGAAAGGGAAGCATCAGTTGGGAAGGGAGTAAGACAGGGTTGTAGCCTTTCTCCGATGTTATTCAATTTGTACATTGAGCAGGCGGTGAAGGAAAGCAAGGAAAATTTTGGAATAGGCATTAAAGTTCAGGGGGAAGAAATAAAAACATTGCGTTTTGCTGATGACATTGTAATTCTGTCAGAGACAGCGAACGACCTGGAAGAGCAGTTGAATGGAATGGACAGTGTGTTGAAGAGAGCGTATAAAATGAACATAAACAAGAGCAAAACAAAAATAATGGAATGTAGTCTTAGAAAATCAGGCGATGCCGAAGGAATTAGATTAGGTAATGAGACAATGAAGGTGGTAGATGAGTTTTGTTACTTGGGTAGTAAAATAACATGCGATGGTCGCAGTACAGAGGATATAAAATGCAGAATGGCAATGGGAAGAAAAGCATTTTTGAAAAAGAGAAATTTGCTAACATCGAATATTAATTTAAGTGTAAGGAAGTCTTTTCTGAAGACATTTGTGTGGAGTGTTGCCTTGTACGGGAGTGAAACATGGACGATAAGCAGTGCGGACAGGAAGAGAATAGAGGCTTTTGAAATGTGGTGTTACAGAAGAATGCTGAAGATTAAGTGGGTAGATCACATAAGTAATGCAGAGGTACTGAACAAAATTGGCGAGAAAAGGAATTTTTGGCATACCCTGACTAAAAGAAGGGATCGCTTGGTAGGACATATTCTTAGACATCGAGGATTCGTAAATTTAGCATTGGAGGGAAGTGTGTGGGGTAAAAATCGCAGAGGGAGACCAAGAGACGCGTATAGTAAGCAGATTCAAGTGGATGTGGGTTGCCGTTCTTATGAGGAGATGAAAAGGCTTGCTCAGGATAGAGTAGGGTGGAGAGCTGCATCAAACCAGTCTCCGGACTGAAGACCATAACAACAACTCTAATGTTTTATTTAAACCTGAAATAGTCAAATAGTCTCAACATTCATAACTAAAAACATGAAAAAGCTAATGAATTCTATGTTAACTTTTATTTACAGTAAACAACCAAATTTTATGAAAAAAAAATTGAGGAAAACAAAGTGCAAGGCACAAAAAGAAAGTACAGCAGTAGCATTGTACGATCAACCTCAAAACAAACAACAATTAGCACTTGGGAAAACCCATCAACTTCACAGAATATAACTCAAAGTATGACTGACAAAGCAGTAATGAACTGTTCCATAGCTACAGCTCAGCTGTTCCGCACACTAGAGTAGCCATCATTTAAAGATCTTGCATGTCTCCACCTGTCAAAGTCCCTGAAAGTTGTGTCAAGAGAAACTGCAACTGAAAGATTCAAAATGGAATTTGAGGGAATGAAACACCAAATACAGGGTGAACTTGAGAAGCTGGATCTAGTGCCATCTACCGCAAATATCTGGTGTAAAGAAAAAAGATATTCCATAAATATCTCATATTTTATATTACATTATTTATTTACTTTTTCTATTTTGTAATGTAATGTGGAAATCAATATTGTTCTCAGTAGTTCTTCTCTTCATAGATTTTTCAACTACATTACTTTATTGCGTTTTAGGAACTTAATTCGAATAATGGGTCACTGGCTTGCTACAGTCCCACTGAAAACAGTATCTCGGTGTTTGCAAATGCATCCCTGTACCAGTTTCTTTAGCTCTTCGGTGTATATTCCATAATGAAAATTGTTGCACCTCACTATAAAAATGATCATTCAGCTACAAACAACCATTTAAAAATAACACACACATAACTTCAAGTGTGATCACAGCCTTTATCAGAACAGAACACCCATTGATTCACTAACACAGGCACAACTTAAAAAAAATTATACAGTTTCTGCCAAGAATCACATATTGGTGCAGCAAAGACCACGTGGTTCATGGTGTGGGTTCCTGTAGTCATGTCCTAGTTCATGAACCACGGGCAACGTATGAGTGGCCAAGTAAGTGGTCCTGACAGTTGGGATACCAGTTACTTTGGAAACAGGTTGGGCATCTCGGACATATTCTGAGTTGTGGCCACCTATGTGCTCAGACGGCAAAGACTACCAAATCCACCGGTTAGTCCCTCAACCGTTAGGGGTAAACTCCAGTGGGGCCCTGGGCAAGCAAGGCTAGCAACCTGCTTCCCAGGTACTTCAATATCATGCTGGCAACAATTAGAGCAAAATGCCTCGGACCTTTGGAGGTGATGGAGTCCCATCTCTAATTGACAGACCAGGGACTCCTCAGATACGACTTGGCAAACGATCTGGAATGAGATGGGGAGCTATTAATATCAGTGGGGATTACAATGGGAAGAAGGTAGAGCTGGCGGAGGCTTCAAGTAAGATGGGGTTAGATGTTTTAGCTGCTAGTGATGTTATAGTAAGGGGAGAGAAAGAGGACGAAGTCGGAGAATACAAGGTCTACCTGTCAGGAGTCAAAGTAGGAAGAGCACAGTGGGGTGTAGGATTTTACATCAGGAAAGCAATCGAACCCAGCATAATTGCAATAAGGTATGTAAATGTGACGACTGATGTGGATAGATTTGGCCATCTCCAGTAAGAAAATTAGGATTGTGGCAGTGTATTCACCCTGTGAAGGGACAGATCAAGATGAGATGGACAGATTTTACAACGCACTAAGTGATGTTGTTGTTAGAGTGAAGGATAAGGATAGTGTTTTTTTTCATGGAGGATTTCAACGCCAGGATAGGAAATCGAACAGAAGGTTATGAAAAAGTTATGGGTAAGTTTGAAGAGGATATGGAGGCCAACATGAACGGAAAACAGCTCTTGGATTTTTGTTCCAGTATGGGCTTAGTTATCACAAACTCCTTCCTTAAGCATAAGGACATTCACCGCTATACGTGGCAAGGAAGGGGATCCAGATCTATCATTGACTATATAATAACAGACCAGGAATTCAGAAAGACAGTCAAGGACACATGTGTTTTCAGGGGGTTCTTTGATTATACTGATCATTATTTAATCTGCAGTGAAATTGGTTTTGTGAGGCCAAAAGAGCAGAAAGTCAGGTCCATGTGTAGAAGGATAAGAGTGGAGAAGCTTCAAGACAAGGAAATTAGGCACAAATACATAACAATGATCTCGGAAAGATACCATTTAGTTGAATGTAATGATTTACAGTCACTGGAAGAGGAATGGTCAAGGTATAGGGACACACCACTGGAAGCAGCTACAGAATGTCTTGGAACAGTAGTGTGTAAATGTAGGAAGAAGCAGACAGCCTGGTGGAATGACACAGTCAAAGCAGCCTGCAAAAAGAAAAAGAAGGCATATCAAAAATGGCTCCATACTAGAAATCAGGCAGACAGAGAAAGTTATGTTGAAGAAAGAAACAAAACCAAACGGATAATTGCAGAATCCAAGCAGAAATCATGGGAAGACTTTGGAAACAAGCTAGAATCTCTGGGCCAAGCTGCGGGAAAACCATTTTGGAGCGTAATTATCAATCTTCGAAAGGGAGGGAAGAATGAATTAACAAGTGTTTTGGACAGGTTCAAATGTTCAAATGTTTGTTAAGCTTATGGGACTTAACTACGGGATCATCAGTCCCTAAACTTACAAACTACTTATGAACTACTTACAAACTAGGACGGCACAAATATCCATGCCCGAGGGGGGATTCGAACCCCCGACCGTAGTAGCCGTGCTGACCGTGACTGGAGCGCCTCAGTCACCTCGGTCACCGCGGCCGGCTTTGGGACAGGTCAGGAAAGCTGCTAGTCAATCCTGTGGATGCCTTGGGCAGATGGAGGGAATATTTTGAGGAATTACTCAATGTAGGTGAAACGTTCAATGATGTATCAGATTTTCAGGTAGAATGGGATAGGAACGACGATGGAAACAGGATCTCATTTGAGGAAGTGGAGAAAATGGTCAGTAGATTACAGTGCAATAAAGCGGCTGGGGTGGATGAAATTAAGCCGAAACTCCTCAAATACAGTGGAATATCAGGTCTCAAGCGGCTACACAGGATAATTGAGAAGGCGTAGGAATCGGGACAGGGTCTGTCAGACTGGACGAAAGCGGTAATCACGCCAATTTTCAAACATGGAAACAGAATAGATTGCAACAACTATCGAGGTATCTCTTTAATTAGCGTTGTAGGCAAAATATTTTCAGGTATTGTTGAATGGAGAGTGCGAGTATTAATTGAGGACAAGTTAGACGAAAATCAGTGTGGGTTTAGGCCTCTTAGAGGCTGCCAGGACCAGATCTTTAGTTTACGGCAGGTAATGGAAAAGTGCTATGAGTGGAACACGGAGTTGTATCTATGTTTCATAGATCTGGAAAAGGCTTATGACCGTGTTCCTAGGAGGAAGCTACTGTCAGTTCTTCAAGACTATGGTATAGGAGGCAAACTTCTGCAGGCAATTAAAGGGCTCTATGTAGACTGTCAGGCAGCAGTTTGAGTAGATGGCAAATTAAGCTCATGGTTCAGGGTAGTTTCAGGGGTAAGACAAGGCTGTAACCTGTCACCACTGTTGTTCATGCTATTCATGGATCATATGTTGAAAACAGTAGACTGGCAGGGCAAGATTAAAATAGGTGAAAACAAAATACGCAGTCTCGCATATGCGGATGACAGTTGTAACGGCCGATTCAATCGAAAGGTTGCAAACTAATATTTCAGAGCTTGATCAGAGGTGCAAGGATTATGATATGAAGATCAACATCTCCGAAACGAAAGTAATGTCTGTGGGAAAGAGATTCAAACAGATTGAGTGCCAAATAGGAGGAACAAAGTTAAAACAGGTATATAGTTTCAAGTACCTGGGATGTATTTTCTCACAGGATGGCAACATAGCGAAAGAACTGGAATCGAGGTGCAGCAAAGCTAATGCAGTGAGTGCTCAGCTAAGATCTACTCTCTTCTGCAAGAAGGAAGTAAGTATCAAGACTAAGTTAGCAGTGCACCGCTCTATCTTTAGACCAACTTTGTTGTATGGGAGTGAAAGTTCGGTGGATACAGGTTATCTTATTCATAAGATAGACGTTACAGATAAGAAAGTAGCAAGCATGATTGCAGATACCAATGGATTGGAACAATGGCAGGAGGGTGTCCATAATGAGGAAACCAAAGAAAAGCTGGGAATGAACACCATAGATGAAGCAGTTAGAGCGAACAGACTGAGATGGTAGGGTCATGTTACAGGTATGGGAGAAGCAAGGTTACCTAAGAGACTCATGAGCTCGTCACGGAGGGTAAGAGGAGTCGAGGTAGACCAAGAAGAAAGTACCTAGATTCGGTGCAGAATGATTTTGAAGTAAAAGGCATAACATCAGACGAGGCATCAATGTTAGCACTGAATAGGGGATCATGGAGGAATTTTATTAGAGGTAATATGCTCCAGACTGAACGTTGAAAGGCATAATCAGTCTCTAATGATGATGATGATGATTACTAAAATCACCTAATGAACCTCACTTGAGTCAGAGAGGGGCCCATAAAACTATGGTGGATATTGAAATTTAAAGTTTTCCCGGCGAACTCAATATTCAAACAGATTATCGTGTAAGGCAGGAACATACAAAATACTGTGTCAGTGCGGTATGGCTTACATCGGACAAACAACACGCACAGTGGAAGAACGCTACACAGAACATAAGCGTTGCACCCGCCTTTTGCAACCCGGCAAATCTACATTGGCGGAACATTGTATCTCCATTAGACATATGATGGAGTACGACAAAACCTCAATTCTAACCACAGCTACATTGTTCTGGGACTCCTTCAGAAAAGAATCGGTGGAAATACGCGTGGCAGAAATTTGATAAACTGAGGCAACGGCTATCAGCTTGACAATGCTTAAAATCTCGTCGTCTCGGAGATTTGCTCTAGACGAAGACACCTGAGGACTCCGATGGTCGCGGCAAGCGGCAGCGCCGAAGACATGTAGTTCTGCACGTCTACCAGCGAGGGCAGTGTGTTCCATCTGACACTGCAATTAGAGCGCTATACAGGGCGGAACGGCGAACGTCTTCCTCAGTCCCCGAGACTCACCTGAGGATGGCTGGCAGGTGTCCAGCTGAAATATCGTGTGCTGGATACGACGACGAAATCTGTCTGAATATGATGGATATGCCGAAAACAGTCATTACATATGGTGTAGCAGTCCTTTTGTTGTTGTGGTTACCACTCTGTTTTAGATAACTATCAAGACGCGAAACCCCATGGTTCCTAGACAAAGATCATCAGTAAAAAACAAAGTATTTATTCAAGGGGCAGCTAAATCTTGCAGCGCTTTAAACTGTGTTGACGTTATTTGTAGCAGATGGTTTACTACTCACTGTCCTGCATTCTCCACACAATCTTCCTGTGCTGTGGGTAGTGTCAGAAAAAGAAGGGCACTGACTTCCCAGACAACTGATGACACCACATTTCACTTTATATGGTATGAGGCAGTTAGACTATCTAATGAATTTTCTTATGCTATTCACAACTGACATGTAACATATATAATTTAACTATATTTTGAATTTGACTTAAATTATGTCTTTAATACAATTATTTCATGGTTTTTAATACTATATTATTAAGATCATTTGATTTATTTCCCCCTTTCAGAGTTAGCAATGAATTTGCCATTTTTCCATATGAAAAGTAATGAATTTTTTGTATGATATCATGTGGGATTCATTTACTCTACATAATTTCTTAAACCAACAATGCTTATTTTAGCATCATCTGACACATTCAAATTTAAAAGTAGGCAAAATATTGAGTTCTGTATAAGTCACTTGCTACAAGAACTAACCTGACTTGGATGGAATATTTTTAACACAACTAATTTTTGAAAATCAGAGAGCCGCGTGTCCCAAGGAGCTGGAAGTTCCTCAGTCTGTGGCTGCAAATGTTTCATATATAATTTCCATTCTTCTTGCTTTGTTTTGACACTTTCTGAAAATCCTAGAAATAAAATACATGAGTTATGGTTTAAAATTGTAGGACACCTTGTGATGAAAACACAGTTAATGAAGACTTTGGCCCACTTTAGGTTACGGTAGTAACACTAAAAGTGGGCCTTTGCGATCGCCTTTTGACAGCTCGAAATTTAAATGAAAATAACGCCTTAACATTTTATCTGAGTCGGAAACTGAATACTTGAATTTGTAGAGGAGAAGTTTCTCTACAACTTTGCTCCGTTATGTGTTTTTCATATCTCGCATGTTTCACAGATATTTCCAAAAATAACGGCGATTTTGGGGTGTCTGTGTGTCTGTAACGTGTTCCCAATTTTTAAGTCGAACCGTTCAACCGATCAGCACCAAATTGTACAAACATAATTTTAGGCCAACAGAGACCAGAAACTCCCTTTTTCAAAATTTTTCGGAGAAAAAATACGTTAGTAATACTAAAAAAAAGCTGTTTGTAATGTAATTGTAATTGCAAAGGAACCGTTCATCTGACACGAAAATTGAATAAGCGAAATTGTAGAGGAGACAATTCTCTATAACTACGCTCTCTTATGTTTTCTTCATATCTTGCCTCGTTGCAGATATATTTGGAAAAATAACGGCGATTTGACGATGTCTTTCTGTCTGTAATGTGTTCCCACTTTTAAGGTCGAACCGTTCAATCGAATGGCACCAAATTTTACAGACATATTTGTTGCCCGCCAGAGACCAGAACCTGGCTTTTTCAAATATTTCGGACAAAAACTACGTTCGTAACAAAAAAAGCCGTTTCTAATGTAATTTTAATTGCAAATAAACCGTTCAACATACACGAAAATTGAATAACCGAATTTGAAGAGGAGAAAATTATCTACAAATTTGCTCTCTTATGTTTTTTTCGTATCTCGTATATTTTGAGAGATATTTGCAAAAATAACGGCGATTTGACTCCGTCCATTGGTTTTAGGAAAACCAGCCGTTCGGTGATGTCACATGACAAACCACGCCCAGAACTCTCTGTGGCGTACGCCATCTTGCGTTACGTATTTGATGATTTTCTTATTATAACTTAAACGTTATCATTTCAAAGCAACAGCGCACTGAAGAATTATAAAAAAAAAAAAAAAAAAAAAAAAAAAAAAAAAAAAAAAAAAAAAAAAAAACACGTCGTTCTTCGTACGATAAATGATAATCTAGTATCTAAAAATGCCATATTAGTATCAGTTAACAACTGCCATCAAAAGTGTGAGATTAAAGACCGGATCTAGTAATATTTCGCCGACGTGTAGTGGGCAGCGCGTTGGATTGTAATACACACGGTCAGTAGTTCGGAACCCGCCACTACCAAACATTTTTTCCCCTAAAAGGGTATCGCGCACTCTTATTAATTAAATAGAACTATGTTCTCAATATTTACAGTAGTGAAAATGTAAGAATACTCAATCTAAAATGCGTGTTTGTTCTATTTAGTGAACATGCCGTGAAATACGTAACAACGATCTGAGCAATGGTCTTTTGAAGCATATGCTTGTAAACTGGGAGGATAATGTAATAATGAATTTTCTGAACAACGTGCTGATACTGATAGTTTCGTATATAAAGGAAGTCCTAGAGTTCTGTGGCAAGTGTAGTTCTTTAATGAAACGGAATGAAAGTGTATACATTGCAAAAAATTACCTTGTTTATTTTTTTCTAAGCAATTATTCACTATTTATGGAATATATTGAAAGTCATTAATTAGAATCAATGCATCTATTGAAGTATTTGCCTTTGACATGGTTGCTGTGGGACTCATTTAACGTAGATTGTATTACCTTTCCTCTAGTTCAGATATGACATTGTTCATGTTACTTTGTTCTGTGCTAAAGTAAAGAGCAAATATTCTATTTCAAACAGTGATTACGTTTTCTTTCACAGCTAAAATCACAAACGGAATAAGTGTGGTTATAATGAATTCCACATAAATCTAGTACTTCATATATATACAAGTTAGTACTATCATTACGTCATTTACAACAGTCATTGTAACAGTATCTCCCCAGTTTATGTAAATGTTCAAAAAATGTTTGTTAAGCTTATGGGACTTATCTGGGGGGTCATGAGTCTCTAAACTTACAAGCGACTTATACTAAAGACAGCACAACATCCACGCCCGAGGGGGATTCGAACCCCCAACGGGAACGGCCTCGCGCATCGGAGCATAATATATCAATTCGCTTGGCCACTCCACCGCGGCGCAATTCGTTGGTATGTATTTCATGATATGTTCGCGAAAAACAGCAAATGCACTTTTTAGAGAAAGCACTGTTACCTTTGAACGACTCGGAATATTGCAGAATATTTATGTTCAGTTCACAAGTGTGTGTAAAAACCTTTTAGGAAGCAAGAGGGAGAGTGATGCTTTGCGGTCGTTTGTCCATGTTCGATCTGGGTTGTTCGTTGAGAATTTTACTCAGTTTTTATTACAGATGGCGTTGAACCAACACTGTCTGAAGAGAAGGCCTGTGCACGGCCGTGCCACGCTACGTCATTCAGAGTAGATTGGGATCGCGTAGCTCACTGGCTGGCTGATGGGGCACAGCCCCTGCCTCACATCGACCAGCCAGTGAGCTACACGATCGCGACCTACTCTGCGTGACGTGGTACGAGAGCGCACAGGCTTTCTATTCAGACGGTGTTGGTTGAACCCTCTTTCTTTTTCTCTCTTTTCATTGGTTCTTCGGTTTGTTCGTTACGTTGTGGACGTTGGTTTGTTTTGATCGCTTCGTAGATCACTGTTTTATCGTTACACAGAGCGTCGAGCTACCATGGTGGTAACCCTCTGACCGGGCGCGCTGAGCCACCGCGCCCTAGCAAGTTTCGAACCACCGTCTAACATGTTCGTACAACACAACTAATTCCTCGCCCATTACACTATGGCGAACAGCTGCGAGAGTAATCCGTAATTCTCGTACCATCGATGACAGGTGTTAACTAAGTAACATTAAATTATATTTCATTGTCCTAAGAACGACGTATTTTGATAATTTTCAGTGCGCAATTGCTTTGAAGCAACAACGCCTGAGTTATAATAAGAAAATCACAAAGTATAGAAAAAAATGGTGTACGAAAAAGAGATTTTCAAGTGAGGGATGTCACTTAACTGATTTACGAACGCCAAATGTAGTATGCTGTGTTCTATCCAGGCTATAGTTACTCGTCCGAACGCCAAATGTATACTACGCTTGCTCCAGGCTATAGTCATTCGTAACCAGTACAGGCAAAGAAAATAAACTCTGAACAAACTACCAAGGCAAGAAAGGTAATAAAATTTTAATGGAAAAATATGATGAAAATTTGGGCGAGATATTAAAATGATAGTTTAAAGAGATAAAAGTTCAAAAACAGTATGTTTCTCAAAGCTAAACTCAAATATCATATAAATTTGGCTGTTTCTTAAAATACAGTCAGAAAGAATATTACGTTCTGGGTGCATAGATATTATCAAAATATTAGAGTCGTAATCGTACCACTATAATTTTTTATTATTTACATTATTATTTTTGTCCGAAATGTTTGCAAAAATTATAAATCTAAAGTGACCCGTAAAACACATCAGTGCAATTTTTTTCATTTAGATTTAAAAATACAAACATTAATAATTTATAATAATGTATTTATAACTTAGTAAATAAACTGAACAAAATTATAAAATTTAAATAAATGTAAACATGACTTTATTGTGCAGTTAGTTACAAATTAAAGTGTCATTTTGAAAATACCTGTGTATCAACATATAAATATCAAGACAGTTATGAATGAATCCCATTAAAAATTAATAAATAAAAACAAATTAGCATTCTGAACTAAAAAATTTAATTCTTTAGTGAGAACATGTAAAAAAGTTGAATTCAAAATAATTATAATTGAGTGCAACAGTTCAGGGTCCATGGTTTGATTTAACAATATCAGATCTACTGTGGGTAACACTTCATTGGTCCTTCCAGCCAGTACAAATGAGGTTGCGGCAGATTGAGATTGATAATTGGTAACAGAAAAAAAAGGCCCTTCTATTTCACAATCAGCTCCATTTACTAAGAATCCACTTCCTTCGAGCTAAATTGTTTTTACTTTTGCCGCTCTCCACTTGCTGAAATTACAACTTGGTATTTTTTATTTCACACACCCAAATCTTTCCTCCGTCTCGTCCCATCAACAATTGCACAGTGCATGTGTCCAGACTTTTCCTGAAAATTTTGTTCAGACATACTGTGACTTTCTCTTTGTAACACTTCCAAAGTTCTGCTTCCTCATTTTCAGCATATTCCTTCCCATCCTTCACAAACTGCGAGGACTTCACTGAATATGTCTGGACTAAGATACACTGATACCATTCATACCGACCTACTACCAGAAAACAGATTGACATGAACACTTTTGCACTGTTTGTTTTTACCCTTACTGTAGCTAAATCAAAATACAATGGTGAAACATCCTGACACGGTACCACAATCATACCTAACTCTGGTGGTAATTCCATTTTCACCTTCTCATGCACATTCAACACACAACTTTCCCAGTGACTGCAACCAACAGGTTACCATAACATCTCCATTCTTGTCAACTGAACCTGACACCTGTGATTCTCATCGATCGTTTCTCCCTTTGAAGATAGTGCTACCCCCTAAAAAGTTAAATGATATGAACTAAACCAACTGTTTATTCACATCCAATAAAATAAAACAAGTGTACACAAAACAACAGTTAACCTATTGGCTATTTACACCTAATACTTTGGTTTCCTCATTTCCTTGAATGGTAGTTCTTTTCTTCCTGCACTTTTCTTCCATCACCTTTCCAACATGTAATCACTTCTGGACCATCTCTGAATGGCTGTAGACATTTAAAATGCACAGCTGTCATCTTTATGGGTAATAGGATATGCGTATTCACTGGTGATATTGTCACTACCAGTTGGGAGTTGGGATGACCCTTCGTATTTCGCAAACAACTTCTTCGGTCCTACTTTAAAGGTGTATGGCGATGATAACATGACCTATTGGCCGACAATATCTTCGCAGTTTTCCTCGTTATTTCTTTCTCGTTTCTCTAACGATCTAGTATTCAACTTCTGTACTCTATTACAGACTTTCATGTTCACTTTAACCAATTTCTTCAGTGGCTAATGTACTCTGCCTTTTTTATTCCGTATGAAATCAAACTGTGTGGCATCTTACACCCATAAAACACCTTATATAGGGACAAGCTCGACTCGTGTGCTGCTTTGAGTTGTAGATACAGACACGAAGTCCTGGATTTGTATCCCAGTTTGTATGGTGTGCGTCTACATAATATCCCAACATCTTTGGTATAGTACAATGTCCTACCATTGGCTTGTGGATGCAGAGGGCTGGTGCTCAACTTCTTCACGTTCAAGAGTTTGTACGATTCCTTAAACAAATCAGGCTTTTGAAATGTGGTGTTACAGAACAATGCTGAAGATTAGGTGGGTGGTTCACGTGACTAATGAGGCGTTACTGAAGAGAATTTGGGAGAAAAGGAATTTCCGGCATAACTTGACTAAAAGAAGGGATCGATTGGTAGGTCATATTCTTAGACGTCAAGGAATCGTGAATTTAGCATTGGAGGGAAGTGTCTGGTGTAAAAATCGCAGAGGGAGACCAAGAGATGAATACAGTAAGCAGATTCAAATGGATGTAGGGTGCTGTTCTTATGAGGAAATGAAGAGGCTATCTCAGGATAGAGTAGGGTGGAGAGCTGCATCAAACCAGCCTCCATACTGAAGACAACAACAACAACATTGGACCCCTGATCTTTTATTATTGTGTCAGAAACCCCAAAGTTCAAAATCCTATTATTAATGAATGCTTGCGCCACAGTTGGCATTGCATCTATTTCCATTTACCTAGAGAAATGATTGATAATTGTTAGAATATACTCGTTGCCTGCTGGAGTTTTGTTGAATGTTCCCAGGATGTCTAACCTTAGGAGCCTGAATAGAGCCACAGATTCCAGTAACCTTTGTAAAGATTCTATCTGATGACATAAATCTGCGCTTTGTGCACATTGTATACAGTTCCACACATACTAATCTACATCCACCTTTCTTGTTCGCCACTAATACCTTTATGCAATCCACCTATTAGTAGTTCTACACCCTCTGTAATCTGGCATCACGTGGTGATGCATTTCCTGTAGCTCTTTCTGTCTGAACTTGGCTGGTACAACCATTCATGGAGCTAGTTTAGTTTCTCTATACAATAAACCATCATATTCCTTAAACTGCAATTTCGTTGCAAGTTGTACACACTCTTGATCTCCTTTTTGCACCATTTACCACTCAGCAAGTTCATTGCCCTCTACTTTCAGAACTCTGACTTTCCTACTCAACCTACCAGCATTGCCATGGTTCTTACCCAGTTGCTGATTGTCCCATCACAACTTCAATTTTCTTACCATATAAGTAATAACTGAAGTAATTTATACCTCAGATTATGCTTCAAATCTCATTTTCAGTTGTTGAATAGGTTATTTCCACTGAATTCATTTTCCTTTAAGCAACTGGATGCTCTACACTATCAATTTCTTGACATAACACACAACCAAATCCATAATCTGATGTGTCACATAACAAAATAAATTCCTTACTGAAGCCTGCATATACTAAAACTGGATTTCCCATAAAACATTTTTTGAATTTTTCAAATGCACACAAACATAGAAATCTTTTATAACAACTGTGTTAATGGTCTGGTGATGTCATCAAAGCCCCTGGTGAAATGCCTATAGAAATTTGAAACCCTGAGGAATTTACACACTATGTTACTAACCTGGATCTGTTTTCACTCCATCTGTGCTTATTATGTTACCCAAATATGCAACTTCTTCTAAAACAAAATTACATTTCTCTGTGGTTAACGTTAAATTAGCAGGTCTTAATCTTAAAAACACGTTCCTCAGTCACTGAAAATGTTGATGTATCTCACTTGAAAAGTCTTTTAAACCATCAAGGTAAATCAAACGTTTCCAAGATTTGAGACCCCTCAGAACTCCAACAACTTTTGAAATGTAGCAGGTACATTTTTCAACCTAACTGGCATCCTGCTATACTGATAATGCCCCATAGTGAAGAGAATACTGTTTTTGGCCAATTTTCTGGACAAACCTACAACGAATGGTAACCATGCTTCAAATACATGGTAAAATTTATCTGCATCGCCCATATGGCCTAAGCTTTCAATGATATTAGGCATCTCTTACTGTCTGAGTATTCCAATGACGATAGTCATATCAAAACCTATTAGAACTGTGCAGCAACTTCTTAGGTAGCATCACAATACCTGCCCCCTTCTCCCCCCTCCCATAACACTATAATTCTCTTCTATGATCCCATATCTCAACTGTTGGTCAATAAAGTCTCTCGTACTGGTTTTACGTGCTTCAAGACCCTATACGGTTTGCAATATACAGGTGCTGCAATATCAGCCATTGGTATTTGAAGCTCTGCTATCTTTATAACTGGTAACAAATCTTCTGGACAAAACAAATCTTTAAACTCAACCTATCATCACCATGTAAATGCTTGACTTTTGTTCGTAATTCACTTTCAGTGGTGCTTGGCGACTGCTTGTAAATCACACCTCTCGTGTTTCTCATCTTATCTTCCAGGATATCCATATTTGCAATTAAGAAACCATATGTTAATTTCATGTCTTCGGCACCGAAATTATCTACTAGTACCAATACCACTAACTCCTTCATGCATAGGCCTACTATGCTACCTGATCCAAAAAATTTTCCTCCGACAGTTCCACCATACACAAAACTCCAATTGGCAAACTGAATTTTACATTCACCCAAAGTTATTTCTCACCCTTAGATAGCAATTGTATGAATCAAGCCTTATTCTCTTCGTCCACTGTTCTAATAGGCTTGAAATGCATGACTAACTCTCCTTGTAAAATTTCTAGACAGGCAACAGTTTCACTCAAACAAAAAACTGATAAAAAATTTGTGAAGCTTATGGGACTTAACTGCGGGGTCATCAGTCCCTAAACTTACAAACTACTTATGAACTACCTTATACTAAGGACGGCACAAACATCCATGCCCGAGGGGGGATTCGAACCCCCGACGGGGAATGGCCTCGCGCATCGTAGCATAGCGTCTCAATGCGCTCGGCCGCTCCGCCGCGGCGAAAACTAATCAATTAAGTCTACTCTCGATTTGATGAAGATCGATTTTAGCAGAATGGTGACAGAGGAAATCTAACACTAGAGTCATGTCATATCATTTGCTGATGTGTGACATAATTTCTATACACTGACTAAACTGAAACGTTCCCAGGCAAATAAACGTCTATCAGTCCCAGTGGTCTGGCGTTCCTGTCCCCCACTGCATTCAACCTATACCATACTGGCTTTCAATTGCTTATGTTTCACTAGTCTCTCATGGGTGATCGATGCATATGCCCCTGTGTCCAATACTATCTTGCATTTTATTCCTTCCTCTACACCTTTCGGTAATACTGTCAGAAGTGAGATGAGACGGTAGTTGTTGACATCGGACGTATCCCCTTTATTATGCAAAGGTTTAACGATAGCATATTTCAGTCTATCAAGGAAAATACCCGCTTTAATGAGCTATTACAAATATGAATGAGAATCCTACTTATCTCCTGGAAAAAAGTTTTTAATACACTGCTGGAAATGTCATCAATTCCATATGACCGTTTACTCTTGAGAGAGTTTATTATTTTCCTAATTTCTGAAGGAATTTCAATTGTATCAAATTGTGTGGGTATTACCTCTTCCATTAATTGCCCTGCTCCTTCTAATGAACATTTAAATCCTATTTTCTCTGCAACATTTAAAAAGTAATCATTAAAAATGTTTTCAACTTCTGACTTTTTGTTAATAAAGTTTTCATCTGTTTTGATGGTAATACCCTATTCCTCTGCTCTTGGTTGCCCTGTCTCCGTTTTGATAATATTTCAAATTGTTTTAATTTTATTATCAGAGGAACTAATCTCAGACATGATGCACATGCTTCTTCATTTTTAAATATCTTTTCTTAATGTAGCACAGTAGTTTTTATAATATTTTATTGTTTCTGGGTTATTACTTTTTCTTGCAGACAGATATAGTGCCCTTTTTCGGTTACAAGATATTTTTATTCCTTTAGTAAGCCATGGTTTTATTCCATGATTTCTTACAATTAAATTTAACTTATTTCTTGGGGAAACAGTTATACAATACCCTTACAAATGTATCGTGAAAGACGTTATATTTTGAATTAATATCATGTTCCTTATAAACCTCATCCCAGTCTAACTGCTGTAGACTTTCTTTGAAATTTCCAGTTGTTATGTCATTAATCGAGAGCACAATTATGGAGGACTGTTTCGTATTACTGAACAGAGCTATGTCATATACTGTTACTAGCTGTGCACCATGATCAGAAAGACCATTCTCAATGGGCCAAGCACTTATGTTGTTAAACTTATCTTGGTCTATAAAAAGTTATCTATCAATATAATGCTGTCCTTTACTACCCGAATAGGAAAATCAATAATGGATGTCACATTCAATGAGCCAAGTAAGACTTCCAGGTACCGAGATGCATCCAGAGCTCTTTCTTCTGCTTCTCTTAAGATTACTCGATTTAATGTAGCATCCTGTTTCATACATGCACCCATTGATCTTCTGAAATCTTCCTGCAAACTCCTCAGCATTCTTTTTCGTTACCAACATCAGTTGTTCCCTATAGTGCTTGGCACTATTTTGTTTTCTATATCTGTCAATTAGAGCTTGCCTAAAATGATCAAATGTCTCCACTCCCCTCAGATCCAAGTATACCTTGCATACACTTTTGCTCCTTCTGTCAACCTTAATTTTACCACACTTAATAACTCCATATCTGACCAACCCGCGATATCAACTACATTTTTCAGATCAGCCACAAACGGTTGCAAATCCTTACTTGACTTACCAGAAAAGGGAGTAATTAAAATTGCAGCTGCCAGATTAGTTGATTGTGTGCTACCAGCTCTGCTTCCAATCTATCACACAGCTCTGTATTACGTGCTTCCAATTGCACTATCGTTTCGTACATTATACAAACTGCTTCTAACTCAGGTATAACCTGTGTCTCTGACAATGTCATAGTAACGCTTTTATTTCTAGTCATCATACATAAAAAAATCTAGTTTTTCCGTGAATCATTACTCATCTAAATCGCCATATTTATGACCAAATCCAGTTTCTACTTTGAACAGATTTCACTGACAATCCCTAAACAGGTATCAAGCATTCCTACTAACTATTTACAATATGAAATTGTCCATTCCACTAATGCAATCATCATAACAACTCGCCCATTCACATTACCTTCCATCATAAAACAATCAAATAATAAACTTCCCACTCAACTTGGGATATACGTTCGAGCTTAATGAACATTTCTTTTAACCACTTCATCAAAATTCCACATACGTACTTTGAGGACTGATATAAGTACTATCAGGTGTGGACGATATGTGTGTTTTGGACTATTGTAATTACTTTAACCAGACTGTTTTTGGCACTGCTGATTGACAATATAGTAAGTCACTGACATCATTGAATCATGTATAACTTCTGATCTGTGGTATTGATTCTTTCTTACTTTGCTTCTCTCTATGAAACTGTCACTTGTGATATAAGGAAATGTATTTCATGGAAATGATTTAGACCACTGTTTTTATGACAGAAAACTATTTGAAGTATGATTTCATGTGCTTCCAAACATTCAGCTTTAAAGGTGTTCACTGAAAGTAGTCAATAGCAGTTGAAAACAATCATCAGATAATGGAAAAAAAGCAAACATTCATAAAATTAATGGAAAACTGGCTCATGAAAATGATAAATTAAAGAAAACAATGAAGTTTCAAAAGCAACTAGTGATTTAAGAAAATAAGTTTCAGAGTAAAGTGGCCAGCAAAAATTAAACTACAAATACTAATTTGAAGTTAATGTTGAATAATGAAGAAATAATAAAATGTTCTTTCAAAATATCCATGTTGGACACGAACTGCAGCTGTAGCGTAAATTGAAGGTTTATTTTCGCGAAAAGAATTGCAACCTGGTTGCAATTCTTTTCACGAAAATAAACCTTCAATAAAATGTTCAGTTAGAATCTTGATAAAAGTTGATCCTATCAATTAACATTGAAAATGATGATAAAATAAAGATTAATTCAGAGAATAATTTCATGTGACGATTATGTAGAAATAAACGCTTTGAGTGAAGTGTGTTTTGTGGATGAGGTAATTTTTGCTTTCTTTTACAGATGATTATTTGTCAGAGTAAAGTGTTCTAATTAAGCTGGCAAAAGCCTCTGGGTTTTCAACATTGAGTACATACAACTATTCAAAATCTATTGTCAGAAATGAAATTATTTGTGAAAGATTATACAAATTTTGTGAACTATTGCAGCTTCGGTGATGAAAGAAGTGTGAAAAAATGGTGCATAGTTTTCAATAATTCAATAGAACATTTTGATAATTTTGGAAATGATACTCTTTTGAGTATAATACTTTGTTTCAATGAATCAATTCTAACTTTTGACATGTTGGTTTCATTAAGGGAAAATGACATGATGCATCCTAATGACATGATGCATCCTGTTTACTAGAAACTGTCCCATCCTATCACATAAAATGTGAGGCAGAAGAATGCAGTAGATGCAAAAGGGTGCAAGGCTGCTTGCCATAAAGCAACTCTGCAGGACTCCTGTTTCCCAGTGATGGAAATCTGTAAGTTCTGAAGAAGCACACCAAGGTCTCAATGGTGCTTTAGTCAATTTTTTTTCACTTGAACATTAGACAAGTGGAGCAGCTGTTTTGCTTCACCGCTGGATTGGAGGTGAATGGGAGGAGCAGTGAGATGGCAAATGTTTTGACAAGTACAGAAATCACAAAAAGACTGAGACACAAATTAAAGACCATTATCAGCCACAATTGTAGATAAAAGCCCTTCAATAACAAAAGTGTGCAACAAAATCTGAGTTGTTGCTGCAGTTAACGTCGATGAACAATGAAAAACTTACATATTTTAGAAAAGGCGTCATGGTGACCAACTAGTATGAGGACATGAGTGGACCACCACAGGCAAATGGACACATTCATATGGTTGCTGTGGAGCAGGTCACTAAGAGAGTGTTATGCACAGTGCAGCCTGCTGATGAGCATACTGTGGGTAAACGAAAACCAGATTCATATTGTCACTGGCAATCCTGGGCCACAATACATGTCTATAAGCCAGAGACTTGGTTCGTGAAATTCCTCAGTGTCTTTGATGAAGGAACTGCATTATGCCCTGCCATAGAACAGCCAGGATCTGCACTCTGGAGGTCGATCCATCTGTAAGCAGAAGCAAAATGCTATCAAAGATTAGAAGACAGTAACGAAGGGCAAACATAGGATCAGTAGCCTTGTCCTAAGGACGACTGGGAGAACATAGGAAACAACTTTACATAACACCAGATAGGCAGAAATAACAGTGGTGACCCAAGAATCAGTAATGAGGACTCCTTCAACAATTTACTGCTCTTCAGCACCCAAACGATAGCACAACAGATCGTCCTGATCGAAAGATGGGTCTGGTTTCATCAGAAGCTGGGACAGGCCTTTTGTATTTGCATTCTGAGCAGTAGGACAAAATGTATTTCATAGTTTTATTGAGACAGAAACAAGGCCCAAAACCATAGCGAGGACTTCATTTTCAATCTGTGAGTAGTATTGCTGAGCAGAACTATGGATTTTGAAGGCATATGCAATCAGATGCTCAGAGCCATCAGCCATCAGATGTGCAAGAACAGCATCCAACCCACATTACAATATGTCACTAGCCAACACGAAATGTCGTCAGGCTTTCAATTAGGTGGATGCACACTAACAGACTGGTGTCCAGTGGAAAGAAAGATTTTTGTGGAGCAAAGCATGAAGCGGATGAGCGAACATGGCTACAATGCAACATTTTCCCAATCGTGCGATGAACACTCGCTGTTTATCATTACACTGCAGGTGCAAAAGACCAGTTATTAATTTCTGAATCTGAAAAAAATCATTGGATAATTCCATCACGAAGTTAGTACCTTGATCAGGTATGATTGGCTCCATTACTCCAGACCTCAAAAACCCAGTTTCTAACCAATGTGTGTGTCATTATTAAAGCCTGCTCATTCAGCAGGGTTACCAACACCACAAATCTTGAAAAATTATTAGGGGACTGTTAGCACAAATCTGTTCCCTCCTGAGGTCTTGTGATATGAGTTTAAAATATCCAACCTGAGGAAGGTGAAACACTTAGAAGCTTCCAACAACCTTTGCAGTGGTAACTTGCATCTACTCAGATCAGCTCTCCGTGCACTCTCCAGACAATTCCAGATATATCTGTCAACTTCTACTATCTGACCATTCCACCAACTTTCCTCTTTGTGGCCCTACAACCCTGTCCTATCAGTAAGTGTGACTCCTGTAACACCTTGTGTCTCAATGCCTTTGGCACTACTACTCATATGCATTGACTCTTTTTATAGCACAACAACCCATCACATAACTATGCCATTGACTGTTTCTCATACTGTCTACAACCTGGATCTTCCTCTTGCAATGGTCTTCATTGCATTACGCTATTATCTAAGGTTTGTATTACAGCAATTTTCCTACTCAACATATCTATATTTCCATGATGCTTCCCTGCTTCAAGCATTAATTCAAACATGTACTCATCCAGTCATAATGCCCACCTCACAAATCTACCTGAAGGATCTTTAAGTCCTAATAGCCATTTCAGTACTTGATGATCAGCAACAATTTTTAAATTCCTCGCCGAGCGGTCTGGAGCGCCTCGTTGTGGATCACGCAGCCTCCCGCTTCGGAGGTTCGAATCCTCCCTCGAGAATGGATGTTTGTGTTGTCCTTAGGTTAGTTAAACTTAATTTAAGTAATTTGTAAGGCAAGGGACTGATGACTAACGTATTTTGGTCCCATAGGATTGCAAACATTTGAACTTCTTTTTTAACTTCCTCCATAAAGATAACACCACACTCATAAGTTCCCTTTCCATTGTGGAATAATTATTCTCTGCCTTACATAACTGTATCAAGGCATGTGCCACTCATTGTTCCTCTCCTTTGATTATCTGCCCCAACTCCCCCCCCCCACCCCCTCTTCCTGCATGATCCAAAGCATCACACAACAGAATAAATTCTTTAAAAGAATCAGGGAAGAGCAGTATATATCCCAACACAAGCATGTTCTTCGGCTCCTCAAAAGCTCACGCACATTTATCCGTCCAAACAAATTCAGTGGATGAACATTCTCAGCAAACACTTCATTAACTACTGGTAATAATTACTGACGCCCATAAATGACTGTAATAACTTGGTTGATTGCGGTACTGGAAAATTACACACTGCCTCAATCAATTTTGTATCCATTTGTACCACTTCTCCACTAATGACTTTCCCCAAATCTATAACTTCTGTTCCAGAAAATTACATTTTTCCACAGACAATGTCAAACAAGTGACACTAAGTCTCTGAAATACCTCCAACAACCTCTGTTCAAGTTCCAGTAAATTCCTAGAAAATATTATAATGTTGTCTAAATATACTGAACATTGCTGCAGCTTTACCCATCTCAACACACTATCCAACGATCTCTGAAACATTGCTGGTACATTTTTTAACCCAAATGGCATATGTCTGTTCCGGTATGACTGCTACCTCTATCTGGTGGTACCCACTACATAAATCTGATGTTGAAAAATACTGACATCAACCCATGTTATATAACATTTCAGAGATGTTCGGAATTGTGTATGCCTCTGCCACTGTTTCTGTATTTAGATATCGATAGTCACAATAGAACCTAAACTTTTGGTTCCCATCAACTGAGTTTTTAGAGCCAGACACTATTCCGATACCGCAGGGACTGGAACTCTCTTCAGTTATACCCTTTTCGAGATGTTGATTGACAAAATCCTTTACCACAAGCAGCAAAGCCTGCAGAATTTGATATGGTTTCAAGTAAACTGGTGGCTCATTCCCTATAGGAATAAGGTGAGTCATATGTGTAGCTGGCAATGGCCCCATAGGAATAAACAATTCTTCAAATTCCAACAAGAAAGATTCCATCTGTTCTCTATCACTAAATGGAAGGTGCATCTTTTGACATAATGCAGCTCTAACAGCAACCTGCGACTGACCCTAGATACCACCCTCAGTGTCTCACTCCTCTTTTCTCAAAACCTCTAAATGACTCACTCTCCATTCTTTAACCAGGCACATATCCTTTACATTAAAATTATCAACAACTATTGGCATGACAGCAACCCTTCTCACACATGCGCGCCACACTGCTCTTAAAAAGGCAACACATTATTCTGCACCACTGGTTCTATTATACATACCAATCCCTCTGGAATGTTTGAAACTACACTCACGAAAAGCAAACTACCTGTACCTTTTGGTATATAATGACGTTAATTGAGCCTTAACGTGTCCCATGGTTTAACTGGTTTTTCCAATACGGTGGACACCCCTCATGCCAGATTTACATAGGCAACTGTGTCGCAAAATCAGAATAGCCTCCCACTCATTTCCACTTCTTATCACCTAAGGTCAATGTTGGATCACAAAGTCCAACCCCAGGATTATATGAGAACCTTCACCCAAGTGTGGCACCAATTCCACCTCTTGTGTAAAGTCAACTTTATATAGAGGTTTTTGAAATAATTCTTCTCTGGCACTTCCCTTGAAAGCAGTAACATGTGTGCTCCTTTGTCCAATAAAATTTATAGTGCTGCTGTTTACATTAGTGTGCCCTTATCATACATCCTACCTCTGCATACGTCTTAATAGTATTAAATGTTACTGGGAACTCACCCTGGCAGATATGGTGTTTCCTCTTCCATTTAATGATCAATTCCACCCTGAATTTCTATGTCTACCTATACTCTTATAATTCCTTGTAACCCATGATTTTCGGGAAAACCTCTGTACATGCTCTATCCCGACACACTGTGGGTAAGATGTTTGTTTGTGTTTGTAAATCTATCGGACCAAACTGCGTGATCATCAATCCGTAGCTTACAAACTACTTAAACCTAGGTAAACTAACCTAACGACAACACACACACCCATGCCCCACGGAGGACTAGAACCTCCACGGCGAGCAACCGCGCGCTCCGCAGTGAGACGCTTTAGAACGCTCGGCTACTCCACCGCGGCGTGGGTAAGATATTCCTCCGTGCGTCTCTTATTTCCACAGGCTGCTGAAACTATCATTTGCAATGTACTCAAGGATCCATTCTCAACGATACCTCTCTTGGTATACCCTCAAAAAAGTGCACTTTTGTTACACTTCTTCTAGAACCACTGTCTTATCTTGGTGATTATCCTGCAATTGGTAGGTACTGGCATACACTTTCCACGTCCTATCTGGAAGCTCTTCTATCAATGATCCATTCTTTTATAGCATCCCAAACTTCTCCCAAAAGAACAATGTACTATTTTCCCTCTTTAAGCTATTCCTCATCTGAAGCTGGGACTACTTTTAGCATTACTCAAAGTATCAAACAAAGTTTTTCGCATCTCCCAAAAGTCGAAATTTTGTCACCTGCTACATCTAACCATCAGACAAATTTTTGAGGCTTGACACCTGTATAACATCCATAAGGAATGGTTGACATCTTCTGATAATTTACCTGAAAACTGTGCAATTAAAACTGCAGCATCTGGATCTACATCCCGAATCGACTCATCCAATAGCAAGTAACGGTTCTAATCATCCAACGTAGACTTTAACTCTGCAAAATCCGTAAACAACTCTTTATCTTGATATATTACTATCTGTGAAGCTTCTGTTTATGGCTTTGGCTCTGCCACTGTGTCACTTTTGCCTGCTAAGTGAACAACAAAACTTACAGCTCTCATACCAACAAACAGCACCCCACATCCCTACTTGCTTGCTCTCATAGTCATCCACCTTGACTCCCGGTATTATCCAGATACATGCCCCCAACGATTATATACTTTATACACCTCCGGCACAAAGACAATGAATGGGGCACTATGACCTGATAGACGATAGAGAGTAATGATCCCTGATTGCTGTCTCCCCAGATCATAGACACATTTACAGGTTCTAATGCCTGCATGAATCATTCCCTCAACAACACGCCACCTCCCCTCCCCCCCCCCCCCCCCCCAAAAAAAAAGATACACTCAACCCTAAATTGATGGACTATCAGGAATTCTACCTCTGACTAACTGCCAACTTTGTAGGTAGTCAGGATGGCCAGGTGGGGCGATGGTGAGTTGAACTAGCATTGTTAGCTAACTTCTTATATATTTACATATTATACAGCGGAGTAGATGACTCCAGTGATAAAAAGCTAAGGCTTCCCTTGGGACCAGCATAGGCGACATCAAGTCTGTCCCAGCAATGGTGGAGCTCGGTGTCTCAGCACTGGCAGCAATGCGTCGTTGATTCAGCATGGGTGGCCAGAACATGGTCCCATTCTGAGGAATGTAGACCCCTAGAGCTGCTGGTAGTGCAAGAGTTGTGTGCTCAGTGCCTGCATCACTCGGCATCATTACGACTCTGGTGAGCTTGATAGTAGTAGTTCCACCAGACACTTAGCACACCTGTGTCTGCAATTCCTACTGGTGTGAGAGCCTCTGGGATCACCTGCAGACACGACTGGCGCAGATAGTGGCCTATAAAGAGAACCATCCTAGCCATCCCTTTGTAGCAGGCTCCAAAGCCCCAACAGAACATAGCTCTAGTAAACCAACAATTCCAACCTATAAGCTCAGGTTCCCATCCTACATTAAAGACACAAACCACTTTCTAGAATGCCTCAAATCCATCCCTCTGCCCCTCACAACTGAAGGCAACATCCCTCACGCCCATGACCTATCAGCCCTAAATCACTATCTTTCCCAACAAGCACCCGAAAGCATCCAAAAACCTCATTCCTTCTCACACTTGCTAATTTAGTCCTCACCCACAATTACTCGAACTTTAAGGGCCAGAGTTAGAAACAAATCCGGGTGACAGCTTTCCATACCAACCTCTTCATGGGCCGCATGGAAGAGGCTTTCCTTTAAGATGCAGCAATTCCACCCACTGGCTTGGTATAGATTCATAAATGACATCTTTGTGGCCTGGACACGTGGTGAAGAAGCCAATCTAAACTTCCTTCAACACCTTAAGTCCTTCTCTAACCTAAAATTCGCCTGGTCGTTCTCTAAAACTCAAGCCACCTTCCATGATGTTGACCTTCACTTTCCTGAGTCCTACATCCACACCTCAGTCCATATTAAACCTACAAACAAACAACAGTACTTCCACTTTAATAACTGCCATCCCTTCCATTGCAAGCAATCCCTATCCTACAGCCTAGGCATCTGTGGGAAACGCATCTGCTCCAGTGATGGATCCCTCACCACCTACAACAACAACCCATCCAATGCTTCCCTCTCCCACAACAATCCTGCAGACCTTGTCCGCAAGCAGATCTCCCAAGCAGTCCATTCCTCCCCTTCCAGCAACAATGTTTTAACACTATAAAACCCGGAAGCATACCCTTAGTCACCCAGTACCATCTTGGCCTGGAATTCCTCAACAATTTGCTCCATCAGGGCTATGACTTTCTCAAGTCATGCTCTGAAATGAGATTAGTGCTCGAAAGTATCCTTCGCACACCACCCAGAGTAACCTTCCATCGTCCTCCTAACCTCCGTAACATCCTCGTCACACCTTACAACATCCCAAAACCATCCTCTCTACCTAGTGGTTTCTACCCATGTAACCAATCCAGCTGCAAAAACATGTCCCATGCATCCTCCCACGACCACGTATTCCAGCCCCATCACAGGAAAACGTTACCCCATTCAATGCACGGCCACATGTGATACAACACATGCAATCTACCAATGGACATGTATTTACTGCGCAGCCTTGCATGTTGGTGTGACAACCAACAAATTGGCTGAACGCATGAATGGGCACAGACGGATCGTTCGCGTGGGTGACACTCAATATCCTGTGGCAGAACATGCCCTATAACGTAACTCCAGGGATCTTGGCACATTTTCATACATGTGCCATCTTATTACTACCACCGAACAGTAGTACCTCAGAGCTACAGAGATGGGAACGCGCCCTTCAACATTTCCTTTCCTCCCGCCGTCCTTCTAGTCCAAATCTACGCTATCCTCTTCACTTTCCCCCCGGTGCATTGTCAACGTACTTATTCACTATTCATTTCTCACTCCCTTCCTTGTCTTCCCCTCGTAAATTGTTGAGTTTGTGTGTATGTATGTGTGTGTGTGTGTGAGTGTGTGTTTGTTTGTGTGATTTTCTAAATCTTTCTCTCTTAAAATAATTGTACCTAAACCCACTCCACCAGCCGCCACCAAACTTTATTCAGATCACTTCTCTTTAATGCTTGATGTATCACCTTAAGTTACATATCCTCTTTGGTTTGCTATTGTCTTGGCTCATTAATTGACATACAGTATCTTTGACTTCCACAAACACCCATCACCTCTTCATGGCCGAAGTCCTGAATAACCTTCCCCTTCTGTTGCCTTCCTCTTCCCTCCTCTCGTACATGATGAAGGAAAATATTTCCAAAAGCTTGTCATATTTTTCGTTTCCATAATTTGTGTTTTTTGCGCCTGTTGGTGGTACAGAACTAAGGTAAGTACCTAGCAGCCAATCAATCTCTTTTCAAGAATATTTTGCATCTCATTAGAGAATTTCCATCACTAATCGATTATCACATTCTAAATAACTTTCGCGTTCACTGTGACTTGACTATTCCTGTTGCCCTGGAAATGAAAGTCGTGTACCGCTTGTGGAGACACCCTCAGATTTAGATTCCTCCGCCGCCGTGCGCACAGGGGCGCCGTGCTGCCGTGCGCGCGGCACTTCGCGTCGGGGGTTCGAGTCCTCCCTCGGGCATGGGTGTTTGTGCTGTCCTTAGGTTAGTTTACCTTAGCTTAAGTAGTTTGTAAGCTAGGGACTAATAACCAAGCAGTTGCGTCCCGTAGATTTACAAACATTTGAACATACGTCTTCAGACTCCTCCTGTCCTTCAAATTCTGTATATCTATCCAGCATAATGCCATGGATTTCTGTGTCGTCACCATTATATTTCTGAATTATTTTGTTATATATTATATCCCCGAACTCCATATTCTCAGCCCCAATGCGATTTCAATGTACAATATTTTACAACTTGGTACCTATTAAACGCGTAGGATTAATTCTCTCAGTTGAATCCCCTTTAAACACCCAACAACAACAATTAATTCTCTTCACGGCTTAACTGCACTGTACACAGTTTACACTTGCTTGTGAACATTCCAAGAGACAAATACGTGCTGCAGCTATACCACTCACGCAACTGGACCATTGGTTAGTGTAGCTACACTATGCCCTCATCTAGTGGCGCTAGCTGACAAATGCGGAATTTTGCATGTAAATGACGCACACCACTATTTTTCTTGCGATTTCTTGTTAATATAAGCATGGTTTCATGCGGTTCCGAACGCTCGAGCTCAAAGGTGTCACTTGTATTTCTTTAGCTGTAAGCTGGATGAACCTAACCGTGCTATTTTATTCTCAAGTTCTTGCAGAACTGCAGTGGCAAGATGTCATTCCTTTTTACTTTTACTACAGTGACGCAGTAGAGCTACCACTGCATTACCCCCATCTGATTTAGCATTCATAACCCTTTTCTTGCCTGACCAGAAATTCTATCAATTGTGACATCTAACTTCAATCAATCAATTTCCTTGTTTGAAATTTTCTAACCTACCTTCCCAATTAAGAGATCTAACATTCCTCTCTCTGAGCCATAAATAGCCAGTTTTGTTTTTCCTGATGATGACACCCTTCTGAGTAGTGCCGCGGCGGAGTGGCCAAGCGCACTGAGGCGCTATGCTGCGATGCGCGAGGCCGCTCCCCGTCGGGGAGTTCGAATCCTCCCTCGGGCATGAATGTTTGTGTCGTCTTTAGTATAACGTAGTTTACAAGTAGTGTGACCCCGCAGTTAAGTCCATTAAGCTTAAACAAACATTTGGACATTTCTGAGTCGTCTCCATCTCGATGTCAGAATGGGGAACTTGTTTATTTCCACAATATTTTACCCAAGAGGATGACTGGTTCAGGTAATCATTTAGTAGAGCTGCATGCCACTGGAAAAATTAATAACTGCAGTTTCTCCTTGTTTTCAGCCATTCACATTGCTTGTATGGCAGTATTATGTTGGTTGGTGTTACAAAGTCATATCAGTCAACCATCTTGACTGCCCTGCCAATACTGAAAACACTTCTACTCCTTTTAGCAGCTATGGTACAGTTATCTGCATCACTGAGACATACAAGCCATCCCACTATGGCAAGGTCTGTGGTATCAGGTATCTAACATTAAACTGCTCACAGAAGAAGAGTACTACAAAAAAGGTAATACCTGCAAAACATGGAGTTTGGCTTATGGAACAAATCTCTTGCCATATCTCTTGTGGAAGCCATTCATTACAAGGATTCACCACCTCATTCTCACAGCCTTGTAAAGAAAGCAAAAGAGCTAATTCTTCATGATTAAGCTGATTGTTTGACCTGTAAGAGATAAAATCATAATAAAGGTGATAATAAAAGTTCTTAATCGGCCTTATACAGAAAATCCAAAACAAGATGAAGTTATAAATTAGATTTAGTCTAAGATTTAAAAACTAAGATAGGCACAAAAAATTAAGTACAAAATGATACTCACATCATTATTGTTGTACAAATGAGGAATGAGAACAGCAGTTTATCTTTTGTAAACAGTGAGCGGCAGACTTTAGTGTACAGATTATATGTGAAAGACTCTCGAATATGGTTTAAATGTTCTTCATGTGACACGAATGCCAGACTGTAAAGGAGTCAATCAATTATAAAAATAGTCTGAGGAAGTCTTCTCTTAAACAATATGAGAAATAAAAACAATAATATTTTAAATCAGTAATGGTTGTACTGCTCGGTTTTCATATTAGTGTATGTACAGATTAAAATTAATCAACAACTTCAGATATTTATATTTGGTTCTTTTAAAGGAGAATAGGTGAAGAAGAAAAGAAACCAGACTGACTCACAGATGGTTATCACATTGCTAAAGTTAACAGACAAAATCTGACTGAGCTTGCTTATTATGCTGATGAAGAAAGACGTGTTACAAAGGCACAGTTAATTTTTCATTACACGCAATATTGCCCCCCTCCTCCCCTATATCAAAGAATAACATCCTGAGGTGTAGATGCGTCCAACACACTCACTAGGTTTCTGACAGGGAGCAGGCTGTTCTGGACAGACTGACCTGACCAGTTGCAAAGATTTGGCACTATACGTTGCTAGCAGTAACAAAACTGGGTTATAGATCTCAAAATAGCTCTGTATGGATCACGCATTGCATTGGATTCTTTGAACTTGAGATTATCGGTAATGTCTCAGACATTTAGTGATTACTTTGGTATCAGCCATATATATTTCCTAAATAGTGCCTCTTTGTTCAAATCCAAGATGGAGAGGGAGTGATGGTCTCTTTCCCTCTGTAATAAATAGTCTGCTTGTGTGAAGATAATACTTTATTTTGTACTTAATCACACAGTGGTACAACAAACAGTCTATGCAGCTGTTGATAGCTGTCATCAAAGGTAGGTTCTCCTGTCTCTTTATTTGTTTCTCCTTCACTGTACAACATGATTCATTGTTAACACAGCACAGGAATCTATTTATTGTCTAATCAGATATATATATATATATATATATATATATATATATATATATATATATATGTTAAGATTAGATTAGATGTACAGTTGATCGAAACTGAGGAGATTCTGTTGGATGTAGAACATCTACATCAACATACATACTCCACAATCCACCAAAAGGTGCGTGGATGAGGGTACTCAGTACCACTACTAGTTACCTACTTTCCTATTCCTCTCCCATATAGAATTAGGGTTAAACAAATGCTTTTATTCATCCGTATGAACCCTAATCTCTCTGATATTAACTTTGTGGTTTTTACTCAAAATTTAGGTTCGCTGCAGTAGAATTGTTCTGCAGACCGCTTCAAATTCTGGTCCTCTAAACTTCTTCAACAGTGCTTCTTGAAAAGAACATCGCCTTCCCTCCAGTGACTGTCATTTGAATTCCCAAAGTATTTTAGTAACACTGACACATTGATCGAATCTACCAATTATAAAGATAGCCGCCCGCCTCTGAACTGCCTCTATGCCCTTCTTTAAAACGATCTGGTGGAGATCGCAAACACTTGATAAATACTCAAGACAGGGCCGAACAAGCATTTTTTACCGTCTCCTTTACAGACGAATCACACATTCCCAAAATTCTCCTGATAAACCAAAGTTGACTCTTCGCCTTCCCCACGAAAACAAGATACACAATAAATACTTACAAAATTAGATAAAATGTGTTGAAGTATGTCAAATGTAATTGCCCTTGTGGATGTGGATTAGCTCAGAAAAAAATATTAAGATTATTTACATTTTAAATGACATAATACTTGTTTCTAATTTCTAAATGTTGAATATACTGGGTGCACATGATAATTCTTAGGGTATTGTAGGCATGCATCATGAAAATAAAAATAAAATTAAACATTTTTAATACTTATTTACAATGATCACATTGCTGCAGAAGATTGGTACTGAAGTCAATTTGAACACAATATTTTCATTTGTGACTTTTATATACAATAACATACAATCTATATCTGCTAAAAAATTTATCAATGGAACAAAAGTTAGTTGGCCACCAAAAACTTCTTTACACTCTTTCCAGATTGAACATTAGTGTGAGTTTTGTACTGAAAATGTGTGTTGCTGAATACTAGACACCTTTCTGAGCCAAAGTAAGTGACTAAATCTTTATGAAAGCTATTATTGTTTGTTATATTTATCCCGTGAAATGAGCTGTTCGTTTGATATATATATACCAGTTGATCAATAACTCAGTATATATTTGAAAACTTAATAAATCACGGAATAATGTAGATAGAGAAATAAAAATTAACACACATGCTTGGAATGACATGGAGTTTTATTAGAACAAAAAGAAAAAAAAAAGTTCAAAAATATCCGACAGATGGCGCTTCATCTGATAAGAAAAGCAATAATTAGCATAACAAATTAAGACACAGCAAAGATGATGTTCTTTACAGGAAATGCTCAATATTTTCACCATCATTCCTCAACAATAGCTGTAGTCGAGGAATAATGTTGTGAACAGCACTGTAAAGCATGTCCGGAGTTATGGTGGGGCATTGGCGTCGGATGTTGTCTTTCAGCATCCCTAGAGATGTCGGTCGATCACGATACACTTGCGACTTCAGGTAACCCCAAAGCCAATAATCACATTGACAGAGGTCTGGGGACCTAGGAGGCCAAGCATCACGAAAGTGGTGGCTGAGCACACGATCATCACCTAACGATGCGCGCGCAAGAGATCTTTCACGCGTCTAGCTATATGAGGTGGAGCGCGATCCTGCAGGTGTTTATCAGCCAGGCTGGCGATGACGCGATTCCGTATCATATCGGCTTCTCACCCGTCACGGTAGCAATTACAAAACCGGAATCACGTAGTTCCTCGAAGAAAAAACTGACCGATGACGGTAGATGTGCTAAATCCAACCCATACTGTGACTTTCTCGTCGTGCAATGGAGTTTCCACGACAGTTCTAGGATTTTCGGTAGCTCAAATTCTGCTATTGTGAGCGTTGACAGATCCTTGGAGCGTGAAATAAGCTTCGCCGGTCCACAACAACTTACTCAACCAATCGTCGTCTTGTGCCAACTTTTGTAACGCCCACACCGTAAATGCCCTCCACTTCACTAAATCGCCGATGGACTTTGTAAGGATAGCATCGGAGGGTACGCCTAAGTGCCAACCAAACAGTAGTGTATGGAATGACGGTGAGACGTGCGATTGCACGAGCGCTGACTTCCCCATGCATAAACGAACCCGCTGCAGTCTCCATTTCTTCCTGCACTGTCTCAGCAGCATTACCCCTTGTGCTCGGTCGGCCACTAAGGGGTCTAGCGTCTAAACAAACCATGGCTTCGAACTTCGAAATCAATCTCACCACAGCTGCATTTGTCAACGGACCTTTACCCGTTTGAATCCTACTACTATGGCGATAGTATCGTAACACTGAACTAGCACATTCCCCATTCTGATAATACAGCTTCACTAAAAGCGCCTTTTCAGGTCTCGTCAACATGCTGCGACTGCTGGTGCAACTGATTTTTTTTTTTTTTTTTTTTTTTTTTTCCTTTATTGTTGTTTTAAAGCCAGCCGTAGAAACAGCTGGCAGGCTGGCAGCAGCTGCGGTGGCTGCTCTTCAGCCATGTGATACACAAGCATGACAAAGAAGAGATAAAATATAAAAAGATGGACAAAATTGGGGAAATAAAAAACTTGACAGACAGATTTTTCGACAGAGTAAAACGGACATGTATAAACGGGACAAAACATATGGCAGAGAACAAAAAAGAGACGAGTAGTGATAAAACACACACACAGTCAGTAAAAACAACCGGCCACGGTGACAAGTTTAAAAGTACATTGCGGAGACACGAAGTTCACACACGGAGACAGCTGACGGCGTAAAGAATAAAACATGGGGACGGCGATTATGGAGGCACTGAGTAAAACACACGACACTGGAGACACTTGCACTGAACACATAGATAAAAAGTCGAGACGCCCCCGCAGGGAGTGGGGAGGGGATGGAGGGGGGAGGTGGGGCAGGGACGGGGGAAGTGCGGGGGAGGGGGAGAAGGGGAGGGAAGAGAGCGTAAGGAGGGAAGGAGTGACGAGACTCTGGGCATGGGAGAGGGTAGCCAAGCGGGCGGGAAGGAAAAGGGACGGGAGAGAGGGGAGGGGCGCTGATGCTACGGGGAAGGGATCAGAGTTGGTAGGAGGGGTAGATATCGGGCCGAAGTTCGGTATCCGGTAGAGGAAGGGTGCGGAAATTGCCTTGGGAGAGGATACGGAGCGTATGGAGGTGAAGGCCGGGAGGGACGGTTTGGCGGAGGCGTGGCAGAGGCCCGGGATTCGTAAGAATAGGGTAGACCAGAGGGTTTTGGGACTCTATTTTGCGGGATGCGTAAAGGAGCCGGAGATGTTCGAGGTGTTGTAGGAGAGGAGGGAAGGGGATGAGGTCATAGAGGATCCGCGTGGGGGAAGGGAGTCTGATACGGTATGCGAGGCGGAGGGCGTGGCGTTCTAGAATCTGGAGGGACTTGTAGAAAGTAGGAGGGGCTGATATCCAGGCGGGGTGGAAGGAACAAAGGACGGGGCGCATGATTGATTTGTAGGTGTGAAGGACAGTGGAAGGGTGGAGGCCCCACGTCCGGCCAGTGAGGAGTTTTAGGAGGTTTAGGCGGGACAGAGCTTTCTCACGGAGGGATTTGAGGTATGGAGTCCAGGACAGTTGGCGGTCAAGGGTAAGGCCAAGGTACTTGAGGGTGGGGGTGTGGCGGATGGGTCGGTTGTGAAGGGTAAGATAGAAATCGTGGAGGCGGAAGGTGCGGGTAGTACGACCTATGACTATTGCCTGGGATTTGTCGGGATTGACGGAGAGGAGCCACCGGTTACACCAGGAGGCGAACTCGGTGAGGTGGGACTGGAGCAAAACCTGGGAACGGGCAAGGGAGGGGGCGAGGGCCAGGAAGGCGGTGTCGTCAGCATATTGGAGGAGATAGACGGGAGGTTGGGGTTGAGGCATGTCGGCAGAGTAGAGGAGATAGAGGAGGGGAGAGAGGACTGAGCCTTGGGGCACCCCGGCGGAGGGGTAGAAAATACGGGAGTTGGAGTTGCAGACAGTGACGTAGGAGGGGCGGCGGGTAAGGAAGGAAGCGATGAGGCGGACGTAATTAATGGGAAGGGCGTAGAGCTGGATCTTGAAGAGGAGACCGGAATGCCATACTCGGTCGTAGGCTTTTTGGATGTCGAGGGATACAAAAATTGCGGAGCGACGGAAGTTGAGTTGGACGGAGAGGAGATGAGTCAGGCGAAGGAGCTGGTCGTCGGCGGAGAAGGAGGGTCGGAAGCCACATTGGGAGGAGGGGAGAAACTGGTGGCGGTGGAGGTGCTGGTGGATTCGACGAGAAAGGATGGTTTCCAGGACCTTGCTGAACACGGAGGTAAGACTGATGGGACGGTAGGATGAGGTCTGGGACGGGGGCTTGTCAGGCTTGAGGAACATGAGAATACGGGAGATTTTCCACAGGTCGGGGTAGAAGCCAGTGTAAAGGATGACGTTGTAGAGTTTGGCAAGGACTTCATGAAATGAGAGGGGGCATGCGCGAAGGTGGCGGTAGGTTAGCCGGTCGTGACCGGGGGCGGTGTTTCGTTTCGTGCGAAGAGTGTCTATTATGTCACGGGCAGTAATGGGAGTGTTCAATTCTGAGGGAGGAATGCGGTCCAAGTACTGGAAGCCAGGGGCGAGCGGAGGAGAGGAGGTGTCGGTGCGCTCATGGACATCCGGGAAGAGAGAGTAGTCAAAGAGGGGATCATCAGGAATGGAAAATACATCAGAAAGGTAGGAGGCAAAATGTTCTGCCTTACTGGCGTTGTCAGGGAAAGGACGATCATCATGGAGAAGTGGGTAGTGGGGGGAGGAGTGACTGCCAGTAAGGCGGCGGAAGGCACGCCAGTACTTGGCGGAGTAGACCGGGAGGAGCGACTTAAGGCGGGTGCATGTCTGACGCCAGTCCCGGCGTTTCTTCGCGGTCAAAAGGTTTCTTATGTGTCGTTGGAGTTGCCGGTGGCGTTGGAGAGTATCCCGGTCACGGGTCCGGAGAAAGGAGCGGTACAGACGGCGGGATTCGCGGAGGAGAAGGACGGCCTGTGGAGGAAGGGTAGGGCGGTGAGGATAGATCGCCCGGGTAGGGATGTGGGCATGGACCGCGTCAGCAACAGTCTGCTGGAGAAAGGAGGAGGCATGGTCAATATCGGCGGGAGTATGGAGGGGTAGTGGGTGGCTTTCGACCGAGGTGTCAATGGAGCGACGGTAGGCATCCCAGTCGGCACGGGAATAATCATGGACGAGTTTGGGAGGGGGCATGGGACGAGGAGCGCGGGCAGGGCGGGGGCGGTGGTCAAAGGTAAGTAGGACAGGGGCGTGGTCACTGCCTATTAGGTCGAGGACGTCCGCCGTGATGCGCCCAAGGAGGTTGGGAGACACCAGTACTGCATCGGGTGTGGTGTTGCTTTCGGGGCGGGTTGGGCGGGGAAGGGGAAGGACGTCGCCCCGGAGCGAGGTGGTGACGAACTGACGCCACCGCCGGAGTTCAGCGGGGTGACGGGAATGAAGGTTGAGGTCAGCGGCAATGACATAGGTCGGGAAGGTGCGGTCGACATGGGAGAGGAAATCGTACGGGAGAGGAGAGGTGGAGCGAATGTAAATGGTGGCGAGAGTGACAGTGAGGGAGGGAAGAAAGAGGCTGAGGATCAAGTGTTCAGTGGGGTCATTGAGGAGAGGGTGTAGCCGGACGGGGTGGTGACGGAGATGGCCGATCGCCACTCCGCCTCGGGCCAGGGGTGGGGGTCCGTCGGTGCGGTGGAGAAGGTAAGGATTGGTGTTGACTGGTCGGCGGGGTTGCAGGAAGGTCTCGTTGAGTAGGAAGGCATCCACGCGGTGTTGGGAGAGAGTGTGGAGGAAGAGGTTCTTATTGGCTGGGAGGGAGCGGATGTTGTGGTAGAGGAGGGTATAGGATGGGCCTGCCATGATGGGATAGAGGGAGGGTTGGGGAGGGTAGAGGAGGGGTGGGGAAAGGAAGGGGACCGGAGGGACTTAAACTTGGGTCTCGAGGCGGGAAAAGGCGAAGTGGGAGTGGGCACGGGAGAAGGTGGCAAAGGTGTCCAGATTGAACACGGACCTGGCGGCCAGTGCAATCTGTTGGAGGGTGTGGGGACGCTGGAAGGGGTGGATGTTGGCGAGGACGGTGGTGACGAACCGGATAACGTCTTCGGCAGTGGGGGGAGGGACCAAGGATTGATTGGGGTGCATGGGAGGATCTATGGGGCGGATGGGGACGGTGAGTTCGGGTTTGGAGGGAGCAGGTGGAGGGACGGATTTGCACTTGTAGGAGTAGGTAGGGTGAGGGCCGCCACAGGTGTTGCAGGTGGGAGGAGAGGTGAGGTTGGGACAGTGTTTATGGAGGTGGGAGTCTTTGCAGTGGGGACAGGTGGGAGGGTTTTTGCAGTTCTGCGTCAGGTGATCATTATAAACGAGGCACCTGGCGCAGCGGTAGGCTTGCGGGGGGGATCGGGAGGGTTCTACCGTGTGGCGGCGATCATAGATCAGCGCACCCTCGAGGAAGAGGTGGTCAAGGGAAGATGCGGATTCAGTAAATATCCGCATCAAACGGGTGGGGCCAGAGTCATTGTTGATCCGCTTGGCGGAACGGATGGAGATGTCGGGGTGAGAGTTGAGTTGCTCCAACACCTCTTCCTCCGTAATCAAAGGACTAAGCCTTGTGATCACAGCGGTGAGGGTCGGAGGGCGGCGGGGGGGGAGGTGGTTGGCGGGCAGAGGAGGCTGTATAGTAGGGGGTGAGGGAGGCATGAGGACCGAAAAGGACCTTGGGGATGCGAGCGAGGATGTCTGTGTGGAGGGTGGGGCTGGGGGACTTCAGGAGGACAGAGTCTCGGCGGGGAATAATTTGGGAGATGGGGGCGGAGGGGAAATACTTCCGAATTTGGAGGGAGAGGTTTTTATGTTCAAGGAATCGGGGATCAGGATGGGACAGTACATATGTGAACATGTCGGGTTGGGGGCGTGGGAGAATGGGGGCGGTGTCCATAGAGTCCGTAAGAGGGGGAGGAGAAGGGGGCGGGGGAGGGGGGGGAGCTTTCTTCGATTTGGTGGAGGCGGGGGAAGGGTCCGCACTTCCCCGTTTCTGGGTGCGCTTGGGGATGGCGCCAGTAGAGGCAGGTAGAGATACTGGAGCAGAGGCGGTGACGGAGGCATAGGTAGGAGGGGCTGGGAGGGAAACACGATCAAGTGGGATTTCGATGGGAGGCGGATGGTGGGGTAGAAGGTGAGAAGGGGGCGGGGGCGACAGCGGCGTATCTGCCACCGTGGCTCGGCGGTGCGTCACATGGGCGGAATTGACCGGTGCAGTGTAGGGGGTAGTGAGGGGGAGGTAGAGCGGAGGGGGAGGGGGGACCTCATGGGATGGTGAAGCGGAGAGGATGACATGGAGCGGGAGAGTAGTGTGGGGAAGGCTGGAGGGGCTCCAGGTGATTGTTGTGGAGGCGAGGGAGGGGGTGGTAGTAAGAATGATGGGTGCAGTATGGACAGGGGGCAGGGTTATTGTGGGAACTGCGGAGAGGGAGGAGGAAGTTGACGGGGTGGACGATGAGGTCGCCATGGGCAGCTCTTACGACAGGGGCGCAGTCCAGGGCGACGAGCGGAGACCGGCAGGGCGGCAGCGATGACGGCGGCGACGGCGGCGGCAGCGTGGACGTTGGTGCTGCTACGAAGACGACGGCGGCGGCGGCGGCGGCGGCGGCGGCGGCGGCGGCGGCGGCGGGGGGCCAGGGGCTGGGCCTGGGGGGCGGCGGCAGCGGCGGCGGCGGCGGCGGCGGCGGCGGAGGAGCAGGACCAGGTGCGGGGCCTGGGCGGCGGCGGCGGCGGACCAGGTGCGGGGCCTGGGCGGCGGCGGCGGCGGCGGCGGCGGCGGACCAGGTGCGGGGCCTGGGCGGCGGCGGCGGCGGCGGCGGCGGCGGCGGACCAGGTGCGGGGCCTGGGCGGCGGCGGCGGCGGCGGCGGCGCAAAGCAGGAACGGAAGGAAGTAGCGTGAACAGGAAACCAACTGAAGTAGCCGAGATCAGCCCGGCAATAGCTACAGTCGGGGGGATTCGTGCAACTGATTCATTACAGCTCCTTTTATACACGATTTTCATGCGGAGTCACTGACATTTTGCTGTCCAGCGCCATCTGCCGAGCTTTTTTTGAACTTTTTTTTTTGTTCTAATAAAACCCCATGTCATTCCAAGCATTTGTGTCAATTTTACCTCTCTATCTACATTATTCCGCGATTTATTAAGTTTTCAAATTTATACCTACTTTTTGATGAAAAATTTCATTAGAGAATAAAAGTATTGGGAAACATTAGTTAGTATCCCAGTTTCCCAAATAGCGCTCTGCACAATGTTCTTGAGTTCACCACAAATGATTTATATTGCACGATTTTGTCGTCAGAAAACTTTAGCTTGCCCTGATGAGTTACCCCAGAAAATAATTCTGTATGACATTATGAAATGAAGGTATGTATAGTATGACAGCTTTTTTTTTAACATTCTGGGACTATGGATGTAGAGGAATTGTGGACTAAATTTAAGTGCATTGTTAATAAAGGGTTAGAGAAATATGTGCCAGTAAAGACGATTAAGGATGGAAAAGATCCACCGTGAAGATCCACCGTGGTATAATAATAATGTTAGAAAGCTGCTGAGAAAGCAAAGGCTGTTGCACTCTCGATTCAAAAAAGAACACGCAAATGATGACAGGCAAAAGTTAGTAGAGATTCGTGCGTCTATAAAAAGATCGATGCGTGAAGCATACAATAATTATCACAGCCATACCTTAGCAAAAGTTCTTTCCGAGAAATCGAAAAAATTTTGGTCCTATGTAAAATCGATAAGCGGGTCAAAGCCCACTGTCCAGTCACTAGTTGATCATTCCGGGGCAGTAATAGAAGAAAGCAAACGGAAAGCTGTAGTTCTAAATTTCACCTTTAAGAAATCTTTCACGCAGGAGGACCGCACAAATATACCATCATTTGATCAACGTACTAATTCCGAAATGGGGGATATAGCAATAGGTATTTCCGGTGTAGAGAAGCAGCTGAGAGAGCTAAATACGAAAAAATCTGCTGGTCCGGATGGAATACCAGTTCGGTTTTACAAAGACTATTCTGCGGCATTGGCCCCCTACTTAGGTTGCATTTATAACGAATCTTTAATTCAGCGCAAAGTTCCTAGTGATTGGAAAAAAGCGCAGATGACTCCCGTGTATAAGAAAGGAAAGAGAACTGACCCATACAATTACAGGCCAATATCGTTGACATCGGTTTCATGCAGAATTTTGGAGCATATTCTCAGTTCGAATATAGTAAATTTCCTTGAAACGGAAAAGCTTCTTTCCATGAATCAGCACGGGTTTAGGAAACATAGTTCATGTGAAACTCAGCTTGCCCTTTTCTCACATGACATCTTGCGAGCCATGGACGAAGGGCAACAGGCGGATTGTGTTTTTCTCGACTTCAAAAAGGCGTTCGACGCGGTGCCACACTGCAGACTGCTAACGAAGATACGAGCTTATGGAATAGGTTCACAGATTTGTGACTGGCTGGAAGACTTCCTAAGTAATAGAACGCAGTACGTTGTTCTCGACGGCGAGTGTTCATCAGAGACAAGTGTATCGTCAGGCGTGCCCCAGGCGAGTGTGATAGGACTGCTATTATTTTCTATCTATATAAATGATCTGATGGACAGAGTAAGTTGTAATTTGCGGCTGTTTGCTGATGATGCTGTGGTGTATGGGAGGGTATCGTCTGTAACTGACTGTAATAGCATACAGGTTGACTTAGACAAAATTTCTAGTTGGTTCGAAGAATGGTAGCTAGCTCTCAATGTAGAAAAATGTAAGGTGATGCGCATGAGTAGAAAAAACAATCCCATAATGTTCGAATACAGCATTAGTAGTGAGCTTCTTGATGCTGTCGCGTCGTTCAAATATCTAGGCGTAACATTGCAGAGCGATATGAAATGGAACGAGCATGTAAGGACAGTTGTGAGTAAGGCAGACAGCCGACTTCGGTTTATTGGGAGAATGTACTTCATCTGTAAAGGAAACCGCGTATAAAACGCTTGTACGACCACGTCTTGAGTATTGCTCAAGTATTTGGGACCCGCAGCAGATCGGTTTGAAGGAAGCATAGAGGCGGTTCAGATGCGAGCAGCTAGATTTGTTACCGGTAGGTTCGACCAAAGCGCGAGTGTCATGGAAATGCTCCGGCAACTCAATTGGGGATCGCTGGAAGAAAGACGACGTTGTTTTCGTGAATTTCTGTTAAGTAAATTTAGAGGGCCGGAATTTGAAGCTGAGTGTAGTACGATCTTGCTGCCGCCTACTTACATTTCGCGTAAAGATCACAAAGACAAGATAAGAGAAATTAGGGCTCGTACGGAGGCATATAGGCATTCTTTCTTTCCTCGTTCAATTTGGGAGTGGAATAGGAAAGGAAATGCCTAGTAGTGGTACAGTGTACCCTCCGCCACGCACCTTACGGTGAATTGCGGAGTATGAATGTAGATGTAGATGTAGATGTAGGCACTTAAGCATTTTTGTGGGACACTCCTCACAGTTAAACTGAATTAAACTACACTGTACATTTAGCATGACAATGCAACATGCAATCACTTTTATATTGTGTCATATGGTTGGAGAAGCACTCCACAGATAAGATATTATTCATGTGATTTTCTGATGTCAGTCCTATTGAAGACATCCATTATATCATCAGTTGAGGTATGGAAACCTTGGACACAGTTTTCATAAATTTCTGTGAATAGTAGTAACAGCTGAGTATTTATGGATTAGGACAGTTGGTTAACACTTTGATTGTCTTTTGGATTAAATGAAGCAATACACTATTGCCTTGAAAATGTTGAAAGATTTATTAAACTATCAAAAACCATTCAAAAGCCTTATAAGTAATTGATTTAAATGTGTTTTGGATTATATGGTACAGATTCAGCTTCAGAATGGACATTTCCACAAAAATATAAAAATCAGGTGAAAATTTGCTCTGTTTGGCAGATTATTAAGAAGAGCAAGAGCAAATCTTCAGGATCCACATATTTTGAATTTTTTTCTTTTTCTTATGTATTATACCTACACTTGTTGCAATCAGCATACCAAAAAAGCAGTTAATAATTCATCAAGATTGTTTGAAAAATACTGCAACAGATAAATTATATTTTATATGTTATAATTATGGAAAGGACATTATGTATCTCATATTATAGCTTAAATGTAGGAGAAATTACACATACATACTTCTTTCCATGAGATGAAATATACAGATTTATGAACCACTCCAGTGAAAATTGGTACATATATTCAATATTTGGAAGATCACAGATACAATAGTAAAGCAGAGCTGCATGATGAGCAACAGGTTGGTAACTTTGTCTGAAATTATCAATTCTTTTCTGAGTCTCCTTAGCTGCAGCTTGTTTTACAGTAATTTCTTCAGACAGAATCTGGAATAGTGTCATACAAATCATGAGACATGAAATCAATGGCCTCTGGAACAGTAATACACTCATAACACTAAAAATGACATTCAAATGAAGCCCTTGCTGAAAATATTTCTGCCTGGTGATAGTTGTGTATTGCACTCATTTGCATGTGATGTTCCACAAATTCAATTACATTGGAGAAATTTCAGAAGCAGACTCCAACTGATACCTCTATGAGCTAAAATAACATAGAAAACAGCAACTTATAGTAAATACTACATTAACCACTCTATCTTTTCCAATATTGAGCTTCTTATTTTTCCCTAATATTTCAAATAAAACACGTATGTATGTTTACTCCTGTTTGTATACTAGCAAAGTAAAGATCTGTTTAATATAAAGGTGGATTCTCTAGTCCTCCATCCACATACACTGATAAATTGAGTAAGTAGTGGTTAGTGATGTTTCTTCCTGGAAGACTGAAACTGTGTGTCAGAAAATAACTGAGATCCAGGACCTTCACCTTTTGCTGGCAAAGTTGAGCTACCCAAGCATGATTCATAAGATGTTCTCACATCAGTTTCTCATATTATTTACTTCATTTTTAAATATACGAGTATTTTCAATTACCTGTCTGATCTCTACCGATAATCTATAAATAACTTCAGAACATAAAATTCACTCTGAACCCTTCATTTAGATGCCTAATCTACAAATAAATTATTTTCACATCAATGGAACATTCAGATTGGCATTCAACAATATTATGAGGATAGCTTGCAATACACCACAAAGACGATTGTCAAGCTGCAGACAGGAATGTGAAAAAGACACTCATATAAACACAGCTAAACTTCTGGCCACAGCCTATAACTGAAAAAGGACACACCTCTCATTCACAACAGACATAACTCACAAAGTAACAACCATCATCATTGGCTGCTGCATTTTGAGTAATGCTTTACGGTGATTGACTCTCAGAGTGAGTGTGGAAGGGAAAGGACAATGGGAAGGAACCAAGGAGTGGGGAAGTGGAGAGCATATAGTACTGCATGTATGTACTAGAGGGAAAGCGATGGGGAGGGGGGGGGAGCAAAACGAGGAGGAGCAGATAAGGGGACATGTAAATAATTCAGATGACGGTTAATGAGTCAAGAACTGCAAAAGGTGTTGGATGAAATGGTGGGCTCGGTCTGCACGGCTACTATGGTCGGGGGTTCGAATCCCCCCTCGGGCATGGATATTTGTGCCATCCTTAGTATTAGCTAGTTCATAAGCAGTTTGTAAGTTTAGGGACTGATGACTCTGTAGTTAAGTCCCATAAGCTCTAAAAACATTTGGACATTTATTTTGAAATGGTGGGAACTGTTAGGTATGGGGTTGTCATGCCAATAGGTCACTGTAGGTTGCGAACTGGATAATTTCAGGGCCAGAGAATCTACCTAAGAATAACTTCCATCTGTGCTGTTCAGAAAAGCTAGCAGCAGAGGGAAGAGTGGGTGGGGGAGAAGATCCAGATGACCCGTGCTGTGAAGCAGCCATTGAAATAAAGCATGTTATGCTTAGCAGCATCTTGTGTCTCAGCATGGTCTACCTTGCCTTTGGCTGCAGTTTGCTAGTGGACTTGCTACATGGTTGGGCTACATACATTGCTGTATGCTATGTCTTTAACCCTTTGACTGCTTTGGACGCATACAGATGCGGCTCCGCGCCCTTGCCCTGGACGCCCCCTGGCGCGCGGCTGGGACTTCCCGTCTGTGCTGTTGACGTGTTCAGACACGCCGAACCCCCGCTTCCTGTGTACTGTGTACGTAGAGCTGTATTTCCGCCCCGTATTTCAAACGTGCGTCTGCGCTTACTGCTGCAGTCCTCCGTTGTTGATTTCTGTTTCGCATTTCGTGTTTTTGTGAGTGTTAGTTTCGCATTCTTCTACAAGAGAAATGTCACGTCACCATAGTGCTACAGATAAAGAAATTTTGGAGATACTCACCAGGAGCGACAATGAGTATGAATTTTCTGGTGCTGGTAGCGGTGATGCATCGTCGAAAGATTGTCAAAGCAACAATCCTGAGCCCTGTACATCAGCGGCTACAGCACACCAGTTTGATGCGTCTAGAAGAGGTGAAGTCACTAGTCATTCCGAGTCCGAAGAAACAGAAAGTTACAGCTTAACACAATCACAAAGAGCACGTCTTGCTGACGATTTAGATTGGAAAGAAGCCAATTTTCAGCCGTTATAACATCCGTTTGATGACTCTGCTTCAGGGCAGAAATGTCACCTCGCTAACGATTCAAGTATTCTGTCATTTTTTATTATATTTATGTCAGAAGACTTGTTAAAATTTGTAGCAGATGAAACAAATCGGTTTTACGGGTATAGCAGACCAAATACTCCGGAATCTGTACATTCACGAATGTCAAAGTGGAGGGATACCGTAATTGAAGAACTGTATTGTTTTGTTGCTATTTGTCTGCTAATGGCTCAAGTAAAAAAACTGAAATTAAATGATTACTGGTCAAGTGATGTACTTTTAAACTCTCCAGTTTTCAATGAAGTTATGTCTCGAGACAGATTTATTTTGCTTTTGAGAATGCTACACTTTAGCGACAACTCTTCGAGTACTGGGCCCAACAGCTTGTTTAAAATTAGCAATATTGTCGACAAAATTCGAGTGACTTTTCGCAACACTTTCAGTCCACATCAGACGCTTCGCATAAACGAAAGAGTCATATTGTTTAAAGGTCTTTTATAATTTAAACAGTGTATTCCCTCTAAACGAGGTCTATTCAGAATAAAGACATTTGTACTGTGTGACTGTCATACAGGTTACATTCTGGATTTTATTGTTTATAAAAATGCGACAACAGAATCTGGAGTCCATAATTTATGAAAAAGTGCGCGATGTAGTCGCAACACTGATGAGACCAGATTTGGATCAAGGACACGCGTTGTATGTCGACAATTGGTACCTCAGGCCAGATCTGTTCCTCTGGCTTCACAACCACGGAACAACCGCAGGTGGTACTGGCAGTGGAGTAGCTACCATAGGACTAGGCGGGGCAGTACCCCGGGGCCCCCGAGCTCAAAGGGCCCCCTCCACCACCGTGAGCGACGTTTGAAAAAAGTTACAGTACACTATCGATTTTTTGTTTTTGTTCTCCCACCCCACCGTCCATGAATTTCACCTTCCCTCAAACCAAATTCCCCACAGTAGCCGCACTGGGCAACCGGGTGGCGGAACATTGCTTTCAGTGGGACCTTCACAAGACGCCGCTCGGCGGTGCTGCTGACCTTTCAAGCCGCCAGTCGCTGTGTACAACAATCTGCACACTTCAGTCCGTGTTGCAGAAGAAGTAGAGGCAGCATCGAAGCTGCTCACAGCAACAGCTGCGCCTTCGCAGTATAGCGGCGTGCCGCTTGGCACAGTGTGAAGGATCGAGCACCTCCAATACTGAATAAATACATTTACTGTACAGTGCTTGTTATTGGCAAATAGAAATGTACAGTTCGATTATACGAATAATCGGATTTCCGAACATCCACGTCGCCCAATTACTTCGGATAATCGACAACCTACTGTATATGATATTTTAGTTGAATGAAGGATTTTAAACATTTAACTTTTTGAACACTGAGAAACATACCTCAAACGCACGAAGTGAAATCTAAATATTATTCCCACTCAGGATATAAACATAACAAGGTCTATTACTTGTCCGCTAAGACATGACCCTGCCACCGATAGTGTGTTGTCAGTTGAAGTCGGAGTTGCCATGGCTGCCAATCTTTGCGAAATAACAGTGAATGGGGCTGAATTGCTAGCAGTGTGTTTGACAATACACGGTGTGACCACATTTGAATATGAAGCGTCTACAATGTATTATTACAGAACGGTATTATTATGGTAACTAAACTGTTTGTATAGTGACTTCCCCTCAAGGGAGTGCCCCTTAATCATAGATCCCAATGAAGTGCTGTAACCAACTGCACTCTGAAATGCATGCGAGAAGAAGAGAAAATATGGTTACTTTGTCAGAATATTGAATTGTCCATTCTAAACGCTGCCCTCTACCCCAGTGTCGTGATAATAAGCGAAGATGTCGACTTATTTTACTTATTACTTCATGCAGCCTGGTAGCGGCCCAGCTCAATTCAAAGTGTTTCATCATGCAAAATCCGGCAACTTCCTTTTGCTGAAACCATCCTACACGAATATTTCCCCTGTTTTCTTTCTTTGACTGGGCTATCAAAGAAATAAGGCTGATCGGCATGGAGCATGGGGTCGTTTTATCTCCATGTCCTGCCCAGGCCCAACTCTGTCCCTCGGCAAAATTTCATCAAAATGCACCCAGTAATTTTTGCGTAAAAGAATACCAAACAAACAAACTTTTACAGTTATAACTATATTATCTGCTGCGTGACACATAATTTACTTAGCAGTATTTAGGTTTGCCTTATTATTTCTTCCAGTGGGCGGTAAGGAGCTGATGAAATAGTTTTGCATCGGTATACAGTTTTAGTTTAAAGCAGGACCCAATGTCACTTTTTCCCCGGGGCCCTTGGTAACATAGTTACGCCACTGGGTACTGGTACTGCAGAGAAACTGAAACGAGGAGAATTTGAGTTCCAATCGACTAACAAGATGCTTCCTATCAAGTGACACGATAAAAAAGAAGTGTGGATGTTGGTTACATGTAACACAACTCAATCGGTTTCAACGGAGAAAACTGACAGAAATATTGGTGAAAAGATAAGGAAACCGCAATGTATTGTTGAGTACAACTGGAGTATGGGAGCAACTGACCGTTGAGACATGCTACTGATCTCTACTGGATCAGTATCGAAGACGGTAAAATGGTATAAGAAATACTTTTTTCAACTTCTGTATATGTGTGTTTCTAATGATCATGCTCTCCACAGGACGAAAAATAGCTATCGCAGAGTTCCATTTATGTCTCGTACAGGAAATTGTGGAAAAATATATAACAGAACGGAGAAAAGCTGGGAGAGGAAGGCGTTCAGAAGACGAGAATCCTTTAAGATTTACAGGCAGGTATTTCCAGGATGTCACAGTAAATGAAATTCGAAGAAAAGTGGCAGATGTATGGTTTGCACGAAACAGGAAGTGCGCCAGGAAACCAAATATCAATGCAAAACGTGCAACACATCATTATGTGTTGTACCCTGTTTCGAGATTTATCAGACAAAGAAGCGGTACAAATCGTCGGAAACGAAACCTAATAGCTGAAATTAATTGAGGCTCCTGACTGAATTATTAGAGAAAATAGAAAAAAACAAGGTAAATCATTTGAGAAAACAGAAAAAAATAGTAAACATATTTTTAACTTCGTCAGTGCTAGTCCAAAGCCCGGATCGAAAAGAAGAATGGGAAATATATACGACAGGTGTAAAAGACAGTCAAACGCTTAACAGTTCATGCGCTTGAAACATCGCTCAAGTTCTGCGATGTGGTATGCAGACAAAAAGACAAACTTCACATGTTTCAGCATGAAAGCATAAAAAATCAAAGCACACCACATATTGCGCCAATGATACATAATCATATATACTTATTGAATTAAGAAGAGCAATATCAGGCAACAAAGATAGTATTAGGAAACCTTGAATATTTGACTTTGATAACGTTGTAGGGGAATTATATCATGTCCATATTCTAGAAAAATAATGGTAAAGAAATCTTCGCCACTTCCCTTGACGAACAAGAGTTGCAGTACATTTCGGATTCAGATGTAAATTACCTCCAAAAAATTAGAAATATCGTGGATCGTCAATCATTCCCTTTTCACAAGAAGCGATTAGCCTTTCCACCCTTGAACTCCAGAAGGTGTTGAGTGGTCTGGCTGTACAGTTCAAAAGTGCGTACTCGTTTGTTGTTGTGTTCCCTCTTTGCAGAATTCGACTTCAAGTCCCGTGTTTTCGTCATAAAAAGTCTAACTTCGAGATTTTGTTGGGAACCGATTTTTTTCTGGCAACTTTGCCTAACAGTTTCTGGTTGAATATAGCCCACAAAATTATTTTATTTATTATTCCGAAGAGAACGCGTGTAGTCGTGCACGCTGGCCAAATTGCATGTGTTTTAACAAAATACTGGCGGAGATAGAACAACTCAAAGTCGGCAGAAATTCACGCTAACTCGGCGACATTGCGCATGAAGTCAAACAAGTGAGTATATGTGTTCCAGTATTAGTTCGACGATGCTCATATAAAAATAAAAAAATTCTTGGAAATTAGTGATGATCGAGCAACAAAATGTTTCGAAATCAGGCCGTTTGACGTGGAGCGGCCAATAAGCAGTCTAAATGCGCATAATGTCTGTGTAGTAATATATCTGCAGAATGCAGATTGAAAGCCACGGGCAAAGTGTCCTGGTACATTGTGAGTCTGGGATGCCACTCAGAAGGCGCGCCCGCCCTTGTATGCTCAGCACAGGGCGAGGTCGCCGCGCGTCTGGCTCCGCCGCCTACAACAGGCAGTCTCGTCGCGGCTGCGGCGGTGTTCGGACCTCCGGCGGAGCAGCGCGCCGTGGCGAGTTTGTTTACGTCGGCGCGGTCAGTCGCGTGCATACAGCGTCGTCCTAGCTATAGAGGAAACCATGAAACCATGAATCAGACTAAAAGAATAGATACCAAAATGTTCAAATGTTTGTTAAGCTTATGGGACTTAACTACGGGGTCATCAGTCCCTAAACTTACAAACTACTTATGAACTACTTACGAACTAGGACGGCACAAATATCCATGCCCGAGGGGGGATTCGAACCCCCGACCGTAGTGGCCGTGCTGACCGTGACTGGAGCGCCTCAGTCACCTCGGCCACCGCGGCCGGCAAAAGAATAGATACCCTGAAGTTCACATTTGATACGACTTTTCCCCGACCGAGCTCTTTCGAAGTAGAACACTGGTTAGAAGAAACCGTTAAGATATCTGCCGATGAAGTCATTGGAATTAACTTTTCTATCGTCACTAGTGTAGTTTTCCTTAAAGTTATCAACTCAGACGTATGTGATAGAGTAATAGCAAGTAGTGGAGGGGCCTTAAAATTTAAATACAGGGACGGTGCTGTCGGTGAGGTGACTGTCACACATGCAGGACTTGGCATCCGGACAGTGCGCATTTTCGAGCTGCCCTTTGAAACAACAGCGGAACAAATTAATGCAGTCCTAGCGCCGTATGGCAAGGTGTTGAACAATTTTGCGGAAAGGTTCTCTCAAAGCCACAAATTCCCTGTGTTAAGCGGTGTGCGACAGGTTAAGATCGACCTAACAAAACATATCCCCTCTTACATAACTGTAGGCGGAAACCGTGGGATTGTCATATACGATGGACAGCCGAGGACTTGCGCTGGCTGCGGGGCAACAGGCCACGTCAGAGCGCAGTGTTTACAACGCCGCGTGGCGCAGATACCAGCCGGGGAGACCGCGCGTCCCTCCGTGACAACGGCGCTGCCCCTGACTTACTCGTCGGCGCTAGCTGCAGTGCAAACCGCGACTTCACCTTTAGATGTCCCGCCACCAGACGGCAATGATAAACGTGCTGCAGCGCTGACAGTTACAAAACGCGTACCTGAATGTTCAAACGTTGATGTCGTTTCAACTGTTGAAATTCCCACTGACACACATATGGAAACGAGTGATGACGTAGGACCGAGTGAATCAGACCGCGAACACACAGGATTGAGTGAAGCCCTCCCTATACCTGGACCTCATGAAGTGCGGGAGTCGATGGATCCTGGATCTATTGATGAGAACGAGTCGACGGAACAACGGACTTCTGATTCTGATGGTTCGGAGTCATCGAAGGGGTCATCCTCGATAAAGAAAACTAAGAAACGGAGACGAGCACACCAGGGCGCTAATCAAGTCGCCCCATTACTGCGGGAAAAAGCTAAGAAGGTTATAAGCAAGATCCGTCATGAAAATTCTGTGACTGCTGATGTGGGTCAACCGGTTTCGGCAGGAATGGAGGTCGAGATGTCTGCCTCTTCCGGATCGATTTCGCATCAAGGTTCGAGTGATGGCACAGCGTCTACCACGTCTACACAACTAGCACTGGCCTCATCTGCAGAAATAAAACAAGCAGAGGCTTTGCATCAGTCCACATTTTCCATATCCTGGGCAGAGGAAATGGAAGACGGAGAGGAGAACGCTGACACGGCCGCGGTCCAGAAATTGGGGACGGAATCTTCAACCATCTCGAGGGTGGAGACTACAACAGCAAAAGATGGCACGATAGTAACCAAAACGCCTCCTATTCCCAGTCACCCTAACAGGACAAATTAACTGCTGTAAAACCTTAAATCCATGAATCAGTCGCAAGCCTATAAAATAGCCACTCTCAACATCAATAAGATCCGGTCAGGGTTGCGACTGTCTATGTTACAGGATCTGCTACGTGCTGCCGACATTGACATCATATTGCTACAGGAAGTGGCTGCCATAGAACTTGAACGAATTGCCGGATATACTGTTATCACCAATCCGGGAAGTGGAGCGGATCTAGGGACAGCTGTTTTGGCAAAAGAAGGCATCATAATGACTGATGTGGAGAAATTACCAAATAGCAGGGGAATTGCAGTCACAGTTTACCGCACTCGCATAATTAACGTGTATGCGCCATCCGGCAGTAGCAATCGGTGAGGCAGGGCAGAATTCTTTAGCAGTGAAATTGTATAGCTTTTTGGAAGGAATTATGATAATCTAATACTTGCAGGTGACTTTAACTGTGTGCTGCACCGTAAAGACCAGACGCCCAATTTTAACACATCGATGGAACTGAAACGTATTGTCAATGATCTGAGTTTAATTGACTCTTGGGAACACCTGCACGGCATGTTACAAGGTTTCACATATGTCACGAACCATTCTGCAAGTCGGCTGGACAGAATATATGTCACCGAACAACTTACTTCTGCCGTCCTACATTCCGAAATTTGGCCGACAATCCGACAATTTTATCAGACCATGCCGCATATATATGTACAGTTAACATGTGCAAACAAGGCACATACAGGGCCAGAGGCACGTGGAAGCTGAATAGCTCCATTCTCCATGATGTAGCATGCCAGCGTGCATTTAATGATACGTGGAGGGCATGTGAAAGTAAAGCATCACAATACAACTCAGTGACGGAATGGTGGCTCAAACATGCCAAACCAAGGATACGGAAAATGTTTCAAGCATATTCACGAGAAAAGTATTACTGGCAACGTAAGACTACAGAATTCTACTTCTCTTGCTTAAGAGAGTTATATAAATCGGACGCGACGATCATTGACAATTACGTACAAATAAAGCGCATTAAAGCAAAACTTCTGAAACTCAAGCGACAACAGTGTGATGGGTACAAAGTCCGGTCTCGCTCTGATGATAACTTAATAAAGCAGGAAGAACCTTCTATGTTCCACGTAATTCGTGAGAATAAGAGAGGCAAAAGAAGAATTATCACGCAACTCCGGTCACGTGACGGGACCACCCTCGTGCAGCAACACGAAATAAAAAATGCAATTCATACTCACCTGGAAGAGCTGCTGGCAACATGAAGCAACGATGCAATAATGCAACAGGAGCTGTTACACAACCTTCAAGGGACGTTAAGTGACGCACAAGTCGAGAATCTCCTTAAAGAAATTGAAGAGGACGAACTGGAATATGCCATACAACGAAGCCCCAAAAACAAGTCACCGGGCCCTGACGGCCTCACTGCGGAATTTTATCATACTTTTCGAGAACAACTGCAGCCAAAATTATTGGCTATGTACAATGAATTGTTGCAGCCACATTTTAATCTGCCTAAAGAGCTGGTAGAAGGAATTGCAGTTTTAATCCCTAAACACCCAGGAAGCAGACATATTGACGATTTTAGACCACTGACGCTACTAAACTGTGATTACAAAATCGTGGCACGAATTTTTGCACATAGACTGAAACTGATGCTGAATACAATAATAGGCAGATACCAGACGTGCGTGGGTCTTGACAGAAAAATCCAACACAACTTATGTGAATACAGAGACTTGATCGCTACAGCAGAGGCTTGCAAAATTCAGTGTGCCTTGGTATCACTTGATTTTGCGAAGGCATTTGATAAAGTGAACCACCAGTACCTCTTGAGCATCATGCATGCTTGGGCTTTCTGCAGCGCTTCATAAACTTCATAAGTGAAATCCTCAGTAAAGGTGTAACAAGAGCACTAGTGAATGGACAACTCAAAAAAGAAATTAGAATAAAGAGCTCGGTGAGACAGGGTTTCCCTTTGTCAATGGCACTTTTTTCTATCGCCATTGAACCCCTTCTTGCTACACTGAACCAACGTCTACGAGGATTGACAATCAATGGAATTACGGTAGCCTGCAATGCTTACGCGGATGACGTAGGTTTCTTAGTTACGGACGAACAGGAGTTAAGAGCAGCTCTCCAAATTGTTAACAAATACGAACTTGCCTCAGGGGCGAAGTTAAATGAAAGAAAGTGTGGCCTTATGAACATTGGACGTGGGATTGCCGTGCTGCACCATGAATATTTAAATCCAGTCTCCAAACTGACATGCTTAGGCATCGAATACCGGAGTGACATAAGGCACACGATCGCTGTCAATTACAGAAATCTTCTCGCACGTCTGCGTGCATGCATACAGAGCCACTACATCAGGAAACTTGATGAAGTACAAAAGGTTACCCTCGCTAATGTTTACATAACATCACAGATCAATTATGTTGCTCAAGTTTTACCGATGCCACACGAGACAATGAAACGAATTATGTCAGCTTTGGGTCACTTTGTCACTCGAGGGTACATCTTCAAAGTCAAATACGACACGCTCACTTTGGCCATTTGGGATGATGGATTAAATCTTACGCATGTTGAAAATAAGGCACGGGCGCTATACGTGTGTAATACATACAAGATCTGGAAGAACTTACCAAACAGTTTAACAGCCCATCTGTTAAACGAGATCATGCCTACCAGTCTGCAGCCTCCAATCGACGTCCGACATATTCCGAGCGCTATGTCGCATTTTACAACCTTTTTAGTCGAGTTGAGCTACCTACAGCCAAACATGCCAAATGATGAGCTCATGACGGTGCAGACAGTATATAAGAAGTTAATGGAAAGCAAGAACCGAAACGTCATCGAACAAAAATATCCCAATCACAGATGGCCAATAATCTGGGAGAACATCCACTGCCGTGATTTGCCAACTGCGGTCAGAGCCTCCTGGTATCGCTTAGTGAACAGAAAAGTCCACACCAACTCCAAGCTATATTCCATACATTTGATGGAATCACCTTTGTGCGCAACGTGCAACTTAATGGACAGCGACGAACATCTTTTTGTTTGCTCCAAGGTCCAAGAAGTCTGGAACTATATTCGTAAAAAGCTTGCAACTATCACAAGAACATCGGTTCTTCGCATTACACCTGACGATTTCTTGTACCCAGATACTATTCCGTACCCTAAAACAAAACGGAACTCTGTTAACTGGCTAAAAGGTCACTTTGTCCACTATTTAATGTCAAGTACAACTAAAAGCGAAGAGGACTTCTGCATGTACATAGTTCAGCAACTTCGCCAGTTATTACGAAAAAAATATTACAAGCGAAACTATGCGAACTTTTTGGAAGCAGTTTTCAGAGAAGAATGTAGGAATTACTGAGAATCCCAGACATTTGAAAACGTAGAACACGAAGATAGAATGTAATTTGATGTCCTTCTAATGAGAGCATTTTTATCCCTTCATTTCTGTTATGTTAAACACTTTTGTTCAATAAGTTCTAAATTTAAATGGCGAGAGGACGCCCATCCTTCATGATGTTCAAAGCTTTCTCCTTATGGTTTGACATCTATCATCATAAAATATCAAAACCTGGCAGCTCACGATTCGCGAGTTATGAGAAGATAAATAAAGAGAAGAGGCAAAGAAATTAACTGAATTGCAAGAAACGATAGAAACAAAACGGTAACTTTCATTTCTCGAGAAGGCGAACTCGGAAGCGTTCAGAGAGCCAGGAAAAAAAAAGTGTCTTTGACGGAGGTACGTCAGTTTTCTTTTGTTATTTATGGAGGAGGCTTTTGTCTTCTTCGTGGAAGTAATCCACTACCTTCACCTGCAGAAGAAGAAGAATTACTTTACCCAAAGGCCGATAAAGCCGACGCCGATGAAGGGGAATTTGGTGAGCGGAAGGACGGGTTGTAGGGGAGGAAGGAGACCCGAAAAAAAAGTAGTATAGTGGTTAGTATCCCCGCCTGTCACGCGGGAGACCGGGGTTCGATTCCCCGCAAAAAAAAAAAAAAAAAAAAAAAAAAAAAAAAAAAAAAAAAAAAAAAAAAAACAGGCCGTTAGCGCAGGTAGCAGGGTCGGGCGGCCGCAAGGGATGCTCGGCGGCAGTTGTTTCATTTTCAAAGCCAATTTTGTTTGTGCTAGGGGAGACCGGGGCACGTTGGCCAGTCGAATTATTTCTTATAGTAGACGCTAGATTGTCAATAATCACTAAGTAGGTAGTACTGTCCCTTTCCTTATACAGGGCCAATATTGCAGGCGACGAAGGTTTGGACACGCTGTAGTCCTTAATTGTTTTGTCTGTGTTTCAGTAAAATTCTGCACGTGGGTTAATCTACGAGGCGCATCCAGAGAGTAAGTTCCGTTTGGTTATATAAAACGAACGGGTAAAAATACAGAAAAAATTTAAACTACTTTTCCACATAGCTTCCGAAATTTTGAAGGCAATTGTCATAGCATGGCATAAGGTTTTGTGTGCCTTTTTCATAGAATGTTGCCGCCTGTATATTCAAGTGTTGTCCACCAAGGACAGATTTTAGGTGTAAGAAGAGGATTACTGTCAAAAGATTTTTTTTTTCACGATAATGCCTGACCTCACACACCGAATGTGACCAAACAATTCTTACGGAAATTTCAATGGGACCTGTTTCATCATCCTCCATATAGCTCGGACCTCTCTCCTAGTGACTTTCATCTCTTCTTACACCTAAAATCTGTCCTTGGTGGTCATCACTTCAACGATGATAAAGAGCTGTTACCACATGGTTGAATATACAGGCGGCAACCTTCTGTGAAGGATGCATGTAAAAACTTGTGGACGCTATGACAAGTGCCTACAAAATATCGGCAGTTATGAAGAAAAGTAGTTTAATTGTTGTAGAATTTCGTGCAATAAAAATTTCTTCTGTATCTGTGTACAATTTCATTTTATTACAAACCGGAACTTACTTTCTGGACGCGCCTCATATGTTATTTAACTTTTGCTTGCTTTAGGCGCAACGGGGTGAGTACCACAATTAATGATCTTAGTTTAAGGATTATTTATATGTGGCGTACACTATTAATTGCTTCAGTGAGTTTTCTAAAGAACGGAAATTATTCTAATGATGGCGACTGAGCCTGTTGGCCCCGAGAAGAAAGGGCACGATGACCGGCCGAGACAACCTATCACGCCCTATAGGAGCTATACTTCTTGACACTCGATGAAAGGTTTATTACTTTTAATGATAAAAATGTTAATTATTATTCGACTTTATTAAATTATTAACGTATTTGTCGAAGTTCAAATACTCTGATACGTTTCAGGGGTCAAAAGATCGTCATATTCTCAAGATAAAAAGCGTTGAAGAAACGCCAAGCAGTAAATTTTATTTTAATCTTTAAATAATCCGAAATTAAAAAAGAATGAAAGGAGAATGATTTCTGAAGATACGATGCTAAGAGCAAGTTTAGAAGTAAAAGAAAGGAGGGATCTGTGAGGACTGTTAGCAAAGGCTTTGGAATTCCAAGAAAATCTTACTGGAGGTACTGTGCTAGGTACAGGGGACGGCCGTAGCGGATTGGATGGGTGTGGGGTTACTGCCATCAGCAGACTTGTTTCGACACCTTCTGCTTCTGCCGCCTTCTGCTGCTAGAACATGTACTCGCGAGAACCACAATATAACTTCACTTGTCAACTGATAAAATTAACAAATATCTCCATGCCTCTACAGGTAGGTCTCATGTCAGTCTGCACAGGTAATTGAAATTCAGGAAACAGAAACTGAATTTCAACCCATGTCACTGGAATGAAATACTGAAGAAAAATTAAATCATAGGCTAGAAAAGTCCTTCTCCAAAAAGAAAGTACAAGCAGTAAGAGAATGAAATTAAATAAATCAACTGCAGGAAGCATAAAACGCAAAAAAAAAACAAGACAAGATGTTGATGATGATGACGATGAGGAAGAGTCACTGGGCTTTTTTCAAATAACCTGGAGAACAAGGAATCCACTACACAAACTCCAAGCGTTGTGCTCATCAGACATGAGTGAAAATGAAACTGTGCTGGTTCTTTAGAGCTGAACAGGGATTAAAGTTGACTGGTTTGTATTATAAATCCTAGTACGTTTAACCTGTTTCGTTCTCATAGTCCTCAATGTTAAGCATTTAACTCAATATTACCGCGACAGACTACGAACCCCAACTGCCGACGTGGCGCAGGGGATAGCGTCACGGACTGCGGAGCAGAAGGTCGCCGGTCCAATCCCGTCCACCGGCAAGATTTTATTTCTTTGTAATTTACAATTCCAGAAGGTTCTACATCTTTCACTTGTAAATTCTACTTGTTTCTTATGTTAACTGTTCTTCTAATTTCTGGTAAATTCTGTCTCTGAATAAATAACAGAGCACTCTGTCTGAGAGGCAGTCAGTGCTGCGTGTATGTTGAGTTCGTAATAAACGTGCTTTCAGTATAAGTACTGTGTTTAGTTGCCTTCGAAGTCAAGCCTACTTCCATTGCAACGTGACATTGTTTGGTGGAGGCGCCGGGTACACTGTGGAACAGCTGCATGACCATGGCTCCTATTAGGCAACGTAAAAGCCGTCGCTTACACGGACTGGAACCGGAATACAAGGGATAAACCGAGTACGTCCTTCCTAAAGTCCGCATTATCAGAAGAACGATGGAGACGAAACCAGCAATAAGCCAGCTGCACATCAGACACCCGTCGGTGTTCTCTGGAGATGCTGGACAGGACCCCAACAAATGGCTAAAAGGGTTCGACCGAATCGCCAAGTACGACAGGTGGGATCATACGATGTGCTTGGCCAACGTTTATTTCTACCTGAATGGAACAGCCCAGCAATGGTTCGAAAACAACGTAGACAAGTTGAATGACTGGGAGACGTTCCAGGAGGAACTTAAGAAGACGTTTGGAGACCGCCAGCGACAAATCCGCTCGGCGGAAGAACAATTGAAGAACCGGGCCCAACCCAACAACATGGTGAGCCGACACAATCGTACATACAGAGTGTTTTGGCCCTGTGTAACGTAGTCAATCCGAACATGACTGAAGCGGACAAAATCACGCACCTGATGAAGGGAATTGCAGAAGATATGTACCAAGCTCTTCTGATAAAAGACGTCGCTACGACAGAAGAGTTCATCAAGTGGTGCCAGCGTATTGAAGAGATGCAACAAAGGAGGGTTGGACGCAAGAAGTATGACAGACTCCCAAATGTAGTCCCTATGGCCGTTGTGGAAGACCAGCAGGACTTGGCTTCTCTCATAGGACAAATCGTGAGAGAAGAATTACAACAGTGCATGGCAGCCGGAACTATTAGACCGAGCGAGCATCAGATTATGGCCATGGATGTGAGCCCTGTAAGTCACGAGGTAGCCGACGCCGCTGAGGACGGGGTATTTCAAACATTAGCTCCTGTCTGCCCCGTCAATCGCACCAGACGTGAAGAATGGCGTCGCCCTGCTATGACTTACCCTGCAGCCGCCATACGGCAGCCCATGAACCGACCGACGCGACCACAGCCAACTCCCCCGGTAACTATGACGCCCCGCAGAAGAACAGTCGTCTGGAGGACAGAAGACAACACACCACTGTGTTTCCACTGTGGACGCCCTGGACATGTCGTACGCTACTGCAAGACGTCAGCCGTCGGAGCAGCTCTATCCAAGGCAGTCACCTGCTGATGAGTTCAGTCGACCTATGGGAAGAAGCCCATCGCCGTACCCTAGACGAGGTCGCTCCCCGACGCGCCGCAGCCGTTCACCGTCGCCGTACAGAGGTACCAGCCGCTCCCCTAGCCGCCGCGCCCAGGAAAACTAAGCGAGGCGACCATCTACGGAGGTGAGGCCGCCGCAGATGAAAATCCTCCATGGACGACAGTCGGGAAATCTCATCGACGCCATAATCGACGGCCAACCTGTCTGGGCACTTGTTGATTCAGGAGCCTCTTTTTCTGTATTATCGGGTAATTACCGCCGCACACTAAAGAAGACAATGTTCTGTGATACGGGAGCAACTGTGCTGAAGGTCGCGAATGGAAAGTACGTCCATCCAGCAGGAACTTGTGTCGCAAGAATAACCATCAACAACAGGACGCAGCCGTTTGAATTTGTCGTGTTAACAGAATGTAGTCACAATGTCATCCTCGGACGGGACTCCCTTCAGGCATCCCAAGCTATCATTGACTGTGGAAGATCTGAGCTGCAAATTGAAGAAGTTGTTCCGCCAGATACACGTAATACAGAATTTTCTGGGAAGTAATTCGTCGTTGAGAATGTGACGATACCGCCGTTGACAATGAGAAGAGTTGCAGTCACAAACACAGATGACTGGTCAAACTGTGAAGTTCTTGTTGATAGTAAAAAGTTTATCAGGCTCACAAAAGAAATTTACATACCAGCGGCTGTCATAAGCATTACCGGTGGTCAAGGAGAGATTTGGATCACAAATTGTCACAAGCAGTCACAACTTATCCCCAAGGGAATGTGTATCAGGACAGCTGAACCAATCCAGGACGGTGAGCTCAACGTCATCAATGGAGACCCATGCCCTGCTATTAGTACAGACAACACGCTGGATGAAACAAACGTGGAACAGCCAATAGGGCCTGGACTGACCAAGGAACAACGCCAGCGGGTGTTAGGTATACTACGCCAATTTTCGTGTGCATTCACACCTCAGCAGGGGAAAAGTCAGACGAAACGGCCCACGATAAAGCACCGTATCAATACTGGGGACCATCCGCCAATTAGCCAGCGTTCGTATAGAGTGTCTCCAGCTGAAAGACGGATAATTCGGGAGGAAGTGGAGAAGATGTTGCGAGATGACATTATTCAACCTTCGGAGAGTCCTTGGTCGTCTCCGGTGGTCCTCGTAAAGAAGAAGGATGGCACGTGGCGATTCTGTGTCGACTATCGGCGGCTGAACAGTATCACAAATTAAGATGTCTACCCATTGCCACGTATTGATGACACCTTAGACTGCTTGAAAGGAGCTACATACTTCTCAACTATGGACATGCAGAGAGGTTACTGGCAAATCGAGGTTGACGAAGCTGACAGGGAGAAGAGGGCTTTTATTACACCTGACGGCCTCTATGAATTTAAAGTAATGCCATTTGGATTATGTAATGCTCCAGCCACATTCGAAAGCATGATGGACAACTTGCTTCGACACCTAAAGTGGACGACGTGTCTCTGCTATTTAGATGACATTGTCGTTTTCTCGAAAACATTTGAAGAACATCTGAGTCGCCTGTCAACTGTGTTGAAGTGTGTTCAGGCTGCAGGTCTCCGCCTCAATCCAAAGAAGTGCCTCTTCGTCGCCAAAGAGATAAAAATCCTGGGGCACCTAGTCAACGGAGATGGTGTCAGACCTGATCCAGATAAAGTAAGGGCAGTCACAGAATTTCCAACTCCTCAGCACATTCGTGATGTAAGAAGTTTTCTCGGGCTGTGCTCATACTACCGACGTTTCATAAAAGGATTTTGTAACGAGGCACGTCCATTACAAGAACTTCTGCAGGGAGACGCCAAATTTTACTGGGATGCGACAAAAGAAAGAGCTTTCCGAGCACTTAAGGAGGCTCTAACTTCCGCACCATTGCTAGCCTTGTACGACGAGAATGCAGAAACGGAACTTCACACAGACGCCAGTGGCTATGGGATTGGTGCAGTGCGTGTACAAATTCAGGAAGATGCCGAAAAAGTGATAGCCTATGCGTCAAGAGTACTCTCAAAGTCCGAGATAAACTACTCTACAACTGAAAAAGAATGTCTCGCGGTTATCTGGGCTATCAACAAGTTCCGGCCGTATTTATTCGGCAAACCATTCACCGTCGTGACAGATCACCATTCTTTGTGTTGGGTGACTAGCTTGAAGGATCCATCAGGTCGACTAGCAAGATGGGCACTAAGTCTCCAAGAGTACGATGTCACAGTGGTATTCAAGAACGGGCGCAAACACAAGGGTGCCGACTGCCTTTCGAGGAATCCATTAGTGGAACACAACAGTATTAATGAAATTTCAGCTCTCACTGAATTAGATGACGTTACAGCTGAACAGAGGGAAGATCCAACACTATTAAAAATGATAGAGGCCCTGGAGAAAGGAGAACCGACCAATGGAGAGATCCAACTTATAAACGGAACATTGTACAAGAGCAAATACGATCCACTGGGCCCCAAATGGCTACTCGTTGTTCCAGCTCATCTCCAGCCAGCTATTCTCAAATATTTCCATGATGCTCCAATATCCGGTCATCTGGGATTCGTGAAGACCCTAGACAGGATCAGACGCAGGTATTACTGGATAGGTCTCTACCGATCTGTCAAGCACTATGTGAGTCACTGTAAAGAGTGCCAGCGACGGAAGCATGTGCCGCAATTACCTCCAGGACATCTCGTACCGATTCCGCCGGCAGCAGCTCCATTCCACCGAGTTGGGATCGATCTTTTAGGGAGGTTCCCGAAGTCGACATCCGGTAACCGTTGGATAATAGTCTGCACTGACTACCTCACACGCTACGCTGTCACCAAACCTGTGCCGACTGCAGAAGCTCCAGAGATCGCAAAATTCCTTGTAGAAGACATAATTTGAAGCATGGAGCACCACGTGTCATGATATCTGATCGTGGAAAAGTATTCCAGTTAAAACTAGTATCAGAGGTAATGTCACGGTGCAACATTGTCCACAGAATGACAACTGCATACCATCCTCAGACAAATGGTCTTACGGAACGTTTTAACAAAACGTTAGCCGACATGCTGTCGATGTACGTCGATGTAGAGCAGAAGGATTGGGATACAATTCTGCCAGTCGTGACATTTGCTTACAATACCGCAAGACAAGACACCACAGGCTTCACTCCGTTTTTCATGCTTCATGGCTGTGAAGCAGAGATGACAATGGATACGCTGTTCCCGTTCCAGCTGGATGACACTCAGGATGACTATGTTAAACAGCTCATCACCAGGGTCGAAGAAGCAAGACAGCTGGCTCGCATACGGACACTGGACGCCCAGGAGAGGGACCGTCAGCGATATAACGACAAGCACCGACCTGTTGTGTACAGCCCAGGAGATCTGATATGGATTTTTACCCCTGTACGGAAGGTTGGACTGTCAGAAAAGTTATTGAAGTGATACTTTGGTCCGTATCGTGTCATACGCCGCCTGTCAGACGTCACATACGAAGTTGAGGATTATGAACCGTCGTCGAAACGTCAAAAACGAAGAGACATTGTTCACATCCTGCGCATGAAGCCTTACTACGATCCTGAAGAGCAGGTAGACGACAATGGCTTCTTGTTCAAGGACTTGAAGGACGGTAATGTTCCTGATGAAGCCACGACAGGAATGTCTGTCGTCGATAATCGCGGAGAAAGGAAGGATTCTCTTGAACTGTCATACAGAGGACCCATGACACGGTCAAGATCCAGGACATTGCAGCTGGCTCCACAGGGATCATAACAGCGGGTCGCTGTTTCTCCAGGAGAGGGAGCAATGCCGCGAGAGACCAAGAACCCCAACTGCTGGCGTGGCGCAGGGGATAGCGTCACGGACTGCGGAGCAGAAGGCGCCGGTTCAATCCCGCACACTGGTAAGATTTTATTTCTTTGTAATTAACAATTCCAGAAGGTTCTACATCTTTCTTATGTTCACTTGTAAATTCTACTTGTTTCTTATGTTAACTGTTCTTCTAATTTCTGGTAAATTCTGTCTCTGAATAAATAGCAGAGCACTCTGCCTGAGAGGCAGTCAGTGCTGCGTGTATGTTGAGTTCGTAATAAACGTGCTTTCAGTATAAGTGCTGTGTTTAGTTGCCTTCGAAGTCAAGCCTACTTCCATTGCAACGTGACAATATTTAACTTGATATTATGTACATTTAAGTATGTTTCTTGATAACTGTTAGTTTTATTTTGATATCCTGAAGTTGTGGTATTTTAACTTAACAAACGACTACATGGGCCAATGTACCCAGAGGTAGGAGCAGATTGGCCCACTTGACATATGTCCAGTAATTAGTTTTTTGTGATACTTTAACTGATATTTCAAGCTTAATAAATGCCATCCATATTCGTTAAAGACCTCTCTAGAATTTAACAATAATTTCATAAATATAAATATGTAAAATAAATTAATATTAAGAAAAATAAAAAATAAAAAATATGGACAACGTGCCCTAGTCTCCCCTATAGGTAACTCCCATGTGTGCAATTCATAAACGCTGGTAGTAGGGTGTAGGTGGGGGTGTGAAGCAGTTATTGAAATCAACAATTTTTTGCTCATCTGCACATTGTGGCATGGGGTAATTTATTTTGCTTTTGCCCAAAGTTTTGTGGTGGCCATCCATTCACTATGATAGACAACTGGTTCGTATTGGTGATAACACTAAAAGTTGTGGCATGATTGCAGCACAGTAGGTAAATCACATGCCTGCTGTCACAGGTGGCCTGAGATTTTATGTAGTAGGACAAACCCGTGATGGTAGTGGAATAGGAAGCGCTGTGTAGGTGGTTAGTTGTATCTTACAACAGGGGCTTCTATGCGGATATGATCCCTGTGGCAGGTGTTAGTGATTGTGTGTGGCATAAGGATGTACTAAGATGTTGTAGAGTTGGGTGGCCAATGCAACACCATTTCAGGAGAGGTGGAGACAATCTTGGGTTGGATGTCCCTCATTTCAGGGCATCATGAAAGAAAATCAAAGCCTGGATGCAGGATGCAGTTTAGTAGTTCCAGTCCATGGTGGTACTGGCTTACAAGTGGGGTGGTCATATGTACTTGGTTATAGAGACAGGAGGGACGATTGGGAGTATATAGGGACACAACACAGGAAATCTGCTTTCATACTAGGCCTGGGGAATAGTGTCAGCCTGTTAAAGCCTTTGCGAGACTTTTTCATATAGAGTAAATAAGTTATCATCACTGCAAATATGCTATCCTCAAGGTGTTAACATATTAAGTCAGGGATTTTTTGACATGCTGATAAATGTGGGCGCTTTTGGTGGTTGGTTGGTTTATTGTGAACAGAAGTGTGGCTAGAGCAATAAGTGAGGTAGAGGTTAACATCCAGGAAGCTCAAAAGTGTAATAACAGAGCAGTATTTAATCACTGTATATTATGCACTGTTCCATATCCACATCACATATGGATGATGGATGGTTGCTGTGGGGACACTCTTCTGCAAGTAAAAACATTTTGCTACTACAAAAGAAGACTGTAAGAATAATATCTCTCAGCAAGAAATTAGACCACTGCAGACCCATTTTCAAGCAGTTGGGAATAATGACAGTATACAGTCAGTATATTTTCAACTCTCTTGTCTATATAGAAAAAAATCAAGGATCCTTCCTCAAGTGACATGAGATTCATAACTACAACACACGAAATAAGGCTGACATTGACATTCCAACAGTCGCTTTGGTAAGACACTGGATAGTTTCCCCACAGCTACCCTTAAGATGTTCAACCATCTTCCACCACATGTTACAGCATTACCAAAAAGGATGTTCAGAAATCGCCTATCGTCTGTGCCCAAGCAACGGCCACTATATTCAGTGAATGAGTTTTTCTCTGTAAGTGATGCCACAAACTGGACATGATCTAATAGAGAAATGTGTTGTTTATAAGCATATTTATAAAAATGTTATGTAATATTTCTTCTCATATCTTAGTTTTAGTACTACGATTCATTGTAATATATACTCACTATGTACATACGAAATATGTCTTGCCATAGCTGGTGAACGATGTAGACATGATAATAAAGGTGATATCTCACCTAATCCCTTAATTGTTTTTGAGCAGTGTATGTATAAGTAGGCCTGCGCCCCAGACACATCAAATTATGTACACACAAATTTGTGGACATATATGCAAATTTATGTACCTATATCCAAATTCATACATAATCAGTCATAGATATGCAGAACTATGTAAGGCCATGTACAAGCATGTCAAGAAAATGAAAAATACGTGCAGTCACATAAAACAACATAAAGCTCAAACGAAGATGTTTGTAAGGGGAAAGAGATTTGTAGAAGGAATGAAATAAATGGGTCTGGGAGTATGGGAGTATGTGCGTGTCTAAATAAGGTTGTGGAAGGGAGGACAGTTTGGTTGGTTGGTTCAAAAGCTTGTATGGCACCGGTGGGGTAGAGAAATAAGAAAAAAAAAAAACATACATTTAAATATAGGAGGAAGAGGGAGGAAATGTGTGTATGGGAATAATTAATGGTCTAAAGGCAATGTCAAATAATGAGGAATAATAACAGCTCACCATAACGACGATCGCTGAGCCACTGACAGCTACGTAAAATAGACAATCACATTCACATAAAGTGGCCTTCATCGGAAAAAAGAAACATGAATTCACACACTCAGACATAACTATTCATACATAACTAGCATCTCTGGATACTCCAGTGCAACAAGCATCTTGAACAAAGATGGTCGAAGGCATTATATGGTTCATCAATAATCTGTGTGGTTACACAGCCAAGTGTTGAATGTGGAAATGCCTAGTAGTGGTACAGTGTACCCTCCAACTTTACGGTCGATTGCGGAGTGTATATGTAGATGTAGATGGACAGGAGAATCAATATAGTATGGCATGACTGCCAGAGCATAAGTGGTTAGAAAGGCAATAAAATCACACGCACAAGACAGAAGAGAAGGAATGGACTGGTACAAAAATGCTTTTTCAGAAAATTAACATAGGAAAATTACCGAGTTATGGTATGAAATGGACGCAGTTAAGCAATCTCTAAAAATGAAAAGTACTTGTTGGAATTCAACATTATAATGAGAATACCTGCAGTTCACTGCAAACACAATCATTGAGCCATACAAAGGCATGGAGAAAAGACACTCGTCCACACAGAACATAATTTTCAGCCATGGCCTTTATCAGAAAAAGGATACACTCTCATTCAATCACACAGACACATCTCACAAAACACAATCATCACCTCTGGATTTTGCATTCAGAGTAACACTCAATTGTAAGCACATCTCATAGTATCGATGAAAGGGGAAGGGGAACAGGAAAGATGCAAGGTGAGGTTGGAGATGGATATAGTGGTGCCGTATGTGGCATGAATGTTCTACCTAACCACTCTCTGGTTACACTCCAGGATTTTCTCACCTCCATCGTGAACACACCATCATTCCACAAGAACACGATAGACATTTGTAACTATGAAAGAAACCGTTTCACTCACCATCGAATTCACAAATATCGTAAACTGATGTTAGCTACTAGCATCAATAATGCTCTCGGATAAATATCTTTTAACGAAAGTAGTAATAAGTCTGTTATTGTGCTTAGTTGTCCCTCTCAGGGAATTGAGATGTCAAAAAACGTACAGGACTAGACCAGGTTAGATACTCTAGCACGAATAGGTTATAACCTGGTCAGCCGATCTACATTGACAGTATATTCAGTCTGTTAGGTAAACATGTAATTGAAGTAAAGCCAAATGGAGAGTTTAAAGTAGACTTCCTCAATATTCAGGGTATGATTGATAAAAATGAAAGCATGTTTGACATCTTATGTATATGTGAAGATTGGTGCAAAGAGGAAGACATAGGCTACAAAGTACTTGACGTTTATACTTTATTTAACTGCTATAGTAGAAACACCACTTCATGGTGTGGTAGCAATATACGTAAAAACACCTCTTAGTATAGTAACTTTAATCCAAATGTTATACAGAACTAGAACAAATCGAGTTGAGATAGAAGATATAAAAATGGCAACAGAGACATGCTTTAAACAAAATTACTTTCAGTTTCATCAGAGACTGTATACTTAGTCAGATGGGTTTGGAAATGGTGTCCCCTCTGAGCCCCTTAATAGTGGAAATGTTTATGGATCACTTTGAACTGACATGTTTGGAGAAAGAGCTCCTCAGACCTAAAATTCAGTACTGTTTAGGTATGTGGATGATGTGTTTGTGGACAGGTACCACAAGACAGCTAAATAAATTTTTCTATAATCTAAATTCACAACACAGAAAAACTAAGTTTACAATGAAGATGGGAGGGGACACCATCAACGTTTTGGACCTTACCATTAATATTAGTAAACAAAAACATTTATTTAAGGTGTACGGGAAAGCAACTAACACAGCTGTAGTCATACCAGCTAGTTACCAACATCCTATAGCTTAGAAACATGCAGCCTTCCACATCGTAGTGAACCACCTACTATCTATACCACAGAAAAAATCAGACATTGAAAATAGACTAAAACAATTAAAGGAATAGTAAATAGCAATGGGTACAACCCAACCATATGGCACGTCCACTTCCGAACTGGAAGGCAAAGTAAAGCACACTGAGACACAGCATGGTTTATTTCAATGGCTGCTTCACAGACTGGGTCATCTGGTTCTTCCTCTCCCACCCCTCCTACCCTATACTACCAGCTTTTCTGATCAGCACAAATGTAAGTTATTCTTTGGTAGATTATCTGGCCCAACCTATGGTAACCCAGAAATTCCCCTTATCCTACACCTCTCCCAATTATTGTCTTCTTAATGATTGTCAGGGCTATGTTTCTTTTCCTGTTATGTATCCCTCCCCCATAAGAAATTAATAGCACTCAGGTAAGTAAGACTTGAACCAATTATGAGCTACTCTTCTTATTCCACACTGTTCCAACTTCTGTGATAGTATCAACACACTCAAAGACCTTATTTAAATCAATGAACACGTTGGACAGTAAACTGATCGTTCTGAAAGAAAAAATTACAGCTATAGGGGTAAAAGATGCAGAACAGTACTTTAGTATTCTGCTAGATACCCCATCATATCCATAAGTCTTAGTCCTTAGTGATTTATTATTGACTCAGTTTTCCCACTGACAGAATCAAGGAGGACTATTTCAGGTAACACTCTCTTAATGCTAATTAATAAGATATATATGATTACCTGCATGAACTAAGATTCTGTTTAATGCACCTATCATATTCAGAAATTAACTAGGTGGCCCATGCAAATACTTTGCACCATTAGTGGCCAGACTAATAGTAAGATAAGTGTACAATAGATTTGGAAGTCGTAATTTGCAAAAAAGTAAAGGGAATCCGGTGGGTAGAGCAGTGTGGCCAACTGACTTTATAACTTTTGTTCGTTTGTTCATTCGTAACTTTGTCCCACATCAACCTATGAATGTGTTTACCGTCTAAAATGAAAGGGATTGATCCCTAGAATGTTTTTAGGCTAATACGAAGAGTATACCTTAATTAGAACCAAAGATTTTCTGGATATAATGACGAAAAATATTAGTTATGTGAATTCTAACATTTGATGAGAAATGAGTGGATGAATACCTTCCCATTACCAAAAAATGAAGGAAATGGGCCAGGTTGTCTGGTCTGGACGACTGAGGTAAGTTTTTGTAGATTATTTTAATATACAAGAAAGATAAGAGACCCGTGTAAATGGGACCCATGTGAATACTTCGCACCGTTAGTGTAAAGACAAAAAGTTGGGAAAACATGGAAGTAAAGTTGAATCTTCACACATACAATTCTTCAGAATCAATCAAAGCAAGTGTTTAAAAGCGCAAATGAAAGAGCTCGATCCGCTGACTGTTATTAGGTGGAAAAAAAAACTGCATACCTCAATTATAACCGAAGATATCATAAAAAACCGATTAAAATATTAAATGTCAGGACAGAAGGATACCGTGTTTGAATAAAAATAATAGATGGAGAGACTTCAGTTAATTCTGATACTTGATTACGAATCTTCGAATGAATACCTTTCATTTAAAACAAAAATGAAGGAAATCGGTCGGATAGAACAGCCTGAGAGACTGACTTTAGTTTACTGCAAGGACACCCCCATAAGAAATATACAAAAAAAAAAAAAAAAAAAAAAAAAAAAAAAAAAAAATCGCGTCTGAGTATAGAAGAAGGAAGGCAAGAGTTATGTGAATGCTGATACTTGATGACAAATCTGTGGATGAATACCTTTCGTTTAAAACAAAAATGAAGTAAATTGGCCAGGTAGTTTGGTCTGGCCGACTAACTTTATTTGTGGTAGATTCTTTTAATATATAAGATTATTAAATACTGCACATACATTCTGACTTACCAGTAACAGAAACATTTCTACTACAAACCGACTTTATATCCTCAGCTTTCTTTACGGTAAGTACTTTTTCAGATCTGCCTTTAGAAAAACAAATAATTAAACCTCCAACTGATATGCCACAGAGACCATCATAAGTTGTATTACATCATAATGTCCAGTCACTCAGAAATACGATTCCAGTGCTTCTGTCTAAAACAGATCCAGATGCAATATATATTACTGATCATTGGATGTATAAAGCAGACATTTCGTCAATCTCTATCCCAAATTACTCACTAACAAGTTACTATTGTAGGTAATCTTTGTATGGTGGTTCTACCATCTAATGTAAAGAAACAGATAAAATTCTGTGAGATGGGCCTACATAAACATCCTGCATTAGCAGTAGATAAGAACTTTGAGCTTTATTTGATTAAGCTGCTTGAACTAAACGATATAATTATAAACATATATTGAGTACCATGTAGTAACAGAATACTTTTATGAGCAAATTAGAAGTTAAAAAAAAAGTTCAAATGTTTGTTAAGCTTATGGGACTTAACTGCGGGGTCATCAGTCCCTAAACTTACAAACTACTTATGAACTACTTACGAACTAGGACGGCACAAATATCCATGCCCGAGGGGGGATTCGAACCCCCGACCGTAGTGGCCGTGCTGACCGTGACTGGAGCCCCTCAGTCACCTCGGCCACCGCGGCCGGCATTTGGAAGTTCTGCTGAATAGTGTCAGCTCATTACCTATGAAAATAATAATTTGTGGTGATTTCAACCTTGATTTTTCAGAAAACAATACTGTCACACATGCTATGATAAATATGGACAAATCATTCAATATGATCCCGACAGTATATTCTCCAACAAGATCAAATGCAGACACAGATTCAACAATTGACCAAATCTTCATAACTGAGACTAGCCAGAGCTTCACTGGTGAAGTTCTAAGTATGGGGTTTAGTGATCATGATGCATAGTTACTGAGCTTTGATATAGTAAGAAGTTAAATGAGCTCCAAAAAGTAGTTAAAAAAAAACTTTTCTGATGACAATAGTAGGATTTCTAATAGCCTAGGACAGACGTGGGCAATGAGCGAGCCGCGCTCGCGGAGCCGCCTGCCTGAGTGGGAGCAGAGCCGCGAGCAGCTGGCGTCCAGCACGTAGTTCTTGCTGAAAAGACTAGATGGCATTATGCGCAGTCAACGCGCTAACGTAGCCGCAGAAAAGCACCTGGCTGAGTGTGTTATAAAATAACTTATAAAGATAATAGTGCAAACTCTTTAGTAGCCAAGTCGAAGGAGCAGATTCCACTGCTAGGGGTCTCTCCTGAAAAATGCTATTATGTTTATAAGTAAGTCTGAAACGTCCAGCGCGTGCAGTCGAGCCGGCAAATATCTTATAAAGATAAGAGCGATTTTTTGTTTTGTTTCACAAGACACCGCTAACAGTGCCATCTGTTAGTTCGAATTTTGTACTTCAGGGTTTTCGTTATAATCTATGATATTACATTATGGTACAGTACGCAGTGGAGTTGAAAAGGCTAGTCAAATCGGCGCGGTAAAGAGGCGTTCTATTTTCCAGTTCAATTCTAGTTGGGAGTGTGATTAGTTGTTCACTGAAAGCAAAGGAGGAGCAAAATGTTTGGTATGTGGTAAAATACTAGGCATAAAGTACAATTTAGAACACATCACTTCAACCAGTATGGAGGGGTAGAAGGTGAAATGCGACTTAATCTTCTTAATAATCTACGCGAGGAAGGAAGTAAAGTAGAGGTATGTATTATAATGCTGTACCTACTTACGAGATAACTTAACCACAGTGTTTTGTTTAATAAAATTAATTTTCCTTTGAAATGACATTTCTGTTAATTTCTTAAACAGGAATGTGATGCCTCATCCTCCGATGCAGCTGTTCGCGCTAGTTACAGAATAGCTTTGCTGATAGCCCGTACTTCCCGAGCATTTTGTGACGGTGAATTTGTGAAGCAGAGTTTGGAAGTCGTAGCAGACGAACTATGTCCACAATTGTCACGTTCTTTCGCAAGTTTGAGTCTGTCGCGGCGTACTATAACTCGCGGTATCGAACGTTTGTCAGGTGCGCCAGCAAGCATGCAGACCTCTAGCGGCAACTAGAATAACTACCGACCAAGCGCGAACGCTGCTCTTTTTCCGGCCTGAGCCGGAGCGCTACTCATTGAGCCGATTTGTGCCCACCTCTGGCCTAGGAGAAGTGGAAAAAATATTTATATGCAAATCACTGTTGATAGTATGTTCTTAAGCTTTCTAAACACCTGACTTTATTATTTTAATACAGCATTTCCTATTGAAACAAAAATTGCAGGCAATAAAAATAGAAAGTCTTGGTTAACAAAAGGAATCAAAAACTCGAATGAGAGGAATAGATATCTGCACTATTGCTCCTAAAAATACAAAGTCATGCAAGACTTTGCTCAATATTGTAAAGTTTAGAAAAAAAACCTATCTGTGCGTTATTCGACAGGAAAAACGATTATATAATGACAATTTCATAAGCAACTCTTCAAACAAAATGAAAGTCATGTGGAAAGTTATCGAAGGAGAAACTTTTAGTCCTAAACCTAAAAAAGGTAATATCTCTGTAACACTTAATGCTTCTGAGGCCACAGATCGACGAACAGTTCTAAATAAATCCCATGAATATTCACCTCATTTTCTGAAGATTATTTCATTCAGGCAAACTGCAAGATACCATTCTCAAGTTCCACCAGTAAGCTAAATTCCACTAACACTTAAATGTCTTTTTATTAAACAAACCCCAATGAAATACTAAAGATAATACAGTTGTTAAGCAATAAAACCTCTAGTGGTTACAATGGAGTACCTGAATTCATATTCAAAGTGTATGCTCCACTCATAGTAAACCCATTATTAACCACATTCAACCATTCATTGAAAACAGGCATGGTTCCAGATATCCTCAAAATTGCTAACACCTCACCACTACTGAAGATAATATCCAATTATCTACAATTGTACATTTTAACCATCTTCTCAAAAATCTTAGAAAAACTATTTTGTGATAGAAATTACGTAAATAAGCCTGCACCTGTCAAGATTCAACTCCATGACTGTAGAAAATCTATGTCCACCCAAACAGCAATTTTTGAACTGTTGGACAGTAAAATAACTGGACCATCATAATATATCTGCTGGTGTTTTGACTGAAAACCATAACAACAATAGCATCATGTGCATAGAATATAAAATTAGTTGTTCAAATAATAAAATCAGAACGATTTTGAATGTAATAAAGAAGAAACAGGAACTTCGCCATCTTACAACGTAAAAACCTCTGTCCTAACAATTAACAGCTCAGAAATAATTGCTAGTAAAAAGATAGCAGACACTCTTAATAACCACTTTTCAACTGTCATTTCTCAAATAGGTTGCACTGGTGACCTAGGTGATGCTGAAGATAGCTGCAGATAATCTGAAACTTAAACAAAAAAAAATCTCTAGTAAAATGTTAAAAGCTTTCAGTAATGAAGTAAATGTAGTAGTTGCATTTGTAACACATCTCTTTATGAAGGAATTTTTCCTGAGAGGATGAAATATGTATGCAATTGAGAGACCTACCAAATCTCACAAATTATAATCTTGTCTCTCTTTTAACAACATCTTCAAAGGTTCTTGAAAAAGCAGTGTATAATGGGATTGAGGCACGTCTTTAGAACCTTAAGTGTGGTTTTCAGAAAGCGGTTTCGACAGAGTGCACCATATACTCACTCACAAATGATGCCTCTGAGTCTATTAACAGTAAGAAGTCACCAATTGCTGTCTTCTGTGATTTTTCCAAGGTGTTTGATTGTGCAAACCACAAGATACTCTTAGAGAAAGCCTATTGTTACGGTATCAAAGGGCCTATTGGCAACTCACTAAAATCAAATCTCGAAGAAAGGAAGCAAAGGGTGAGCTTACATCGCTGTAACAATGGATCTTCTAATACGTTGCCTTCCGAATGGGGAAAAATACAGCATTGAGTTCCCCAAGGATCTGTCATTAGGTTCTTGCTGTTTTAATATATATGTTAATGATCTACCCCTGTACATTAGTAAATAACTGTGAATTCACGAAGTTTTCTGATGATACAAACATTGCGGTAGATAGTAAGTCTGTTACTGATGTAAATTCTCTTTCAGTTAATATTACAAAAACTAATGTTATTCAGTTACACACAAAACATAAAAATCCAGAAAATATTTTCATTGCACGTGGCAACCAGATACTAGAACAGGTGAACTCCACTAAATTCTTAGGGGTTCATAATGACAGTAGGTTTAACTGGGAACATCATGTATTCCTGACTTTAATAAGGCTTTCATCAGCAACTTTTTCTTCAAGAATCATCACCCATTTTGGAGATATCACTAGTAAAATTAGCTTACTTTGGGTATTTTCACTCATTATTGAGTGACAGGATAACCTTCTTGGGATAATTCACCAGCTTCGAAACAAAATCTTATCATTCGCAATTAAATGATATATAATTATCAAAAATTGTTCAATAATTCTGTCTCAAATACATAATATGTTCAAAACCTCAATTTATTATAATAAAATTAAATTTGTATGTAATTACGAAACCAAAGCCCTTAATTTACAACTTCTGCACAAGATCAACCAAGTTAGAACTATTAAGGAAAAAGCTGTAGTCCCACAGATAATAAACCTAGTAATATGATTTAGATACATGCAGCAGAAAACCACTGTGGATCAAAACTTGTATTAGTGAGCGACTAACTTGGATACAGAGACATAAACTTGAAGTATTGCGCCATAAAATTTAATTCCACAGTTAACATTATGCATTTTCCAGGCCCTGTTTTGTTATCTGACAGATATAGGTACACTCATGGTCAGAAAAATACAGAACACCGTTAAAGACTAGAGATAGGAAGTTCATATTCACAGGGAATGTACATTAGTGTGTTCTGCAGATATGATTAGCATTTGAACCATTTTAGCCCATGGGTTCAAAGTCAGCATTGACGCTGGAGCAGAAAATTACTTACCAGTAAATGTGCTTGTAGTTCTCATTGCTATTAACTGATAGTAATTGATCAGTGTGACTTGAACAGAGATGCAGGATGCCTTACAGACATATGAATGTATCATACCATAAAGTCAGTGAACTTGAAAGAGAGCACATTATCAGCATGAGAGTATGTGATACATCCAGTAGGGAAATTGCTGCTGTGTGTCAGTAGTGCAGTGGTGTGTGCAGAATAGTTCAAGGAAGGCCATAGCATATGATGAGGCGGATTAGGTCACACCACCCAGTCCACCACTCGCCATCTCATTTGAATGGCATTGCATGACAGATCTACATCCTCATCAGATCAGCCACAACAGTAGAACACATCGTAGCCTCCCAGCGGTAACAGTCTATTACCGTTTATCACATCTGTGCTGTATGTTTGTCATCCACTTCTCTGCATACTGTTGACTAATGTTCACAAACATGATAAATCGGAATGGTGTACGGAATTACTGAAATGTTAATCATATCTTCAGAACATACTAATGAATGTTTTCTGCGAATATTAACACTTTGTTTCTAGTCCTTTAATGGTTTGTTTTTTCTAATAATGAGGTACATGTCAAAAGAAAAGTCAGAAAAGGAAACTAATAAGTTGTTAGATGGAATTGTCCTCCAGTCCTTACCAGAGTCAAAAGTGTAGTATTCCCAATAGATGCTAAATTCCTATCTTTTGGGTATGTGTATTTCTTTGCCAAAAAGGGATCGAGCCCACATGTAGTGAGGTCAAGTGGAATTCAAAATGAAAGGGGAGGCATCAAAGAGAGTAGGAAGTCAGAGGCAGCACACTGACAAGCACTGTGACAACTTCTGTCTAGACATGTTGAGAATATTTGTGGAAACTCAAATGAAAAGATGAATTACGAACTAGCAGCAGGGTAGAGTGGCCGAGCACATTGAGGTGCTATGCTGTGATGTGGGAGGCTGTTCGCTGGCGGGGGTTCGAATCCTCCCTCGGGCATGGATGTTTGTGTTGTATTTAGTATAAGTTAGTTTATAAGAAGTTTGTAAGTTTAGGGACTGATGACCCCACAGTTAAGTCCCATAAGCTTAACAAACATTTAAATTAAGAACTAGAGCAGCAGAGGAGGGGATGGGAGAGATGCTTTTACAACTGAAAAGAAACATATAAAAAGAATAAACAAATAAAATGAATAACACAAATAATACATAATAAATAATCTAAAGGCAGTAGGGAGATGAGTTTACAGTGATTAAGGATACGACTGTGTGGTCATTTAATGATAATATATGTTAATGATAGTGCACACAAACTAGTATTTGGTGGGATGATTGAAAATAACCCTTGTGGGAGGTTTGTGGTCCCTCAAGTCGTGTTCCACTGCATGTTTAGCAACTGGGTACTGGCTGTCCTGAAGCAGACGGTTCTTCTATACCCATTTGTACACTCAGGCAGTTAACTGTTTTTGATGTCTGTATAAACTATTCAAGCAGTGAAAACATGGCAGTTTACCACTGTACCATGACTTACATAACATAAACTTAATTTTTGATAACATTATCCTGAATGCAGATGCCTTCCTCTCGTCTCAGGATCTGAGCGAGGTGATCTTTCTTTGAAAAATCCCACAACCCAGCCCAATTTCTTTTCAATAGGAAGTATTGACAGTTTTGAAATATAACATAATTTCACCACAGCCACTTTTATATGTTTCTATCAAAAACACTAAATGGTGCCCTGCTGGCTAGATATTCTTTCTTATAATTCATTTAGTGTGAACACCTCAGTCATTTGATGTTCATAGTCCTCAAATATTTGAACAAAATTAAATGAGTCTCAAAGAGGTCAATTACAAGAACAATTCTTAAATATGTACCTTAGATGAATCCAATATTTTTATAGCTGTTTCATCTTCCAATATATTACCACTACTTAGTGACAGTGCAATTAAAATGTCGTCCTCAACTCGCTTCAGAGATTCACGGTGAGCAGTGCTTTCGACAATCAGGTTTTGACGAGTCTCTTCTAACTCTGGCCTATAATTTTGAGATATTTCATTAAAAATCATAAAATAAACATTTTGTACTTCAAGTGAACAGTAAGTAGCACCTGAAAATACACTGATAACATAAGAATAAAAGTGAATCAGACAAATAGTTAATAATATGTGAAACTTACTACAATTAACAAATTTAGGAAATAATAATGAAGTGCTGTTTTGCAATATAATGATTTTGTGGAATGAAATTTACTAAGAGTGCATTGTAAGAAACAATATTGCTGCGAGAGACGACGAACGTCGACTGCCGGCGTGGTGCAGGGGATAGCGTCACGGACTGCGGTGCAGAAGGTCGCTGGTACAATCCCGCCCACTGGCAAAAAAATTTATTTCTTTGTAATTAACAATTCCAGAAGGTTCTACATCTTATGTTCACTTGTAAATTCTACTTGTTTCTTATGTTAACTGTTCTTCTAGTTTCTGGTAAATTCTGTCTGTGTATAAATAGCAGAGCACTCTGCCTGAGAGGCAGTCAGTGCTGCGTGTATGTTGAGTTCGTAATAAACGTGCTTTCAGTATAAGTGCTGTGTTTAGTTGCCTTCGAAGTCAAGACTGTTTCCATTTCAACGCGACAATATGTTTGAAACATTTTAATGAAAGACCACCATATTGTAATTACAGTGACTCATAGATTCAGTCTCTAAAGTTATGGTCAAAATTTAAACAATGGAAAAATGAGGAAGGATTACAACAATATTTTGAAAGGGATATATTTCTAATCAGCACACAGACATTTATACGAGTTGCAGAAATGTACACATAAAAGGCTTCTAGTTTTCTTACCTTTTGGCTTATACAGCCATCATCAGAAGCAAAAACATTCACACACACACACACTTAAACAGACATGAACGTGGTCTCCAGCTGCTGTGACCAGGTTTTAATGTGCAGATGGACGGTGGCAGCAGCAGTCGGAGGGGGGGGGGGGGGGATCAATAGGCAGCATGGAGACGGAGGCAAGAGGGAAGGGATACAAGGTATGTGTGGGGGACCATACCTGCGAAGTCTGCTGGAGTGTGCTGGGACTGCATAGGTCAGAGCGGCTGTGTCGGTGGGCAACTGTTGGGGAGGGAGGGAAGGGGAGACACTGGAGTATGTTCATGAAATAGCAGGCGCACATGGGGCAGGAGTGGGGACAGGGAAGGTGAGAAATGATAGGTCGTAGGAACTATGTGAAGTTGAGATGCAGGGGTGATTGTTTATGGAAATGTAATATATATTTTTGGGAAGTTCCCACCTCAGAAATTCAGAAAAGCTGGTGTTGGTAGGAACAGTCCAGATATCACTCATGGTGAAGCAGTTATTAAAGTGAATGATATTATATGAGGGCTACATGTTCAGGAACTGGGTGGTCCAGCTGTCTCTTAGCTACATTTTGTCAATGGCCATTCGGGCAGATCAGATAGACTGATTGTAATTAGTCATGACTAGATGCACACATTCTCCACAAACCACAAAATTGCTATATCAAATTTCAAAAATTATACAAAATTACGAAATAATCGGCAAAGTTGTTAGAATCACATAATTTGAATTTTTTATACATTGTATCAATTATTGCAAAACTTCATTTTCTATGCAAATATTCAACAATGTACAGTAAATTCTTTGATGTGGCAATGTATTATTGGAAACTGTTGCTGATCGCCAGGTGCATTCAATCTTATATTTTGTTTTTGATGCTGCAGTTCATTAATTAGATAGTGAATTTTCGAATGAGACAGAGATTGGATTGTATGTTTTTGACACAACTAGAGATATACATGCAAATTGTGCCATGTCTGAATTGAGAGGCAGGAAAAGGACTTGCACCATAAACATAATAACAATAATAATACCAAAAAAAAAACAATAATGATGACAGGTGTCAAAAAACAATTTACTCTCACAGACATGACTGCAGCTGCCAAACAAGCAAAAAATGAGAAGGAGCAATTCATTTTATAATAATCTCAACCATTAATCAAGGATAACTTTCCACTGCAAAAAGGTGATCATCCTATGCTGAGAAAATCTTTGAAAAATTACCTACTGGGTTTCCATAATTGAATTTTCCCGGTGTCATTAAAAATAAACATGATTTATGAAAGTAAATATTGTTAGGACAGAAGATAATTCCTTTGTGCTTGCCTGAGACTACCATCCCTCCCCAAATCTATATTCACTTTAATAGTAAAAATAAGATTCAGACCTTGTGAAACAGAAAAAAATTGGACTTTATGTGCTGCCAGCTGTCACACAACAACAATGTAAAAGTGTATCTACATCTACATCCATACGGTGTGTGGCGGAGGGTACCTTGAGCATCACTATCGGTTCTCCCTCCTATTCCAGTGACGTATTGTTCGCGGAAAGAAAGATTGTCGGTATGCCTCTATGTGGCCCTTAATCTCTCTGATTTTATCCTCATGATGTCTTCGCGAGATATACGTACTAGGGAGCAAATACTGCTACATTCCTCGGCAAAGGTATGTTCTCGAAACTTCGACAAAAGCCCGTGCCCAGGGACAGAGCGTCTCTCCTGCAGTTTTCCACTGGAGTTTATCGATCATCTCCGTCACGCTTTCACGATTACTAAATGATCCTGTAACGAAAAGCGCTGCTCTCCGATGGATCTTCCCTACTTCCTCTATAAACTGCACCTGGTATGGATCCCACACTGGTGAGCAGTATTAAAGCAGTGGGCGAACAAGTGTTCTGTAAACTACTTCCTTTGCTTTCGGACTGAATTTCCTTAGCATTCTTTCAATAAATCTAAGTCTAGCATCTGCTTTACCGACGATTGATTTTATATTGTCGTTCCATATCAAATCACTCCTATTGCCTACTCGAAGAAAATTTATGGAATTAACTGCATCCAGTTGCTGACCTGCTATAGTGTAGCTAAATGATAAATGATCTTTCTTTCTGTGTATTTGTAGCACATTACACTTGTCTACATTGAGATTCAATTGACATTCTCTGCGCCATGCGTCAATTCGATTCAGATCCTCCAGCATTTCAATACAATTTTCCATTGTTACCACCTCTCTATATACTACAGCATCATCCGCAAAAAGCCACAGTGAACTTCCGATGTTATCCACAAGGTCGTTTATATACGCTCCTGGCCATTAAAATTGCTACACCACGAAGATGACGTACTACAGACGTGAAATTTAACCGTCAGGAAAAAGATGCTGTGATATGCAAATGATCAGCTTTTCAGAGCATTCACACAAGCTTGACGATGGTGGCGACACCTACAACGTGCTGACATGAAAGTTTCCAACCGATTTCTCATACACAAATAGCAGTTGACCGGCGTTACCTGTTGAAACGTTGTTTTGATGCCCTTGTAAGAAGTAGAAATGCGTATCATCACGTTTACGAATTTTATAAAGGTCGGATTGTAGCCTATCGCGATTGCGGTTTATCGTATCGGTACATTGCTGCTCGCGTTGGTCGCGATCCAATGACTTTTAGCAGAATATGGAATCGGTGGGTTCAGGAGGGCTATACGAAACTCCGCGCTGGATCTCAATGGCCTTGTATCACTAGCAGTGGAGATGACAGGCATCTTATCGGCATGGCTGTAATGGATCGTGCAGCCACGTCTCGATTCCCGAGTCAACAGACGGGAACGTTTGCAAGACAACAACCATCTGCACGAACAGTTCGACGACGTTTGCAGCAGCATGCACTATCAGCTCGGAGACCATGGCTGCGGTTACCCTCGACGCTGCATCACAGACAGGAGCGCCTGCGATAATGAACGCAACGACGAACCTGGGTGCACGAATGGCAAAACGTCATTTTTTCGTATGAGTCCAGGTTCTGTTTACAGCATCATAATGGTCGCATCCGTGTTTGGCGACATCACTGTAAACGCACGTTGGAATCGTGTCTAAGACATGAAATAATGCATCATTATAATAAAAACGCATTGTAATTACTACATTTCGTAATATTGGTGGTTCTTCCTTAGTAAGTCCTTTTTGGTGACCTTTTTATTGTTTCCCACTCACCTAGACAGAACATTGCGGTCACTCTGATCTGTGTGTGTGTGTGGAAGAAATATGCCCCAAAACCATGTAAAACTGCCAAACAGTATGGAAGATTGTAAAATTGAGCGCAGGGTGCGGTGGCCGAGGGGACTGAGGCGCTCCAGTCACGGTCTACACGGCCACTACGGTCGGGGGTTCGAATCCCCCTTGGGCATGGATATTTGTGCCGTCCTTAGGATAAGCTAGTTGATAAGTAGTTTGTAAGTTTAGGGACTGTTGACCCTGTAGTTAAGTCCCATAATTTATACAAACATTTGAACATTTTTTGAAAAATTGAGCAGGAAACAACAATGTTGAGTGAATAGTATGTTGTAGTATGAAACCAGAAATATCAGTCCTTTGAAGAGCCTGTGTTTGGTAGATATTGTAAAATGCTTCAAATAGAACCATTCTTTGCCCTATGAATAGCACTCCATAAACTTTAAGCACAGTAGAATGCATCACCTTTAAGTGAACCATAAAGACTGGAAGGTTCAAAACTAGAATTAAGCTCTTGCACCTCTAAAAATTAAACCTGATTAGTAGTGCATTCAAAATTGTTTGCCATCAGAAACTTAGTAATGCGATTCCCTATACACAAAGACGAAAGTAACTCACAAAAGATTAAGTTTTGGAAACTGAATTTTCGATGTGATAATACACAATGATAAACAATTTATACCTTATAACAGGATCCAAGCTATGAAGTCACAAAAATCTTTTTCCCTACTTTTAATTCTGTGAACTGTTTAATTACCTCTTCATCGTCTATTTCAAGCTCAATTACTAACATGGCCGCACCAGTTAATTAATTTTGATAGTTGTTGATCGCAAAAGTTCTCTATTAGTTTTAAATTGCAAAAACTCCTTCCCCTACTTGCAGTGCTTACAGAAATGGTAAGCAATATTCTTAGCGCAGTGCCAAGGTTCGGAGCAAAATTTAAGACTGTTATTAATATCGGCACATCACTTGGGGTTTCCTTTTTAACCCAAAGTGGAGAAACAACAGACATATTTTCTCCTAATTCTAAGCCATGTTATCACCCCATTCGCCACCAGTTAAAATAATTTCCAGATTTTTACAGAGAGTTATTAATTCTTCCTTAGACGTATTTTTAACTCATGTATGTCATACATAAAGTGAAAATAGTTATTGTGTTGATTCAGTTGTTGAAATTTAAATAACAAAGTACGGCCCTTGGTGGGCCCTGCTGTGGTAATAGTAATAAATGGTTTATAGTGACAACAAGATCCACAGGCATTTCCTACTGGTAAGTGGTGATGCCCCACAGTATCAATGTATGCGGAAATGGTTCAGCTGCATATCATTTTAAGAAAATAATAATGTACATGGCCCATGAATACAATTGTCCTATCTTTAATCTTTAAATGTCTAGTGTTATTTCTGAACAAGAGTGTAGTATTCACAGCTCACTGATCCCACTTTCAAATTCAGGCTCCTCCTCTAGTTTCAAAGTTACTTCCATTTAATTGCAAAGACTGCGAGAAATTAGTATAATCATTATATGTATCAGCCTATAAATGAATCACTGATCAATGGACTGGCCAAATTTACCATGAGTGAAAACTACATACAGTTTTTTAGCTGTCATATACATATACAGTGCAATTGTTGAGCAAGATATTTTAAGTAAGCTGCATGTTTGCTTATATAGAGAAATGATGCCAAAGATCACTTTTTGGCAATTTTTTTATTATTGCACAACCAATTTTAGCAGTTAAGCTGACACCTTCAAATGTATATAATATTAGGCAAATAAGACCTTTTGCAAACATGTTGTATGCAGTTGTTACATTGTTACTTTTATATTTGTAGATGCATCTGAAGATAGCAGGTAGACTACTGAAACTAGTTGTGAAATAATAAAAAATTGCAACAAAATGATCTTTGGCATCATTCCTCTATCAAAGAAGATGATGCCCTTCAGAAAAATGTATATGTTTCCACTGAAAAATAAAAGAAAAATTAAGCTGCTGTCATAATTAGGCAACTAACAATTAAAATTTAATTACATAGAAAGTCTAATATGAATTACTAAAAGGGCACTCATTCCAAATATATTTGAGATGGCCTGACTTATATGTCTCACATTTATCGTATTACTATATTCACAAACATATTCCTTCAATTACTACCCAGCTTCATGCATGATTCTGAATTATATAATTTTATAGGGGAGAGTATTGTACAAAGAAGGCAGTGTACTTAGAAACCCACAATGTTTTGTAGTTAGTGTTTCAGCCTACAGACTAATTTTAGAATCACATAACGTGCTGCCATACTCAGTTATTATCATTTTGTAGTTGTTGATATTGCTAGACATGAGGTTGTGTTTGTGTTGCATCTATGAATATTGTCAGTTGGACATATGAAAGTGCTGTATAATATATTAAAGCTGTATGGGCCATTTGATCAGTTTCTTTTTAACACAGTTTCATACAAAATAAAATTCTATATATTCTTAACACTAGTTATATAACTTGTGGGCAGTTAAACTATACTTTGTTGATCATGCATCATCTTGTACTTTGAAACGGAAAAATGCCTTTTACCATGAGAGCTATGGTAGTTACATATTTTCTGCATTTTGTACATTTTTAAGTTTGACTTGCCTTGAAAATTGAAATTGGTAAGTTTCCAGAAACTTCAATTGCGTAATTTATATAACTTCTAGCTGGTTTTTGCTATAAATTTGTTTAATTCTATTTCACCTACTGATTATTGTATTGTAGTAGAATAATAATGTGGCAAACAAATGACGAAACACAGTATTTACAATATTTATTCATTTGCAACTATTTTAAATTTGAATCCAATATTTGTTCCACAGTACAGCATCCTGTTGTGCCTTAGTACATGCTTTAATATTTGGGAAAACCTTGTTTTCCGAGAGTAACTTTTGAAATTTTAGAAAAACATTGCAGGACATAAAATGACAGAATATGAAAATTCTCTTAAAGGACTGCCTAGACGTGAATGTAGTCCAAGCTTTAACACTCTTCAGTACTGCATTTGTACAATACTGGTGCCAAAACTAGTTACATTTTGAACACTAGAGAGAGGATGCATTTTACAAATGATGCATACTCAATGTCCAGCAACTGTCTTTTGTAATATTTTCTTGATATAGCACACACTACACAATGTAAATTGGTACAAAAAAAAAAAAAAAAAAAAAAAAAAAAAAGATTAGCCGCGCATGATGGACCCCCTGTTGTGGTGTGTGTGCGGCTGTCAGGGATTCGAATCTCCCCCCCCCCCCTATGGCATGGATGTTTGTGTCAACTTTAGTATAAGGTAGATCATAAGTAGTTTGTAAGTTTAGGGACTGATGACCCCACAGTTAAAGCTTTACAAACGTTTGAAAATTTGAACACTTGGACTCTGTAAAGCCAACTAGCTGTCTTTGAACATTGAAAACATGAATAGTTCTTAGTCATCTTCAGTATTGTGACAGGCACATAAAAATGACAGACATCAACACTTAAGCTATTGGCCACTTGCCTTTGTAAGAAAAGAGAGCATTCACACAATCTTACAGGCACACAAAAGTCATCTTTGGCCACTCCACTCCTGAACTTTACTTTCAATATTTTACCATGTAATATAGAACCTGTATCTTAGTCGAACAATAAGTGGTACTCTTCATTTAGGTACAGACACAAAGTTAAACTACCCTATCTTCCATCAACCTAGGGCAAAGCTCCATAGCAAAATTATGGATAAAAATGAAAATTGTGGTGAAAATGTATGAATTTCATACATGATTTTCATTCTCAGAAGATCATAAGAAAAATTTCAGGTAAGGTTATGATTTGTCCTGTCTCTGCTGTAATAGGCTAAGAAATTCTCCAGAAAGTAGACACTATTCATACTATAAAGGCAGTGGAAGATCCAGTAAGGAATGTTAATAACAACATTTACATAGGGAATGACGAACGTTGAGCCGCCGACAGACACAAATAAAAGACACACAAACACACTCACAGTTCTAAATATTTGGCCCCAGGCTTCCTCAGAAAGAGAACACTCATCCACACAATCACTAAGGCACACTCATCTATACACGTTAGCCATCTCTGGCCGCCCAACAAAGTCTGACTACACGGCAAGAGGAAGGGATGGGGAGGGTGAGAGAGAAGGAGCGGAGGAGGGGGGATGGAGAGGGAAGATAAGGTTGGGGATACAACTGGCAGAGGCGATGTCTGGCGGAAAATGAGATGCAGTATGCAAAAAGGGGTTATATATATAAAACAGGAATCACACAGTAGGGAAAGGGGCATGAATCGGAAGGAAACGTAGGATGTGAGGGGCAGGGGGACTGTGGGGCATGGAATGTAGGATGTTAGGTTGTATGAGGTTGAGGCCAGGATAGTCCATGTTGCTGTTGGCTACAGTTTGACGGTAGCCATTCATCCTGATGGAGAGCCGGTTAGTTGTCATTCCAATGTAGAATGCAGAGCAGTGATTCCACCAGAGTTGGTATATTACATGGCTGCTTTCACAGGTGGCCCATCCTCTGATGGGGTAGGACAAGCCTATGATGGGACTGGAATAGGAAGTGCGGGGTGGGTGGATTGGGCAGGTTTTGCATCAGGGTCTTCCATAGGGATATGATCACTGTGGTAAGGGGTTGGGATTAGGAATGGCATAGGAATGGACTTGTGGTGTCGCACAAGTACAAAGTGCGTGCCACCTACTTTCGCCGCGCGCCGCCATGCACGCACGGCGCGGCGTTCTCACGACGACAGCCACGAGCGCCCTCTGCTGCAACCCCGCTCGTGGCCACCACGGAAAGACACCGGTCACTTCGGACTGAGATAGCAACGAGTTAGGACCCTCGTAATCAGATAGGCACCAGTGAAGACTTTGCTATCGTACAGGCACTAGGCAGGCCTCTAAAAACATTCTGCAGTACTATGTAAAAGTTAAGTATTGTTACATTCTGTGCAATATATATCTCTTTCTAATTTACTCTAGTGTTTATAGTTTCTGGCTGCTCCCCTCCGTACCTGCACCAGCATGCTATTTTTGTTCCTGTGTCGGGCTCATTCCACTCGGCCACCGACACCTACGACGAGGCTGGGACACAAAAGCGGCGACGAAGTTGGGACACAAAAGTGGCGACGAGGAGTGATAGAACCTTGGACCAGCCCGCTTGCAGCAGCCAGACAGCAGCAGTCGGAGCACGCAGAAATTGCTCCCGCCCACCCACCCTTAATATAAGAATTTTGGGGGAAGATATTTTGTTACGTATTTTGTGGACTTTTTTGTTGCAGAGCGTCCTCTTTCATATTGCATTTGTGTTTTGTTATAAGTTACTTGTATACGCGGCGCCTAATCGGTCAGCATGGCCACTACCCCGAACCCAAACTTAATGGAAATTATTCAGTTACAGACGGCGCAAATAACGCAACTCCTCCAGGCGGTGTCCCAGCTCACAGCGCAGGCAGCTAACCAACAACAACAGCCGCCGCTTCAGCAGCCCACACCTGCCGCCGCAACACTTCCTACGTTTCGCCAGTACAACGAACGTGAGGAAGAATGGAGCGACTATTTCGCACAGTTTCAAGAACTCGTCGCGGCTCATCAAATTACAGGTCAGAGAGTGAAGAACCTTTTCTTATCGATTGTGGGCCCCCAGACTTTCGTACTATTGCAAAAACTTTTCCCTTTCGCATCTCCTCGTGATGTAGACTTTGAACAAATTGTAGATGCACTGAATGCTCATTATGAGAGAAAAGTTCTTGTAGCCGCTGCACGATACCGATTTTTCAGACTTAAAAAATTACCGCAGCAATCACACCAAGAGTGGATTACGGAATTGAAGGGCTTAACCCGCCAATGTAAATTTACTTGCTCTTGTGGACTTTCGTATAGTGACGTGATGTTGAGGGATGCGATTACGCAGAATATTCAGGACCCCAGAATTAGAGCAGCAATTCTGAAACAGTCTGACCCCTCATTAGACAGTGTACTGCAGCTTATAGAAGCGCATGATACTTTTGACTTAGCTGATGTAGAAATGCAAAGCCATAGTGTAAATTCAGTGCGCCGCAACGGACGCTTTCCTAGCCGTAGTTCTCAGTATAGCGCTAGTGATTCTTATTTTTCTACCGGCCGTGCTGAACAGACAGTGAACAGTAGCCAGAGTAAAAGTGCGACGCAAAGGTCGCCCCGTAGTGTTAGACACAGTAATTTGAATAACGGGCGCCAACGCTCATTTCAGAAAAATGTACGTAAATCTTGCCCCCAGTGAGTGTCTCGCCACAAGCGTGCTCATTGCCCTAGTCGCAACGCAACCTGTTATCAATGTGGCAAATCAGGACATGTACAGTCTGTGTGTATGCAAATTAAAAACTCAAAGAACAGACACGTTAGAAACAGTGCTTCGCAGAGTGCGAGAACAGTTCATTCTGTGAATGTTATACGGGCTGTGGAATTGAACAGTGCTTTCCTTGGATCTCAATTGCAAGAAAGTAGTTCTGCGCCTATGGCAAAACTATATAGTGCACCACGTAGCAAGCGCCGACGAGCGCGTAAAACAGTGCAACGGAAAAGGGTTCGGGACAAGCAAAATGACTATGAACAGTGCATTCCGGTAGTGAAAATAGTGCCTTCTGCAACTGCTCATTGTACTAGTTCCCAGTACTGTGTAGATGGTGACAGTAGACTTGGAGTAGCTACTCAAAAGTGTAGTGCAGTAGTTAGTGACTCTGTAGTAGCCTCGCATTGCGCGGACGCCGATCCGGCGGTAGTGCCATCTAGTGACAGTGTTGTTAATCCCCTGCGTGCCGAGTCTGAGCCGCTTCCTTCACTACGCGGCCCGCGCATACGCAGCACACAAACCGAAGCAGACGTTGCCCACATTCGCGCCCCTGTCGAGCGCCGCAAGCAAAAACTGTTTGTGACTCTCTTCATAGAAAATAAGTCGGTGCAATTTCAGCTTGATACTGGTTCCGCTGTCACATTAATAAATAAAGACACTTATGAACTTCTAGGTTCGCCAAAATTGTCGCCGTCACAGCAAGTGTTAACAGCGTACACAGGTCAAAATATTCCCGTGCTAGGAACGTGTAGCCTGCCTGCCTCTTTCCAAGGTATAACAAAAACAGTTGCTTTTGTAGTTCTTCAGGCCAAATCGACACAGAACATTTTTGGACTAGATGCTTTTGACTTGTTTGGTTTATCAATTCAAAGAGATGTGCTTCATTTTCGTCAATAGTGCCTCAGGATAAAATCAATGCATTGTGTGACAAATATAGTGACCTGTTTTCGCCGGAACTAGGTTGTGCAAAAGACTTCGTGGCACATGTAACTTTAAAAGAATCTGCAGTTCCAAAATTTCGTAAAGCTAGACCAGTGCCTATCGCATTGCGTGATTCAGTTGCCGAAGAACTTAAACGTTGGCAAAATAGTGGGGTGATTTCTCCTGTTTATGCGAGTCAGTGGGCCTCGCCTATAGTAATTATCCCCAAGCCGTCAGGAAAACTTCGTCTCTGTGCGGACTTCAAATCAACAGTGAACAGTCAAACAATTGTAGACACTTATCCCCTGCCCAGACCTGACGAACTAATTGACAAATTAGGACAGTCTCGTTTCTTTTCTAAGATTGATTTAGCAGAGGCATACTTACAGATTCCACTTGATGACGAGTCAAAAAAGTTTTTCGTCATTAATACTCACATGGGCCTTTTTCAATTTCAACGCCTACCCTTTGGCAGTTCTTCCGCTCCCGCTATTTTTCAGCGCTTTTTGGAACAGCTGACAGTTTCTGTACCGTGCTGTTCCAACTATTTAGATGACATTGTGGTATCCGGACGTACAGTTGAAGAACATTTAGCAAACCTGGAGTGCCTTTTCAAAGTTTTGACTGCAGCAGGTCTACGTTGTAATAAAGCAAAGTGTTCGTTTTTTCAAACTGAAATAGAGTACCTAGGCCATGTGATTAATGCCCAAGGAATTCATCCCTTACAGTCACATCTTCGAGCAATCAAAGCCTTGCCTCCTCCTAAGAATGTGCATGAATTGCAAGCAGTAATGGGAAAGCTTAACTATTATTTCAGATTTATTCCCAATGCCTCTCAGATTGCAGCTCCACTGCATCACTTACGTAGGAAGAATGTTCCTTTTGTTTGGTCCAAAGATTGCCAGGTTGCCTTTGACAACTTAAAGTCTGCACTACTCAGTGATGCATGTTTGATTCCCTTTGACCCCCAGAAGCCTGTAGTGTTAGCAGTTGACGCCTCGTCGTATGGTCTGGGCGCTGTAATCTCACATCGTATTGGATGTCACGATCGTCCTATTGCCTTTGCATCCAAGCTACTGACGCCGACGCAACAGAATTACAGTCAGATAGAAAAGGAGGCCTTAGCAATCATTTACGGCGTCACAAAGTTTCATCATTATCTCTATGGCAGAAAATTCTATTTGTTGACAGACCACAAGCCTCTCACGTCGTTGTTCTCACCCACAAAGCCGATTCCGCCACGTACGGCACAAAAGCTTCAGAGATGGTCCTTGATATTGTCAAATTATCAGTATGAGATTTTGTACCGACCTACCACTAAACATGCCAACGTGGACACACTTTCCCGACTTCCGGTTGGCCAGGATGTATCATTTGATTCTTCAGAAATGGCATGTTGTCAGATAGACTCCAGAGATGCTTCCGCTGTCGCAGACTTTCCTTTGAACTCTCGTCGGGTTGCACAGGAAACAGCTGCGGATGCAGACCTAAGTGTGGTAGCACGTTTTGTTCGCTCAGGGTGGCCTGCCAGAGCCAAAGACATTGATCGGCCTCTGGTTCGACGTTATTTTGCACAACGTCATGCATTATCTTTAAGTCAGGGTGTACTGTTGTTGCATACCGACAACGACCAAGCAAGAGTCATTGTTCCTCGTTCCCTGCAACGAGAAGTGTTACGCCTCCTGCATCAAGGACATTGGGGCATTGTTAGGACAAAGCAACTGGCCAGACGTCATTGTACCTGGGTTGGTATGGACGCTCAGATAGAGAGCATGACATCACAGTGTACAGTTTGTGCGGAGCATCAGGCGGCTCCTCCACAGCGTTTCTCAGACTGGCCACGCCCCAAGGGACCATGGCAACGTTTACATATTGACTTTGCCGGACCTTTCTGGAATACGCGCTGGTTAATTGTTGTAGACGCTTTCAGCAAGTTTCCTTTTGCGATTGCCATGAACTCAACGACAGCTTCTAGTACAATCAGTGCCTTAACATCAGTGTTTTGCATCGAAGGCTTGCCTGAAACTATCGTCAGTGACAATGGACCTCAGTTTGTTAGTGCGGAATTTCAACAGTTTTGTCGTGTGAATGGCATTCAGCATATTACCACTGCACCTTTTCACCCACAGTCCAATGGTGAAGCAGAACGTTTCGTTCGAACATTCAAGTCTCACATGGAGAAGATGAAAGGTCAGCACTCCAGGCAGCAAGCTCTTCAAATTTTCCTGTCTACGTATCGATGCATGCCACGTGACGGCCCGTCTCCTGCCGAGCTGCTACACGGCCGCCGTCACCGCACTCTCCTTCACCTGCTGCAGCCTCCCACGCACCGAGTCGGTTCGTATGGCGCTACGCGTTTTCAGGTTTCTACGCCGGTGCTGTACAGGGTGTTTGCTGGAAACAAGAAGACATGGCTGCCGGGCACCAATCAGCGCGTGCTCGGTAGCAATATGTATGTTGTACGTTCTTCCACAGGGCCGGAGCTGCGGCGCCACGCAAACCAATTGCGCCTGCACAGGCCGCGCGATCCTGTCTCCGGTTTCTTGATTCCAGACCCAGTTCACCGCCAGGGAGCACAACCACATCGTTCGTCCTCGGACTACGAGATCGTCCCGATGGAGATCGACGCGACGCCGCCGCTGTCGCCGCCGCAGATGACAGCGTCACCGAGAGGGACTCCGGGACCGTGCGTGCCGCCGCCGCCTGGGCCACGCACCTCAGAAGAAGATGACTTGCTCCCTCTGGGCGGGGGCGGGCGCCCTTCCCCAGGTTTCGGCGGGTTCCCTGGAGGATCTCATGGCGGATGCCGGGGCGCGGACGGCGTCTCGATCCCGGCCTCAGCTACGACGCCCGTCCCACCAGTAACGCCCCCGCCCAGGCCCTCCTCCCAGTGCCGTCGCCGTGGCCCTCAGCCCTACGCCACGACGGCGCGGCGGTTTGGGGGGGAAGGGTGTGGTGTCGCACAAGTACAAAGTGCGCGCCACCTACTTTCGCCGCGCGCCGCCATGCACGCACGGCGCGGCGTTCTCACGACGACAGCCACGAGCGCCCTCTGCTGCAACCCCGCTCGTGGCCACCACGGAAAGACAGCGGTCACTTCGGACTGAGATAGCAACGAGTTAGGACCTTCGTAATCAGATAGGCACCAGTGAAGACTTTGCTATCGTACAGGCACTAGGCAGGCCTCTAAAAACTATGTATCAACATTCTGCAGTACTATGTAAAAGTTAAGTATTGTTACATTCTGTGCAATATATATCTCTTTCTAATTTACTCTAGTGTTTATAGTTTCTGGCTGCTCCCCTCCGTACCTGCACCAGCGTGCTATTTTTGTTCCTGTGTCGGGCTCATTCCACTCGGCCACCGACACCTACGACGAGGCTGGGACACAAAAGCGGCGACGAAGTTGGGACACAAAAGGACTAGGATGTTTTGCAGGTTACGTGGGCGACAGAACACCACTTTAGGGGGGTTGGGAGGATCTTAGGTACGATGTCTGTCAGTTCAGGGTATGTTGACAAATAATCAAAGCCATGACGTAGGATATGGTTCAGTTGTTCCAATCCAGGATGCTATTGGGTAACAAGGGGGGCACTCATTTGTGGCTGGTTAGTAGGGTTGGAGGGAGGACTGTTGGTGTGTGAAGATATTGCACGAGAAATCTATTATGGACTGGGTCTGATGGGTAATTTCTGTCTGTAAAGGCCTTTGTGAGGCTTTTGGAATACTGGTTAAGGGAGTTCTCATAACTGCAGACATGCCTTCCATGAGTGGCGAGGCTATATGGGAGGGATTTTTTGATGTGAAAAGCATGGCAGTTGTCTAAGTGCAGATACTGTTGAGAGTTGGTGGTTTTGATGTGGACAGAGGTGTGGATGGAGCTGTCAGAGAGATACAAATTAAGATCCAGGAAAGTGACATGTTGAGTTAAGACGGACCAAGTGATATGGATTGGTGAGGAAGAGTTCAGGTTCGTGAGAAGTGAGGATAGGGTGTCCTAGCCTTGAGTCCAGATGATGAAAATGTCATCAATGAACCTGAACCAAACCAGGGGCTTATGGAAGTAAGAGGCTAGTAAGGTTTCCTCTAGATGATCCATGAACAGGTTGGCATAGGAAGGTGCCATACAGGTGTCCAAGGCAGTGCTGCACATTTGTCTGTATACTTTTCCGTCAAAGGAAATGTAGTTGTTGTTTAGTATGTAGTTTGTAAAGGCCATGAGGAAGGAAGTATTGCGCTTGGAGTCTGGAGGACGTTGCGAAAGGTAGTGCTCGAGCGTGGCAAGACCATGGGTGTGAGGCATATTTGTGTACAGGGAGGTGGCATCAACAGTGACGAGTAAGGATCCAGGAGGTAGAAGAGTGCGGATGGTGGTGAGTCAGTGAAGGAAGTGGTTGGTATCTTTGATGTGGGAGGGTAGATTCTGGACAATAGGTTGGAGGTTATGATCAGTGAGGGCAGATGTTCTTTCACTGAGAGCACAGTAACATGCCACAATTTAGCGTCCCGTATTATTAGGTTTGTGTATTTTGGGAAGCATGTAGAAGGTAAGTGTGCGGGGTGTCTTTGGAGTGAGGAGAGAGATGGATTCAGGTGAGAGGTTCTGGGAAGAGCCATAGGATTTTATCAGGGAGTGAAGGTCATGCTGGACTTTTGGAATGGGATCATCCTGGCATGCCTCGCAGGCAGAGGAATCAGACAATTGTCGGAGACCTTCAGCCACATAGGTGTGGCGGATTAGCCACGCGTACTGGAGCGCCGTGTTGCGGTGTGCACGGCCGTCCGCCGTCGGGTGTTCTAATCCCCCCTTGGGATTGGATGTTTGTGTAGTCTCTAGTATAAGGTAGTTCATAAGTAGTTTGTAAGTTTAGAGACTGATGACCCAGTAGTTAAGTCCCTTAAGCTTTACAAACATTTGAAAATTTTAGCCACATAGTCACTGTGATTTAACACTACAGTAGTGGAACCTTTGTCTGCATGAAGGATGATTAGGTTGGGATCTTTCTTGGACGTTAACAGCTGCTTCACCACCCAAGCCATCTGGATCCTTCCCTCCTCCACCGGCTTTCCTGAACTGCGGAGATGGGAGTTATTCCTACAGCACATCCTTTGGTCTTACAACCATCCTGGCCTCAACCTCAGATAACCTAACATCCCACATTCCATGCCCTACAGTCCCCCTCCCCCTCACATCCTACATTTTCTTACTATTCATGCCCCTTTCCCTACTGTGTGCTTCCTGTTTCTCTCTCTCTCTCCTTCTACCCCCTGAACCGTTCGGTTCGTGGTGACTTCCCGTCACCTGTCTTCGACTTTCGATTAGATCTCATGTGGTTTATTATCTTTGGGCTTTCCTATTTAAACTGGCGGTTGTCCTTTTCGTTTTGGGTTTTGTTTTGGAAGTTTCCGTAGCGGTTACTAGGGGTCGCTAGCGGTCGCGGCTCGCGCCTCGTGCGCTGCTCGGCGTGTGTGTGGACGGATGCAGGCAGCTTTCTTGTTTTGGTTGACTGCCAGGCGGTGACCCATGGTGATGGAATCGAAGTCTACGTGAATTACTTACTAGTGCTTGTGTCTATTCCACTGGTCTTTGGTAAAGTGAGTTTGAGTTCATTGGAATTGGCGTCAATATCTGATAAGTGTCAGAGTGACTTGGCCGATATTATTCAGATATATATGCAGCCTTGCATGTCGGCTTTATGTGTGGATGCTGTTGGATTTTCTAATTTGCGACAATTGAGGTAATGGAATTTGCTATTATGTTTTGAGTGCTAGTTGGGTTGCAAGCAGTGAGTAATTTACTGTATTGAAGTGCTTTTCAAGTAAGCACGATTTATTCGGGTTGTGTATCGAATACCTTAACTGTGCTTTGTAACCAAGTGTACCTTCTGTTGCAGGCAGTTGTTTATTCTGAAATTATTGAGACGTATCGTGTAAGCCTTTCAGTGTAACCAGATATGTGGTTTAGATATGAGCACATCAATTTGTGTGTGTCATTTCTGGGGTGCTCAATTTCAATGTGGTTCTTTCAAAGCGACGCAGTCGTGTGGACGTCATTAATCTTACCAATGGATTGTATGTTTTCTTTTTAATTGTGAGTATTAAGGGCAAGCAGTGATGATTGTTGTACTCTATGCGTAGGTATGTGCCTGGTTTCCCCTTTGCGTATGCTTGCGTGTCAAATCTTATGCATATTGGCATATTATTATATACATTGTATATTTTAAAGGTTTATTGTCTTAGCATGTATGATTAATCTCCTATTTTATTTATGTTTTGCAGTTGTATGCCTTATTTGTTATACCTGGTTGACTGGCGTTGGACCGGTGGACCGGGCCTGTGGTTTTTAGCGTATGAGTGGTTTGTTGCTGCGGGTTCTGCCTGAAGTTGAGTATATTTTATCTACCTGCTTTATTTTGGCCGGTCTCTGCCTACCGTGGTTCTGCGGCAGCACCTTTAAAACTGAAAAAAAAAATTTTTTTTGGGCTCGTCAATTCGTGAATAGTCGGCTGTGATCTTTTGACCAATTGTATTTTGCTATCTCGGAAGCTTGCAAGCTTTGACTTATAAGGTTAGGCCAAATATTGTTAAGCTGGTTATATTTTTATGCTTAATTATTTGTCAGCAGTTTCGCTTACTTTAAATGTATTAAAAATTGTGTTAACATTGGCTAGCTGTTTATTGCATCCTCATGGTTAGAGTATTGTATCCGCTGTATCAGTTTTATTTCGATTCCCATTTTATTCCATTCATTTACTGCAAGTGTTTGATCATTGTTAAGCGAAGTTCCTTGGTTAGGGATATCTGGCTATTGTGTAAAAATTGAGCTATTGCCTGCTTATTGTTAATCATATATTACATGTTGTATTCCTTCCTTAAAGGGAAGGATGATGAGAGTATATGTTGGTTCTGCTTGTTGTATCTCCGCCCTGATCTTTCCTCTCCACTTCCCCTCCTCCTCCACTCCTTACCCCTCAACCATCCCATCTCTTCCACTTGTGTAGTCAGACTGTGTTGGGCGGTCAAAGATGGCTGACGTGTGTGGATGACCGTACCTGAGTGATTGTGTGGATGAGTGTTCTCTTTCTGAGGAAGGCCGCGGCCGAAAATTTACAATTTTTCTTTGTCTTTCATTTGTGTCTGTCAGTGGCACAACATTATTCAGACTATGAGGGACATCACATCAGCCATGATATCTACATCTACATGGGATACTCTGCGAATCACTTTTAAGTGCCTGGCATAGGATTCATCTAACCACCTTTATACTATTTATCTCCCATTCCATTCTCGAATAGCGCGCGGGAAGAAAGAACACCTGATCTCTCCGCTCGAGCTCTGATTTCTCGTATTTTATTCTGATGATCATTTCTACCTATGTAAGTGGGAGTCAACAATATATTTTTGCATCCGAAGGGAAAGTTGCCGATTGGAGTTTCGTAAGTAGCCCACGCCGCAGCGATAAGCGCCGTTGTTGTAATGATTCCCATCCCAGATCCTGTAGCATTTCCGTAACGCTGTCTCCCCTGTATCGTGCCAATACGAAACGAGCTGCCCTTCTCTGGACTCTTTCGATGTCCTCCGTCAAACCCACCTGATAAGGATCCCACACTGGGCAGCAATACTCCAGAAATGCAAAAATGGATGGACAAGCACAGTATATGCCGTTTCTTTTGTAGTTCTGTTGCATGTTTTAAGGGTTCTGGCAATAAAACGCAGTCTCTTGTTCGCCTTTCCAACGACATTATCTACGTGTTCTTTCCAGTTTAAGTCTGAGGTAATAGTAATGCCTAGGTATTTTGTGGAGTTTACAGCCTTCACTTTTGATTGATTTATCTTGTAAACAAGGTTTAACGGATTTCTTTTCGTACTCATGTGGACGACTTCACACTTCTCATTATTTAGAGTCAATTGCCAATTTTTACACCATAGTGATATCTTATTCAGATCGTTCTGCAGTTGACTTTGACCTTCAGATGATTTACTAGACGGTAAATGGCGGCGTCATCTGCAAACAACCTAAGAGAGCTACTTAGATTTCCCCCTAAATCGTTTATGTAAATAAGGAACAGCAGAGGACCAATAACAATACCCTGTGGAACGCCCGATATCACCTCTGTTTTAGTCGATGCCTTACCATTGATTACTACGAACTGTGTTCTCTCTGACAGGAGATCCCCTATCCAAGTACCTATTTGTTGGAAAGTGAAGGGAATGGACTTTTTTCTGTTACATCTATTAATGTAAGTAGTGAGTTGTTTGATATGTGTACCTGGCCATTCAACAGGATATTCTTTTCTACTTTGGTTTTTTGCATCTGGTATCTTGCAGTGTTAGAAGGTGCTTTCTGTTGTTTAATCTATTTTCATATCTTCTTTGGATGTTGGTTTGTGGTTGTGTGTTCTTAGGTCTTCAGAAAATGTGGAGTGGTTTGTTCCAGTCTTCCAGATTTTATATGTTCTTTATATCTGATATCAAATCTTCTGCTTCACAGACATATACCAAAACGCTGGAGTATACCTGTTGCAATGTAATTGCAATTGCAATGTAACACTTATATATAGCAAAAAAGCAGGTTAATCCAAGAATTTTATGTTACTTATCTTTTTTTTTTTTTTTTTTTTTTTTTTTTTTTTTTTTTTTTTTTTGCCTCTGCAAATGTGGTTGATCAGAAAAATGCCAAGTGGTATGTAAACCACATTGAACTGTAGCCTAGTCACTTTGAGGAAGGCAATAAGAAAGCACTTCCAACTGGGCCATGACTAGTAAAACAGTTACGTGCAAACCCATCTTAAGATCGATGACTGCTTTAACTAAATTATATTACTACATTCATCCCATTCATAGCATTTTCTGTATTGAGGATGTTTCCAGCTCAGGTATGCATTGTGTAGGAATCCAGATTAGTCAATGATTAATGGAGCCAAATGTGACTGGATGGAGACTCAAATATTGCAAGTTCAGAATTTAATAGCAGGATAAGACAATACAAACAAAAATTGTGGTTTTTTCACATATCCTCTGTTATTTGAATACATACTAAATAAGAATTATCAGTAAATGAAAACAATGACATTATATATTTATAACTGTTGAAAACTATGTACTGCACCATTGTATCATCAGGAATCTACAGAAAATAAGGGAAGTCTACATCCTTATATTTTTCGCTCATAGATGTGAAAAACACAGAACCATTAATTCAATCAGTTTCATTTCTTGTATAGCTATTACGGACATTGACAATGTGGAACAGTTATCTTTCAGTTATACATTAAACCAAATGTAATAACATGAAATATTGTTCTCATTATAAAGATAATTGTTTTTATTGTGCATGTAAATTACAGTTTCTCTATGAGGGATAAAGTTTCAGGATGGTTAATTATTCATGAATGCAGTTAATTTTTTATCCTAACTTCATCAAATTGAGAAACATTTTTATATACTATTATATCTTATTAAGACTGAAATATACCAAAAAAGTGTTCTAAATAATAAACAGATATCCAGAATAGTGAATAATGAGAAATATAAACACTTGATATGGTATACTGACCTTTCACTTTTTACAACAATTGCCAAAAGCTGGTCTTCCAGTCCTTCAACAGTAAGAACAAAATTAATAATTGTGACTTTGCTGTATATATCTGGTGAAAAATGTGGGGTCCTTAAACTGGATGTCATATAAAAGCGAAATCCTGTGTTGTATTCTATCATCTTTCTCCCAAAACTTATAAACATGGCGTCACCTTTGAGAGGAGAAAGAAACATGCACACACACATTATTACAGGAGTTATTTGAAAGGATCAGGAAATTCATTATTAAAAACTGTTTACTTATTCAGCTGTCCAATGGTATTGCACAATGGATGGAGGTTATTTACATACGTACCATAGTTTATAATGTGTATTGAGACATTTATATTTAAACATCACTGAAAAAATTCTCATTGAATATAAATATTTTGGGAATACATGGATCAATCAACAACTTGCAAAAGTGTTTTATTACAATAAATTACTAGTGTGGGTGGTTGTTTATAAATTCCTGAAGAAAATAAGAAGAACTACAACACAGTTATTCCAATCAAAATTAGAAGAGACAATGGTGGGAAATTCTTTATACTTTCTGAGTACTTTGGAAATGGTGTTAATAAATGTTTCAACTATTTGTGATGAGTATGCAAAGTTTTTATGTAAGAATACAGGAGTCACTCCAGTGCAATAACATATCCTTCCAGATAATATATACAACCTATAAAAATGTTCGCTGTCATAATCATATGAGCGAAAAAGGAAATATTTTAAATTTGGTTTTAACCTTTTCCTGCTTCAAAGACCTTTAAAACATTATGTATTTGAAGGATATTTATACAAGACTGTAATAGATAAAATGTTGAATTCAAATGATATATAAGAAATTTTTATATTCAGTTTAGAGACTGAATGAATCAAATGATGATGTTTTGGAGTGGTCTGAGACAGTGGAAACTTGTGCAAAATGCCCGTGTGATATCTTGATAACATGACTGTAGATTATGCAGCTAGCTATCATAAGGTAAATGGTATCCATAGGATGTGCTAGGAAAAGCATCCACACTTGCATCTACTGATGTTTTTTGTGTCTTATAATTTGTGAAATGATTTGTAACACTTGCCGCAGGAACTGTATAGCTTCATACTAGCAAAGTGGAATTATCCCATTGAGAAACAACATATGCCAATCTGGCTTTTGCTTCCAGGTCCTAATTAGGATATGGTTTCCACTCTTTGTTTTAAGTTTCCTTTGTTTCAAATTCTTTCCTAGCCATTTTGCAAGTAGGGAGAACCATCTTTTTTTTCTTTTTTAATTCTATATGTTTACTAAAAATATAAGTTCTCGGTTTGTTTTACAGATATTTGCTTCCTTTCATTCTTCTCAAACGAGACTCAAATATTCACCCACTTCATCATGATACATTTTCCTACATAACAATTAGTTGTCACTTGTGTTAACAGGTGTGATAAGAATGCAGTATGTTTTGATTTTAATTTTGGAAGTGTGTGGGGTAAAAAACTACAGAGGGAGAGAGAACATCTACATCTTTCTGTTTTCAATCTGAGTTATTTTATATTATTATGACGATAATGTCTCCCTATGTAAGTGGGTGCTAACAAAAACTGTTCGCATTCAGAAGAGAAAGTTGGTGAAAGAAATTTTGCAAATAGATCTCCCTGCAATGAATAACACCTTTATTTAAATGATTTCCACCCCAACTCATTTCTGTGACACTCTCTCATCTATATCGCAATAATAAAAAAAAAACGAGCTGCCCTTCTCTGAACTTTCTCTAAATCGTCCATCAGTCCGACCTGGTGTGGATCCCACAATGCACAGCAATACTCCAGAATAGGATGCACAAGCGTGGGGTAGACAGTTTCTTCAGTAGAACTGTTGCATCTTATAAGTGTTCTCCTAATGAAACGTAACCTTTGGTTCGGCTTTCTTACAGTATTTTCTGTGTGTTCCTTCCAATGTATGTAGGTATTTGGTAGAATTGACGGCCTGTAGTTTTGACTGATTTATCGTGTAATTGAAGTTAAACGATTTCTTCTAGTCGTCATATGGATGACTACACACTTGTCATTATTACTGGTCAGTTGCCAATTTTTGCACCATCCAGATACCTTATCTAAATCATATTGCAGTTGATTTTGAACTTCTGAACAGAATCATTCGTGACAAATATAAGAAAGCCACTCAGATTGTCTACTAGATCGTGTATAAAAGTAAGGAGCAATATATGGAACTTCCTGGCAGATTAATCTGCCAGGAAGTTTCATATCAGCGCACACTCCGCTGCAGAGTGAAAGTTTCATTCTGGAAACATCCCCTAGGCTGTGGCTAAGCCATGTCTCCACCATATCCTTTCTTCCAGGAGTGCTAGTCTTGCAAGTTTCGCGGGAGAACTTCTGTGAAGTTTGGAAAGTAGGAGGCGAGGTACTGGCGGAAGTAAAGTTGTGAGGCGGCATCGTGAGTCGTGTCGGGGTAGCTCAGTGGTAGAGCGCTTGCCCGCGAAAGGCAAAGGTCCTAGGTTCGAGTCCCGGTTCCGGCACACAATTTTAATCTGCCAGGAAGTTTCATATCAGCGCACACTCCGCTGCAGAGTGAAAGTTTCATTCTGGAAATATATGGAACATCAGATATCACATATGTTCTGCTTGATGACTTGCCGTCGATAAAATCGTACTGTGTCCTTACTGTGGCGATATTCCATAAGCACGCTCGTGAGGTATAGTGTCAAATGCCTTCCAGAAATCTAGAGAAACGGAATCAATTTGACACCTCTTCTCGATAAAACTCATCACATTATGTGAGTAAAGAGCTAGCTGCGTTTCACAAGAACGATACCGGTACTTTCTGAACCCATGTAGACCATGGGACAATACGTGGTATTCTGCAAGACAGTTCATAATATTTGAGGAAAGTATAGGATCTAAACTCCTACTCTCAACTGACGTCAATGATATGCGCCTGTAATTCTGCAGATAACTCCTATTGGCTCTCTTGAATATTGGAGTGACCTGTGCAACTTTCAGTATTTAGGTACTGATTTTTCTCTGAACGCATGATTGTATATGATAGTTAGGTACGGGGATATTGCATCAGCATATTCTGAAAGGAACCCAATTGGTATACAATTGGGAGTGGGTGTTGCTCTTATTGAATGTCACATTTATAAGTTAAAACTCTCCTTTCGTTGGTCTCCTTACTCCAAGGCTTGTATGTTTTGCAATAATTCTGGATCTTCCCTCTGTTCAGCTGTAATGTCATCTAATTCAGTGAGGGTGTAAATTTCACCCATGCTGTTGTGTTCCACTAATGGATTTCTTGAAAGGCAGTTCACATCCTTATGTTTCCGTCCGGTTTTGGATACTGTTGTGATATAATACTTTTGGAGACTTAGTGCTTATCTTGCTAGTATACCTGATTGTTCTCTCAAGCTAGTCAGCCAACATAAAGAATGGTGGTCTGTCATGACGATGAATCGTTTGCCAAATAAATACGACCGGAATTTGTTGTAGGCCAGAAGACTGCGAGTCATTCCGTCTCTCCTGTACAGTAGTTTATCTCGGACTTTGAGAGTACTTTTGATGCAGAGGCTATCACCTTTTCAGCACCTTTCTGAATTTGGACGAGCACTGTACCAATCTCCTAACCGCTAGTGTCAGTGTGAAGTTCGGTTTCCACCTTCTCGTCTTATAAGGCTAGGACTGGTGCAGAAGTTTGAGCTTCCTTAAGTGCCTGGAAAGCTCCTTCTTTCGTCTCATCCCAATAAAACTTCGTGTCACCATGCAGAAGTCCTTGCAATGGACATGCCTTGTTACAAAAACATTCGTTGAAATGCTGGTAGTATGAAACCATTCCTAGAAAATTTCTCACATCACAAATGTGCCGAGGAGTTGAAAATTCTGTGACTGCCCTTACTGTATCTGGATCAGGACGGACACCATCTCCGTCGACTAGGTGCCTCAAGATTTTTTCTCTTTGGCGTCGAAAAGGCACTGAGTTGAGACAGAGTCCTGCAGCCCGACAGGTGGCTTAGAAGTTCGAAAAATGTGCTTGAGAACACGACAATGTCGTGTAGGTTATAAAACATGTCGTCTATTTAAGATGTCGAAGCAAGTTGTCCATCATGCGTTCGAATGTGGCCGGAGCATTACATAGTCCAAACGTCATGACTTTCAATTCATAGAGGCCGTCAGGTGTAATAAAAGCAGTCTTCTCCCTGCCAGCTTCATCATCCTTGATTTGTCAGTAACCTGTCTGCATGTCCATGGTTGAGAAGTATGTAGCTCCTTTCAAGCAGTCTAAGATGTTTTTAATGCGCAGCAATGGATATACATCTTTCTTTGTTATTTTGTTCAGCCACCGATAGCCAACACAAAAATGCCAGGCGCCATTCTTCTACTTCATGAGAATCACCAGAGACGACCAAGGACTCTTTGAAGGTTGAATAATGTCATGCACCTGAAAATTAGTGTAATATGACTACATCCTGCTGACGTTGTTCCTGGCTCAGACCACCACCACCTAGAGAGAAGGCCGAGGTGCTCTCATGTGACGTCAGGCTGTGTAGGTAGCGCGCGAATACCTGACTGGCTCGCTGCTTCGGCATAGTGAGCCCTGCCCCAGTGGCTACCCAGTCAGCTATGCGCGCGCAACCTACTCTGCCCGACGTCACACGAGAGCACCGCGGCCTTCGCTCTAGGTGGTGGTGCTCAGACTGGGCCCTATATGCAATTCCATACTAGTTTCCTCTAGTGAGTTCTCAGCAGTAACAGCAGTTCATGAGACTTCGTCGATGACATTGAGCTCACCGAGCTGGACTGGTTCAGCTGTTCCAAGACACATTCCCTTAGGGATGAGTTGCGATTGCTCGAGAAAATTTGTGATCCAAAGTTCTCTTCGACCACATGTAATGCTTAAGGTAGCCGCTGGTATACTGATTAGCTTTTTGCGATCGACAAGCACTTCACACTTCAACTGGTCATCTCGGCTGCTGACTGGAACTCTTCCCAGTGTTAACGGTGGTATCTCAACATTATCTATAGCAAACAACCTCCCATGGGAGTACGTGTTACGTTTACCTGTCGGAACAGCTTCCTCAATTTGTAGCTCAGATTTTTCACAGTCAGTGACAGCCTGGGATGCTTGAAGCAAGTCCCATCCAAGGATGCTTTTATGGCTACATTCTGTTAAAACATCAAATTCAGATGGCTGCATTGTGTTGTTGATCGTTATTCTTGCGACTCATGTGCCCGGACAGGTTGGCCGTCGATGATGACATCAATGAGATTTCCCGACATCTTGATTACTGTCGTCCATGGAAGATTTTCATCTGTGGCAGCCTCACCTCGATAGATGATAGTCTCGCCCAGTTTACTTGAACATGGCCGGTAGGCGAGGGGCTGGTATCTCTGTAAGGCGACGTTGAATGGCGGAAGCATGTTGGAAAATGACCACGTCCAGGATACGGTGACGGGCTTAACCCAAAGGGTCGACAGTAATCGTGTGAAGTTGACTGCTATTGAAAGGACTGCTCTGACGGTTGGTGTGTTGTGGCATAATAATTGTCAATGACTTGTCTTCTCTCCTTACAGTACCGTACGAGATGTCCAGGAAGCGCACAGTGAAAACACAGTGGCGTCTTGTCTTATATCCTCCAGATATCTGTCCTCCTGTGAGGCGTCATAATTGCAAGGGTATTTAGTTGTGGCCGTGTTGGTCGGTTCGTAGGATGCTGTCTGGCGGTTCCAGCGTAAGTCATAGCAGGGGAAGCCATACTTCATGTCTGGTGCGACTGACGAGGCAAACAGGCGCTAATGTGTGAAATATCACTTCCTCAGCAGCGTCAGATTTCTCATAACGTACAGGATTGATAGCCATTATCTGGTGCTCACTCGGTCCAACAGTCCTGGCTGCCATAAACTTTTATAATTCTTCTCTCACAATTTGTCATATGAGAGAAGTAAAGTCTTGCTGGCCTTCTATAAGGGTCATACGGATTATATTTGGGAGTCAGTCATATTCTTTCCTTCAACCCTCCTCTGCTGCCTCTCTTCAATTTTCTGGCATCATTTGATAAACTCTTGTGTCGTTGAAACGTCTTTTAACAGAAGAGCACGATACATGTTTACTGCAACGCCCTTCATCAGGTATGAAATTTTATCGTCCTCTGTTACATCCGCCTTAACTACGTGACACAGGGCCAAAAAATCTGTATATACGACTGTGTTTACTCGCCATGTCGTTGAGCCCTGTTCTTCAATTGATCTTCCGATAAGTGAAATTGTTGTTGGTGATCTGCAAACGTCATCTTAAGTTCTATCTGGTATTTGTCCCAGCTAACGAGCTGGTCTTCGTTGTTTGCAAACCACTGCTGGGCTGTCCCATTAGGTAGAAATATATGTTCGCCAAGCACATTGTGTGATCCCATCTATTATACCTAGTGACTCAGTCGAAATCTTTCAGCCATTTGTTTGCGTCCTGTTCAGTGTCTCCCAAGAACACTGATGGGTGTCTGACGTGCAGCTGGCTTACCGCTGTTTTCGTATCCATGGCTGTTTTGAAGACACAGACTTTTGGAAGAATGTAGTGAATATATCTTTTGTACTCCTGTTCATGTTGGTGTAGGTGACGGCTCTTATGCTATCTAATTGGAGCCATCATGATGCAGATGTTTTATGATAAAGGTGGCGCCTCCAGCAAATAGTGTCATACTTTGAGACTTGCAGGTGGGTCGTTAATAAAGCACAACACTTCACACATTGAACAGGTTCATTGCTAACACAACAGAACAGAATGCCTCATGATTAGAGTATCCACTATCTATAAACAGAAAGAATTTTCTGGAACTTACAAGTACATTAATTATAAGAAACAAGTAGAACATTTTAGAAATAGTAAATACAAAGGAATTATTTTTTCTGCCAGTGGCGGGATTTGAACTGGGGACCAATAGCACAACAGTCTGTAACGTTAATCATTCACCACACGTTCCGCCGGAAGACTCACGGTAATATTTCAGAAAACTAGAAGGTCGATTGTATTGTTAGTGTTCACTCGTTTCATCGTGTATATGTACTGCAATCTATGGTGGATCACTATAAAAATATTCACAAGTCTGACTTGTATTGAACATCAGTTTGCGAATTTCAGAATACAAAGAAGTTGTGCATACTGTATACTTTCCTGTATAACTGAAAGTAGTAGTTATTTTGCATAATACTTATTGATTGATCAGTTTATTTTATACAACAGTTAGTAATTAAAACTTAATTATGTTATTACATAAAAAGGAGCATTGTTTTTCAGTATACACGATTGTATGGCACAAAAATGATAACATATAACTGTATAAATCTTGTTCCTAAAATCAATACAGTTATAACATAAGCGAATTACAACATAAAAATTATTTCTTTCTTGAGAAATCAAATGTTCAAATGTTTGTTAAGCTTAAGTGACTTAACTGTGGGGTCATCAGTCCCTAAACTTACAAACTACTTATGAACTACCTTATACTAAAGACAGCACAAATATCCATGCCCGAGGGGGGATTCGAACCCCCGACCGTAGCAGCCATAAAGACTGTGACTGACGCGCCGCAGACCACTTGGCCACTGCGGCTGGCTTTCTTGAGAAAATAATCAAGTCTGAGAGGGTTAAAAATAACTGCTTAAATAAAAGAGGAATTCTTTTAATTTTCATCATTGTGGTTCCAGCTGGAAGAGCCTATGTACAAGAAGCTCATTTTCGCAGTATAGTACACAATGCATTAGTTCTGTACTTCTGTTACCACATTTTTGTCAGATACAAATCAGTAACTCGTATTTTAGGAAGGTCTATAGAATAAGGTATGGAAAACAGACGCAAAGGCTGGGAGTGCAGGATGCTATGTCCCACTCCACACCGCATCTGCTGATGCCTTTGGGCAGAGACTGCACAGCGGCCGGTTAGTACCCATTGGGCCCTCGAGGCCTGTGTGGGATAGAGTTTAGTTTATATTGCTATAGGTGTAGTACTACACATTTGGACTCAATATCGAATCTGTAATTCTTTCTTCTCTTCTATGTTCATGTGCTGTATAGAGTTTTGAGACAATTTCAGTTGAATTAATGAGAGAATTTCCTGCAAGACATTTTGGAAAGGTTTCCAATGAAGTAGTAAAATTTTTAATGTAATTCTGCTCCAAGCCAGGTCACGTTTCTGAAAAAGATGCTGTCTGGTGTACAAATTCTATTTCTGTACTTCCTGTACCTGATACATATCTTTCATTCTTTGTGATTTAAATAAAGCTGTTCGCACCATCATCCATTGGATGTTCCATATATAACATTAGTACCAGCATCAGCAGTGAGTTTTATTTGATTTTCTAACTAATCATCTTCATGTCAGCATGAAGCCATCAAACTTATTGCAATAGAAGAGTGACCATAATTCATGTCTGCATGGTATCCACTGAACATATAGATACTGAATTAGCAGATGGTGATATTTTTCAAAACATTACTGTCCACTGTATGCCTAAATACCAGATGGTTGTATTTAAACTGATGGTATTCCCAGTGCTGTAGTATGCACTGTATTGATCAGAGGATGCTGAAGCTTTATGGATATGTTCTTAATTGATGTGCTTGCAGAGTAGGCTGAAAAAATATAGTTCCACTTTCTACCACCAAGCAAAATTATGGTGTTGTGAGCAGTCAGAATGTGAAACTTTTCCTGGTTTGAGTAAGTATACTGGTTGACATTTTCTATATGAACTGCAGTTGCTATTGGGAAGGAAGATCATGCATTGCTGGTAAAGTTTATCTGAAAGGGACAACAGCAGTGCTGCAATGTGCGAATATCGCCAACAGAAACAGCTGTGAAAAGGACCCGTGTCAATGAATGTGCTAAAGGATATCATCAAGAAATTTGGAGAAACAGGTTAATTATGTGGCGCAGCAGAGAGAAAGAGGATGCGATTCCAATGGTCGGCTTTGACTTGTTACGTTGGCATATTCTATTGTTTAACGTCGTCACATGTGCAATAGTTTTGAGATGTGATTATTTATAGGTGGTATATGTAAGTATGTAGTGGCGATTCAGGATACACTAAATGAAATGCATAAGGGTGTGGATTGTCCACAATTGAAAATGAAACAGTGTAAATATGGAAGAATTTCCTTATTTCAGAGGTATGCATTCTTGATTACCCTTGAGACCTTACTAACACATAATTTCCAACATTAAATTCAGTTGCTTTGACCCTGTGTTGATGTCTTCTTTTTCTACTCTCCCCCTGTTTTATCATGGTTTCTTTAACTATGGCTTCACGTTTTTGCATTGTCATCATTGGGGATGGTGGAAATTCTACAAGTTCAGTGATAACGTTATCTGGTTTTAGGTGAAACATATGGCGAAAATGCCATGGAACTGTGCTGCACATTGTTCATAACATCTTCAAAGTCCTTTACATGATCATACCATGTGAGGTGTATATGACTACAATATGTGGGACATAACTGGCCAATTTCCCACATATATCTCTCAGGCACATTTGATGACAGATTATACACAGATATTTGTACATGTTTGATTCCTGATTTATCAACAAAGGCTTTGCATACTTTGGACACAAACTGTGAGCCATTATCCGACAGGATTTCTTTTGATTTCCCAACATTCAAGAAATAGTCTTTTTCAACTTTTATGACAACTTCTTCACTTGTGGCTTTCTTGATTGGATAGAGTTTAATTATTTTAGAGAATACATCTAAAATGACAAATATGTAACAGTGACTACTCCTACTCTTTGGAAGCGAACCATGTAAAGTGACAGTGTCTATGTCGACGGGTTCAGAAATTATGTTTTGCATTTCACCTTGGCATGTTCTATTGATTACCCTGGCTCACTGACATTTGTCATGTTTCTTAGTCATATTGTTAAAATTTAGATTTTTATGTAATTTTTGGATGCATTGCTGCATAGTACAATGACAATAGCATTTATGGTCATATCTCCCAGCTTCATCTTCAAGCCAGCATAGCTTCCAGTTATCACAGTCTTTGTGTGTCCTCCTAAACAGAGTGCTCTGAAACACCACATAATTCTTGTCTAACGTTCCATAATTCTTTTTCCTTAACAGCTCTTTACTAGTTTCTAGTTTGCATTTCCTTTTTGACTCCTTCTGACTTTATCACACAATAAACTACTAATCTCTTTATCGCTAACCCCTTAAATATATTTCATCTAAACTCTCTTCATTGTGACCAAAAATTTCTCTTTCCTCTTCCAATAGCAATCTCGATAGGGTGTCGATAACAATGTTGTCAGTTCCTTTAATGTATTTGATTTCAGAATGAAATTATTGCAAATACATTGGCCATCTTTTAAGCCTCTCATGAAACAGTTTGCATTCCTGTAAATAGCTCAAGGTATGATAGTCAAGGTAGACTATTAATCTTATGTCCAACCAAATACGTCCTAAATTTTGAAAATGACGAATGTATGGCTAATAATTCTTTATCAGGAACTGAGTAGTTTTTTTTATGCTTAGATAACATTCTACTTGCAAATGCAGTTGTGCAATGAATGCTGTCATTATTGGCATCTTTCTTTTGGAATAATTATGGACCTAATCCATAATTTCTATTGAATATGTAAGCAAAAAGGTAACTTTCAGACTGCTCTTTGTCGTAGGTTCTGTTTATTTAGTTCAAAGATGATTTTGTCAAAGGTCTCATGGAACACCCAAAAAGTGTCCTCCTTTAGCAGATTACGAGACAGGAGGCATTTAAATTTTGTTTACTCACAAATTTCCGATAGAAGACACACAGTCCATAAAATAACTTCAATTGTTTTCTCATGTGAGGTACAGGAAAACCTGAAATAGCTGAAATTTTTTCTGGGTCTGCCAAAATTCATTTTTCTGTTATCACATGTAGCAAAAATGTTAACTCAGATACAGCAAATTTGCACTTTTCTAGTTTTATTGTCATCCCCTCCCTTCTGAGTTTGTCACAGGCCTGCCTCCAAAGTCCAAAATATTCATCCCAATCTTGTCCAGCTACTAAAATCTCACCAACATAAATAACTAATTTTGATAGAAGTACTTGCTCTAGCATATGGTGTAATGCTCTAAAAAATTCCACTACAGATGAGCTCAATTCGAAAGCAGATTAAAAAATATTGGTAGCATCGTCCATTGCAAAGAAAAGCAGGGTATTTTCTAGAGCTGGGAGTGAGGGGAACTAGGTGAAAGCCTGAGGTTAAGTCTAGGCTTGACATTATTTTTATGTTTTTGACCTTATGCAACAGCCCATTGACACTCTTGGGTAGGTCCGTTTCCTTGTACAAAATTTTATTTAAACGTCTGGTGTGGAGAACCATTCTAATTCCTCATCTTTTTTGGACACTACCACCAATGAATTACCATAAGCTCAAATGAAAACAAAAAGGTTCAATGAGAAGGGCATTGGTAGCCTTTAACTTTCCCAGGGATATTGCTAAAGGCATCACTTTATTCCTACAACGAAGACCTTAGCTCATGTTTTTGTCTATCATTCAGGTCGGCAATTTCTGAAATCTTCATGCCTACAAGATTTTCAAACTCTGCTTCCCTCATGGTAGGCTCTGGTATGTCTTCCTTCACAACACTCAATCTATTGTTTTGTAATCCTGTATTTGATCTGAGAAAATTAGTGCAGATACAATCATCGTTTGCTTTTATCATGGTAAGTTTTTGACACCTCCAGTGAGAACCAGTATAACTAAACAACCACGTTTAGTAGTGACTCCTCCCTCAATTGTAAAAGTTAGCAATGTTTGGCTTCTAACAGATTTACTGTAGCTTCCTCTAGAATCTTTTATTTTCACCCCAAGCATGGGCATATCAATGCAGTCCTTTTCATAGTTTAGTTTCCTACTTAGCATCGCAGATATTCGTGATACTTGACGCCCCGTGTGTATAAGACACTTTCCTTCCCAAGTACCAACTTTTACTTTAATGAAAGGGCTACCTAAGTTTTCTGATTGTACATGTTCATACTACAAATCATTTTCAATGTCTTTAAAGCTATAGCTCCCAAAATTAATGTTACCTACATTGGTTTCACTTTCATTGTCTAATGATATTACATTAACAGCAACAACACTAACACTACCATTTTCATCAACAATTTCATGAACCCAAGTACTTCATTAACAGAACACTCTTCACCAGTAAGGTACTTATCCCTTAATTGTTCAACAATAATATACTGTGCATTTAGCCACCAAGTAGGATAGAAAGTGTGGCACAATTTAATAATCAGTCTCCTAAAATTACTATCATTCCTAATTGCACCACTATTTACCCCCATACTGTACAGAAATAATTGACCTTTGATTATTATAAGTGGAGCCCTACTTTCAGAATCAGATGTACTATTCAGAGGATATCTATAATCTACACATGTTCCTTCACAAGAATTTGGATTATTCATTGTGACACTAACACCATTTAAATCATTAGCTCTTGTGTATTTCTGCAACATTCATGGTATCATTAGCCTCCCCCATAATATCTAATGCCTCCAATTCACCTGTACAACTCACAAAATACTTCTCTTCAGCATCATCAATAAACATTAACTCTTCATTTTCCCTGCCACCATAAACATAAACTCTTTGTTCTAAACACTCACACATTGCTTTCACGCCCAAATGCATCTAATTCTTCACTCATAGCATCAGTGTCCACAATTTGTTCACATGCTTCTTTAAAAAACGCATAAATTCCAAAATCACTGTGTAAATTCATTACTTGATGATCCTCTGACAAACTACATATTTTTGCCCACTCATAAAATTTAACTAACCCAGTTATTCCTTCCGACTTTGTATTGCAATGTGTGAGCTCAATCTTACCTGTGTTTATAGTGCTACTTGGCTACGGGCATTCATATACGCCCAGCAGGTAGAGCGACCTGAAGGCTAAGGGCATTGATGTACGCCCGGGGCACAGAGTAACATGTAGTCTGTGCCCGGGATCCGCGCGCACAATGGAGCGGCGGCGACTCGGTTTTACCCGCAGCTCAGCATTCCTGGTGGCACGGCCATTAACAGGTCTTCTTTGTTATGTCGGTAAGCACTACAGTTTTCACTTCCGGACCTTCCTGCTAGCGAGATCTCCATCGGGCCCGTCCTGTATTTTTTTGTTTGGCGAGAGAACAGCTTTTCACTGTACTGTCGTTAGAATGTCAGAACGTTGTTTATCAAACAAAGAAATAATGGACATGCCCATGAATAGTAGTGACGATGACGATAGTCCTACTACATTCTTTCTTTATACGAAGAGCTGGATGTGTATGGAACTAACGCTATTTATTGAAAACAACGAAGAACTTCTGCAGAAGATTCCTCTTCTTAAGAGGAAAAAAGGTTTGTTAAGTAAAATTTCGACGCGAAAAAGATTTTATGACTGGTCAGATAATCGTCCTGCGGCGAATAGCCACAATTTCGCGAACACTTTTAGTGGTTTAAAGGTAGATTTCGATGAATAAGCAACTCATTTAGATTATTTATTTATTTATTTTTGTACTTTATCTCATTTGAATTTGTCTCAGCTATTTGTAGATATGAACAAGTATTATACATTTCTCACCGAAAATATGACGACAGTGCCCAGCAAGTAACAAGATGGAAACCTATAGACCCTCTAGAATGTTATTGGTTTTTGGCTTGTTCCCTCCTTATGAAAAGGTCCAAACAGTTAACAGTGAATGAATATTGGTCAAAAGATTCCTTGCTGCAAACACCAGTATTTTCTGACATAATGGCCAGAGACAGGTACAAGGTGATACTGCGTTTGTTAAAATGTTTGTTAAGTTTATACGACTTAACTGCGGGGTCATCAGCCCCTAAACTTACAAACAACTTATAAACTATCTTAAAGACTAAAGTCAGCACAAACATCCATGCCCGGGGGAGGATTCGAACCCCCGGCGGGGAATGGCCTTGCGCATCTAAGCACAGCGCCTCAACGCGATCGGCCACTCGATACTGCCTTTATTACACTTCAGTGATAATTCGTCGGCATCGCAAGATATTCTTGTCAAAATGTGCATTATTGTGGAACACGCTAAAAAGAGATTTCGACAGGCTGCAGTCCCATTTGAGAACTTAGTAACTGACGAAAGTTGCTACTTTTCAGAGAAAGGCTACGGTCCAAACAGTATATTCCAAACAAACGTAGCCGTTTTGGGATTAGAATTTTCGTCCTCTGTGGCGTAGAGATCAGTTACATTCTGGATTATATTGTCTACACTGGTACCGCTACTGAAGTAGAATCCGGAAATGCTGACTGGGGCAAATCAGGTGATGTCGTTGTCAGTTTGTTGTTACCATACCTCAACAAAAGTCATGGGATTAATTTAGACAATTGGTATTCGCGTCCTGAATTGTTCTTATGGCTCCATGCGAAGTGCACTAATGCCATTGGCACAGTGCGTAAAAACAGGAAACATTTACCACCTTTACCTGATAAACTCAAGAAAGGTAAATACAATTGAAGTCTGGGGTGGACAGTAAATAAGTCCTGGATGCTTCATAACATGGGGGGGGGGGGGAAAATAAAGTGAAACCCATTTGCGTAGTTAGTTACAATTAGTCAGTGGGATTGATAGGACTAACATTATATTAAGTCCCTACAGTGCATACGAAATACAGAAATGGTACAAAAAGTTTTCTTTCATTTAACTGACTTGACTATGCTCAATGAAAAAAACTATTTTTGAAATGCAAAATAAACAGAAGAAGCCACTAGTGAAATTCCACTTAGAACTAATCCGTCAGTTACTGGAGAAGTTTCATTCATAAACATCTACGAGCTAGATGCCACTGACACCAAAAAGGATAGCGCTTTTCGACTGCAATAAAAAATAACATTATCTCGGGTTTTTCGGAGCAATGGAGAGAAAGGAGATACCGCAAAGACATTGTGTAGTGTGTACTGCCCATACAAAACGGAAAATGACACGAATCAGGTGCAAAAAATGTAATGTTGCTCTCTGTATGGTGCCATGTTTTGAGACATACCACAAACTAAGGCAGTATTAGTTTCTTCAGGTACTTTGAATGTTGAAAGAAAAGAAAATGAAAAAAAAAAGAAAACAATAAAAGCAATAGAAGTAATGAAAACTGTTTTTAACTCAACCAGTGGCAGTCGAATGCCTGCGTTAGAAATGAGGATTGGAAACCACTAAGTCAAACTGTACCACTGCATGGATATCTGAAAAATAAATCCGCTAGCAGAAAGCATGCAGATGCTTATTATCGGATTATTTAGCATAGTGAATCGAAATTAGGCTTTAATTTCAAACGAAGCAATCGACCTACAATATTTTATTGTTTCCATTTCATTATTACATGATTATTTTTCTTGTTTAATTCTTCATTGTGCTACATGGCACAACATAAATTTCGATAAATGTTTTTTATGCCGGCAGTGGTGGCCGAGGGGACTGAGGTGCGCCAGTCCCGGTCTGCACTGCGGTCGTAGGTTCGAATTCCCCTTCGGGCATGGATATTTGTGCCGTCCTTAGTGTTAGCTAGTTCAAAAGTAGTTTGTAAGTTTAGGGACTGATGACCCCGTAGTTAAGTCCCATAAGCTTAACAAACATTTGAACATTTTTGCAGCGGCCGTACAGTAGCCCACAGCGGCCGTGGGGTCGGGTCAGCCGCTCAGGCCCACAGCTGGTCTCGCGCCGTCAGCCAGGGCGCTCGCCCCTGCAACCGCGAAAGGGTTCATTGTCGCCAGGAGCCCAGCCTCGGTTTGTATACAATTATATGTTTTTGACGACGTTAAAGAGTCCATTTTTTAATGAAATAAATCACAATTTGCGATCACTTATGGCTTCACTGTATTAGTTTTAGATGTAATACCAATCTGCGGCGAATGAAAATTTGTGCCCGGCCGGGATTCGATCGCGGGATCTCCTGCTTACTAGGCAGACGCGTTGACCACTCCGCCACCGAGGACACAGTGACCAACCTGACTGCAGAGGACTCTTCCCTGCACTCCATGATAAATTAAATATTAATTGTGTAACTGTATTTCGACGGCGGCAGTATATTTGAACAGTGAGACGCCACGCTTACTAGCTACCTGAGCAAAGAACTTTAGTCTGAACATTTTTAGTAGTGTTAAATATATATTTGTTTGTTAAATGTAAACAATATTTGTAGGGAGGTGGTCAAAGCATTTAATTCTGTGATATTGAAATGAGGCGTTAGGATCCACTGAAGGATACAATTTTGGGAGCAGGGAGAGCATGCTTTCGAACGCTGGGGAAGGGACTAGTAACTTGGACGTGGTGGTGAAAGGTTGTGACGCTGGGCGGTCTGAAGCCGCGTTATGAACTTGTGATTTAAAGAGTTAGGCATGTGTGGACTTAAATTTACGGGAATGTGACTGCAGAACTTAGTCTTTGGTATAAAAATGATAAACTATGGACATTATTTGTGCTGTAGAACTGTGATAAATCAGCATCTGTGTACTCGTGTGATGACAAACTGTGTTTTATGACAAATACTGTATTTAATCGCGTATTAATTTGGAACTGCAATGTTCGTTGGACTTCACTAATTTACGAATGATAATTTGGAACTTTTACTCTCGAGTACGTGTGTCTCTCATGAACAATAGTTGGAGAAATATTCAGTTATTTACCGATGTATAAAGTAGGACCACCACCCCATTTTATGTCCAATAAGAGTAATAAACTCCATTCATAATGAATTACTTCACGAGTGAATCACGTTTTTATCTGAAAATCCATTTTGTTGGTTATTCAGAGGTTTATTTTATGATTGTTAAAATATATTTTCATGTCATCATATGCAGATTGATAGACTGGCTGAACTACAGATTAATTATTGATCTTGTTTAAACAGATTGGGTAACTGTTTAAGGCATAGAAGCTGATATACATAATTCACCCCTATGAACAGAGACAACGAGCCATAAACCTTTTACTACCCTGAGTTATGTATTACCAATTTCTTATTGGTGAGTATCGATAGGAAGGTCGCAAGACGTAATCGCCACAACCACTGAGTAGGTGCACCGAACAATTTAAAGTAATTGCGTTTTAATTTGCTATGATGGCATGGCCTGCCATGTTGAGGATGCCTCTTTGGGCATGAAAACAGGTTGGTCTTTGGCACAGGGGTTGCTTCAACTGTGATGCTTGCTGGAATCATCTTGTTTATTTGTGCCACCATTTGTTGGCAGATCTCCCAGAGTTTTCAGTTGTTTCTGTTTGTGAAACAATGGTCCGGTGTATATGTTTTGTTGCATACCTCGTATTTGTCCATTGAAGTGTGATTTATCTGGGCCAATGTTTGATTTGTGGTTACTGTTTTGCTCCACATCTCCTTAGCGTATGTTAGCAGAACAATTTCTAAGACGTTTCTTCAGATTTGTTATAGAGCGAAAACTTGCACTCAAACTTGCACTGTATCTTACTGGCTTCCTTCTAAGTCCCTGTATATTTTCTTCACTGTTCTGTGAGCGGCGTTAGCCGAGGTGATTAGCACACACCAGTTATTTATAAAGTGCATAATTTACAGGAGTGTTGATTGGAGCTTCTTTTGATGTGGACCTGTACCAGTTTAGTAATGTGGCTATGAGCTCTTCGAACCTCCAAGCTCTCTGATGGAAGTCCAGCACTCTACCGCAAGGCTCTTACAAACACTTTGATGGAATGTAAAGTTAATAGATTCCCTAGGGTCAAGCGAAAATGCGTTCAAAAATGGGATTGATATTTACAGATGTTTGAATTTATGCTTCTATTACAGGACAGACACTCTCTAAATATGAAATTTGACGTTTGTATTTTCTTTCTCTTTGGCCTTGTTCGCCCAAAGGCAGGGTCGGCACTTCGTTAATCCGGATTGGACATGTTAATAGTTACAGGATGCCATTCCTGTCGCCACCCCGAGCCCACAGGAGGAAATGTATACCCCAAATGTCTGTGTAAAGTGTTATATGTAGGAAAGTGTAAAGTCTTACAAAATGTGTAACTGAGGCGGGACTTGGGTACCAGCCCGGTATTCACCTAGTAAGATGTGGAAAACCGCCTAAAGCCATATCCAGGCTCGCCAGAAACTCCGACCCCCTTCGTTAGTCCATCAGGCGGATTCGAACCGGGGCTGGTATGCGTCCCAGTCTCGGAAAGCGGTGCTTTAGACCACAATGCTAACTGAGAGGGTGAATTTAACGTTTGTATGTCGGAAGTATTTTGAAATATTCATGATCGGTTAGTGAGTGACAGAAGTGGTGAATTTTGATTGCCAGTATTTAGTAAACAACTTGTATAAGGTGTAGAATAGTATGATTTGGAAATAAAACTATTTATAGTAGGTACTCTTGGTAACCAAACATTCGGGCTTTAACTTTATTCTCAACGAAGATACAAGAGGAGGGTTGGGGGGCGAAAGTGGTGTCAATGGCTTCCAGAAAAGGATGGTATGGCTGTGTATGCTTTATTTGGTGCGGGTACCTTTTTGCCCCCAGATCTCTTGATGTACTTAAGAGTTACATGGCACAGAAGCCTTTTCCCCTCTGTTAAAAGGTGCCTTCAAATAGTCAATGTTGCTTCAGCTGATGGTATCTTTAATTCGAAGGTGCTCCAGACATGAAAGTAATAATGACTTGCAAATTATTGAAACATAATCCCATATTTCACATAAGAGACACAATTTGTTGGAAGAAATATTTTTAACAAGCATATTATATTTCTGTGTTTGGAAATTTGTGCATATATGTGTTTTTCTAACAGTAAATAGTACTTTTCTCTCAATTGTAAAAGAAGTGAAAACACATGTTACTAGTGAAATAATATTAAAAATGTAATAATACCTTTTCTAATCAACTGCTTTTTTAATATGGGTTCCAAAGGCGTTTCAAATTCTTCACTGACATTTTCAAAGAGTACAGGCTTTCCAAACTTAACACACTCCTCAAGGATTTTTGTATATTGCCTATCAGAAAATTTTACTTTCACAAGACCATTCTTTGATTCCATACTTTTAATCCAAGAGTTTGCTTGTCCTTGTGGGTCTACCATTAGTGACCACCTGAAAATTTTGTAATCTTATCACAACTTTGGCAAAATAAAATATTACTCATTGATAAACTTACGTTAATGAGAAAAATTTAAGAACACAATTTGATACTGTAGGCCTAATGACTTGTATTAGTAAAAGTAAGCATTCATAATTAATCCATATTAAAAGCAACTATATCAAATACTGATATTTTTGCTCATTATGAAGGGCAGAACATCTGACCATTTTGAGAAAAATCTATAAATCTTTAATTATTGCCGAAGAAAAACATTATAAAAATATAAAGAAGCCTTGAATGTAGTTAAAAGTGAACTGAAAATGGAACAGGAAGGAATTTCAACCGCAATTAATACTTGTAACATTCACAATGAATATTTTGTGAAGTCTGCAAGTTCCTATGTATCTTTAAGTCGTGAACATGTGATTGTAAAAATTAACTATACAAATAAGTCCTTAGTATTGTCGTGTAGCTGTGGGTATTTGGTAAACCAGTTTTTGTAGTTTCTTATTTTTGGAGTGCAAAATTGAAACAAGTTGTGCAATATTGTATTTTACAAACTCCCCTTGTGTAATATTGTTTTTGATTCTGGAATATTACAAGCAAAGACAAAGCTAGCTTCAGTTGTTCAATCTGCATGCTGGTAAACATGGTCATAACCCTACTCTGTGCCTGAAGTTTGTCCCTTAATGGCAAGCGGTGGAATAGCCGAGTGGTCTAAAGCGTCTCGCTGCAGAGCGCGAGGTTGCTCGCCGTGGAGGTTCAAGTCCTCCCTGGGGCATGGGTGTGTGCGTTTGTCCGTAGGTTAGTTGACCTAGGTTTAAGTAGTTTGTAAGCTACGGACTGATGACCACGCAGTTTGGTCCGATAAATTTACAAACATTTGAACCTTAATGGCAACAATTTAGTTTTCCTCAACTGAGATTCAACAGGAAATTCTTTGCTGAAAACACTGTGGTTAATGTTGTGATGGCATTTGAGGTTACTGGCTTTGTACTATGACAATGCCATTTGACACAAAATATACATTGGTTTACTGTTCCTTTTCAGAAATACAAATTGTTCCTCCCATTCTTCGTTAAACACTCTGTTCTCTTCTTCATATTTACACTTCTTAGATAACATTATAACTGTTAGGATACGAGGAAAAATCACAAGTTTCAAACGTTCAAATATTTGTAAAGCTTATGGGATGTAACTGTGGGGTCTTAAGTCCCTAAACTTACAAATTACTTCTGATCTAACTTATACTAAAGACAACACAAACATCCATGCCCAAGGGAGGATTCGAACTTCCGACGTGGGAGGCAGTGCGATCCGCAACATGGCGCCTCAGACCACTCGGCTACTTAGACACTATTACAGCACAGACTGTTAGCTACGAATGCGACTGGCTACTTTAAGTGCTGACTGCTACTAACAGTCATTTTCCAGAAGATATGTCACATAAAAATGTTGTGATCATTGTCTCTTGCCTTACTTTGCCATACTTCACTACATTTCATATGGTTTCATTTTATAGCAATAACTGCACAATCAGGACCCACATTAAATATGTCAGACACTTTGTTTAATTTACTAACAACATAAAGTGGAGTTTTAACTTCAGCACATGATCTGTGTTTTTGCAGAGGCATGAAGCGTCGTGTATGGTGCCAGGCAGGTGGGGCTTGTTGCTTCCACACAGCTTCTCACCCTGTGACAATCAATGTGGCTTTTATACCAAGCTGGCTGGTCTTGCTTCCTCTGCTCCCCACTATGACCTTTACAAATCAACCATCTTAACAGTCATCATATTACACACACTGCCACATCTTACTCAGAGCTGTTACAAGGCTGGCGTGGTGCTGAACTGACAAATAGATAAGAAAGTTCCTCCATTGTCGGTCTAATCAAGGATGTTTCATTTGTATTATATAAGTGTGAGTCACTTTTTACGTATTAGAACAAGAGCTGCATTCCACTGAAGCCAGAGCCACATGCAGCTCATGAGCCGCATTGTGGCGACTCCTGATATAGACGAATATCAATATTATTGTACCTTGTGAAACTTTAGGACAGGTATGGCATAATTTGGCAGAGCCAGATGGTATCAAGATATAGTTATTCACTTAGAGATTATATTTAAACATATTCACTTCAAGATATTATTACCATGTAATTAACAGGAGACAACAACATTTATGTTTATTTAATCAGTCATCTATGCTCCTAATTAACGACTTTCGTCTTCATAACCAAATTTCTTGTATGTTTATAACTGTGTAATTAGATAAACGATATTAAAGCTTTGTAAACGCCAATAAAACTCAATCTAGTTTGATAACATCTGCATAAAAAAGGCACCTTTTAAATTCAACTTAAAAGTGTAAGCATTTTCCAAAACCACATTAAAAGTTCACAAAACTACTGATGTATAAAACTAAATAACTTTTTGAAGTATTATATTTCACTAAAAAGAATGTGACACAGTGAATAAATGACATCTTTCTGAATATGCCATAACATCTGGAGTGATGTCATTGAGATGTGAAATATGTATATTATGTTGTAAAATAAACATTCTTGATTCTTTTGTAAGTTACCACAAAATCAGTAGGTACATTACTTAACATTACTTGAAGTGGATATTATCTTAAAATTTGTTTTAATCATAAAACATTACTTGAAACCACACCTTTGAAATCAATAGCCAAACTCTTCATAACAGTCAAATTAAACGTAGTATAATTTACATATCATATGGAGATAGTAAATAACTGACACAAATATAACTTTTAATTTCATAGAGATACTGTTAACATCTGTTCTACCTTTTTTTCATAATTATCAAACTCTTCTGCAATCCAATTTATGTTAAATGGATTATGATTATTTACTTGCAATTCGAAGGCTGCAAAACAACCAAGCTTTCTGTGACATGAAAAACAAATAAGAGTCCTGCAGTGGTTGAAAGTGGATGTTTTCTGTCGTAGGTCCCAAATTTGTACTATGCATTGTGACACAATATCGAATTAAGTAAGATATTGGTTTCACAAATCGTCATCATCCTGTATCATCGTTCAAGCAATACCTTAGGAGCATTTCACATGTTTTCTACAAAAGGCGCCGATAGAAGCTGGAAATACACAACACAGTATCATCATGGGGACTGCACTTCACAAGCAAATACTAAGTACCTATTTTCATTTGAAGCCCTTAGTTACGATAGTCCTTAAAGGTTTCATAATGTAGAGCATATGTGATGTAACTGAAACTGTGTAAAAAAGGTAATTAAATTCCAGTACACTGTTGTTTTAATGATCCCTACTGGAACACCTGTATCATTTCCGTGACACTTCCTTCCCTTTATCATAAAGGTACAAACTAAGATGTCTTTCTTTGCACTCTTTTGATGTACTCTGTCAGGAATCCAAATCACAAGGGAATACTCCAAAAGAGGGAACAAGTGTAATGTAGGGAGTGTCTCCTTAGTAGATTTGTATCTTCCAAGTATTCTGATTATCTATCCCCATAAGATTTTTGTGTGTTCCTTCCAATTCAAGTCTGTCATAAGAATTATTAAGTTTTTAAGCATATATAGTCCCTTGTGAATAGCAGACATTGCGAAGGTAGGGTGGCTTGTGTTCTTCAATAATACAGATAGCTGGGTCGTAGGTGCAACCACAGTGAAGGAGTATCTGTGGAAATGCCTCACAATCATGTGGTTTCTGCAGAGAGGCGGGAGCCTTTCCAGTAGCTTCAAGGGCAAAATTGATTGACTGAACTGGTCTTGTAACATCAACTAATGTGTTGCCTAACAGTTACTATGTACAGGTGAAAGTAAGGGAAACTACAGCTGTTACTTTTCCTCGGCACAGACAACCCCACAGTATGAATATATGCTTATTGCATGATCATGGGTAAAATAGTGCCCCCACCCCACCATTCAGATCACAAGGTGGGAACTGCTCAGGAGAATGTCATCATCAACAAAAACAAAACTGCTAGGCTACAGATTGGAATGTGAAATGACTCCCTTAATCAGATAGTGAAGATAGAAAATTAAAAAAGGCAAATGGACAGGTTGAAGTTTGACATTGTGAGGATTAGTGAAATTTGGTGGAAAGAGGAACAGGAATTGTGGTATGGTGAGTACAAGATTATAAATACAAAATCAGTTGGGATGACATAGGAGTGGGTTTACTAGTGAATAAGAAAATACATTCCTCAAAACAATTAGGCGATCAGGTGAGATATCATACACAGTATACATATGTTAATGCATTTTATTCACTTATTGGTTACAGTTGTAATTTGTGTTTGTTATAGTATGATATTTTGCTGTCTCAACTCTTTACATATCCATACTATCCACTCACAGAATGAACAACGGCCATGGCAGAACTGACATGCAGAAAACATAACCCCCTGGCTACTACCTGCTGATTGGCTTTTGCCTTCCAATAAGATACATGATTTTGCCTATCAATCACTTTCCAGGGTAACAAACTTAAAGGCGTACTCATATGTTACTGACAAACAATCAACATCTTAGATGTATAATGTTGGTATCAGATAACTGAAAAATTCACAGTATGTAGGGGAATAATGCAGCAGCATGCAACAGTTAACTGGCATGAACAGGACCGCTGCATAGTGGTCAAAACGTTGACAGTCCCTTTGCTAAGTGTTTTAAAAATGACGTGGCCTAATACCCAGAATTGTTTTATTCAAAATGAGACTGGCCATGGAATCCTACAAACTTATATCTTTACTTGAGGTTTACATGACGTTTAATTAGAGCGTGGCATCATGAGGCTACCATGGTAGTGAAAATGTCATTCTCGTTGCCTTGTAGTGTGGTGTGTGATCACTTTGGATGACCAGTAAAGTTGCACACCTAGGAGGAATGCACAGTACAAGGTAATCAATCAGCTATTGGGGGATATTTGGCCAGTCTTCCAGGAATGAAATATCCAACTCTGTAACCACTGTGGGAGATGTTGGTCTGGCTGAAATGTATCTGCCAAGTGCATCCCAGACTGCACAATCAGGTTTAAGTCTGGTGAACAAGTTTGCCGCTCCATTTGTTCAATTTCCTCAGCTTCAAGCATGTTATCCACATGTGAAGCTGTATGGGGATGTACGTTATTATCCACCAAATGGAACCCATCTCTTATCGCAGCAGCGTAGGGAACAACTAAAGGCCAAAGGGTCTTTTCTCTATTCCTCTCAGCAGTCAAAGTGCCATTCTGAACGACATAGAGGTCCGTTCGTCCGGCAATACTGACTCCTGCCCATTCATCCACCACCATGATGTGGTGATGTTCCTGGCACATAAGCAGGACTGTACTGAGTTCCACGTTCTTTCCTGATGATCGAATAACTATTGTCCAGTTGAACACAAAAGCTTGACTCATCTGAGAACAGAACCGCGCATGATTCGGTACAATTCCAATCCTGATGCTCCTCCATCCAGTTTATGTGGGCTAAATGGTGTCGTGGGTTTAATGGGACACACACAATAGGCCTCTGTGTATAGAGGACATATACCTGAAGAGTATTTAGGACTGTTCTTGTTGATATTGCACATCCTGTTGCTGCCTGGAGGGTGTGTTGCAACTGAGTTGCATTCAGCCTCCTGTCTCATTGGGCTGTTAACCGGAGATAACGGTCATCTCTCTCTGATATTACCCATGGACATCCTTGCCATTACCTTCTTTTAATGATTCCTGTTATCTGAAATCGTGTCTGGGTCCTGGAAATTACACTTTGGGACACTCCAATAACTGCAGACATCTCCCTCCGTGTCTTTAGAAGGCGACTATGGACTGGGGAAAAGATACGCCATCTTGTAAAATTTTGTTCAGAGCATAATTCACTCATGGACACTTGGTATGGGAATAATGGAAGAAGGTTTTATACTTGGAAGAGACAGTGACACCAATAGGTAACAGATGGATTTTATAATCATCTGACATACAGTTTAGAACAAGGTTTTAAACTGCAAGACATATCCAGGAGCAGATTTGGACTCTGATCATATCTGATTGCTTATGAACTGTATATTAAAATTGAAGAAACTGCAGAAAGTTAGGAAAATGAGGAGAAGGGAGATGGATAAAGTAAATAAACCTGAGGTTCTTGAGTTTCAAAGGGAGCTTTAGGCAAGGATTGATGGAAATAAGGGGGAGGGGGGGGGGGCGGGAGACGTAACACATTAGGAGACAAGTGGGTGCTTCGCGAGATGAAATAGTGAAGTAAATGAAACAAGTACAGTTGACTACAGATGACAAAAAATGAACTACAGGACAAATACAGTTATGTAGACGAATGTGTGTGGTGAAAGATTCACATCACTTCAGGAAAATAAAAGAAACGTTTGTTGGAAAAAGAACAGCTGTATTAAAACCAATGCTGAGCAAAAGAGGGAAAATGGTTGAAAGAATATATAGAGAGGCTCTAAAGGAATATCATCAAGACAGAATTGTAGAGAAAGAAAATCATGTAGATGAAGATGAGATTGGAGATATTGAACTAAGAGAAGAATCTGACAGAGTACTGTAACACCTTAATTGAAGTCTATGGTAAAACCATGGATTACACAAGGAAAACATATTTTTTGTAAGGCAAAAAGGAAAATGTCTTTGCCAGCAAATAATAGTCTCACTGCTAATGATTTAGCTAAATACAAGGAACAGTGTGAAATATTAAGAAAAGTAATTCAGACATCTAAACTAATCTACTATGAGAAGAAGAGAGCAATGACAGGTAACAAAATGAAAACAGTATAGGGTATAGTGAAAAGGAGACTGGTTGAACCAGAAAGAAACAGGAGCAATTGCATTTAAGAGTAGATGACACATTACTAACCGATGGATGCAGCGTCTCAAATTTATTTAACAATCTGTTACTGATAGTATGGGATTGTTAGGGTCAGTAAATAATGTCTTTGAACATCTGAAACTAGCAATTACAAATAACTTGTCGCTCACTTCAACAAAAGATAAAAGTTTCATAACAAAATCTTTAAAAATGAAGCATGCCAGTGGTTGCAATGAAATATCAAAAAAGTTAATTAAGGAATATTCTTGTTAGTTTAGGGACAAATTTCTGTTAGACTAAAATATACAGATATTAAACCTCAATCCAAGAAACGGAGTAAAGAGATACCATCAAATTATGGACCTGTGGGGACACGAAAAATTACTATTTGTATTTGTATTTTCTGATCTGTATTAAGCTAATTGGTATTCTCTGTTATTATCTTTGATCATTAACAAAAAATAGTACAGAAAACTGTTCTTCTCTTGTCACTGTAATTACGCTTCCATGGTGTGTGATGTGCAAGGTAGAAGTAAATAAATGTATGGAAATATAAGTCTTAAATTTAATATTTAATGAACAGTGTGCTACAAAATTGGTGACCCCGACCTGATCGACAAGACGACAGTTGCGACGAAATTTTTCGGCGAAATTTTCGACAAGATTTTCGTAACTTGAGTTCGACGTATTCTGTGTCCAACAATACGCAAAATGTCGACAGGAGAAGCAAACGGTAATCAAGGGAATCGTTCTGAATGTAGCAGTAAAATGGAAATTGATACGGTAAGCGTTAAGCTACCGCCGTTTTGGACGGAAAAGCCCGACATCTGGTTTTGCCAAGCCAAAGCGCAATTTACGATCGCTGGTATTGTTACGGAGGCGACTAAATTTAACTATTTGCTCGCTCAGCTGGAGCCAAAATTTGTTGTAAATATATGGGATCTAGTTACGAGTAACGAGAACAACAAATATTCTCTCACAAAAGAACGTCTACTGAACATATTCAGAGAAAGTGAAGAGCGCCAAATTAAAAAAAAAACTTTTGAGTGGCTTAGAACTTGGCGACATGAAACCTACCCAATTATTAAGAAAAATGAGGAGCTATGCAGGTACAAATGTATCAGAAAAGATCCTAAAAACACTACTACACTTTCAGGTAGTATTCGAAACATTTTAGTTATGTCTGACGAAACAGTGGATAAGATAGCTCAAATGGCAGATCGTATGATCGAATTAAACGCTGTTGAGGAAGTTCAAATTGCTTCCACCCATTCCATTCCGTCAACATCGTCTTCTTTGTCAGTACAAGATCTTCTCGTGAGAATTGATGAATTGGAAAATGGGATTAAAATGCTTCGAACACTCGCACTCGCAGGCAAAGATCGCGCAGTAGAAGTAGAAGCAGAGGAAGATACGATAAAAACGGCAAATACTGTTATTACCATTTTAGATTCAGCACACGATGTAAGCCTGAAAAATGTGTTCAGCCTTGCCAGTGGCAAATAAGGAAAACTAGAAATGGTAGACACAATAGCGGCTGAGTGTTCTATCCCAGTGCACACATTAGGCCGCCAATATCGCCTATTTGTCAAAGATCGAAATTGTGGAAAATATTTTCTGGTAGATAGCGGTGAAGATTTTACCGTTATACCAGTTGCAAGAAGCCAGAAAGGTCAACCCTCTGACTTCAATCTTTATGCCGCAAATAGATCAGAGATAAAAACTTATGGTTCAAAACTGTTAAACATTGACTTAGGATTCAAACGCAATTTTGAATGGCCATTCATAGTATCAGACGTATCAAAAGGCATAGTTGGAGCCGATTTTCTTCATCATTATGGGATACTGGTTGACCTCAAAAATAAAAAGTTGATAGACAACACCACCAAATTAAAAACTGTAGCAGAAGTAACCACTGTGGATGCTAATGATTCAGTAAGCTCACTCTATGCAACATGCCAGTTTTCAAAACTTTTAGAGAATTTTCCTGATCTAACTAAACCATCTATAGTACCAAAAGCATTGAAGCATAATGTGCAGCATTATATTACTACATCTCCTGGTCCACCAGTATACAGTAAGGCTCGTAGATTGGACCCACATAAGTTGAAAATTGCTAAACAAGAATTTCAATTTATGTTAAATAATGGTATTATATGTTCATCGAAAACACAATGGGCTAGTCCACTACACCTTGCTAAGAAGCCAACTGGTCAATGGCGAGTCTGTGGAGATTATCGCCGTTTGAATGACAGGACTCTCCCAGACTGGTATCCAATTCCACGAACTGATGATGTAAATTTTATGCTATAAAATAAAAATATATTCTCAAAGGTAGACCTACTCAAAGCCTATTACCAGATTCCACTAGCTGAAGAAGATAAGCCAAAATCAGCCGTTATAACACAATTTGGTCTCTATGAATTTAATTATATGTCATTTGGACTTCGCAATGCACCTAGCACATTCCAAAGGTTTATACATGAAGTTGTGAGAGAACTAGAATTTTGTTTTCCATATTTGGATGACATTCTAATAGCATCTGAATCACCAGAGCAAAATGTTGAGCATCTAAATTTACTTTTTGAGCAGTTGAATAAATATGGTCTTGTCATAAATGTTTCCAAATCAGTATTTGGTGTACAACAGCTAACATTTTTAGGAAATTTAATCGCGCCTACTGGAACAAAGCCAGATCCAGGGAGAGTTGCAGCAATAATGAACTACAAACGACCCAAAACAGTTCGTGAACTTAGAAAATTCTTAGGGATCATCAATTTTTATCGTCGACTTTTGGGTCATGCAGCTTAAAACCAAGCATTGCTGAATGATTTCCTAAAAGGAACAACAAAACAGGACCGACGACATATTAACTGGACAGAAGAAGCAATTGCTCAATTCGAAAAATGCAAAGAAGATCTAGCAAATGCTGCACTTTTGACATTTCCTGGTTTGAACAATCAGCTTGCATTATTTGTGGATGCATCAGATTTTGCAGCAGGTGCTGCATTGCAACAATGGCAAGATGGACAGTGGAGACCAATTGGATTCTTTTCAAAAAGGTTTACAACAGCACAGAAGAAGTATTCCACATATGATAGAGAGCTGCTTAGCGTCTATATGGCTGTCAAATATTTCAAATATCTGTTGGAAGGAAGAGATTTCATTATTTATACTGACCATGCTCCTCTAACATATACATTTAAACAAAAGAATGAAAAAGCAACACCAATTCAATTACGTTACCTCCAGTACATTTCAAAATTTACCACTGACCTACAGCATATATCTGGTAAAGAAAATTTTGTTTCTGATGGTCTATCAAGGTTTGAACTATGATGACATAGCCCAAGCACAAGAAGATGATGATGAGCTTCGTCAACTACAGGCCAGCCCTCACACATCACTTAAGTTAAAACACCATCTGACACATGGAGGAAAACAAATCATTCGCCCTTATATTCCTAAACCAATTAGATACCCTATTTTCCAACACTATCATAATCTGGCTCATCCAGGCATTAACACAATAGTAAAAATGATCTCATCAAGATTTGTCTGGATCAATTTAAAAAAGGATGTCCAAAACTGGGCAAAAACATGTATTGCATGCCACAAAAACAAAATATCACGACACACTAAAACACCAGGTAGGATACTTTCCCAGTAACGATAAACGTTTCAAAATTGTTCACCTTGATTTGATAGGACCAATGCCTCCTTCTGAAAAATATATTTATTGTTTAACATGCAATGACAGAGTTACAAACTGGACAGAAATTGGACATACAAGCAGAGGCAGTAGCACAAGCATATTTCAATTGTTGGATCACTAGGTTTGGAACACCATGTCAAATAGTGACTGATCAAGGCAGGCAATTTAACTCTGAGCTATTCCGAGCACTGTCAAAACTATGCGGTTGTAACCAAACACAAACTACAGCATACCATCCTCAATCAAATGGAAAAATTGAAAGATTTCATCGCACACTTAAAGCAGCTATCCGTGCCCATGCAACTACCAAATGGACTCAAGTAATACCTGTAATCCTCCTTGGCCTGCGATGCTCCATCAGAGAGAACAGTAATGCTACAATTGCAGAAATGGTTTATGGGTCACCCATCAGAATACCAGTTGATTTTTTTCAAGAGTATGCAAAAAAATGGGGTGCAGACTTACCTCAATTCGTTTCACAACTGAAGCAGTACATGAAACGTCTGAATCCTGTACAATACTCCCACAAAGCAAAAGAAAGACCTTTCATACACACGGATCTCAATGAGTCAACACATGTATTTGTGCGAGTTGACCAAGTCAAAAAAGCATTAGAACCTCCATATGAAGGCCCATATGAAGTAATAGAAAGAACCCCAAAATTTTTTGGTGTTAAAATAAAAGACCAGGTCAAGAATATCTCCATTGATCGACTGAAACCTGCGTACCTCATGAATCATAATGAGAAACAGCCTGAAGACACTTCAACTGAACGGTCAGCCTAGGTCAAACAACCAGACACAACCGCCAGTGGAAAACTGAGAAAAACAAGATCCGGTCGTGAAGTTCGATTTCCTGCAAGATTAGTTGAAGAACTGCAGTGTTAAGTGACTGTAAGACTGAGAAGGGGGTGATGTGGGGACACGACAAATTACTATTTATATTTTCTGATCTGTATTAAGCTAATTGGTAATCTCTGTTATTATCTTTGATCATTAACAAGAAAGAGTACAGAAAACTGTTCTTTTCTTGTCACTGTAATTACGCTTCCATGATGTGTGATGTGCAAGATAGAAGTAAATAAATTAGTAAATAATTAGTTCAAAGAGGGATCCACTACCCAGGAACAAACATTTTCAATAACTTTTCAGATACCATAAAAACTTAGCTAGCCAATTCCTTGTGATCCATTGTTGAATTTTTTAATAGAACCAAATGATATATTGTAGGCTATGTATTAATACTATCATCATCATTATTTCCTCTTGCACACACACACACACACACACACACACACACACACACACACACACACACACACACACATTTACATGTTCAACATCCATAATGATCTCAATGCGGGTATAGAGAACAAACAGGTAATTTAATCTAATCTAAAGCCCCTTGAGTAGACAACATTCCATCAGAGCTACTGAATTCTCTTGGAGAGCGAGCAATGAAAACACTATTCCACATGATGTGCAAGTGTACACAGTGGAATTCTCTAAAGTGAGAAGTGATTGTCAATAAAAACAGCCAATAAAATATGTATATTACATGTGTGTTGTCAACAAAAATGTGGAATAGAAAGTGTATGCCAAAAGAAACTGTAAGTAATAGACAGCAGGATGATGATCGAAATATTCCTACTTACCAAATTTATGTTTTCACAGTGGAAGTAGCGTTTTAAATCCTCAAAACATTCAAACAAATTATTTGCTTGCAGACGCCAATGCTACCATTATCTAATTATACGTATAGGGTCCTATATGACGACAAAATGAAAACCAAAATAAGATATATGGCTTTTCAGGCCTAAATTTACACACAGTATGATACTAAAGTCAATGTATGATGATGGCACAGAGGTGCTGAAACATGTTTGGGAGGAACGTGAAAACAGTGTTTTGCATATAAGACGCACCTCATACACAGAATTTTTTGTTGTGCTAGATGTATGAGACAGGCAAAATATCCTCAGACTTCAAGAAAAATGTAATAATGCCAATTCCAAAGAAAGAACGTGCAGATGGGTGTGAAAATTACAGAAGAATCAACTTGATAAGTCATGATTACAAAATTCTAACATGAATTATTGACAAAATAGTGGAAAACTGGTAGAAGCTGACCCCACAGTTAGGATTTAGGAGAAGTGTAAAAACAGGTGATTTAGTACTGAGCCTAAGACTTATTTTAGAACAGAAGTTACCAAGAGACAAATCTATATTTTTGGCTTTTGTAAATTTAGAGAAAGCTTCTGACAATATTGACTCGAATACACTGAAGTTAGCAGGGGTAAATATATGGAACAGAAGGTTATTTACAACTTGTACAGAAACAAGAAAGAAGTTATAAGAGTCAAAGGGCATGGAAGAGAAGCATTAGTTGGGAAAGAAGACAGGACTGTAGCCTTTTCTTGATGTTGTTTAATCTGTCATTGAGTAAGCTGAGCTAGGAGAAATATGGTATGAGAATAAAGATTCAGGCAGAAGGAATAAAAACTTTGCAGTTTGCTGAATTCATTATCATTCTGGCACAGTCAACAAAGGCCCTGGAAGAGCAATGAAACAGAATGCACAATGTCTTGAAAGCAATGTCTCAGATGAAATTTCACAAGAGCAAACCAGGGGTAATGGAATTAGTCACATGATGTTGAGGGAATTATATTAGGGAACAATACAATATAGATACTAGGTGAGTTTGATCCTAGGGTAGTAAAATGACTTACAATGGTTAGAGAACAGAATATATAAACTGCAAAATGGCAATGGAAAAAAAATGGCATTTCTGATGTAGAAAAATTGTTAACATCAAATATTAATTTAAGTGTTAGGAAGTCTTTTCTGAAGGCATTTGCCTAGAGTGTAGCTTTGTACATGAGAAGAGCCTGCCACTGGAACTTTCCAAACATCTCCATGAGGCTTTCGCAATTACTGAATTAACCCATAATGAAGCATGCTACTCTCCATTGTATCTTCTTTGTCTTTTCAATCAATCCTACCTGATATGGACCTCACACTAATCAGCAATATTCAAGTATCGTCCGAATGCGATTTTTGTAAGCTTTATTCTTTGTTTAATGACTACACATCCAGAGCAGTCTTCCAGTCAATCTCAGTCTGGCATCTGACTTACCCTCAATATATTTTATGGAACTAACTGCTTCCAATGAGTCTTCTGCAACTGTATAACTATATATTAACGACTCTTCTATCTAATTACATAAAATTACTGACTTTTTTAATTTTGAGAATCAATTGACACTCCCTGCACCATGCTTTGATACACTGCAGCTGCTCCTGAATTTCATCACAGTTTTTCAGCATTTATGGTAAGTTGATAGTTTCAGAGGAACTGGCAGGAATCAAAGAAAATAGACTTGTACTGTACTGATCCAAAGCTCAGAACAGAAACAAAAAAATTCAGAAGTCATATTTTAAATGCAGTAATGTTTTTTGGAGTCACTAAAGATGTAAAAAGTTATCTCAATTTTTAAATGTAGGCAAAAACTAAAGAACAATCTCAGTTGTGCTAATATTTTGAAATTATTTCTGGCCGTTCTACACACACAAACAATCAGCTGCTTTGAAAACCAAACATTCCAAAGTAACAATCAGTCTGGGTTTTGAAAAGTGATAAACAAAACAGTAGCCATGCTAGAAATTATAGATCAAACATTAGCAAGTCTTGAGGACAAAAACATGGTATTACTGATATTAAAGGTGAAGCTTTTTATTGCATTCCTGTTCACACTCTACTAAGGAAACAAACATTTTCTGCAATCGTATTATGTGTGACGACTTCTTATTGAAACAATATCTTTAAATCATAAATGTAAATTCCTCCTTAATGGACATTGGCGAGTTGTCTCAAAAGGACCTACACTGAGGTCCTTCCTCTTCATGACAGCAGTTAGTTATTCGCCTAATAACATAGTACACTCTGTCATATATTATGATGATGATACTGCTCTACTTACTACACAAGAGAGCATTTGAAATCTGAATTTGGGTAACAAAAGAAATTCTTGATGATAAAAAAAAGTCTATGGGACTTAACTACGGGGTCATCAGTCCCTAAACTTACAAACTACTTATGAACTAACTAAGACTATGGACGGCACAAATATCCATGCCCGAGGGGGGATTCGAACCCCCGACCGTAGTGGCCGTGCAGACCGTGATTGAAGCGCCTCAGTCTCCTCGGCCACCGCGGCCGGCCCTTGATATCTTGGACTGATTTACAGCTACGAAACTCTTTTGTATCACCGATAAAACCCGAAAATCCTTAATGGAAATTTTAAATGAAGTAGAAAAATAAGTCAGTAAAACTTTTAGGCTTTTACATTGAATCCACCATGACTGGGCAGAACATAACAATAATATATATGAATAGCTATGTGTCTATGGCCAATGGCTGTGCTACAGTGGATACACTTGTTCCTGCTAGATCACCACAGTTATGGTCTATCATGTGTGGATAGTACTTGAATGGGTCACCATTTGGGTGTGTTGAGTGCTATTGGAAAGCAGGGTGCACTTACACCTTGTGGGGCCAACTGTTGAGCTATTTCATTGAGACACAGCAGAACTGGTCACAAAAAACTGAAACAAGGGTTGGGAGTGTGGAGCGCTGATCTCCCTCCCTCCCCCCTGGATACTGAATTCGTTGACTGATGGCCTAGGGAGAAGGATTACAAGGCAGCCTATTGGTATCTGTTGGGTGTCTCAAGGCCTGTAGGATGCAGTTTACAGTTTACATATGACACACTAAATGGTCATACCTCATTTTGAAGCTTGGAGAGGTATTTAGCCTGGATTACCTTAGGTGACATACTGTGGACTATTTCAGTCGCCTATTTCATACAGTCCGTATGGGGACACTCCCTGAACACAAACAGTGTCTTAAATTTATTTTAAAGATTCAAAGAGGCCATATGGAGCACTAGCACCGTATTTTTTCCAGACTCAGAATATTAACAATTTTAAAATTATACATCCATGTACATGTGATATATATTAAAATAATATTTCAGAATTTATTTCGAATGGAGATTTCATGAACACAACATCAGCCGTATTCCAATGTAAAGAAACCACTAAATGAGACAGAATAGGACTATGTAATGGTTTGTAATGTCGTCATTCATTTAGGTACCCAGACAGGGAAGTACGCCAAGGGTACTCCAGTTGGAAGTCCTGGGCCTCGAAAAGGTTCTGTGAATTTCTTAAGCATACGATGCCCCCTTACTCCGCAGATCAGCAACTTTAAGCAAGGTGTGACAATGCAGCAGTGCAAGACAGGCCGGCTGGGTCCACTGCATCTGGGGAGGGAAATGCTGTGGCAGTGCAAACCAGCCATGATGTCCACTCTCGCATGGAGTGTAAACAGCATTCTAGCCATCAGGCCCTGATACGAACTTGCATATTGTGTTACACCTAAAATGACAGGTTAGAATGTCCACAGCACTATGCCAACTGTCATAATTGTTGAAAAAAGGCACATCAGAAATGTTTGTCGTTCAAATGCACAGTATGTAGCCTCAGAATAAGTGGATACTCAGGAAATATCATTGTCGGGACTTGCTCCCAAAACAATACAAACAAGCAACCTTGTTGAAACAACTCCACCTGCAAGTAGGTATTGGCAAGGCAGTTTCATTGTTGAATTCACTAACATGCTCATCTCTGTGATCTCCTCCAATATCTCCAGTCGACAGGCACCACTATGATTATAGTAAACAATGCATCCCTCAGCTCAGCCAATTCACTACTGATGTTACATATAAATGACACTAGTTCAGCTAACCCTTTTCGGTTTGATACTTTTCAGCCTTTTGCTTTTCCTACTTCAGTCTGACTCAACGTTCTCTACTTGTCATTGGAATCCATAAAGTCTGAATTTTAAGACGTCTATGTAGACGACATTGACTGCGTTTCAGAATTTGAATTTCACATACTTTGAAACCATCAGCTCGCCCGCATTTTTTATATCCTAGGGAGTCTCCCCTGGCTTCCTCCAAGTCAAGGAGGAGCTCGTGTGCGGTGCGCATTGCTAAGGTGCGCCAAAATCAACAGATGCCGTTAGGAATGACGTCCAATCTGCTCTGGGACATGCATTCAAGGGCAGGTGATCAGCCGCACACTCTACCAACCAGCAAGTTATATAGACAGACTGCACTGGCCATCCAGACAGTGTTTAATGTACTATGCGAGTGACCATAAGGAGTGTACGTCAGTGTGTCAGGACTGCCTAGCACAGTGCAGGATTATAAAAGTGGATTGTTGTCTTCTGTTTATTCATATAATTTTGGGAAGATGTGATTCATCTGTAAAGGAGACCACGTACAGAACACTAATCTGACCCATTACTGAGTTATCTTGTAATGTTTGCGATGCCAACTACACTAGTTTCAAAGACATAGAAGCAATTCACAGGCAGGTTGCTAAATTTGTTACTTGTATTATGGATATGGTTCAGGAACACAAATGAGAATTATTCGAGGAGAAATTTTAAGGAATTTTAGAGGGCTGGCATTTGAAGCTGACTGCAGAAAAGATAATGACTACTGGTGGTATGAGGTATACTTTTCAGTGAACCACATTGGGTCTTGAGGAGGATGTATGTACATGTAAACCTCTTCAATTGTCTACTATGATCACTCAATATCAGATGCTGTTTATGCCTGTTATATACTGTATCACACCTGGTAGCAACATTAAACAAGAGTATCATTAATGGACATCATACATGGCACAGAGCATTGCACCTTTAATTATTTACTTACCCACCAAAGGTGTGCATGTATAGAAAGCTACATTGATTTCTGATAATTGATTCTGCATGTTTCCTTCATAAATCCATAAACATTGTTGTTTTTGTTATATTCCCAATAAGCATAACTAAAGGATTAATATTGTCTGTAAAATCGTACTGCAAGACATTAAAGAGGCATTGAAAATTTATTTAAGGTTATCTGAACTTAAATTTGGAAGAAGACAATAAGATAAACTGCCAAACGGGTGTCAAAAAGTATTAACTCGTCACAACCCAGAAGTAAATCAGAAGATTACTGCAGTTATTTCAGTGGCTAGAACAAACAAGTATACTTGTTTAGTTCTAATATCATCTACTGCAGCCACATAAAAGGAGTATAGAATATATAAATTTCAAACTCTGCAGGAGGTAACATTTCTATGATGGCAATAAAGGTGAAGCCTGACATTATACTACATATATTTTTCTGTAACATTTATCATATGGGATTGTAGTAAAGAAGACGTGTATGTATCTGTCACAGAAAGACATATAGTCAATATCAACTACAATTTTAAATGCCTTCACTAAAAGAACAAAGTACTTCTTTTTCAATATCTGGATAATACCATATTTAAAAGTGTAATCTTTCATCAATTGCGACTACTTTTGCACCTTATTCAAATAGGTACTGAGATTTTCTGTATTATTTGAGAGAACCTAAAGTGTTGGACAAATTAGAGATTAGCATTTAGAAGTTATTTAATCTCCATTTTCAAAGAATAAAGGTAACATATGTAAACTGGCAGTGGAGACATAACTACTAGAAATATTTGATTTTTCTGTGTGTTCTATAGTGGTAACTGGTGATCATGTGTTAATTTCCTGCCACATACTGTAATTGTTTCACTATCAATATGTGATTTCAATTGGAATTTGAGCCAAACAGTGTACTAAAATTTCTTCGAATTTATGCTGGTATGCAAACAAAACGGAATAAAACACGTTTTGAACTTTTTTTCTATGGTAAATAGAAACCACAGTGTTGAGTGTTGAACGATTGTGCAATGATTGTGGAAGCTCTAAAATCCACTCAGAAAAGTGACACAGCAGTCTGTGTTCTGCTGAGCATACTCAGATGGCATGCTATCTCTGATTCCTGCAAACTATAATTGTGCTTCATACCTGGCAGTTCCACATCAGTCAAGTGTTGCTGTAGAGTGGTTTTGGTTTGTTTTTAATTTTTTCTTTGAAAGTGCGCATAAAATATTTTGCAAGCAATAACTTGCAAATTGTGTATATGATCTGCAAAATACGCACTTTTCTGATAGATCGTTCGAGAAGAGTGTCCGAGTTAAAGAGTTAGGTAAAACTACATCAAATTTCAACTTCATAATGGATGGGCATAGTGCAGTGGTTACTATTCTGCCCACATTATGTGACTAGAAGCAGTCAGATTTCCCATTTAAAGTTCATCAGATATTTTTTCATGAGAAGCCTGATAGGTACAGATGAACTGCACTGTAAAGTGTTACAGGTAGAGTATGTACAATTTGTTGGCCTGGGGCTTATTCCTCCTGCTATCATTTCTTTTTAATTTTGTTTCTCAGAATATTAATTTATTTATTACAAAATTCAAACACATTTAAACTGTTCAATTTATATATGACACTTTAATATGTTACATTTACTTAATGTTACTAATCTTCAAGTCCAAATCTACATGTGGTGGTAAAAATGTGTGCACGCAAATTTAGTTTGAAATTATATGAATTTCCATGAAGTGAGTCCTGCAGTGCCTAAATTAAAAACAGAATACAGAAAATGTATAATTTAAGCGAGGAATATGTTTTACTGTGCTCCAGTGATGTAGAGGAAGGAACTTTAGTGCTTAATGTCCTGTCAACAGTATGTTCATTAGGGACAGAGCTTGTGTTCAGATTATCAGGAGAATGTTTGGGAAAGAATTCAATTGTGTCCTTTCAAAGGAACCATCCTGGCATTTACCTGGATTTATTTAGGTGAATAACAGTAAACATAAATCTGGATGAGCAGAGGTGGATAGCACACTGTATGCCCATTCCTCCTAAATGGGCATACAGTGTGCTATTTAGAGCAGTAAAGAGAAAATCTCACTGAAGAGCACAGACACTGAAACTTTGACAGGCACAGTAATAAAACTGAATCATTTGTTAACTTATGGGAAAATCCTTTTTTGAGATAGAGTACACACTCACACGCGTGTGATGGGGTACGTGTGTGGATATATACATGTGTGAATGCATCTGTGTGTACTATAGCTTTGAAAATGATTTGGACAAAAGTTAGAAAAGTTTTCAGTTTTTTTTCCTTAAAAAATTGTGCTTTTTAATTAAATGTTGTCAATGTTCTGTAAATTTTTTAGCATTACTCCTAAATTATTTGCTTTTCTAGAACTATTCTAGAGGAATCATTTATACTACATGATTCACGTGGCAGAAAGTCTTTTATGAGATGGGTCTACAGACATGTGTTGTGGCAGATGTCCAGATTCTTGAAAGTACTGCATTACATTACAGAGCAATAAATTAACGATTTATTAAATTTTCGTGATATTTGTAAACGAGACAATGCCATACTGCTTTCATATCTGTAACAGTTACATTGAGAGACAACTAGCAAGAAGTTACAGTACTAGACTTACATCCACACAATACTAAAGATTTTGTTAGCATAGAATATGCATGACACCTTACAGCAATGTTCATTTACACAGCTATCTATATACATAGCGAAGAATCTATACAAAACATTTGTACTTTATTCCAGAAAACACTTAACACAGATAAGAAGTATGCAAGATACAGACACACACACACACACAAAATAAATATCTTTAAAACAACTATTGTAGTACAGTAATTTTTTGATCTCTCTAATCAATGGACATGTAAAATTCTAGTTGTTGTTTTAAAAGAAAATAAACTGCCAGAAACAAATTGTAGTGGGAGTCACATGAAAGATATAATGAACTGTATTTATTTAGGCTGACTTCAGGTCCATATAACAAAACCAGAGGAAGATAGTGAGGATGGGAAGAACCATTATGTATTCCTTACATAGCTTAGATCTACTTTCTTCAATGTTAGTTACCTTTTGGTAGTATCAACAATTACAGCATTTTCTGTTGAGAAGATATCCCTTGGTAGCCCACAGATATTCCAATTTTGCACCTTGATTTCAGAACTCAAAATGTTCACAATATTGAAATCATCTGAACAGGGTATGTTCAGTTTTTTTATAAAGATGTGCCACTCTTTCATGCATTTACTCCTAGAATAATAGAAATACACAAAATACTTGTACTGATATATAATATTCCTTTGTACTTTGAAACTTACTAAATACAATTGTAATATTGATGTATGTTAATAATACTGTTAAATGAGATGATACAGGTATCTAATAGATATGGCTTAATTCCCTTTACACTGGGACATAATATCTATGGTAACAGATATTGAGACAGCCACATGGTGTGAAAACATTTTGCGACAAATATTCATTTTTGTCTGGGGGCTCACGAGCTTTAACTTTATTTGAGAAATGTGTCGACGTACAGACATATCAGCCACAGGGTTCTAATATTGTGAAATAAACAACATAAAGTTAACTTTCATGTGTTTTCAAAAATAGTAGTTAGTACACCCTTTTCTCTCATGAACTTGATTTTATTATGAATTTGTTTAGGTAATCATATGCAGGGAAGGAAAGCTGCGAACGTGTGATATCATCCCGTCGAAAACGAGTCAAACAGTCGCAATCACGGTTCTAGTGTTTTTGCATGTTTAGGAATTTGGTACGCAGCTGGTGGTTGTGAGTTTTAAAAATTGAACTTTCTCTATTTTAAACTCTCACCCCGACCTTCCCGCTCGCAAGGCGTAGAACTGGTTGGGAGTTACTGATACAGCGATCTAAGGAAATATCTAGGTTTAAGAATGAACGGGTTAACTGCAGAGAAAAAAATCTCGTTTTCGATAAGAAATTGGAGTATCCGAAATCCAGACGTTCTCACAAAGTATGGGTGATTTGAGCTCTAATGGAGGAGTGCTGTCAGAATTCTATGTATGCAGTAGGTGAAAGGATTATTTCAGAATGGATTGCGGCCATGCAACACCTGCTGTGGTCGGCTGCGGCAATTGGGCGCGTCTTCGCCAGGGAGAGATTTTGCGCTGATCTGTCCCTTCCTGCAGAAGCAAAAAATTTCCAAACGCTTTTACCATAACTGCAGTGTGCTGATCAGAGAACTTATAATCTAGATGCAGTGTATAATAATAAATAAATGTGGTCACGTGTGTATCTCCGAGGATCGGATCCCCGTCAGTTTCATAGTGGAGGAGGAGGGGTTGGGGGATCACGAGCTCAGGTGTGTGGTGGAGAGATGTTAGAACTTCCCCTGTACCTATCGATTTACTGGTTGCCAGTTAGGAGATAGAAGGCGCTTATACATAGAAAGTTGTGACGTGTACTTCATTGATCTGTGTGTCTATTTACCTTTAAAATGGTCGCTAGAGAGAGAGAGTATTACAATGTTTAAAATTGGTTTTTAGCATTACACCGAAATTCTTGTTAAAATTACATACGAAGAACAATATCTTCCGGGAATAATAAACGGCGGAAATTGTTACATAAGTTGTCAGAATTAAAAACCTTATATGGGAATAAAACAATCGATTTGTGGCGTAGGGATGGCAGCGGTGGCTCGTGGCGCACTTAATAAATATGCAATTTAATTGACTGCTGACCTGGTACGGCGCAGTCGCCATAAGAGTGCAATACGCCCCTGTCCTGGGTGTAGGGGTCGGCTGGCGGGGACGGTGTTGTTTAGAGATGTCGATGCGGTCATGACCATCATCGCTAAGTGCGGTATTGTTCTGTCCTTCCGGGTAGTGCAAGTGGCGTCATCCTTTGAGAAGCGGCCATGAGCGTGGAGGGGGTGGCGTCTGGCGGCGGAAGCGGCGGCGGCGGTGGCGGCTGACGGAGGTGGAGAGGCGGCGTGTCGGCCAGGTGTGTGGCTGAGGGTGGGGGTGGCGCAAGTACAGACATGTCGAGGGGGACTCCTGTGTGTTTGATTGATGTCAATCATCTTTCGTCCTTCCGGGAAGTGCATTATTGATTGATGATTTCGTCCTTTGATAAGCAATCTGCAAGTAGTGTCGATAACAATCAAAAGGGCCTAAATGCAATTACATGTTAACTGTCAATCATCCTTAAGTGCGCTGTTGTTCGAGTGTGGCGGCATCCTTTGATCTGCAGTCGAGCGATTAGTGCGTGTAAGGGGATTCCTGGCGTTGATGACACTAGCGTAGACGGTCGATTCTCACTGTGCTTCAACCTCCATTGCCCCAGCACTGACCAATAAGGTAAATTAGTACTTAACAAACTAATTAATGAAATTAATAAATTCTAGAAAGAGCCAAAATTCAATTTTCAAGTAAACTCTTAAACAATTTTACAATTCCAGTTTTTAAAGGAGCCAGGCGCTGAAAATTTAAATTTTAAAGAACATTCAAAATAGTTTAAAAGAATCACACATACTAATATCTTAAACTGCCAATGCCCCGTTAAGTTAGCAACCCTTAGGTTAGAATATTAACAACGTCCAAAATTCAAATCTCAAGTGAAGACTTAACCACAGCTTATGCGAACACTTGATATAATTTGTTAACTTGCATAATAGCACAATGGTTAAGCACCAACCACAATGAAGTGCTGAGAACACCTGCCAGCTAGGGAACAATATTTAAAGCAAGTAAGGTAGTAAACCGCTCCAGGTGATAAGCAGCTACAACCACTGAACACAACAGGTATCAGACCTTTAGGACAAACTTATATGGGATGGTAACCAGAGCCTAGAATACCACATTGTGAGACGGAAGACTGGCTGCAGTCAGTCTAGTCTACACACGAAATAGTCAAGAGAAGCAACAGGCCCTTTGTGAAGTTTACGCAAGCCTCAGTTACGGTAGAAATACGTCAAAATGCACAATTATACAGATAAAACAAATGATGAAAATGAAGATTAGACTGTCAAAAAAAATCCTCAAACCGGGCAGTTTTCAGGCGAGAGGAGGAAAATTACACTGCTAAAATTTACGCCAGCATCGTTGGCAGGTGACTGGCAGTGAGCGGCTACAAAGGAGAATACACACTGGTTTCACTTAGCGAATCAAAAAACAAGATGAAAGATAAATGATAAACGTCAAACAGGTAGGGAAGCAAATATTACGGCACACAACAACACACCAAACAAAATCCTGGACGCCGATATAACAGCTATGAAACTGCCACTGCAGGTCAACGTTTGGCACTGCCACAAACACCAGCGGCTCACAGGGCCCGCAGCGTGAGGTGGCCCATAGACAGTTGTTAATTAATTCTTGTACTCGCCATGACTGACGTCCAGCACAGAGCGAGTCAGGACCTTATTGGCGCACACGCATGAACATTAGAGCATTGATACCAACAAGTACTCCCTAAGTGGCATCAGGCAAAATAGCGAATCGATGCTAACAAGCCATGAAACTTCACACGCGCAAAGATGCTGTAAAATAGATTGCCGTAAGAAGTACAAATCGACCCACTCATCAAGGAATGTGACTTGAATAGAAGCCACAAGGTAGATGTAGTGACATGATGAGATAAAATAAGGAGAGAGAGATTTTTTCTAACAAAATTTTCATCAACAAGAAATCAAGAAATCATGAATTTAGCATAGAAGCGAAGTGGGTGGGGTACAAATTGCAGACCGAGACCAAGAGACAAATATAGTAAGCAGAATGAAATACATGTGGGTTGCCATTCTTATGAGGACATGAAAAGGCTTGCTCAGGATACAGTAGGGTGGAGACCTGCATCAAACCTGTCTTTGGACTGAAGACCACAACACCACTGTAGAATACTGTTTAACTAGGTGAAGTATACAATTTCAAGCTTACGGAAACTAGCTTTATTTAAAAGTAAACATAAGCTGTAGCATACATTCTTTGATGTTGCATTTAATTTTGTTATTGTTGTCTGACATTTAAAATCATGCTGAAACCAAATGCCTAAACTTTTGTATACAGTGAGTATATAATTATAACAGAGTTCATTATTTTAGAGGAACTGGAACCTTGCACCTTTAAACAGATATGTAGAAATGTTGTTCTTTTAGATTCCCTTAAAACCAGCGATTTAACTGGTCTGTTACCTTATTTATGTTTGCTTGTAGTTTTTAAGGGGTTTTGCTTGCAAGATGTATACTAGAGTAATCTGCACTAAAGGTATTTATAAGCAATTTAATGCTACTTTTAGATCACTTACGTAAAAAAGAAAATGATGGGCCAGGGAATAGATTATTGAGCATTGAGGGACTTCACTTTTCATTTCTCCTGCATTTTACAGCTAACATTTAGTTCTTGGGTTATTACTACATTTTGTTTCTGATTTGTTAAATACAAGGATAACCATTTTAATGCAGTGTATATAATGCCATACTATTGGTGCTTTACAACAGGATCTTGTAATCTATGTTTGTCAGAAGCTTTGCTCTGATCTAGGAAAAGTACAGTAGCATTTTGTTTATTGTCTATTACTTCTGGAGGATTTTGTAAAATTTTTAGATTATTTGTTCATCCATTTTTGTAGATTGTCCATATTATTTTTCTGTCTTTGCAGTCTATTCCTACTTTTTTGAGTACTCCAAACATTTTGTCCCATATCACATTATAAAAATCTTCCTTTTCATCTAGGAAAGCTGTGTATGTTATCAGGTTCCCTAGAATTAGTTTTACTGCAAACATTTCTTCTCCAGTTCCTGAATCTTTCCAGAATCCAAACTGATATTCTGAGAGTTAACTTTAACTTTTTGCTTGGGCTTTGTGTGCTTTTGGAGAATAGAGGTCAATATTTTAGAACCATAAACCACTAGGATGAGAGTCTATAATTTTCACTTTTTTTTTTTTTTTTTTTTTTTTTTTTTTTTTTTTTTTTTTGCCATCTTGCGGATATGGATCATAATGTGGATCTGTAGGAACTTTTCGTTGCTTGTACTTATTGCACATAGAGGTTCACCTCATATATTGTCTCTACTAAGAGAGTGTTATTTTGCTGTTTCTTTCAATTGCCATAGACTTATGGATATGCAGTGACCATTACTGAATACTCAGTATTTTTATTATTGTATAAAGGACCATTGAATGTGCAATTTTTTTTTCAAAGTAAAGATACGGTTATGACACTGTTAGGATAGCAATGTCCCATATTTTTGTTGTATATGTCACTCTCATGAGGGATATGATGAGATAAGATACCTTAAAGGATAGTTTTCGTGAGGACTTGTAACAGAATTAATTGCACCACACAATGATGAACTACACACTGATTAACTTGATACACACTAAAAATTTACAAAGCGTATGAAACTGGTAAGTTCAAAAGTGTAATTTCATATTTATATAGATTTAATAGCTTTTTACACCCATGTACTAAACATGTATTAGGTATGCATATAGAATACCAATTGTATTAATTTCTAAATAAGTTTATTATTATTCATATTTGTGACATATTCCAAAATTTGATTATCCAATTGTAATTACATTTAAGCCATAGATACTTTAATTGTAAATATGGTCTTTAGAAACCATTTTGAAATACTAACACATTTTTTTATGTAAAAGAGTTCCTTTTGGACATACATTATATTTGTCTCTTTTTGGCTAGTTAGATACTGTTGCACGTGTTTGGTGAGAATGTGGTGCACTGGAACAACATTCAGAAACTAATTGTGACCAGAATGAACATGGGTACAGGAAACTTCCTTGTTTGTGATGAACGAATTTTTAATTCTACTCTCAATATTAGTTGAGTTATTAAATGCTATGCATATTACTTGGTAAAAGATTCTGCTTTGCTGTTGCAAGTTACAATTTTCAGCCACTGGAAGGCTGCAAATTGTACCCCATAATGTAACTACATCAGTGTGCACAAATTCAAAGAGTTCAGTCACTCATGGAGCACCTTCTCCTGACAATGACTTACTACACATGGGCACCTTGGGTTCACTATCATTGAAGCTGACATTACTAAATCTGATTTCTATCTCATTCCAAAACTTATTTAACATGTTCGAGGACTTCACTTCCTTAGTGATGAAGTGGTGCAATTAGAGGTGAAGTTGTGACTCCTTCAGCAAAGTCAAACATGTTCCAGTGAAGGTATCAACAAACTGGTCAGGTTGGTAAATGTGTTCATTTACAGTGTAACTATAGTGAGACATAAATATGTAAACTGAAGAATAAACATGTATGATATTAATAAAGTTTGTTTTATTTAAAAGCCTATAAGACTTTTGCAAAAGAATTAATAATGTACTCATCGTCATATGTACACAATGATAATTATACTACATATCTTTGATAGCCTTGACAACAGGTGCCAAGAAACACAGATAGCTCAACATGGTGGAGAGGTTGGGAATACATTAATTGCTTTCACTTATTTCACCATTGAAACTTTTAATGTATCTCCAGTGAAATGAAGCAACTCCATGAAATCATAAGTTGTGATTATTCTCCAAAGGATTAGTAAACTTGATGCACTCTTGTCCTGTTATTTATAAATTGAGTAGAACCCATTTTTTATTAATTTAGAGTCCACTTGATGTACAATATTTCTCAAACCATTACAAGACACACATATGTGTGAGAAATATAACAAGTTAATTGCCATGACCTTATATATTTCAATACATTAATGCTTTGTAATATTTATTACATTAATTACAGTTATAAATGATTGTCAAGAGCAACTCAAACAGTGTTGCTTGGCATCAGTGTGCATGCATAGCACACAATGTGTCTGCTGCAGTCTGCTAGACAGTGGTAGTAGCAAAGATGGTAACTAGTGAACGCAAAGCGTTTTGTGTTATGCAGTTGACAAAGGCTGCATCTGTTGTTACTGTGCAATGGACATTACAGCTGATGTCTGGTTGACAATTAATGAATAAGATATATAATACATTTCATTTATTCCAATAGCATATAACGTAACACTGATGTAGTCTCCACCATACGTCATGAGTTCATTTGCAATGCATAGATTTAGATGCAAATGCAGATTTATTAGAACTTTTTTATTATATTCTAGAATTTTCACTGAATAATACACTCTTCATAACTTGGATGGAATCGTAGAATCAGATACCATAAAATAACAGAATCTCTCGTTTCGAAATAAGGTAGTTCAGAACATGTTCAACTAAATCTGTTTCTAATACTTTAGTGACTTCTCTTAGTGAGCTTAGTATTTTAAAATAGTTGTAGAATTTAAAATTCTGTTTTTATTTTGTCTGATAAAATTTCCTCTAAGTTAGAGATTGGTGATACAGGACTGTAGTTCCTAAAATTATAAAAGTGCTTAAGTGCTTTAATAGACCGATCCTGTTGGAGATATTATTGCTTTGCATTTACCTGATCTTCAAGCTGAACTACTTATTAAGTTATAGGAGGACTTCAAATAACAGCTGCCAAAAGTGATGTTATAAATCATTCAATCAATAAGAGTACTATGATACAGAGACAAAACAAACTGAGAAAAAGCTCACCTAAATGAAGCTGTAAATGGAGATAAATACGCTATTAACCCACAAGCCATAATTAAATCTCCTGCCAGTGAATTGTAGGCTCTCTGCAGAGATTCTGCTGTTGAAGACCATCGCGCTTTCTCTCCACCCAGGCCACCTAAAAAAAAAAGACACAAGAAAAATGTGACAGGGAGGGAAAAAATTATGCTTACAAATCTTGGAACATCAAGGATGGTGAGGGTAGTGGAAGATTGCTGGGAAAAAGTATTGAAGCTGTGACTATTAGTTTACAAATATACGACTAAATTTTAATAACTAAAAATCTGGCTTTCTTTACAATGACTGACTTTTCACATATTACATATACAATACTACGAATACTAATTATACAACAATGAAGGCAAAGACAAGTTGCTGTGCTCACATAAATAAAGTCTATGTATTAGTTTTCAGAACTGAAACATCAACAAGACCTGCAAACATACACAAATGCAATTATGAAAAATCTTTCCAACACTCCTGCTGTTTAAGCTATTCCATTTACCAATTTACAACATTGGGCTTTCAGCAAACAAAATTTTCTTTGGTTGACACCTTTGTCAACATATCAACAAATTGTTCTTCGGTACACACATGAACTTCATCTAACTCTTTACACTGCACTTTTTCGTGTAAGAAATGTGTTGGTGTGATTTTGGCATTCATGATTTTTGATAACTTAATTGCACTAGGTTTATTGATTTGTAATGAGGTTGGTTCTTCTTACTTGATCCCCAGACCACCAAGTAAGTTTCTCAGATAGAGCACAACGTTAACAGGAGCTACATATTTGCATTCACTTGTTCCTAGAACAACAACTTCTTGCCTCTGAGAAGCCCAGCTTAGAGTATCACAAGTCAAAACAAAAACAAATCCTGTTGTTTGATTTCACAATGTACGGTCACCTTACATATTAAACATCAGAAAAACCAAACACTTACATTTTGCTCCCACTGTTTGCATACTTTATACTGTAAGCTGGTGTTTCAATTAAGTACTTGAATTTTTTTCAGTACTTGCTAATGTGCATTAGTATTTCTGTTCAAAAGCCTGCTTACTCTTTTCACTGCAAATGAAATATATATTCGAGGGATAACACTAAAAAAACATGAGAAATACAACCATTGCATGATATGGTACTTTTTCGCAACAGAACTGTGTACATTTGGTAATAGAGTCACATGAGGATCAGCACAAATACATACACCTTTTGCCTTCAGACATTCCAAATTGTTCTTACTTTTTGTCTACTGGTGTTGATGTATAAACATTTTCTTTCTCAGCTGATGTCGCTCAATTTCCACTCCAACAAAACAATTATCATCACTGTAATTTGAAAGATTTTCTTAGTGATATAGCAATTTCCTGAATTGCTTCCATTGACAGTTCTGTTTGTGAAATGGAAAGTGCCAATGCTCACAAGATAACATCAGTACTCATTACACCATTGAAAAAAAAAAAAGGTCAGTGTCAGTTGTTTGAAAATTATAAAGTGAAATACAGTCTATAAATTTATTGTTCCAATATCGAGGAGCTTGCTTAAGTCTGTGCAGAGGTTTCTCAAGTTTGCAGAGTACAGGTTTCTCTGTTTTAACCACCAGTCCCTCAGGTATACTCGTGTAGAGGCTTACACATACAAATTCTGCCTGAAAATCAAATTATACTATCTCTAAATCATTATATCTGACAATTTCAAATAATACTCTGTATGATTTACATTATATCACTGGTGTAAAGTCCTGTTGGAAACCTCTTGTGCTTTGTATTAAGTAATCGTACCATCTAGGTCAAATAGTCCTTTGAACACACACTTTGAGTCAATAACTCTCTTGCTGTTAGTTGTGGCAACAATCTTCAAGATTTTGGTATTTTCATGACCTTTCAGTTCTTATTCAATTGCCTTTTTCAAGTTTTTCATGTCAGGACCAGAAATTAATTCTTTGAAAATATCAATATTATACTGTACAAAATCAGCTTCATATCTTGCGGGCTTGTGGAGGATATTCTTTTAGCTGTAGCGACAGCACTTTGGTTGGTTGCCCTTCCATTTCCAAAATAAAAATATGGGACACTCATGGGTACAGTACCATTGCGTCCTATACCAAATGTTGCTTTTACCTGTGACATTAATGCATACAGAAACATGCGAATTGATGCTCAGATGGTACAGTACGAAACAAACCGCCAGTTTTTATCAACTTGCTACACAGTTCTCAATTAATAAATTTTGTCTTCATGTATACATTGAATATGGTTCAGTTCCTCAATAAGCTGATCTTCAGATCTTTCTTACGAAATATTTTCATCAATCTTAGGTACATTTTTTAGACGATAATGAACTTACTTCCACTAAATAGGATATTTGAGCTGAGCCCAGTTAAATGGGAATTTTACGTTATAATAAATTAATGTCTTGTGAAATGAAATTCAATTGTCCAAGAAATCATACTCTTTCAGAACCATTATGGTTGACGAAGTACCCAACTGCAGTCTTAGAGTTCACTTTGACTACTATATTCAAAGAAGCTCTAGACTGGTTTACTGCAAATGGTCTATCGCATAATGTCAACAAAAATAATTTCATTTAGCTTCAAACAATAAACTGGAAAATGTTGAAATAAAATTCATTGACAAAGAAGTATAGTGATTATTGTTATTGCACAGAACAAGGTCATCAGAATTATGTGTAGAGAGCAGCCTAGATCCTCTTGCAGGAATTTATTCAAACACATGGAGATTCTCGCCATGCCATGTCAATACAATTTTTCACAAGTGTGCTTTGTTAACAAGAATCATACAAGTTACAAAACAAAAAGTGCATGCCACGAGCATGATACAACAAATAAACATGATATCTTAATTATTTAAAAATCTCAGTATCATACAGAAAGGAGTGCATTGTTCAAACATAAATGTCTTCAATAAATTTCATTGTCATGTAAAACCAGTCATTGGGGATATAACCAAATACAGAACTCATCTAAAACTTTGCTTTTTGGATAATTCTTTTTATTCTCTAAATAAATTTGATTGATAATGTGTAGTACTTCATGAAATATGCTTAATTTTAATAATTACCAAAAAAACTGAGATAGCCTCATTGGTGTATCAGTTGCTGGTAAATAATTTTTCCATATGCTGCAATGTGACACTGAACTTGTTTGTGTGATCTTTTTGTCATTGTATAATTATCAGTGATACTATCTGGAATCTTGTAGGTAATCCACATTGTTGCTTGTTCATTTATATGTAGCGATATTTATATTATTGTCTGTGATATCTGAATTTGTGTTTATAATTCATGTTGTTATTCGATCATGTGTCTAATTATATATTATTTAGATTTTAAGCCTCATGACCATTAACAGAACCAAGTTACCAAGTTTCACATGAGGTTCAAGATTTTGTATTGTTATTACTACAGGTATACTGCATACACCAGGAACATTGTACTGTAAATATTGTCATTTAAAATTTAATCAATTAAAATGTATCGAAATTTGAAAATATCATATTGTAAGTGCCGTAAAAAATTACAGTTTCAATTTAGCTTGCTGAGGTCAGAAAGTGGGTGGTAACTGTGTTTAAATATTGCGATAGGTCTTCCCTGTTACATATTCATCATCTTCAGTGCTGCTGAAAAGACAAGGGCTAAATATGTCAGGTGACAATCTCGAATGTTACAAAAGATCAGTAGATATACAAATTTTACAGCGTTTACATACCAGCAATTATGTCCTCAGGACTGATGTACACTGCATATCAAAATTATCACTGCATAAATCATGACTAATGAAACCAAAATTACACATTCAAATAAACTACCTGCTTACAGGCACCTATGTAGCTACACACACTGTTGTTATATTTAAGAGGGAAACTCATTAAAAATGTATAAGGTTGTGTAGGGAAAGAGTAGAATCAAATATAACTCCATTAAAACGGACAAGCTTTAAATTACCATAAAAATTAAACCTTGTCAGTGGCTTTAGACACGTATAAAAATGTTCAGATTCAATGAAAGATTACATTTTCACTTAGCTTTTAGGCATTACAGCCTTCCTCAGAAACACATACACTCACACAAACATGACTGCTGTCTCAAGCCACTAGGGCTAGCCTGCAGGACAGTCCAAGGGGGAGCAACCAATGGTGAGGTTGAGAAGACAACATGGAGAAGGAACCAAGAGGTAATGGTAGGGATGCAACACAGGTGCGAGGAACTATACCAGCATTGTCCAACAGGCAGGAAGGAAGGGAAGGAGAGGGACTGGAGTGCATGGCGGAACTGAAGACATACTTGAGGTTAGAGTGTGGGCAGGGGAGGGGAGGGGCAGAGTGGTGGAAGCAGGAACTAGCAAAGGTTTAGGCCTGGAGGAGTGTGTGAGTGTAGGATATATTGTAGGGAGAGTTTCCACCTGCACAACTCAGAAAAGCTGGTGTTTGTGGTGAGGAACATTTTGCCACAGTCTGTGTAGCCATCATTAAAGTGAGCCACATCATGCAGGGCTGCATGCTCTGCAACAGGATGGTCCCAACTGTCTCCTGGGCACAGTTTGACAACGGCTATTGATGTGGACATTCAATTTGTTACTGGTCACACCAACAAAGGCAATGCGAGATACTTAGTGTTCTAGGTACATGCTTGGCTACGTCTCAAGACCAGTGTTTAAGAGGCGTCAGTCTTCAGTAAAATTCATGAATTTTCCACCCTTGACCTCACCACTAAAATATTGAACTCCTTTGTTTACCATCAAGAGCTCCACATCGAAGGCTGACCACTTGTGTTGGGAAGGGATCAGTGTCTTTGAGAAGAACTAGAGATGATAGGCCACACTATCCACGTGTTGCGAGGCTCCAACAACTCTACCCAATGCTCAACAGGAAAGCAAACTGAATAGGTGGGTGTCGAGGAAAATGTACACCACACTTATGAGACATCTGATGTCGTATGGTGCACCGTGCTGGGCTTACGCAGCACCAATACGGCTGTGCCGCTTGCAGCTCATACAGAACAAGGTGCGTTGCCCCGAGATACACGCGCACAGCGGACCTTCACCGTGAGTACTGCCTTGATAGCCTCACTGAGGTATTCAAAAAACATGCCTCATGACTGTACAAAAACTCAAGACACTCGAACAACCCCTTCATCCTTAATCTGGGCAACTACGATCATAAACATAGCTGGAAGCATAACCGACCTAAAACACTATTTCTCAGGAATAGATAAGAACTTATGGTAAGCCTAACTAACACAAACAAAATCATTGTTCGTCGAACCCATGCACTTCAGCAAACTGACTGGCTATGCCAGATGAGCTAATACAGCCGACTAACTGGCGACAGCAGGGAACACGAACAAGTACGACACACAAACAAATCCCACACGCAACCCATGCACGCAGAGCTTGATACAAAAATCGACCACTTGGTCGTCAATATATTTGTTGCAGCCAGCAACCGCTGATGGTGGCCCAGGAGACATCCCAGTGCCAGCTGCAGTGGGGCGACTCTTCAAACTGGATTGACAAATTTATGACAAACACGCAATAAGCATGGTACCGAGGTTGCACGGTACCTAGTAATTAACATAACCCAAATCCTTGCATGATCTGTCGCAGATAGCAAGAATCCGCTACTACTCTTACTACCAATCCATGACTGTCGCAGAGGTTTTTTTTTTCTTTTCTTTTTTTTTTTTTCCTTGGCAATTTGCCTTGGAACTTTTTTCCCTCTGCCCTTAAAACCGGTCTTGTTTCAAAAAGCTTTCAACCATTTATTATCCTCCGATGGACTGTATTAATGGGTAATCCTATCCACACGTACGGCACACATCACAGTTCCCGCTCCTGTGATTCCTTAATTAGAAATACTTACACTTGCAGAGGTGACAGTAGAACTATCACAGGCTCGATAAGTGTGTAACTTGCATCTGCATTGATGGAGATAGTAGCCTTTGGCACTAGGTATGTGAGAGTAACAGCTGACGCTAAGGCATTCTTGAGGCCAGTGAATGCGCATAATGTGTCATTGGTCCAAGGAGTATGCATGCCAGAGGTTTTGTTAGCTGAAAGTGCGTCAGTAACGGGTATCTGAATAGATACTGCATGTGGGATGTGTTTACGTAAGAAATGTACCACTCCTAAAAACCAATATAGTTCTTTGTAAGTTACTGGCACAGAAAGGTCTCTAATGCAAGTCACTCGGTTGGAAATTGGTCGAACACCCTGTGTAGTAACCTCATGATCAAGAAAGATAGCTGTGAGTTGTTCGAGCTGCAAATTATCCATCTTAATGTACACGCCATTTTCCAAACATGGATAGTACCTGTGACAGGCACTCCACATAAACAAGGCACAAGGAGACAGTAGGGCTGCATTACCTGCTGAGGGAGACTGGTCATGTACCACGAAGCGGAACGGTGTGGAAAACCACCTCTGTCCCCGGTGAATAACACTAAGCATCATGAACTGCTTTGTGTCATTGGGAGGAGTGGAAGGACGTGGGAGGGGGCAGGCACAGTTGCAACAACAACAGGTGTTAGCATATGCATGTGTTCCATAACCTATGGATGGGCTGAGTCCAGTAGGCTCGTGTGAGTAAAACTGCACATAGGCTGAGTGTGTATGTGTGTAGGGGGGGGGGAGGGGACAATTGTAACCTGAGTAATTAGCAGCCTAGGACGAACCAATTCACACACTTGACCACTGACCAGGTTGCTCTGAGTCTCCACAATTATTCGCTGTAGTCTGTACAATGGGCATTTCACCACACATACCTTGTGCAAAAAGCCATGACATGGAACTAACCTGTTGCTATGATGGTGGCCATGACACCATGACCAACGTCACATGTGCACTTTGTTGGTGTGAATTAACTTGCACTGGTGAAACCCACTGTAACTGAGGAATCATCGTGGTAGAATTGGTTTGGTGGACGTCAATAATGCAAGAGTCCATGACTGATGTGCTCTGCACTGTAGCACGTAAACAGTGAAATGGTCCATGTGAAAATACAAGTTGGTGTAAACGTAGCACATGCATAGTGTGGGCAAACAGAAAAAAACTCATGGTCATCAAAGTGGAGCCAACAGTGGTGTGATGTAATAACTCCACTAGTAATTATAATAATGCACATTTATCATACTTCACTATTACATGAACTTCAAAACCAACTACATTTCTCACGAATAAAGACACAAACAAAAGTAATATGGCAGAAAAGCAAAGAGACGGAGAGGTCAGAGACAGTCATTCTTGTTTCAGTATTGATACCATCATCATAGTCACTACAAGTGTAAAAAAAATAACTAACACCTTCTGTAATGATTGCTCAGCATAAATTGTCCACCAGCTGGACCCCCATGCACCAAAAAATATTTGGTGTATGTATTCAAATAAAATAAATAATAAAGTGCAACAGCACCTCTCATAACACAAAAGAGACTAATAACTATACACTCTCACACCTCAATAGCTACTATTTTCATATTTCACACTTACACAGACTCCAGATTAAGATGTATTGCAAACAACACACTTTGCAAACAAATCAAACCTCCAAATGTCTTATATCTAACAACAATAAACATAACACAACACAAGAAATTATGCCTCAAAAATAACTTATAATTAAATATAACATGTAATAAACAAATGACTATGTGTATAATTAGAATAATTCCTGGAGTCCAGAAAACACCATCTCGCAGACACCTAATTAAGAAACTATGGAACTTCACAGTAGCTTGACAATATTGCTGTTAATAACCCAACCCAACTCATAAGTAATAAGCAATGTGCATAGCTACAACACTAGGAGTGAGGATGATCTACACTATTGAAACTTAAATTTTACAATAAATAATAATAATAGTAAATAAATAAATAAATAATAAAAAGAAAAGAAAATAAAAAATAACAGAAAAATGTATGCCATGTAATGTTATCTTTTCAGAATGAAACTTTCACTCTGCAGCAGAGTGTGTGCTGATATGAAACTTCCTGGGAGATTAAAATTGTGTGCCAGAACCGGGACTCGAACCTGGGACCGTTTCCTTTCACGAGCAAGCGCACTACCGACTATGCTATCCCGACACGACTCACGATGCCGCCTCACAACTTTACTTCCGCCAGTACCTCGCCTCCTACTTTCCAAACTTCACAGAAACTCTTCTGCGAACCATGCAAGACTAGCACTCCTGGAAGAAAGGATATGGTGGAGACATGGCTTAGCCACAGCCTAAGGGATGTTTCCAGAATGAAACTTTCACTCTGCAGCGGAGTGTGCGCTGATATGAAACTTCCTCGCAGATTAAAATTGTGTGCCGGAACAGGGACTCGAACCTGGGACCTTTGCCTTTCACGCGCAAGTGCACTACCGACTGTGCTATCCCGACACGACTCACGAGTTCGAGTTCCTGTTCCGGAACACAATTTTAATCTGCCAGAAAGTTTCATGTTATCTTTTAATAATGTGTCATGTTCCACAACATTTTGATCTATGGAACAAGTATCTATCTAATCTACCAACTTTTCTCTACATACATCTTAGAAACATTGTATCCAAGAGAATAATATAAAACTATAAATTCATCCTTAACTTACTACATATTCTGATGTACACTTCTGGTTCATTTACCCTTCACCTCCTGCCTCTGCTGGCTCTCCACTGAATAGTTACACACTCAAATGGGCCATCAGGTCCTTCCCAGCCAGTGCATGCTTAAATATTACCTTCTTTATTCATCTTACAGTCTTCAGTTCAAATACCTTTTCTTTACAGTCAATGTTTGCCTCATATTTACTACTATGCACAAAATTAAAATCATATCATTTCATCCAACGTTCTCACATAATGTGATTTGACTCCCCCTTTAAGCCATCAAACTGCTTATCTCCATCAAATATTTCTCTAATTGCATCATTGTATGCTTAATTCCTTAATCTACACATATAATTATACTTATTAGCTTTCCATTATTCTGGAGCACATATTTGCATCCACTTAGTCCTCTCTAGACAGTCGTACAAATCGAAATTACACTCCCTGTCATGTTTCCACTGCTTATTGTATCGAAGCTCCTGTAAAATCTCTGACATGTACATATCAGCCATAAACATTTCCATCGGATTCCAATAAATCAGATACTGCTTTTACTATACAATCATTATTTTTACTCACACCTTGCAAACCACTGCCTCCTTCAATACAAGGTTTAATACAGGATTAGGCTAATACGCCTGCCCACCAACATTAACAGTAACTTTAATGGAATTAGTAGTCTTTGGTACACATCTATAGATAAATGTATCAGATTGAGATACCATAGCGCAAAGAGTATCACGTACTACAAAAACACTAGTTCCCGGGGCTGTGGCCTCAACATTATCCTTATCATAAACAACAACATTAGGATTCAGTCATTAAGCCTTCAACACAATTAATATTTGCATCTTCTGTATCTGTTTCAAGTTTAACCAAAGCAACATTATTATCAACCAAGCACGTTCCTTGACTGTTGAATCTCACCTTTATACATTCTTGTTGTGATTCAGATTTAAATTTGTTACGTCAGAAACCAATCTAACACTATTACTCTCAAAATCTGTATGATCTAATTTTTTTCCAAATAAACCCTCTACAATGACATCTACTTTATTACTATTAGACTCTCTGCAGTAATCTATTAAACACATGCTAAGTACTAGTGATCGAAATCACTAAACGTGAGACACTTAATAGGTAAAACATAGACTTATAGCACTGCATTACATTTGCATAATGGACCATCAACCAAGTCCTCCTGTCTCTGGTCAACACTTTGTGCATTTCAGATAGAGCGTGCTCACATCAGCACTGGTGGTGTGCTGGTGGTGGCCAGCTGAGTTTTATGAGGGGCCGGATTCCAAGGTGTAGTGTATGGATATAGCATCTCTAACTTTGCTTTCTCTATTTGCATTTCTTTTGTCCATGAGTGACTACTATTTGTACACAGCACTGCATCTCGTGTGCTATCTAGTAGAATTTATGACCTTATAGTCCACATTGCATTATGCACCTCCTCACAGTCATATGTATGTACCCAAACTTTTTACTGTGTTATTTTCTGTGATTTATTGACTTTTTATGTCTCAGTTTAATAAATCTGTGTTAGCTGCTTTCCTACTTTGTTTGTATCTACCATAATAATAATAATGGTTATTGTATAGATACATAGTTGAAACAAAATATGTGGCTACATTTGATAGGTAAGAGTCATGGAAAATCATCTAAATTTATTTGTATTTTATCTTCACCAACAATTTTGTGCATTTATAAACACCAATTGTGAAGAGTCCATGAAAAAATGGACATATTAAGTAATGGTCTCAAATTTTTTGGTATATTATACTGTATAAAAAATTAAATGTTTCCTTTTGAAAATATAGTACAATTGTTAAAACTTAAAGGAAGAAATAGTCTAAATATTTTAAATGCTACAATACTAACCAATTAACTTCTCAGCTCTCATGAGCTTATTGGTAGATGCAGCAACCTCATTCTCCAATACTTTTTTCCTTTGATTTGCTTCATTTAATTTTGCATTGAGTTCTGCTAACTGTTCTTCCAGTTTCCTAACTTGTGCACGTTTCTCTTCTAAAAGAGCAACAGTTGCATTGTATTCTCTTTCTGCAACTTGTAGTTTGGCTTTCTTGGGTGCAACTTCCTGAAAAATTGTTTGCAATCCAAAGAAATCAACAAATTTGATGTTTAACTGAATAAAAACAGTCATAATGAGCTACATAATGGTTTACTAATATGAATATAACTATTTTGTAAAGATTACTTAAATAACATAAATGATAATGATCATTTTACAGTTATTTCTGTGGGACATGGATTGCTTTACTCACTTTGACTTACATCATTAATAACAGTATAATTTATTTGACCTGATGCACCATGGTATGAATAGTATGGGTCCTGTATAATAAAAAGTAGAGCTTTGAAACTCGCACTTAAAAACATATAAAATACAGCATTCGGAAAAATATGGCAATATGGATACAATAAGCAATAAAGAAGGACTCAAATTCCATTAATTTTATGTTCGTTACACACAAGATAACTCATAAATAAAATGCACCTTCTCAATGATGTACAAACTACAATTCTTTGACCTTTGCATGTATCTGAATTCAATTAAACGGCTACTTGCTACTGTGTCTGTAATCTGAGATATTAGACAATCTTACATCATTTTCTACCTTGTATATTCTAGAGACCTTTTAGGAAAATAAATAAAATTAATTGCTATTTTTTCTGAATTTTTACAGGTAATTGATTATATTATGTCAAAAAGTTCTCAGAGAAACTTCCTTGTACTAGCCGAGAAAAACATTAAAAACTGTCTAAAATACACTGAAAAGGCAACAAAATTGGCACAGCTGCTTAATACCATGTAGTGCCCACATGAGCATGCAGAAGTGCCACAACATGATGTGGAATGGACTCAACTGAAGTAGTGTTGGAGAGAATTGACACCATGCATCCTGTAGGGCTGTCCATATATCCAGAAGGTACTGGGGATCTCCTCTGAACAGCACACTGCAAGGCATCCCAGACATGCTCAATAATAGTAATATATGGGGAATCTGGTGGCCGCGAAGGTGTTTAAATTCAAAAGAATGTTCCTAGAGCCACCCATAGCAATTTTGGATGTGTGGGGTGCCGTATTGTACGGCTGGAATTGTCAGACTCCATTGGAATACACAATGGACAAAAATGAATGCAGATAATCAGTCAGGATGCATACGAACACATGACTTGTCACAGTCATATCTAGACATATGAGGGGTCCAATATCACTTTAACTGCACATGCTCCATACCGTTACACAGCCTCCACTAGCTTGAACAGCCCCCTGCCTACATGCAGCAGCAATTTATTCATGAGGTTGCCTCCATACTCATATATGCCCATCTGCTCTATACAATTGGACAGGAGACCCTTCAGACCAGGAAACATGTTCCAATCATCAACAGTCCAGTGTTGGTGTTGGTGGGCCCAGGCGAGGTATAAAGCTTCGTGCCATGTAGTCAGCAAGGGTACACGATTGGGCCTTTGGCTCTGAAAACACATACCGATGATGATTTGTTGAATGGTTCACACAATAACACTTGTTGATGGCACAGAATTGAAATCTGCAGCGACTTGTAGAGGGGTTGTACGTCTGTCACGTTGAATGATTTTCTTCAGTCATCAGTGGTCCCGTTCTTGCAGGATCTTCTTCGGCAAAACCAAAATGTCAGAGTTTTGAAGTTTTACCAGATTCCTGATATTCAGGGTGCACTTGTGAAATGGCGTTCTCACTACAACACCACGTGCAAACTCAGTTGAGCCTTGATAACCTACCATTTGCGAGGGTGAAAGTCGGGCTGAGAGTTTAAAATTAGGGAAAGATTAATTTTTAAAACTCACAACCACCAACTGCGAACCAAATTCCTAAACACGCAAAAACACTGGAACTGTGATTACTACTGTTTGACTCGATTTCTAGGGGATGATATCACACATTCGCAGCTTTCCTTCCCTGCATATGATTAACAAAACAAATTCATACTAATGTAAGTTCATGAGAGAAAAGGGTGTAAAAAGGTAAAGGTAAAGCAGGAACTACATGGATAACAGCAAGCAAAAAGTCCACCAATGGATGAAATGTAAATCAGTTTTGTATCCCACGTACTGCTACTTCAGAGAACTCTTCTGCACCACAATTGAAGCGTGTGCAAAATATCACCAAAAGTATAAATATGTCAAAAAAAAGCAGTCAACAATACGAAGATTGGTTTGAACACCACAGTGCTTTACTAGGCATGGTCCTGTTTGGAGGTGGTATGCCGTTGCCTTCCTCCGACCTTCGAACTGACTTACCCAGCCAGTTATAGGGGGACCTACAGTTTAACGTGGGTTCCGAACCGCGGTGCTACTCGGTATTTTACACGTGAGCAATACTGCCAGAGGTGAAAGAAGTGGAAAGTGACAGATAAAAATCCTAGGAGGGTGTACTAACTACTAATTTTGAAAACACGTGAAAGTTCACTTTATGTTGTTTATTACACCATATTAAAACCCTGTGGCTGATACGTCTGTACGTCGACACATTTATCAAATAAAATTATAGCTCGTGAGACCCCAGACAAAATGAATATTTGTCGCAAATTGTTTTCACACCATGTGCTTGTATCAAACACCGTTTATGTTCATGCCTATGCGACGACACGTGTTACATTAATAAAAGACAGTCACTTTAATTCAATTCGATGCACACCTTCTTCTAAAAAAAAGGTAAAGCAGTCAACAATCCGAAGATTGGTTTGAACACCACAGTGCTTTACTAGGCATGGTCCTGTTTGGAGGTGGTATGCCGTTGCCTTCCTCCGACCTTCGAACTGACTTACCCAGCCAGTTATAGGGGGACCTACAGTTTAACTTGGGTTCCGAACCACGGTGCTACTCGGTATTTTTCACATGAGCAATACTGCTAGAGGTGAAAGAAGTGGAAAGTGACAGATGAAAATCCTAGGACTTGACGGGGATCGAACCCGTGACCTTTAGATTTGTAGTCTGGCACTCTACCACTGTGCAACCGAGGCGCACATCTACCGGCTAAATATTCACAACACACAGTAGCACTCGATTCAACTTGGTGCAGTCTACGATGAGCACCCACATCTGGCGATTGCCACACAAAAATCTATAGTCTCCACCTGGAGATCCACATGCCGACTGTTTAGAGTGACGCCGCCCGGCCAGCTACACCAATCGCTCCCGACTCCGTCACTTCCTGCCCTGCGCGCGACAAAAGCCCAACTGCCAGGTTTTTTCCATACGTCATCAACTTCCCTATGTCAGCTCTTCTAACCGACTTGCCAACGTACAGCACTCAGCCAATACATTTCTAAAACTTTACTTAAAATCAAAATAATTACACTACATATTAAACAAATGTCTTCTTATTAGGTTTTATATTGGTATAAACATCCTTTGCACTGTATTTTATAATCGTGCAATTTCTTATATCACAGATAAGTGATTTAACTGAATATTTCAAGATAAAATACACACGATTAATTGAAAATAAAATGAGAAATAGTTAATATATTATTTTTATAAACAAAACATTGCCATGCTAGTTGTGTAACTGTCTTGTATTCATTGGTAATTTATTACTTTTCATTGTCAATTAAACATATTACGCCAGATGTGACTATATCAGCTAATGTATTGTTTATTTGTCAACAGGCTAATTTGTAATGAGGGCCTTAAAGGTTCCTAACTGCATCGTATTACTTCAAATGCAAGTAGTATTAGAATATTTTATTTCACGCTGGGCACTGCACTGCACCTGGCTCTCGCCATTGTCCCTCTCTCCTCTCTCTGGAAACGAACCTGGAAATCCTAAGCTGGAACAAGCCACCAACGTCGGCCTGCTGGCTGGCCTCCCATCAGCTACAAGCACACAGCAAATCTCAACGTGGAGAGTTTCTACCTATGGCCTAACTATAAATGTTATCACCCAACTGTATACATACATTGCTACCATAATTATTAAGATTAAAATTATGTAACATTTAGTGCATTGGCATGGTCAATGTTTGCAGTGAACTTCATACTGTTTAATTATCAAATGCTATTAATTACCAATATTTCTATTGGGCGGTAATCTCACACATTGTAGCAGCAGAAACAGGTATAACGCATGTACCGGAAATACTAGGCATAAACAGGCATAGCAGACCACAACATCATCGTCTGCGTTTGCATGTGCATGTCTAAATCAGTTTTATCGGTTCTTCAGTGTATTAAAATTGAAAGACGGCTCTCTGCCTCTTTTCATTTATTTCAATGTTTGCTCACCTCCCTTTGAAGTTATATAGGCTTTGCACTTGTTAGATTCTATTTTCAATTTAAAAACTTATTTATTTATTGACTATAAGTTAAAGTATTAACTTGCATTGACATGTAGTTATGCTCCCCACCCTGTATTTACTTTTTTTTGTTTGTACATCTATCGGACCAAACTGCGTGGTCATCAGTCCGTAGCTTACAAACTACATAAACCTAGGTAAACTAACATAAGGACAACACACACACCCATGCCCCAGGGAGGACTCGAACCTCCACGGCGAGCAACCGCGCGCTCTGCACCGAGACGCCTTAGACCGCTCGGCTACTCAACTGCGACCTGTATTTACTCTGTGTGTGAGTGATATGCTTCTACTGCGTTCTGTGCTTGCCTCGTTTTGCCGCAGGGAGCTCTGCTGTGCGTCGTTCGCTTTTGCCTTGTTTCCGCTAGCTAACGCTGGGAGCGTTGGTGTGCGCTCCACGCCTGCCTCGTTCAGCCACCTCCCAGTAGGGGCACTGCTATTAGTCGCGCATGCACCGATTCACCTCGCGCAGGCAGCTAGACCCTTTGCGCGAGTACGATATGTCTCCGCCATGCTCTTTGGGAGCTTTGGCGCGAGGATTCGTACGTATCGGGGTGGCGTCGTCACTCTCTCTCCGGTTTCGGCTTAGGTAAGATGTTCATATGGTGTAAATGGTGAGACACAGCTACGTCCATGCTACACTTTGTAGCAGTAATAAGTTACGTGTGCTTTAGGCGTTTGTGAATTATGTTATTCTTGGGAATGTGGCGTATTCCTCTCGTGTATGTTTTCTGGTGTGACTCTGTTTCATTTTTGTTGAAACGGTAAATGATGACTAGTGAGTTTTAGTTTGGTGTCCATTACGGCATATGGAACAAAGACCTATTCTTTGTTAAACGTTTTCCAGCCCTTCAGGCGTTGAAATAATGTTACCTCTTACTATTTCCGTAATATCTTTCTGCGTTCTTCTGTTATTGAATTTACCAGATTTTCTACATCTTCTGCCCACGTGGTGTTTAACTTTCGGTAGGTTGTATTTCTTGCCTTACCTTTCGCTATTCCACCTCAACAGATATAATGCTTGCTTACATTATCAGTTCTCTCGTGTGTAAGTTTTGCGTAAAATTTAGTTGCCCCTTCCGGGTATTGGAAGTGGAACAGAGTGCACGTGGTTCTGAATATCGTAACTTGGCAGATTCGGCTTATCTGCCTGGTTGTGCATTGTGCTGTATTTTATGTTGCAGTCTTCTGTGAGAGTAAGTGTCGCAGCTACGCGCTTGTGAATGATTCTGTCCCATGACCTACCAATCCTCCCGTTTCTTATATGCCTTACATCCTAGTTTTTGCATATCTGACCCCTCTGGGTGTGTGAACAAAATTAGTACTTAGTAAATTAGTGGGATGCATTTCTAGTGTGTTTAAAATCGGTGTTGCCCCCATTTCCATGTGAACTGGCAATAAACCAGCTTAGTTAAATTTTCCCTTGTTTGTAATTTAACCTCAGATCCGTTTTATTATTATGGTTTCCCTCTGCTTCCCGGAGGAAACCTCATGTATTCCGTTGCGCAAATCTCTTAGATCCCTTTCCCTAGGACTTGTTAGTTTTAAATAACTGCAGTTCTTTTATCTGGCGGTTTCCAGCCAGGAATCGTTATTTGAAATTTAACAAACGTCTTTTATCTGGCAGTTCCCTGCCAGGATCAGTTATTTGAAATTAACAAGCCGCTTTAAAATATCAGATTAATTTAAAAGGGACAATCTGAAATTTCATCACTAAAGTTTCTCATTACATACATGTTTCATTTCATAAGCTTTTATGATACAGTTATGTGATTCTCATTTGTAAGTTATTATACAGAGGATGAACTGTTATTTCTATTTTTACTGTGTATGAGGAGTGATTAGAAACTAAGTTGTCAAGCCCAGGATATGCGCTGCAGACAATTTCATGCTGTTAACAAGGTGCTTGAGTTAGTCATCTACTGCCATAGCCCATTAATGCACTGTTATAATGCATTCATTCCTCTAGTTATTTAAAGCAGTGTTGCTTGCTGTTAGAACTGACAAGTCGACACAAACGCTGCTGCTCTCAGTCACTATGTGTATGCCACAGCCACCACTTAGTCACTGGTGAGGAGCAGTGCCAAATCTACATTTTCCAACTGGGGCACAAAGTCGCCACTCGAAGCACTTTTGGCATACCCTCCCCTTCCCCCTCCCCACCTGCTTGGCTTCCCTCTTTGTGGCGGCCCTCTCATCAAGAACATCACTCTTTTTGCACTCACCTCTGTTCATCCAGAACACATCACCTTGTCTTGGAGACCATTTTACACCCATCTGCGAGTGTCGCCCAGGGCAGACAACCCAGTTCACCCCCCCCCCCCTTAAATCTGATGCTGGTGACGAGTAACACCAGAAATTTTGTATTCTCAGAATATGCTTGACACTATGAATCTTGGAATCTTGAATTCCCTATCAAATTCTGAAATATAAGTCCTATGAGTCTAGTTCCAACTACCTACCACATCGAAAGTTTGTTAATTCTCACCATGCAAGTATACTTTTGTCAGAAACCTGTTCACATGAATCACTATAGTACAAATGAGCTCTGCAAATGCACCACTCTACATCTACATAAACATACATTCCCATTTTATCATGTTTGATTGAGACTACTGATATGTGTATTTGTATATATCAAATTGTCAAATCGTGGATCCAGCCTCAAACTGCCATCATGACCACTTTTTGTTAGACTTTTTAAAAATGTATGTGGTAGTATTCTCATATTTGTAATGCCTTTTCTTGTCTTATTTTGAGATAGAGCATTGGAAAGTGTGATTAACATTCCGTTAGATTAGATTTGATTAGTTTTTCGATTCGTAGATCCAAGTTGAGGAGATCCTCATGGATGTGGAACATATCAAGAAACAAAATTTACAAACTAAATAATAGATAATAATAATAATAATAATATAAATACAGATACATACATTTTTAAGGAGTAGAAGGAGTTGGACACTAGAAAGTCTTTTAGATTTCTCTTAAACTGATCTTTATTTGTAACTAATTATTTTTACAGTTGATGGTAAATTATTGAAAATGTGTGTTCCTGAGTAGTGGACCCCCTTTTGAACTAATGTTAGTGCTTTTAAGTCCTTGTGTAGATCATTTTTATTCCTAGTATTGTATGTATGAACTGAGCTGTTTGTTGGGAAAAGAGATATATTATTTATGATAAATTTCATTAAGGAATAAATATACTGAGAGGTAGTAGTTTATGTACCAAATTCTTTGAAGAAGCTTCTACAGGACGTCTGTGAATTTACTCCACAAATAATATGTATTACACGCTTTTGGACTCTGACGACTTTTGACTGACTTGAAGAGTTACCCCAAAATATAATACCATATGACATTATCGAATGAAAGTAAGTAAAGTATGCAATATTTGTTATTTTTATGTCTCCTATGTCTGATTTGTTGAGTCGTTTCTGCAGTTCTGTGGTGTGCTCCTCCCAACTAAATTTATTATCAAGCTGTAATCCCAGGAATTTAATACTGTCAACCTCTTCTATCTGCTCTTCTTAATACTTAATTCATATGCTGGTAGTAAATCTCTTACGTGTTATCAACTGCATGCAGTGAGTCTTTTCAAAGTTTATTGCCAATGAGTTGGCTTTATATCATTAGCAGACCTTTCTACAGCAATGGTTGACATACTTTTTATTGAAATACTTGTATCATCTGCAAACAAAACGAACTCTGCTTCTGGTAGTGTAACTGAAGAGAGGTCATTAATTTACACAAGAAAAAGCAATGGCCTTAAGATGGATTCTTGTGGGACACCACATGTAATTTTTTTGCAATCCGATGATGACTGTTGGCTTACTTTACTAGTCACTTGCACTGACACCCTTTGTTTCCTGTTAGTGAGGTATGACTTGAACCATTTTGCAGCATTTACCATGAGCCCATAGAATTCTTCTTTACTTAATAGGATGTTATGGTTCACACAATCAAATTCCTTTGACAAATCACAGAAAATACCTACTGCTTGCAATTTATTATCTAATGAATTATGTGCATTCTCACTGTAAGTGTAAATAGCCTTCTCAATATCGGAACCTTTCAGAAATCCAAGCTGTGTTTTGGACAATATGTCATTCATTGTCAGGTGGTTGAGAAGCTGCTTGTACATTACCTTTTCTAGAATTTTTGAGAATGCTGGCAAAAGTGAAATCGGTCTATAGTTTGATGGTATCTCTTTATCCCCTTTCTTGAATAGAGGTTTAATATCCGGATATTTTAGCCGATCAGGAAATGTTCCAGTTATAAGAGACTGGTTGCACAAATAACTTAAAATTGTGATAAAGTTCACAAGAACACGTTTTAATTAACTTTGTTGATATTTCATTGTAACCACTAGAATGCTTTATTTTTAAAGCTTTTATTATGAAAGTTATTTCTAGTGGTGAAGTGAGTGACATTCATGTGCGTGAAATTATTTGTAAATGCTAATTTCAACACAGACAATCCCATAATATCAGTAACAGATATAAAGTACATGTTAAATAGATTTGCCACACTATGCCCATCAGTTACTGATGTCTCATCTACTATTAATGCTACCTGCTCTTCTTTCTTTCTGGTTCTATCAGTTTCCTCTTTCACTATATCCCATATTGTTTTTATTTGGTTTCCTGATATTGCTATCTTCTTCTCATAGTGCATTTGTTTAGATTCCTGAATAACGTTTATTAATATTTTACAGTATTCTTTATATTTAGCTAAATCATCATCATTTCAACTACTCTTGGCTGATAGATATTTTCCTTTTTATCTTACATGAAATCTTTATTCCTTGTGTAATCCATGGTTTTATTATAGACTTCTGTTTAATTGAGTTACTTTTAGAGGAAAACAGTTTTCAAACATGATACTAACATTATTAATGAATACGTTATATGTTTCATTCCTGCCATGAGCACTATATACAACTTTGCAGTTCATGTCTTTAAGGAGTTTTCTAAAATTTTCAATTTTTGGTGGGTTGGCTACTCTCCTGTATGTAGATTTTGCAGTCTCCATAATCTGTTTAGAATCTATACCTAAATAAAGAAGATGCATATCATGATCTGATAGGCCATTTATTATTGGTTTTATGATATGATTTTGTTCCTTTCATTTGTCTATAAAATATTAACAGTTGCTGTCCTAGAGATTTTAGTTATCCTAGTTGGAAAGTTTACGGTATTGTTAGGTTGAAAGACAAAGTTACTGACTGCAATAAATTTTTACAGGAGGACTGCATGAGAAAATCTGTATTAAAGTCACCAGAAGCCAGGGTTTCTTTATTTCTTCCTGTTAAATAACCTAATAGAGCTTCTAGATGATTTAAGGATAGATTATAATTTCCTGCATGTGCTCGGTAAATAGTTACTATTATATAGCATCTGTTATGGAATTCTACTTCTGTTGCAAAAGCTTCTAAATGCTGCTCTAGACAGAATTTATTTATATCAATATTCTTGAATTTGTAGCAGTTTTTAATGAATGTGGCAACTCCTCCTCCCTCCATATCTATTCTACAGAAGTGTGAAGCTAAATTAAATCCTGGAATGTTTAACATATCTATACCAGTGGCCACATGATGTTCAGAGAGGCAAATTATGTCAAATGGGTTAGAGAAATCTATTTCATCAATACAAATAAGTAGTTCATGAAGTTTAATTCTGAGTCCTGGAATATTTTGATGTAATAAAGATAACTGATATTACATACTAACGGTTTGACTAAGATTTACTAGAAGTCTCTGAGTACTTTCTATTAAACATTGTTTGCTAAAATCCATCTCCTGTTTATCTGTTTTTCCAAACGGAGGGTGTCTTCCAAGCTCTCTCAATACTGGTTTTCTTTCCCCCCTCCCTATCCTAAAAAAGGTGTCCATCTGACACCTGTAACCACTGGTATTTTACCTTTTGTGACAGTGCCCTCGCCTTAAGTTACTTGCAATCAACCCAGACCGTTTTCCCTTCCCTTTCCTGTTGAGGTGAATGCCATGCCTTGTGTAGTCCCACCTACAGATATCATCCGCAGGAATCAAACCAATATGGGACCCCATATCTGACATGAATAGCCGCTCCAACTCCAAGTTTACTCTCCTGACAGAAGAGTTGAAACGAGGCCTATCATGGAGACTCAAGACAGGTACAAAGCCCACACTAATATGCCTCATTCCCGATGAAATCTTCACCAGGTCACACTCTATAGAATATTCACAGTTTCTGTCTATGCTGTTTCCCAGGCCACACACTATAAGCACGATATCCTCCATTGTGAAATCGTTACGTAAAGAACCTATATCCTCTGTTACCTGACCCAGGTCCGCATTTGGTTTGAAAAAGTTTGTGACCTGGTACTCTGATCCTAGCTCTTACTGCAGTACTGCAGACTTTCTTTCCTTTCACAATTTCCCTATCTTTTTCACATCCTTCTTGAAAGTTTGTTGTGTCCTTTCTACAGTTTCAGCTACATGAGGCTCATCCGATTCTGACTGAGGCAACAGGTCAAATCTATTTTTCACATTAATGACAAAGCTGTCTGAAACTGTCCTAAGCCTGTTCCTCCTGGTACGTGTTGCCACTTCCCACCGCTGTTCACCCTTCACCCTCCTTAACCTGCTCAGAGTCTCCCTTGCCTTATCTAACTCAGCTTGAAGATTTGCCATTTTCCCCTCCTGTTCCATGATTTTCCTATCTATATTGCAGATCCTACAAAACCACTGATGAAACTCATTTATATCCTCATTTCACACGCCACTACATTCACCCCAATGAAGGAAACCACTATAACTATCACACCACACTCCAGAACTAGCAATCCTATGGCATGTCACACACTTCTCACCCATGGTAAAAATAGAAATAGTAAAAACATGATTAAGTACGTGAAAGTTACACCAAGACACTAAAATCTGTTCACGCAAATATAATTAACTGAAAGGGCACTGGATATAAAGAAACACGCTGATGAAAACAAAAATTAGGCCTAAAACACGCTCATGAAAACAAAATTCAGGCCTATAAACACGGATTAGTATAGACACTTTTGCTAAATCATGCAATTTACGTCTGACAGACTTTTAAATCCTAACTACTATATGCAGCGAGTGAAAAATAGAAGAATGGGTAATTGGATATAAGTTTTGTCACTGTTTACAATGATTCGCGCGCGTTAAATTAGGCCTACAAATACGTGCTAAAGGCGCGAGAAGAAAAATAAACTTTTTACACTGTTTTTCCTTATTTAACAGTACACTAAGAGTTCCACTAATGTAACAACACTTGTATTACATTTATACCAACTGGAAACGATTAAATATAGCTTAAAACAATGATTTTTGTAATTATTTACTGGAGCAAATACTCGAAACGTTCGCGCAGGAGCAGTGTTACCAAACAATAAGTATATTATCTATTTATAGCTATTTTATTTGTGATACACAGTGCAAAAAAAAACAACAAAATGAAATACAATAAAATAAAATAAAAAGCTTGCAATGTATATTATTATATAATTCCAATTACTGCCTGTCTATGAGTTAGCGTCTTCAAAGTCAGTAGGATGAAACTTATCATAAAAAAAACCAAAACAAATATTTTCATACCATGCACAAGACATGAACGACATATTGCCACCTTTAAATTTTATCCAAAATATCGTTCGTGAAAAACATCCCTGATTTATATTGATGAAGACAGGTCTATCAGATATTAATTTAGATGCATACCAATAGTATAAAAGCATATCTTAAAGACAGATGCGGTCCACTGATTATAGATCAAAGCACGAATCTTAATAGCAACTGCTCTCTCATCAGTTCCTCTGCTCTCGTCTAATGTGGCTTGATTTTGAAGTCTTGCAATGAAATTCTTGACTTGTTGCAACAAGTAAACGTCACAAGGTTCACAAAGAAAGGTGCAGTTTGGTGGTATCAATTTTCAGTGCAGGTTGGTTGAGCATCATCATCAGAAAAAGGCCTGTCGATTTGGACACCCCATGAATTTAGCATAAGTATAATTTATTTTTCTTCACATGAGGTTTCAGAACATGATCGAAATATAATTGATACAGTTTGGAGGTCAGTTTTCCAGATTTTGAGCATATGACAAAAACATTATCAAATTCTCTATGGAGATCCTCAACTTCTTGCGAGATATGTGGACTAATTTTTTCGTTGGGTTCTGTCAGGCACAAGAATACTCTGAATAGCAGTTTACCTTTTACAGTGATAGAATACTGCACAGTGTATGAGTGTGTAACTTTGTTCACACTAACATTTGCAACTAATGTGGTCTTCTCACCTTGACATGTCAATGTACGTTTTATATTAACACCATATTCCCACTCTGTTTGGTCTGTGATTATGACAAGACTTTGGTCATAGGTTTCAATCAAGGCTTTGATATGTCATTGAAAGAGCTCTGCAATGTCAAGAAATTTTTCAGATGATGTTAATTCTGCTTTGGACATTGTAACCAGACGGGTCTGTCAGACACATATAGGACGTATTATGAAGAGACCGATTCTGGATTGGAATGTAGTGTACAGATGAAGTCTTGAGTATATTTTACACTAGAGGAGATGTGGTAGAATGTGTATTTTGTGGCTGGAAGGCATGTTTGTAGCAAGGTACCATTTATTTACGATTTGACAATTAACGAACGATAATTAATAATGATTTAAGGTCCTTGACACTGAAATAATCGATGTTATAATTTGTCAGTAAATGTACATTCTCTAATAATCAGATATCCGCCAATTAACTACTCAGAATAACATTTGAAACACTAAAATATATGTGAAATGACTTGTTTTGCAATGTTATATTGTTTAATAATCGCATCACTATAATAAAAGTAGGAATTGTTGCAAATGTTTCTTAATAATGACATATATCTAAAAGAACAGGTAACAGATAACATTTGTGTAAAACTTCTTACTCACTCGATGGATCTGAAGTCTGTGTAAATGAAAATATATATAAAAATATGATTCTCTTTCCGAAAAACTTATTGAAAAGTAGTACTCACATGTCATGAATGTATGTACAATACTTTGTTTCTTAAATGATTTTACGATGTAATGTAATACAAATCATCTAAATAACCTAATGTAATTATTAATGTAAAATAATTCATTAAATTGTAATTGTAAATTATTTTTTAAACTGATTCCAACAATATATGAACACTTTGCCATTATTTGTATCTTATATAAGAAGAGACGCTGCAGCCTCATGGTCAGTTAGCTCTGTATCCATTTTTAGTATCAAACCTATATCAGTTTGTATCAGCAATGTTTTGTAGTTAAATCACGGATATATCTCCAAAGTTGATTTTAATTCATGTTGTAGATAATCCTCCATCTCGTCAAAGACCCCGAGTCATGAAGAAGAATATGTACATTTCATAAGTGTGACACAGATCCAGTCGCTGGCAAGGAATTTGAGCTCGCCATCTGAAGTGTGTTATGTACCAAATTCGCCGAATCAGCAGTCAACAGTTAAGTAATAATTTACCAGTGACATATCGGATTATGTGTTACAACATGTATTTGCTGACTTTGCATTGGTGCATTCTGTGTTTCACTTTGAACACCTTAACCCATGATGATGATCAACTGAAAATCGCTTGTCTTATCTATACTGCATACTTGCTGCTAAATCATATTGCTTTTGTTGTTATGTAGACTGCAGCTTCTCCGGCTTCAACAATCCTGTTGACCGTCCATTTATTGATAGCCTCTAATTTATCAGCTCTGAATCCTCTGTTCTGAAGTCTGTTTCCGACTTCTGTAATAAGTCCCTTCTCGTTAATCTTGTAGCTGCTCCCTTGCTTTATATTGCTTTCAAACTGCAATTACGATGCCGTTTCGCCAGTGTCACTGCAGTTATTCTGACATTCAATGGTACTTGCTTCTGCACCTTAAATTTTTATGCTACAGGTTCGTATGCTCAACTTCATGTTTTCATCCTAATTTGACACTTCCCGGTGCTATACTTAAAAAAAAGGCAAGAAAAGGTACAACAAATATGAAAATATTATCAAATACTTCGAAAAATCTAACAAAAAATAGCTATGATGAACGTTCGAACCTGGATTCATGGTTTGACAGTCCAAGCCCTGGATCGCTCAACCAGCGATTGCATTTGGAAAGTTACTCATGTTTGCAAGTACCCAAGCTACAGAAGGAAAACACAAAAATGTTAATTACTCAAATGTCATTAACTTTTGACCCCATATATATTAGTAAAGAATATTTATCTTTAGACAATCTTTCAAGGTGTAGCGTTGAAAACATGATTTTCCATCTTGAAATTTGACCTACATTTTTTCAAAAACTACTGAGTGTCTAGCAAACGTCTAAAACACATGTCTCTTTATATTCAACCCGACGATTAGCAACTGAGCTGAATTTATTATGATGGTCAATGCAAAGAATGTTACACAAGCACAAGTTTGAAGTTTCCATTCCACCTTTATGACACTGGTTACTTGAAGATGATCAAGATTGATGTCTTCAGTTTTGTAAATTGATGCTTGGTCAAGAGAAACACAATCCTAACCTATCCAATAAAATTTTATGTTGAGGCGACAAATTAATAGACATAACTGCACTTTCTGTTATACTGTCCAACATATTTTCTTAGAACAAGAAGTAAAACAACCTGGTGCGAGTGTTTAGGTTGGGGCGAAAGAAGATTTCTCAATTGAAATAATATTTAGATACACTTCAGAATTATGTGGTACTTGGACTTATGAAGATTGCTGTAAACGTTCAACTCAATGGTACCCCACCACATTGTGCCATGACCACCCATTAGTATTTAAATGAAACTTTTCAAAGGGAATTGATGGTTGAAGGGCAGATATTCATCATATGGGATGCTAACAAGGACACTCTATTCTCAAAAGACTCAGACCGTTGCTGAACTGAAAGAGTACATACTTGACATTTCACTCTGTACACAGTGACACCACACTATGCCATAGAGTATGTTACAGTATTAAAAATGACTGCAATGTTTTATTAATCAAAATGGAAAACAGAAATGAATTTAGCGTGAAACGTGTAAGGAGGTTACAATACCTTCCTTATTCCCATTATCCTCCCCATAGTTTGACTTAACATAGTTTTTTTTACAACGACTAGAAGTGAAGTAAGAGGAAAATATGATTACTGCAGCTACTTCTGTGAGTTTAATTTGTGTAAATAAACTAGCTTTTATGTTACAGTGAAAGTTATGGATGAATTCTTATTGTGGAAGGTAGAAATGTAGTACGACATAGGCTTAGGCTTGTATATCAACATTTATCACAACTGATGTCATTGAAATACTTAACTATTTTAATGTAAAATGAAAGTTTTGCTAAAATTACTGCTAAACCCAGTCAGTAATTCATTCAATGTCTCAGTCACATGCTGTATTTCACAATAATATTATGTGCTAAAATTCTGTACAAAAGTTCCATACTCTCCCCCTTACACTCAGTTGCTGTTTTTGTCTATCTACTACATGAAGCTAAAAAATTGTTTAACTCTGCATAAATGAGTACTAGATGTTTCTGTACTGTTAAAGTGTCTGTGTAATAGGAATGAGACCAAAAAGTGAAACTATTCTGATAAACCATCTCGAATAAGCATGGTTATACCCACGATAGGGCTAGTTGGGGCATTTGTCCCAGCTTCCACCCTAACTTGGAGCTAAAAATTGGCATACAATACGCAAAAATGTTTATTTATCAGCACAAAAAATACAAAATTAATGTGGTAAATAATGAGCTTACTACGATGCATAGTCACTGCGCCTCCCTCTGCCCCACGCATAACTTCTATGTGGTCAGAATTTAAAGCTCATTGACAAATTAACTGAAATCGATTGCCATTGATTCCCAAGTATTTTTTATGAGAGGCGTTTGAAAAGCCCTTGCAAAAATATAAATTACTAACATGTTCAGGGAAAACCATTTTATATTTCGACATAGTCTTCTTTTAGATGTATAAACTTCATTTAACGTTATTCCAATTTGTTGATCCCTTCCGAATAATAGTAATTGCGCAAGCCTGTGATATAGCTATTAGTTTCTGCAATCACCTCCTCATTCGAATGAAATCTTTCTCCCGCCAGCCATTTCTTCAAATTGGGAAACAAATAGTAGTCCAAGGGACTCAAGTTTGGAGAATAGGGGGGGGGGACGTGAAACGAGTTGGAAACCTATTTCCAATAATTTTGCGACCACAACTTCTGAAGTGTGTGCTGGTGCATTGTCATGATGGAAAAGGACTTTTTTTATGGGCCAATCGCCGGCGTTTTTTTTGCAGCTCGGTTTTTAGACGCTCCAATAACAATTAATAATATGGACCTGTCATAGTTTTACCCTGTTCCAGATAGTCGATGAGGATTATCCCTTGCGAATCCCAAAAGACCATCACAATGACCTCTCCAGCTGAAAGACCGGTCTTCACCATTTTTGGTGCAGATTCTCTTTTGGTAACCAATTGGTTAGATTGTTCTTTGTTCTCAGGAGTATAGTATTGTATCTATCCACGGTGACGAAACGACGCTTAAAATCCTTCAGATTGTTCCTGAACAGCTGCAAACCTTCCATGCAATACTTCACATCATTCCATGTTTGGTGAAGCGTGAGCAATCGCGGCACACATCTTGTGGACAGCTTTCTAATCTACAAATGTTTGTACAACATCTTATGTATCCTTTCATGAGAGATGCCAACAGCGCTAGCAATCTCACACACTTTAACTCTTCTGTCATCCATCACCACATCATGGATTTTATCAATGATTTCTGGAGTCGTAACCTACACAGTGCGTCCAGAAAGTTCAGCGTCACGTGTGCCCATATGGCCACTCCGCAAAATTTTGAAACCACTTATAAACTGTACTAATCGAAGGTGCAGAGTCACCATAATGTTTATGAAGCTTCTATTTATTCTCCTGAGGCGTTTTGCCTTTCATAAAATAATATTTAATCACCACACGAAATTTTGTTTCGTCCATTCTTTGACAATAACTCGACTTCCTTGATTTACATGAATGCCAGGCACAAAGAATAGACCAATATGGCTGAAACTTGGTGTTCGTTCTTTCCAAAGATGCTACTAACTAAACATGACCTCGATACGTGCCGGTAGTGCCATCTCTCTGGCTTTGAATGGATTTTTTCAAACGCCCCTTATATATAGTCTTATGTTCTTGTGAGAGTATAGTGATATGATACAGCTATTCATTTGCAATTAATTTGAATTAAATTGCAGTAAGCTGGCTTCCTGCAATGAGTATAAGAAACTTATTTAGCACACCAAAAGATACCTTTATACAAACTGTAATTCCTATAATATTGAAGTAACGTAAATGAATAAATCTTTTTTAATTCCTACTACTACATTTATTGATTTTTCTTACATTTGCCCCACCCCTAAGATAACACTAGTTAAGCCCATGCTATTGATCCCACTAATCACAGGACATTAAACCATAACCTTCCTTATTCCTTCCTGTACTAATAAAATAATACTGATTTAATTTTATAATTTATATGTGAAAACTCACCTTCTTGACAGCATCATACATGTCCATAGCCATGACCCATTTACACAAACCTTCAGCTGCACTAGATGCTTTTGCAACAATATGGGGCTTAAAATCTTTGTTGGGAAGATATTCTGTACGGATCTTCTTCATTATAGGTAAAGGTATGTTATCTTTATCAAAATCCTTGAGGCTTTGAAGAAAATACATGTCTCCCAACAGTTTTTTGCTAGGTCCCCAAAAATCAATTATCTGAAAATACAATATATGACAAAATAAATCACAAATATTTCTAATGACAAGATAACTAACAAATATGTCTCGTCTTTCAAATATTAAAAGTTGTGATGAAATATAAAGGACATGTGAAGTCACAAGCCAAAATGTTAATTGTGAAATATTATGACAAGAATAGATTGTTACTTGTCATAAATATGATATGCTAAGCCACTGACAGGCATTACAAAAGACAATGAGAAAACTTACCTTTCTGCAAAATTCTTCCCCAGAAGAAATGAATAAAAGACACACACATATACATATACAGTCACAACTCAATCATACATGGTTGCTTTCCCTAGCTGCTGCATCTCAAGTGTTGTGTCAGCTGTTGACGCAACACTTGAGGAATGCTGGCTGGAGACAGCAGACATGTGTGCATGTGTTGTGTCTGTATGGTTGTATGTGTCTTCCTCTTCTGGAGAAGGTTGTGGCCAAAATGTTTAGTTAAGTGAGTCTGACTGTTTTTTCTATGTGCTTGTCTGTGGAAGTCTCATAAAATTAAAAGTATTAGCTAGGTCATTAAGGGAGCACATAACTTTTAAACAGTTGGTGGTGACATCATAAGGATGAACAGATGTACAGACATGATATATTCAACATACATAGGTGGTGAATATGTTATTTTATCATGGAATGTCAAAAGAAATAGGATTAACTACCTTAAAATAGAGCCAATATCCCATTTGCATATATAAATATTTAAAACTGTACTTTTATAGTCGAGCTCTTAAAAATGAATGAAAATAACGAAATTAGAATATGACAGCCATGATTCATTGTAAATTGTACATCTCCTTCATATAAAACAATAGCAGTGAATTTGGTTTGTACATATGAAGTTTTGTCATAGAAATGTTGCAAATTTGTCTAGAAAGTTTTCATTTGTTTAATTCTATTTCAGCATTTGATACTTTGACTGGTCCATTAGATGAATATAAAATTCAATTTCTTCCATGATATCCATTATTTGTCCTTCTCCATTTCATGCACGACCTGTAGTCTTTTTAATACTAGGTGATCAGCAGTTGCCATTTTTTAAGTTTGTAGCAAAGGTGGATGTGTTACACTCATTTATTGCTCTGTGTTCTATAAAGTTGTTTCTATCTCAATGTTCCTCCTCTTTGTCCAACATTCAACTTTTATACAAACTTCAGAGTTAATTTTGTCAAATCCAGATCAAAAAACTTTTCTGATTTTGGATGATATATCTTTCACTAATCCTTGTATATTGTTAGTGTATCTGTTGCTTGTTTTTACTTTTTATTCTTGGAACAATTAAATTGTATGGAAATCTGATTTACTTCCTGTTTAATTCATTGTGTACATGAGGCTTAGAATTCAGATAGTCATGACTGAGGCATAGGCAGTTGCATTTCTGAAAACGAGTTTGAATGAGATTGAGTGACAAGCAGTTCTGGTGTAAACTATTTAATTTCTCTATTTATAGAATGAGAAGAGATGAAGTACCTCTGTTACCTTTCAAGATAGGACACACCCCTGTGATATGCTCCGCCACGCAGTTAACGTTGTATTGCGGAGTATATATGTAGATGTAGGTATCAGGCAAGCTCATTAATCGTAATTTTGAGCTTGTGGTGGATATTGAAATGTAGGAGGATCTGCAGCATATTAATGCTTGGTGCAGGGAATGGCAATTGACTGACAACATAAAGAAAAGTGTTGTGTTTAAATGGTAAGATAGATCCTTTATTATATAATTGTGCAATATGAGAATAAAACACTGGAAGCAGTTACTTCCATATATTATCTGGACATAGACATAAGGAGTGATTTAAAATAGAATGAACATATAAAAGTAATCAGGGGTAAGGCAGATGCCAGACTAAGAAGTGTAGTCATGAAGTGTAGTCTGCCAACAAAGGAAGTAGGTTACAAAATAATTGGCCAATGCGTGTGCATTGCTTACCAGTGAGGGATCTATATCAGGTGAAGCTAACAGAGGACATAGTTAAGATCCAACAGAGAACAGCACACTTCATTACAGGCTCATTTAGTGAGCACGAAAGCATCATTGATGATTATGTAAGTTCAGTGACAGATGCTACAAGAGAGACATACTGTATGGGAGTAAGGGCTTCTATCAAAATTCTGAGAGCATAAGTTCCTTGAAGAGTCAATCAGTATATTGCTTTCTCCTGCGTATATCTCATGAAAAAATCACAATGATAAATTAAAGAGATTAGAACTCACATGAAGGCATACCAACAATTTCGTTTCTTTCTATTAACACTTGACAACTGGAATATGAGGAAGTGACGGTAGTACACAAAATATCCTCTGACACACACCATGATGTGGCTTCTGAAGTATGGTAGATGTGGTAGATGTTGACCAATTATATTTAATTAATTCATTGTACAGGATAAGACATGACATGTGATAGTGAATGTTCAAAAGTTCAAATGTTTGTAGAGTCTACGGGACTTAACTACGGGGTCATCAGTCCCTAAACTTACAAACTACTTACGAACTAGGACGGCACAAATATCCATGCCCGAGGGGGGAATCGAACCCCCGACCGTAGTGGCCGTGCGGACCGTGACTGGAGCGCCTCAATCCCCTCGGTCACCGCGGCCGGCCATGTGATAGGGAAACATAGTCCCAAACTAGAAGTTTTACACTGTTCTAATCAAGAAAAAGTACGTAGCATAGTACCATGCTTACATTAGGTGTAGACTAATGTCCCTATTCTAGTAATATAAAATACATCGCAGAGAATAAAATGATATCAACAAGCTGAAGAACATAAATAATTTTAGCATAAATTATCACAACTACATAAGAAAAGAAATTATTACCAAGCACTTTTCTACCAACTGATAAGTATAGTTCAAAAAATATATCACAAACAAAGATAATATTTAATTACATTTGATTCACAGAAAATGTAATACAATTTATATCTGGTACAACGTGTCAATACACTGCAAGTGAAGGAATTTTTATCATATTGTTATCACTTAAGCTGCTAAGTAATTGTGACCAGTTCCATTTCATCATTGAAAAAATAAATCTTTCACACACACAAACTGAGCCAAAAATGGACATAACTTCTGTAGCCTCATTATGAACACATGGAAACTCTTCTTGAGGAACAGTTTTAATGTTATGGAATTTTTATTTGAATCGGGAATTCGCTGCAAATCTATCAGAGGCATCTGAAAATGGGAAGGAGCACTTTAAACGGATACAGCTAATGAGCTTGAAAACATCTCCAGAACAGGTGAGGTGTGAGTTTGTAGTTTCCTAAAAACAAACTAAAACCTCATCCTATATTTCTTTAAAAACAATGATATGAATTTTTGAAAATTTACATTTTCTATAACAGCAGAAATCTTATGGAAACAGATGTAAAATAAAATTTCATGCTCTAGCGAGTAGTTTTGAGAAGTTTCAAGGAAAGCTGACACAGCCTCAGTCTCACTTGGTTTACTCATGGTCTGTTCAGTTGGCCCTGCCAGCCATTTGGTACCCCATGGCGGTGGTAGAGGATACAATAATATCAATGAGACTCCTTAATGAATGAGGCATGTGAATAAAATGTAGCATGTATATACTGAACTATTATACTGTCATTTAGCATTACATTATGTATGACTAATATTCAGTTCCACTCAGCAACGATGTCTTCCTATATTTCAATGAAACCATATCACAATCACGTTGATGGAACATTAAATTCTTATATTCTTTTCTTTTTAATTTCGACAATAATAGATCATTGCTTTGTCTCACGTTTTCTTAACCTACAACCCAGCTGAGTGATATTTTACAGTAATTTCTCTGTTTACCTCAAAATACTGTGGGAAGTGAGTGCGTCACCAAAGAACAGGGCAAGGAATGTGTGTTCTTTGTTCTCTCTATGGCTGCAGCCTGATTCAGCATAGTGCTGCACATTGTCTGCTGACATAGATGGATGCCATCTCATCTGCTGGAGAAGACATGTGGTGAACACACACATACAACTATCCATCACCACACAGATCCCCCCTCTCCCTCTATGATATGGAGACAGAGAGGGGTGGTGGTGACGGCATGAATGGTGACTGAGTATGTTGTGTGCCTGATGCCATTTCGTGTCTATCCTCATATGCGGGTCACACTGATGCTGCACCGCCAGCTTAGGTGGTGGGCAGCACTATGCTCCAGATGGCTGATGTGGCTTTGCCGGTGGAGGCATGGCAGGGGGTGTGTGCAGTGAAGGTGCACATGTGTTGGTCGCCAGGCAGGCTGTGCATGGTGGGTGGCACTCCGTGCACCAGGCACAAGTCGTTTACCGTGCTCTGCATCGTGGGTGCATGCTATTGGCAATCCATATTTGCCAACTGGGTCCTAAGTCACCATGTTGGTGTGTGCTGTGGCTGTGGTGTCCAGCTTATTGCTGAAAGTGGTCCAGTGTCCGAAACAGTTGGCTCTGGGACAGTAGGCTGTGATGGCTCCGATGTCGAGAGTGAGACAGTATGTATCAATGGTACTGGGGTGGCCGGTACCACTGTTGGTTCTACCTGAGTGGACTGTGGCACGAACTACAGGGAGACCACTGCTTCCGTATCTCATGGGTTGCCTGCCATGTCATTGACAGTGGACAGAGTAGATTTGTTGTGGCTCCTTGACACCTCAATCTGTATGGTTGGAGATGAGTAATGGCTCAGGATGTCAAGGGTATACACTGGCTTTAGGCGGTCAATGGATACCATAGTGGCCATACCTTGGAGTCACACAGAGATGGTCTTGTCACTGAGGTGGAGTACAAGGTGTGGGCCTGAGTACCATGGGCGAAGTGGTGGCTAATTGGCATTTTCTCAGAGCATCACATGTATGCACATGTGGAAGTCCCTATGCACGAACGACTTATGCTGACCGTGTCGCCTAGGAGGCACTGGGCACAGGTGTGCCATTGTGCCATGTGGCTGCTGCACAAAGTCTGGGATGCAGGTTGTTGGTGGCAGCAGGCGTGGCTCGATGAGGTCGCCTGGGATGACTAATGGCTGCCCATACACAAGCTGAATGGTGAGCCACCCACAATCCTAAGAGGACTAGAGGCAGGGCGGTAGACCAAGTTGTAGAGTGACAGATAAGTGCTGCTTTTAATGACCTGTGAAACCATTCTAGTATGCCATCAGCAGCAGGATGGTAACTTGTTGCAAAATGCAGAAGTGTACCACATGTCTGTGCCAGAGTTTTGAAAAGGTGAGATGTGAACTGCCATTCACAGTCTGTAGTGATGTGGCAGGGCACCCACAACGTGAGTCCCACATGTTGAGGCAATCCTTTCCACAGTGTCTGCAGTAAAGTCTGAATGCAGCACTGCCTCAGGCCACTGGGTGAATCTGTCTGTGGCAGTGAGAATATAGCGGTGGCCTTAGATGGTGGTAGGCATTCCACAATGTACATGTGGATATGCGAAAATATACAGTTCACCGAGGGTAAATAGGTGATCGGGGCATAAACATGCCTGCCTACATTGGAACGCTGACACGGTATGCAGATGCGGATCCAGCTCATACAGTCATGCTGAATGCAGGGCCAAACAAAATGTTACCGAACGAGTGCTTTGATGCGCGGACGCCAGGGTGGGCAAGGCCACGCAGGTGCCAGAAGGCCGTCTTGCGGAAGTCTGGAGAAGATAGGTGTACATGCGCTCTGAGGGAGAGTCTGGGCAGTCAGCACCAGTGCAGACGTCACACCACAGTAGGGTGCATGCAACTGGAATAGTGCACGGTTGCAGGTTGAGGCTAGTACTTCAATCAGTCCGTAGGTGCATGAACTAAGTATCTGTCGCCTGTGTGGCCGCAATGGCCACATAGTCAAGGGGAACTATAATGGTACATGAACAACTGAGGCAATTGGCAAATATGTTGTCAATGCCGGGCACATGGCGTAAATCAATGGTGAACTCTATAATGTACTATTGGTGTCAGAGTTGGTAGGGTGAAATCTATGCGGCTTGCTTATGACAGAAACCGGTCGTCAGCGGGCGGTGATCAATGAAGATCATAAAGTGGTGCCCCTCCTGTCAGGATTGGAAATAATTAACCACTTCATAGGCTGCAAGGAGCTCTCGATCGTATGCACCCCAATTCTGCTGTGGGCTTAAGAGCTTGTGACATTACAGATAGAGGGGGAAGCTGATTGTTTCCATATGAAAGGCGGGTTTTGTAAGGCTGTAGGGTTCCGCAGCCGGCCGGCTAACAGTTTGGACCTACTGAATGGAATACAGTTAGTCAGGGTTTCCCTAATGTGCTCGGAAACAGGAAACGACTGTCTTGGATGAGCGAGGGCGGCTATTCCAGATTGCAACTGAAATACAATATAGCCACATACATTATTCTAAAAATCCATATAAATGAGGGACTGATCATATGGCAAATATAATTATGTGAATGGATTCAGGAGATTTGTGAGAATCAAACGGTGTAATTACAATTTCAATATCCCTTACAGATAAAAAGCCGACAAATTTCAGTACTATAATAATAATATTATAAGACTCATACTTACAATTATTGATACATAGTGTTTATGAGTAACAGGTTAAGAAGTAAGTGTGCAGCATTGTACCACGCTACCTATCTTAAAAGACGTATCATGTTATTTCTGTATTCTTCTGTAAACTTCATTTTACGCTGTTGTTCTGCTTTTCATTGAGGAAGTAATATTCTTTAGTCAGAACATGGATTCCACCACAGAAACAAAAACCATGAACCCAGAAAAGCACATTACATTTACATATGTATTTTATTATATTTAATATTATTCTAAGTATCGTTCGTTTTATGTTGTAGACGGCCATTTAAATATATCATGGCCGACTAAAAATAGTAGATATGCAGCATATAATTTATATATAAACAATTATAAGTATTTGTCGACAAAAACTGAATATATTTGCATAAAAAGCCATGATAAATTAAATATTAACTGTGTAACTATTTTTCGAGTGTGGCAGTATATTTGAATAGTGAGACGCCACGCTACCTGAGCAAACAGCTTGTCTCAACCGTTTTTAGTATTGTTAAATATATATTTGTTTGTTAAATGTAAACAACATTTGTAGGGAGATGGTCAAAGCATTTAATTCCGTGATATTCCAATGTATAATATTTTAAAGGGAACTAGTATTTTAAAGATGAGGCGTTAGGATGCGCGGAAGGATACAATTTTGGGAGCAGAGAGAGCATGCTTTCGAACGCTTGGAAAGGGACTCGTAACTTGGATGTGGTGGTGAAAGGTTGTGACGCTGGGCGGTCAGAAGCCGCGTTACGAACTTGTAATTCGAAGAGATAGGCGTGTGTGGAGTTAGAAAATTTACGGGACTGTGACTGAAGAACTTAGTCTCTGTGAAAAGTGATAAACTATGCACGGTAGTAGGACTGTGGAACTGTGATAATTCAGGAATCGTGTACTCGTGTGATGACAAACTGTGTTTTATAACAAATACTATAATTAATCACGGATTAATTTGGAACTGAAATGTTCGATGGACTTCACTAATTTAGAGTCATAATTTGGAACTTTTACTCTCGAGAGAGTGTTGCGAACGTGGAGGTCGGGGTGAGAGTTTAAAATAGGTAAAGATTAATTTCTAAAATTCACAACCACCAGCTGCGAACCAAATTCCTAAACATGCAAAAACACTGGAACTGTGATTGCGACTGTTTGACTCGTTTTCTATGGGACGTTCGCAGCTTTCCTTCCCTGCATATGATTAACAAAACAAATTCATAATAAATTCAAGTTCATGAGAGAAAAGGGTGTACTAACTAATATTTTTGAAAACACGTGAAAGTTCACTTTATGTTGTTTATTTCACAATACTTGAACCCTGTGGCTAATACGTCGGCACATTTATCAGATAAAGTTATAGCTCGAGAGCCCCCAGACAAAATGAATATTTGTCGCGAATTGTTTTCACACCACGTGGCTGTCTCAAACACCGTTTATGTTCATGCCTATGCGACGACACGTGTTACATTAACAAATCACAGTCACTTTAATTCAATGCGATGCACACCTTGTTCCACCGGCTAAATATTCACAAACACACAGTAGCACTCGATTTAACTTGGTGCAGTCTACGACGAGCAACCACACGTGGCGATTGCCACAGACAAATCTCAAGTCACCAATTCGAGATCCACATGCCGACCGATGCAGAGCGACGCCGCCCGGCCAGCACACCACGTGCTCTGGAGTCCTCACTTCCTCGCGCCAAAAGCTCAACTGCCAGGGTTTTTTCCCCTACGTCTTCTACTTCCCCATGTGAGCTGTTCTAACCGATTTGCACTGTAGCGCTCAGCCAATACATTTCTAAAACTTTACTTAGAATCAAAATAATTACACTACACATTAAATAAATTGTCCTCTTAGGTTTTTATATTGGTATAAACATACTTTGTACTATTTATCATAATCGTGCAATTTCTTATGTCACAGATAAGTGATTTAACTAAATACTTGAAGATAAAATACACAAGATTAATTGAAAATAAAATGAGAAATAGTTAATATATTATTTTTATAAACAAACATTGCCATGCTAGTTGTGTAACTGTCTTGTCTTTGTTGGTAATTTATTACTTTTCATTGTCAATTAAACATATTACGTTAGATGTGATTATATCAGCTAATGTATTGTTTATTTATCAACAGGCTATTTTGTAATGAGGGCCTTAAAGGTTCCTAACTGCATCGTATTACTTCAAATGCCAGTAGTATTACAATATTTGTGCATTGCACTGTGCCTGGCACTCGTCATTGTCCCTCCCTCCCCTCACCGAAAACGAACTGGAAAATCCTAAGTTGGAACAAGCCACCAACGTCGGCCTGCTCGCTGGCCTCCCGTCAGCTACATGCACACAGCAAATCTCAACGTGGAGAATTTCTACCTATGGCCTAACTATAAATGTTATCACCCAACTGTATACATACATTGCTACCATAATTCTGGACGTCAGAGGTAACCTATCGTAAGTGCAAAAATGACGATTTTGAGGTTTTTATCGTATGTGGCTAGTTTAAGTCATACCTTCTTAGGGGTAGAATACTGTATGCATATATTTTACACAAAAGAAATTTTGCAATGCGATACTATCGTATTTGCAACCTGAAACCAGTGGTAAACAATTGTAAATGACCATACGACAATTGACCTGAATATAGACCGCCACGCTCTTTATCGTATTGGCTGTTACGATGGTTTACCTCTAAGTGTTACGTTACTTATACACATTGTAAATCACGTGCGAATAGAAGTGTGCTGTAGTCTGTAATGTTTGGAGGAGCATTTTATGACGGAATCGAAGATTACAATGGATACTATTAGTGGAAGAAGTAAAAGGATCGTGGAAATAGCGCTGAAGTTAGTACAGGTAAGCAGTACAAGTATTTCTAGTACTTCAAGAACTAATATTCTATTCTACAGTCTCATTACATCATCAGCTTACAACATTAAATCATTATGCGTAGCTAATATACATTTTAAGATATTATTAATCATACTGGGATGTAACAAACATCTAAATGTACGTTCCACGATTTAGGAGACAAATGATCTGGATGCTTTACCACCAGTCGAAGGTAGTAATGTCGTCGAAAGAGAAGGGAATAATAATGATTGTAAGAGATTATATGTTGCCTCTCAAAAAATGTTAGTAGAAGAGAAGTTCAAGAGAGTGAGTTTAGGCGTAATGTGACACTTCATTACTTCTTTGAAGTTCATGGCAAGAGACTACAGGTTTGCAAAACATTTTTCTTAAATACTTTGAATATTTCCGAAATGTATGTCACGACAGCTTTGTCCAAAAAAATTAATGGTGGACTTATTGAACCAGACCAGAGAGGAAAGAAAGTTCCACCAAACAAGTTGGATGAAGAAATAAGGGACGGTATCAGAAACCACATCAGGATATTCCCCACAATCGAGAGTCACTACAGCAGAGAGAAAACAGGTAGATTGTATCTTGGCAGGCATCTCAATATATCAAAAATGTATTCTTTGTATGTAGAGCACTGCAAGGAAAACAAAATGAAGCAAGAGTTAATTGCAAAGCAGTGGCTTTGCCGTGACATATTTAACATTGAGTTTAATTTAGAATTCAAGGAACCTGCGACTGATACATGTGATGACTGAGATGAGTTTCAGGTGAAACTCAAAAATGATATAACAGCTGAAGAAGCAGTCCCAATTAAATCAGATTACGATGCCCACTTGTCAGAAGCAGATATAAGATACAGAAACAAGACCTTCGACAAAAATCGCTCAAAACAACCTGGGTGAAAAGTAAAGGTTGTCATGTTCGATCTTCAGAAATGTTTGCCGACACCTCACCTTACTAATTCCAGTGCGTTTTATCTAAGAAAGCTCAGGACGTATAACCTGACAATCCTTGATGCTTCAGAGCAGAAATCCTATTGTTGCATGTGGGACGAAACAGTTGCAGGTCGTGGACCTAAGGAAGTGTCATCTAGTTTGCAAAAGTGGGCCCTAGCTAACCTGCCAAAAACCCAAACTGAGAAACTTACGATATGGATAGTAACTTCCCAATGATTATGTCATTTTGGATTCTTAGGTGTCTTCCTAATGTTAAAGTGATAAACCATAAATTCTTATTGAAGGGACACATATGGAGGTAGATGGTGTACTTGCTGTTATTGAACGTGCCAAAAGCAAACTGGGCCCAAATGAGATAATCGCTACGCCTTGGAATTGGCAACAGTTTGTTCGCCAGTGCAGATTCAAAGAACTCGTCGAAATACACGACATGTAAATGGCAGATTTGAAAGACTTTGAAAATCTTTTCAAAGGATCATCACCTTTAGTTAAACGGACATCCAAAAGTTTATCGTCTGGAAAATTTTTGGTTAGCCAAGTTGTGCATCTACGAGTACGAGCAGAGAATTCAGGTTCTGTGTTCTATAAAACAGCATTTGATGGTGAATTTCAGGAGACTGATGTGCAACGGCGAACAAGAGGGGCAGTATGGCCGGAAGAGCTTCCTGCTATACGAAATACTCTCAGACCTATTGCTACAGAGAAGTATAAAGATTTACAAAAGCTGCTTAGGTGGGTGCCTGAATCTTTTCACTATTTCTACCAAAATATACCACAGATTATGTCAGCACAAACTGAAAAGGACTCAGAAGGATATGAACATGATGACGCTGTCATCAATTAATTGTACAAGGGAATTCTTTTTCTACTTTTAGAATTTTGTCCTCAATTTGTTAATGAATATATGCTGAATTTGGACAGAAATGTTTGTCATTGTCTCAGTTTTTAAAGTGGTTTAACATTTGTTACTTTCTAGAGTAAGCTACTATGGTTGGAATTTATTTTGTTCAATTTACTTAAACTTTCCTGAGTGACTAGTATATGTGACTGCCTTTGTGAAAGGATAAAATTGTAACTCTTAATAAATCTACTGGTTTTCAATAAGTATGAATCCCTTTATTTCTTAATTTCAATACCAATAATTCTCATATTCCTGTATGTATTTCGTAGAATAATCCTGTATAATATAAACATTTATAAACATGAAAAGGATCGTTTATAAACATAAGAGCATGCAAATGAACAGAAAACCTAATGTAATAAGCACCTTCACAATATCGTATGTGTAAATAAAGACTGCTTCACAAATATATTTATGTGAGGTAAAATATCGTAAGTGCTGTTTCTCCCGTAATAGTTCATAAAATATTTCTATAAACGAAGTACATGTAGAGACTAACTAGAAAATATATAAAAATTAGAGCTCTTCATGATTGGGTGTTGGACTTATTCTACAGGTAGCAAAATTCGAGTCGCAGCAGCTTCTTTTTGCTCTCCTGTAAAGTCAGCGAAATGTTACTTACGATAGGTTACCTCTGGCGTCCAGAATTAATAAGATTGAAATTGTGTAATATTTAGTGCATTGGCATGGTCAATGTTTGCAGTGAACTTCATACTGTTTAATTATCAAATGCTAGTGATTACCAGTATTTCTATTAGGCGGTAATCTCACAATACCCCCACTTGCGACATCCAAACCATGTGCAGGATGGCGCAAGTAGCACCAAAATTAATACATTCAAATGAGCAAAATTTTAAATTACAAAATTATTGAATCGGATTGGCTCAAACACTATGCCAATTATGACCTCAACTAATGCAAAAAATAAATAAATAGATAAATAAAAAATAAACAGGGCAGTGAGAAAATTTCCCGATATTTGTACCATTAAGATCACCTGTAGTGTGTGCATATTTTTAAGAAAAGAATCCTTATAACTAATTACATCCATGAAACTTAAGTGTCCCTGTTGTTTATATACAGAATTTGCACCAAATTTATAATATTATTAACCTTTAGTCTATAGAGGACCTTGTTCTACATGGAAAAACTAAAATTATCACTATAAAAACTTTTGACGGTGTACACTCCACCTGTGTAAAGGAAATCTCTCACCACTTTGACACTGAGAACCCCAGCGTCATCGTTGCAACAACTCTGGTCCATGGTGGATGGTCCTATGTCTCCATCTTTTCAACCAACATGCTGTTGCAGCTTAGATTCATGGCACTGGATCAAGCGTTCTTGTTCACACACGTCATATGCACCCTAAATGGAACAGGAAGAGCAGAAGGCACTCATGAGTCAACATAGACAAAAGTTTGTCTGGACACCAGGATTCGGTTGGATTTGTATCCCACCCCCCTGCCATCGAGACTTGGTGCAGTTGAAACTAAGCATTGAGACATGTACAGTAACATGTAAATCAACAGAATTAAGAACTGAAAGTGGCTGGTGTTAGTCGTTATCAGATTAACCCAAACTACCATGCCTGCACTCTCATCAGCCATAGTTTCAGATGAAACAGACAAGAGAATATGTGGCCTACTTTGAGTATTACTCCATCAAATAAAAAATAAAAAAAAAAAATAAAAAAAAAACCTGCCTATGTCAAAAATATATCTTAAAGCACAAATAATACTACCAAACGAATGTTATCATAGAGAATTTTCTCTTCTGTCAAAATGACACCTACAAGCATAAATACAAATCCTACCCCCTTGCACCAAAAGAAATTATTTCTACTGGTGTGAGGTTAAATTTGCATCCCCATCATCGGCCTCATGTGCTTTCCACAAGTACTTCCCACAATAAAATATCTAAGTTTAAAGTCTAATTTCAAAATTAGTTTCTCACAAAACATCTACATTTTTTTAAAATAAAGTATCACCAAACCCTATTGATACTCAGGCTAGACAGAAAAATAGTTCTCGTCAACTGTTGTTGCAGAAATTGTTCAGTCAACAGTTGAGCACCATTAAAGAAACCAAAATGTGTTATCAAAATTAGTTTAATATAACAATACAGAGAATTCCCTATTACACACGTTACTTACCAAACACTCAAAGAGACAGACATTAAAGAGCAAACACTTTCTCTCATTGAAACATTTCTCAATCCAATCCACCTTTAGCCAAAACAGCCATAACAAACATACATTCCTCACTTCTGATCCATATGGTCAGTCACACCCACATATGCAACACTGTCAGCTGAAATTTTCATCACAATTTATCTAAGCCACAGACCCCACTGCCTACATCAATGACCTCCACTTTCTCATTCTTCGAGTCACCCCACAACTCACACCATGTAGCCAGCCCTGCTCACATATACTCACACATAAACAGTACACTCCCACTTCCTCTATCCTTTAGTGTTGGCATGCATACATACATACATATTTACCTCATGTACCACTGTTGAACTGCAAATCTGATACAAGCTCATGTTTTAACACAAACAACAAAAGAAAAACATTTACAAAGAACACTTGTAAACTTGACCCCAATACTTAAATCTAAACACACAAGTAGATACTAACACAGACTACAGAATAAATATACACAAATTCTTAACCTACTATCTACAATGCATTGAATCTTATACTTCATGATGTACACTGGTTTATGGCAGTTACTTGTGTAAACATGCCATTAAATCTTTATCACTTACAAAATTTTTGAATTTCACCCTCTTCATGCATTCCTCGAGACTTAATTCTAACACTTTATCTTTATACTCCAACTGAGCTTCATATTTGCACAGAGAATCACTTCCTAACACTAGATTTAAACATAGACCTTTCATCACCAATAAATCTTGAATAAACAGCTCCTCCTCAATGATTACTTCAAATTCTGAGTTCCCTGCATTTAACACCCCTATTTTTCTTGCAAAAGCATAATTTTCTTTTTCCCATGCCACTGGCTCTACTGGTTTTAAATGTTTGAGGAATTGGAGCCAATCATCTTGCCCATACTCATGTACTTCTTCATTAACCCAACCTGACTTTAACCCATCAATATCCATTTCATGACACTGTTCATTATTATGAATCATAAAAATTTGTATTTTCTCCTCATCATCACCTAACCCCTGCTGTACAACTCTCTGTCCCTCACTTATCTCATCATGATCTAGGGTACACATGCCTAATCCCCTTAATTGATCATGCTCATTGTCCCCAAACTCTTTCAACACATTGTAATAAGTCTGGTCCCTATTATATTGTTTGCCTAGTCTGTCCAAATAATCATATTTGTGCAATAGCCAATCATCTGGTGCCCATTTCCTAATCCAGTTTATTTTCCCAATTAAATTTCTGGTTTGTGCATCTACACTGCCAACTTAGCCTTCATTTACAGCAGGCCCATTGTCATTTATTGTCTCTACTGGACCACATTTATTTATATTTAATTTAGAAAAAAATTCACTCTCATTCATACATTCCACAACATCTATGCTGGCTAGAGTATCATCAATATTTACATTCATACTTTCACATTCAGTCAACACTTGTGCCTCTGACCTATCCAAAATTATGGCTAACCCAACACTGTTTTTATCCTCTTTAATGTTGTTATCAAATAAACTTCCCACATCATACTCTCCTTTATTGTCCTTGTTTCTATCATTCCTCCTCCTGTTTGCATTTCTCTTGTCATGTTGCAAAAACCAATCCCCAAAAATTTCCTCACTACCTATAACAGCATCCATCTGACACATACTTTCCTCTCTTTTCTCCCTTTCCTTGTTTACTCTATTTATGTGTTCTTCCCTCTTTTCTTTATCCTTGCCCTTCTGAACTCCTACTTTTCCTTTCCTGTCATCATCTCTGTCCATGTGACATAGTTTTTCCTCCCCTCTCTTCCCATCTCTATTCCTACTGTAACTATGGTTATTAGATCCCCTGTTATCCCATCTTCTGGTCCTATTATTAGAATAGTTCCTTGTCCCAAAACGGACCTCATTTGGAACAAATCTTAGTTTCCCTGATTCTGTCTCTGATTTTCTCTCCTACTGTTTTCCCCATTCCTATTTCCACCTTCCTGCCTTTGTTTTCTCCAATCATTTTCCCATGTTTCCCTCTGGCTTCTATTCTCCCAGTTGTCTCCCCCGTTATTGTTACCTCTCCAATTTTCATTTAAATTCCTCTCTCTATTGTGGTTTCCCTGGTTGTGACTCACATTTCTACTGCCTCTGTTTTCATTGTGGTTCACATGCTGTGTTCCACTGAGCTGTCGTTCCATAACTAAACCCTGGTCTATCTTTTCTACAAATTCAATGACATTCGCAGCTGAATCTGTGGGATGGTGAATTAACTGCCAATGCAAATCTGCAGGTAACCTCCTACACAAAGTGGAAATTACTGCTAAAAGACTCAAAGGTGTATCTAAATGCACTAGTTTCTCAAGTTCCTCCTGACAAAATTCCTTCATGCTCTGTTTCCCTTTCACATAGTTTGGCCCGTTCAAGAATTCATTTTGTATCTTAGCTTGCTTGGCCTCCCCCCAATACTTATATAAAAACAATTTTTCAAACGCCTAAAAAGTTACAAATTTATCAGCACCCTGATTTGCCCAAGTTTGAGCAGAACAGTCAAGAATGCTCTTTGCTAACTTCACTTTACACTGGTCAGACATACCAGGCACAAATTGGTCCTTGCATGCAGCCAAAAAATCTACTGGATGATAATTACCCACTCCTGAAAACATTTGCGCTTAGGTGTCTGCACCATGGACCAATTAGTGTTTCCTGATGCAGTACCCAATTCTAGATTATTTATTCTAGTTTTCACCTTCTCAATTGTTTACTGTCACTACTTGTTCTATCTTTTTCCTAAAGTTACATTCTGTATTCTCTAATTTTCCTGACAACAAAGTTTTTGTTTCCTCAATACCTGCCACCATCCTTTTGTCAACCTCAGCCAACACCTGCATAGTGCCCTCATTCCTGTGATCACATATTTGTTTCACATCATCTAACTTGCCTCCTACCTCAGTCTCAATAGCACCAATTCTGGCATGTATCTCCTTTTCCCTATTTTCAAACCGTTCTGTTAGACTTCCTATCTTTTTGTCAATGTCTGTGATTATTTCTGTCTTTAATCCAAGCATTGAATTTTGTAGTGCCCCAATGTCTGCCTTAAAGTCTGCTTTCAATTCTGATTTTACAGTTTCTATTTCTGATTTTACAGTTCCTATTTCTGATCTTAAATTTGATTCTAAATGTAAGTTTGAATTTTCTATTTTTGATTCTAAATTTGAGTTTGAATTTTCTATTTTTGATTCTAACTTTGAGCTAAAACTCGCTAACATGGCTGCGAACATCTCCGGTGTCAACAACATTCCCCCAGTATTTACCCTCTCTGGACTTTCTGGTATGCTACTCTCTGAATCTACGTCGCTTGGCGACTTTTTAAAAACCTGCTCCATTTTATGTGCCACAAGAAAGCGTGATTAACACACAAGAATTTATAGCGCCAGCTGCTTTACTTATCTTTTAATCCAGAAGTTGCTGCAACGAGCTGCGACGTCCCCAACGCTCCCTGCCGTCTGTTGCAGAAGCTGTGGCTGGAATATGTCCTCACTGAACCCTTATCGTTTGTAGAATCTAAGCTGCTGGGCCCCGACGCTCCGTTGGCGACTTGCGAAGGCCCCACGATCACTGCCGTCCGTTGCAGAAGATGAAATTTGAGTGCGTGGATCCCGCGCGCCGCCGCTTACTGCTGCCGGGCCGATGCGCCCTCGATCACCGGTTACGGATACCCGCGCCCGAACTCTGCCAGCCACCAACCGTCGTTTACCGCGCGACGCGTTCGCGTATCGTCCACGCTTATGCTAATTGTTTTGTCCACTATCACTGTCCTAAGCATACCCTACTTCTCTGTCCGCGCAAAATCAGTGTAAATTTATCCCGCTCTCTGCTGCCAGCCGACACACACACTTGAAATTGTCCGTCGCGTCCGCGCACTTGTTTGCAACTTTTCGTAACTGTTCACTGTCCTATACACACCCTTATCTCTCCGTCCGAGCAAGTCCAACGTGAACTTATCCCGTAACGAGCCTTCAAATGCGAGCGTGAAGGTCGGGGTGAGAGTTTAAAATAGAGAAAGTTTAATTTTTAAAACTCACAACCACCAGCTGCGAACCAAATTCCTAAACATGCAAAAAGACTGGAACTGTGATTGCGACTGTTTGACTCGTTTTCTAGGGGATGATATCACACGTTCGCAGCTTTCCTTCCCTGCATATGATTAACAAAACCAATTCATAATAAAATCAAGTTCATGAGAGAAAGGGGAGTACTAACTAATATTTTTGAAACACGTGAAAGTTCACTTTATGTTGTTTATTTCACAACATTTGAACCCTGTGACTGATATGTCTGTACGTCGACACATTTACGAAATAAAGTTATAGCTCGTGAGCCCCCAGACAAAATGAATATTTGTCGCGAATTGTTTTCACACCACGTGGCTGTCTCAAACACCGTTTATGTTCGTGCCTATGCGACAACACGTCTTACATTAACAAATCACAGTCACTTTAATTCAATGCGATGCACACCTTGTTCCACCAGCTAAATATTCACAAACACACAGTAGCACTCGATTTAACTTGGTACAGTCTAAGACGAGCAACCACATGTGGCGATTGCCACAGACAAATCTAAAGTCACCACCTCGAGATCCACATGCCGACTGATGCAGAGCGACGCCGCCCGGCCAGCTCATCACGTGCTCCGGAGTCCTCACTTCCTGCCCTCGCGCGCGCGCGCGCCGATAGCTCAACTGCCGCGGTTTTTTCCCCTACGTCATCAACTTCCCCATGTGAACTGTTCTAACCGACTTGCCAACGTACAGCGCTCAGCCAATACATTTCTAAAACTTTACTTAAAATCAAAATAATTACACTACACATTAAACAATTATTTTCTTACGTTTTTATATTAGTATAAACATCCTTTGTACTGTTTATCATAATCGTGCAATTTCTTATACCACAGATAAGCGATTTAACTGAATATTTCAAGGTAAAATACACAAGATTAATTGAACATAAAATGAGAAATAGATAATATATATTATTTTTATAAACAAACATTGCCATACTAGTTATGTAACTGTCTTGTCTTCGTTGGTAATTTATTACTTTCCATTGTCAATTAAACATATTACGTTAGATGTGACAATATCAGCTAATGTATTGTTTATTTATCAACAGGCTATTTTGTAATGAGGGCCTTAAAGGTTCCTAACTGCATCGTATTACTTCAAATGCTAGTAGTATTACAATATTTGTGCATTGCGCTGTGCCTGGCACTCGTCATTGTCCCTCTCTCCCCTCACCGGAAACGAACTGTAAAATCCTATGTTGGAAGAAACCACCAACGTCGGCCTGCTCGCTGACCTCCCGTCAGCTACAAGCACACAGCAAATCTCAACGTGGAGAATTTCTACCTATGGCCTAAATATAAATGTTGTCACCCAATTGTGTACATACATTGCTACCATAATTAATAAGATTAAAATTGTGTAACATTTAGTGCATTGGCATGGTCAATGTTTGCAGTGAACTTCATACTGTTTAATTATCAAATGCTATTGATTACCGGTATTTCTATTAGGCGGTAACCTCACAGCATCTGCACCCATACCCGCCATCCAAACTCTGTTTGACTCAATGCCCAGGCGTAATAAGGCCGTTATTACGGCCAGAGATGGTTGTTCTCGGTACCGTTTTCTCAGAATCTATGCACCCAAATTGTGTGAAAATGTAATCACATGTCAGTTCTAGTATATTTCTCCAATGAATACCCTTTTATCATATGCATTTCTTCTTGGTGTAGCAATTTTAATGGCCTGTAGTGTACAGTTTTGAACGAGTCATGTTCCCATCCTCTGCTTACAAGAAGCAAACTTATTTTCGTCCCACTACTGCAAATGCACACTAATACCACGTTGTAATCTCTAAAGTGTCATTTCCCCAAAGTAGTATTACAAAGAAGAGACGGATGTCTATCATAGGAGGCAACAGTGGACTTTGTTAATAACTGTTGCCTGTCATCTTGCAACTTCACTGCCGCAGCAGAATGGCTGAGCGCATTGAGGCGCTATGCTGTGATGCGCGAGGCCTTTCCCCGTTGGGGGTTCGAAGCCCCCCTCGGGCATGGATGTTTGTGCCGTCTTTAGTATAAGGTAGTTGATAAGCAGTTCGTAAGTTTAGGGACTGATGACCCCGCAGTTGGAAACCAGGTTAACGGCGCCACCCTGGGTAATCGCTCCATCCCAGTTTTATGACGAATGGTTTGCAGTACGAATACGCTTACCACTGTTCTACCTCTGTTACCTACCGCGGAACTAATTTGGGTATTAATCGTTTGAAAGAAATGGTTAGTTTCGACGTTTTGGATCTAATTTTCGAGCCTGTATTTTACTGAAATAAATACCTCTATAGGCTTTCAGTGCTTTTTAATACTCATATTAACGAAATCTGTAGATATTTAACTTCGATTTCGAGTCTCTAACCTAATTCTTTCGCAAAATCTTTGGCTTTAAATTGACGTTCTCAGCCATATTTTTGAACTGGGGAAATGGCGCCATGGTAGAGAATTTAGGCAAAATGATGTGTAATACAGATGCATACATTTTTTGAAATGGGCACTTGAAGAATGTAGTAGATTTGAAGTGTCAAAAGCTATACCGTTATTTCTGACTTCTGCGGTGTCTTAATGAAGCCTACATTATAACATGTATTTTTATTCCAATTTTACATTGACAAGTACTTGAAGCCTTCTAAATGTCTAATACAGAAGACTGATAGGTATAAATTACAACGGCTGTAAGACCTATGTACTACTACTCACTCGTTGTGTAGGTTGATCCTTGATTTTCAAATTACTCTGGAACCCAGGGTAAATGCGCCACTGCGTATCTTTTCACAATATATTTTTTGATAATAATACTTAATAAAATACATGTCTGAAAAAATTATAAATAATTAGTATTAGCTGACGAAGCTGTAGTATTATTCTTTCCGAATTATAATAAGGCAAAAAAACTGGTTTCCCTTAAGGTGGCGTCATTCCCCTATCACTACGTTTACATGCAACACATCTTCCGGAAGACGAAAACCGAATTTAGTAAACCGTTTTTTGCTGTCGTGTTTACATGGCACAGCCTGAATCGAATTTCCTAGCCCATTTAATAAGGCGGCTGAAAAACAGCTGATTCAGTTCCTGATTTAGTTAGCACGATCGCTATTTTTCTTCATTTAAATACGCAGATTCATGCTCACTCTAATATTTATACTTTTATTTCACATTAGAAAATATCACTCTGTCGATATGTGCGAAAAATTCTTAACAAGAAAAAACAATCTGGCAAGCTAAGAACGCTTCAAAAACGGCTGGGTTTACATGGGCACGAAAATCGATTGTGGAACCGGAAAACCGCTTTAGAGAATCGGATTTCCAGAATCTATTTTGGAGTGTTTACATTACATGACCAACCAAAATCGGAATTGGGAAATCGTTTCACGAAATCCGGTTTTGGGAGGCCATGTAAACGGGGTGTATATGTCATTTGTGAAGGCTTTAGATTTTTTTACGATTGCTGGCAGCTGACGACTTGAGCCAGATATGGTAGTGCGGAAGGTGTTTCTAATTTACTACTTTCTACAGCGATTACTTTTGCTGTGAAAATTGGGCTTTTTTCATGTAATGTTAATTTATGAGAATATAGTTGGGCAACAGATGAGACAACAGGCAGTATTTCGGCAGGTTACCGCCCGTCATTTTCAAGGTATACCACTATACCAGAAAAGACTGCTCTTCATGTGTACAATGTTTTTCAACAATAAGGCTTCATTCTTTTATCAACTATTCGCAAAATTTTGCAAATTAATAGAAAAAATGGTAAGTTTGTTTTATGGGAGGGGGTGGGGGGTGTCGAGTCACAGCTTTGGCAACTGTCAACTGTGCGAGTTCACCTCAATATAGCTCTGCCTCTGAACCCCCCCCCCCCTCACCTGAGGAAAAATTTATCTACGCACCTGCGTATCTTTGTTGTTGGCTTACATGTAGAAGGAAAAATCGACAGTTAATGTTTATTGCAATGCAATATTTATATTAAAACTTAATTTCGGCAGTTGCGTAAAACTTTTTTGAAATTCTAAACCAAAACAAAGGAATGTGTTATGCGAGAAAATTGGTCACTTTAATGTACAAGCATTATTACTAAACTTCAAGAAGTTCGTTGAAGGCAACACTAAAACTTCTGCTAGATGTTGTTGTTATGGTCTTCAGTCCGGAGACTGGTTTGATGCAGCTCTCCACCCTACTCTATCCTGAGCAAGCCTTTTCATCTCCTCATAAGAACGACAACCCACATCCACTTGAATCTGCTTACTATACGCGTCTCTTGGTCTCCCTCTGCGATTTTTACCCCACACACTTCCCTCCAATGCTAAATTTACGATTCCCCGATGTCTGAGAATGTGTCCTACCAAGCGATCCCTTCTTTTAGTCAGGGTATGCCAAAAATTCCTTTTCTCACCAATTCTGTTCAGTACCTCTTCATTAGTTATGCGATCTACCCACCTAATCTTCAGCATTCTTCTGTAGCACCACATTTCAAAAGCCTCTATTCTCTTCCTGTCCGCACTGCTTATCGTCCATGTTTCACTCCCGTACAAGGCAACACTCCACACAAATGCCTTCAGAAAAGACTTCCTTACACTTAAATTAATATTCGATGTTAGCAAATTTCTCTTTTTCAAAAATGCTGTCCTTCCCATTGCCATTCTGCATTTTATATCCTCTGTACTTCGATCATCGCATGTTATTTTACTACCCAAGTAACAAAACTCATCTACCACCTTCATTGTTTCGTTACCTAATCTAATTCCTTCAGCATCGCCTGATTTTCTAAGACCGCATTCCATTATTTTTGTTTTGCTCTTGTTAATGTTCATTTTATACGCTCTCTTCAACACACTGTCCATTCCATTCAACTACTCTTCCAGGTCCTTTGCTGTCTCTGATAGAATTACAATGTCATCAGCAAAACGCAATGTTTTTATTTCTTCCCCCTGAACTTTAATCCCTATTCCAAATTTTTCCTTGCTTTCCTTCACCGCCTGCTCGATGTACAAATTGAATAACATCGGAGAAAGGCTACAACCCTGTCTTACTCCCTTCCCAACTGATGCTTCCCTTTCATGCCCTTCAAGTCTAATAACTGCGGTCTGGCCTTTGTACAAGTTGTAAATAACTCTCCTTTCCCTGTATTTTACCCCTGCTGACTTCAGAATTTGAAAGAGTGTATTCCAGTCAACATTGTCAAAAGCTTTCTCCAAATCTACAAAAGCTAAAAATGTAGGTTTGCCTTTCCTTAATCTATCTTCTAAGATAAGACGTAAAGTGAGTATTGCCTCCCGGGTTCCTACGTTCCTCCTGAATCCAAACTGATCTTCCCCGAGATCAGCTCCCACCAGCTTTTCCATTCTCCTGTAGATAATTCGTGTTAAAATTTTGCAACCATGACTTATCAAACTGATGGTTCTGTAATTTTCACACCTGTCTGCGCCTGATTTCTTTGGAATGGGGATTATTAAATTTTTCTTAAAGTCTGAGGGTATTTCGCCTGTCTCATACATCCTATACACCAGTTCAATTAGTTTTGTCATGGCTGGCTCTCCCAGAGACTTTAATAGCTCTGCGGGTATGTCATCTACTCCTGGGGCCTTGTTGCGACCTAGGTCTTTCAAGGCTCTGTCAAATTCATCTCTCAGTATAGTATCTCCTATTTCATCTTGATCTACTTCCTCTTCCCTTCCTACAACATCGTCTCTAAGTTCATTTCCTTTGTAGAGCTGCTCTATGTACTCTTTCCACCTTTCAGCTTTCCCTTCTTTGCTGAGAACTGGTTTCCCATCCGAGTTCTTGATATTCATAGAGTTGCTTTTCTTGTCCCCAAATGTCTCTTTTATTTTCCTGTAGGCGGTATCTACTTTTCCCCTTCTTATACATTCTTCTACAGATTTGCATTTGGCTTCTAGCCACTCCTGCTTAGCCATTTTGCACTTCCTATCAATCTCATTTTTTAGTCGTCTGTACTCCATTTTGCCTGTTTCATTTACTGCATTTTTATATTTTCTCCTTTCATCAATTAAATTTAGTATTTCCTGTGATATCCAAGGATTTTTTGTAGGTCTTGCCTTTCTACCTATTTTGTCCTCTGCTGCCTTCACTATTTCATTTCTCAATGCTACCCATTCCTCTTCTACTGTTTTATTTCCCCCTGTTTCTGTCAATTGTTGCCTAAATCTCCCTCTGAAATTCACCAGAACTTCACTTTCCTTCAATTTATCTAAGTCCCATCTCCTTATTTTCCTACCTTTCTACAGTTTTTTCAGTTTCAGCCTACAGTTCATGACTAACAAGTTATCGTCAGAGTCTATATCTGCCCCTGGGTATGTCTTGCAGTTTATAACCTGGTTCCGGAATCTATGTCTTGCCATTATAAAATCTATCTGATACCGTCCGGTGTCTCCTGGTCTCTTCCACGTATACAACCTTCTTTTGTGATTCTTAAACCACGTGTTTGTTACGATTAAATCATGTTCCGTGCAAAATTCTACCAGGCGACTCCCTCTTTCATTCCTCCTGCCTAGTCCATATTCACCTACTATTTTTCCTTCTCTTCCTTTTCCTACCACCGAATTCCAGTCTCCCATTACAATTAAGTTTTCCTCTCCCTTAACTGTCTTAATAATTTCCTCTAGCTCCTCATATATTTCTTCGATCTCCTCATCATCGGCAGAGCTAGTTGGCATATAAACCTGTACTACTGTTGTCCGTGTTGGCTTCGTGTCTATCTTGACAATGATAACGCGATCACTGTGCTGCTCATAGTAGTTTACCCGCATTCCTATTTTCTTATTCATTATCAGTCCTACTCCTGTGATACCCCCAACTGATTTTGTATTTATAATCCTGTACTCACCTGACCAGAAATCCTGTTCATCCTGCCACCGAACTTCACTAATCCCCACTATATCTAACTTCAACCTATCCATTTACCTTTTTAAATTTTCTAATTTTCCTACTCTATTAAGGGATCTAACATTCCACTCTCCGACCCGTAGAATGCCAGTATTGTCTTTCCTGATGACAACATCCTCCTGAGTAGTCCCCGCCCGGAGATTCGAATGGGGGACTATTTTACCTCCGGAATATTTTACCCGAGAGGATGCCATCATCATATTTCCATACAGTAGAGCTGCATGTCCTCCGGAAAAGTAACGGCTGTAGTTTCCCCTTGCTTTCAGCCGTTCGCAGTACCTGTGTGGCAAAGCCACATTAGCTGATGTTACAAGGCCAGCTCAGTCAATCATCCAGACTGTTGCCCCTGTAACGACTGAAAAGGCTGCTGCCCCTCTTCAGGAACCACACGTTTGTCTAGCCTCTCCACAGATACCCCTCCGCTGTGGTTGCACCTACGGTATGGCTATCTGCATCATTGAGGCACGCAAGCCACCCCACCTCGGCAATGTCTGTGGTTCATGGGGGTGGTAATATTTCATAAGTAGCTTAAAAGTTAATGCCTATGGTACAGGAATTAAGAGAACAAATAAAACTAAATAGCGAAGACTTAATTCAAAATTGAAATAATAAGATCTCTTTACATACCTTCCTGCCTGTAGCTGCATCATTAATTCGATCTGGTTTAATATCTTTCATTACACATACAGCTGCCATAACTAGCTTGACAGTATCTGGTGGATTTTTCATTGATTTTACAAGGGTTATGTCTGTTGGTTTCAATGTGTTCAGCGCTGCAATGGCATCTGGAAACAATTTAAAGTCAATGGCAATTTATTTTAAATTACAATGTTTGATATTTTAACACTTTGTATTCAGTGTAATTATCATTAGGATATTTTTCTTTTCACAATTTCAATAGTGTCTGTTAGTAAGCTGCAAGTTGTAACACTTACTACACACTTTGGAAATGAGTTGTGCTGATACGGCAAGCATAGAGAGTGATTATAATGAAGCTGCATGCCACCAACTATCTGAGTGGCTACTGTGGCTGACCTTGGCGACTTATATCCTGATCCATGATCCATCCACAGTACTCTATCAATGCCACCTGCTTTCAGTAGAATCTTTATAAAGTGCTGCAGATTTATCTGGGCCCTCAGATGTCTAATGTGCTCTATACTCGTCACTTGATAATAATGTCCCATTTTGGATGTCACTCTGTGACTTAATAAATTGTGTTTATTTTAGTCACGTGTTTTCTTGTTTCCTATTAGAAAACAAATAGAAATGTTGATGGTTGGATTTTTTTGTATCTCAAGTTATGTGGTTTTTCTTCTATTAAGTTCGTCTATGGGGATTATATTTCAGTCCATTATGCAGGAACATCAGGAAGACATGACTATGAATGAAAGTTTCTTGGTTCTGTTGCTTGTTCAAGGTCGCCCACCTGTTCTTCATCAACAGATATTGCTTCACTTTGATGAATTACCAGAAGATTAGGACACTTATAAAAACTGGCTCTGCCAATATTTCATGACATTCAGGGTGACCAAAACGGAGGTCTTCAAGGCGCTTTTCTTGTTACCCTTCCAGTTAGTTCCCCTATAACAACAAGCATCTTCCTATCATCACAAGCGAAGACATGTTCTTACTTAACATTTTGAATTATGCCAATATTACAAACAATTGCAACAATTTTATACAGCTTTAGTGAACCAATATCCTGGCCTTAGTCATCAATGGCTGATTTTCACATCTAAGTTTAAGGACTCTTATACAGTATTATGGTCAGGGATTCAATCATTTGTTTTTCACACATAAAGCAGCGGGATTCGATGCTCATCAGTTTGAGGAACCTACTTTAGATGAAATTTTGAATATTGCAGAGGCATTTGAGGTCTCAAGCACCAAAGGCCACGCATTAGATCGTCAGTGTGCTTTTACCATTGACAGCGTGCTGCCTCCTGATGCATAGAGCATATCACACACAAGAGACAAAGCAGGAACCTAAGTGTTAGGGTCTTTATACATTTTGGTAATTGTGTAAACAAGTCGAAAAAAGTAACTGAAGTGTAAATGATGGCTAAACTATTAACTTTACAAGTCAACATGGGTATTGAAAGATAGGTTTTATGGTAGGTGTGTTGCAGAATAAAAGGTACGGAAGGGGAGAGAAAGGATGGTATGCAAATGGAGTATGAAAATGTATTGTTCACTTGATATTAAAGTATAGGCGTGGATGACCCACCATCGATCAGTTAAATAAATTATGCTCTAATTTCCAAGTGCTAAAACCCACCCAGAATTGTGTAAAGGGGGCTAACTAATTTGAATCATTTGAGTAAAGAAATTTGTTGTGACTCGTTTTATTCTCTGAAGTTAAATGAACGTCAGAGTTGAAAACCAGATTCACATACAATTGAACACAGATCAAATTTTACGAACATAATTTACAAAACAGAATCTAAATTCCTACAGTAAGTGACTGGTAAGTTGAGGATAACTGTACCTGATTCTAAATACTTGTGACAACCCACATTTAACTGGAAACAATGGTGTAATCAAGAGGAATATTTTGATAACAGATTTCTTTGAGTTTTTTACCTAACGTTTCCAACAGTCCGAAAACGTGAATACCCCTTTAAACACTAGCATATGCACCCAATACTGTACCAAAACTGTGCTGGCTGGCGATGTCAACGTGGACAACGCACAAGATATCCACGGGATATTTGTTTTAACGGACTGGCGTTCGTATCCGCATGACTTTCCGGGTAGGGCAAGTGGCGGCGTCCTTTGATAAGCGGTCGCGAGCAAGGAGAGGGTTGCGTGTTGCTGCGGCGGCGGCGGTGGCGGCGGCAGCTGGCAGGGGTGGAGGGAGCGGCGTGTCGGCCAGGTGTGTGGCTGAGGGTGGGGGCAGTGCAAGTATAGACTTGTCGAGGAGGGCGGCTGTGTGTTTGGTGTCAATCAACTTTCGGCCTTCCGGGATGGACAGGTGACAGCATCCTTTGATCAGAGGTTGGGCAATTCGCCGAGCGTGGAGGGGGGTACCTGGCGTCGATGACACTATCGTCGACGGGCGAATCTAACTACGCTTAAACCGGCGTTACCATACTACTTACACAAATGTACTGTAGACAGAGGTGACACCAGAACTGTGACAATCGCAATTAGTGCGTCGGAGCGTTGGTGGCGCCAGCCAGATGGAGGTAATGTGTGCGAAAATAATTGGAAGGCTCATGCCTCTGTCCTACCTGCACTGGCCCTTGGCTGTAAGGCGTCTTCCAGGAACCGCTGCCCCTCTGAATAACAAAGACACTCACGTGCTCGCCAACGGTCTGCCGTTAGCTCTGAACACGTGTTTTTTCCCTTTGCTGTAGGCCCTCTTTTACCACAAGTTATTAAATAAAATCGAAAACTTATGATTAATATAATAAAAATTAACAAGGGTACTTTGTCGTTTTACTGTTGGAAAGCGATGTGGCAGTACTGATATCTCTCAGTATCATTGTTCCACTGCTCCACAAACAATACACCTGTCTTAGATCTTCAGTGTTAAGTGCCATTTAGTGAACTATAACAAACAACTGATGCTTCTTCTACATTTGGTTCTTCATCTTCATACAAAATTTGCTAGCCACAAATGAAACATAGCAGAGGGTATCTTACGCCAACACTAGTCATGCCCTTTCCTCTTCCACTCTCGGTGAGAGTGAGGGGAAAAGTGACTTTCTATATTCCTCAGTATGAGCCCTGATTTCATTCATGTTATCTTTGTGGTCCCTATACAAAATGTAAGTTGGCAATAATAGAATCATCCTTGGAGACAACTTCAAATACCAACCCTCTAAATTTCCTCTAAATCGTTTCTTGAATAAAACATTGTTTTACCTGCAGGGAGCCCGATTTAATTTCACAAAGCACCTCCACAAAACTTGTATATTGATCAAACCTAATAATAACAAATCTAACAGCTTGCCTCTCAATTGTTTCTTTGTCTTACTTTAATTCATCCTGGCGCAAATCTCAAACCCTATAGCAGTATTTTAAAATGGTTTGCACTAGTATTCTGTATGTGGTTTCCTTCACAGATGAATCACATCTGCTCATAATTCTCCAAATTAACTGAAGGTCACCATCACCTTCCAAACAACTATTCATACATGCACATTCTATTTCATATTGCTTTGCAACATTACACCTAGTTATTTAATCAATGTAACTGTCAGGCAGCTACTAATTACAGGATTGTTATTCTGACTGTTTCCCCCTTGTCTTTCCCACTAGCAGTCCAAATAAGCAACCATTTTATAAAAATTTTCTCAATTTAAAATATATATTGCCTTCCATAAGCAAGAGTTTAACAAAAAGACATAAATCAAAAGGCTACCATTGCTGATGCGCTTCATTGTAGTGATCACCAATGTACCCTAGGCAGTCAGTTATCACATAAGGATTTGCAGATCTCTATCAGGCAGACATAGTTGACATAAGTGCATATTCAAAATGGAATTCTGGATATAGATATTTATTAAGAATAATTTATATTTGTTTCAAATACACATGGGTTGCTGCTCTAAGGAGTAAAATAAGTGCTGCAGTTGTAGATGCATCTAAAAACACATACACAAAAAGTAAGCAGATCCAAATACTTTTACATACTGATCCAGGAAAATAAGTGCACAAAAACCGCTTTAAAAGTAATTCAGTATTTCAAAATTAATCATTTCTCCAATTTTTTCAAATATGAAAGCTTCAGAAATCAAATGTTTCAATAGAACTATAGGAATCATATATTCAAAATTTATCTGACACACACAGATATACTAGTATTTCCTAAAACTTCCATTGTTTTGGGCAACTTTTCCAAACTTTTGCTACATACAAATGACATTTATGAAAATAACGAACTTAATCCAGCCAATTCTGTCAAGCGATTGTAATGGTTTTACATGCACTGGGGAATTGATGTTTATTTATATAAATATAATGGGCGTAGGTTTAAACTCTGCCGCAGACAGGCACATATAAATTACACTCACACAACGTAACTTCGACCCACTGCCTTCATCTGACATACGCATATCTACATTCATACAGGCACAACTCATGAACACATGCCAGCCGACTTGCATTTGGTTCACAAATAAATTGCAGGCCGATAATCTGTGTACCCATTGCAGCCTATGTGATTTAATAACATTGATTATATCAGAGCTTGAATAGAGTTCGTGAACCTCTTCGTTATGCAGTTTCCGCCACTACTCGCTAATGTTATCCCCTTTTCGCTTCGAAAATTTTTCTCAAAATTTTGTTTTCAAATGCTCGAAACGGTAATTCACCACAGTCACACTATTTGAACTCTAAAATTAGGTTATTGTCCACGCTTCATTATAATAAGGAGTGGTGATTAACAACTGTGTCTGTGGATATGCAAGTACTCAGTCTTTAATAAATAATTTATTCTGGTACCATAAACCACAGACATTGCAGAGGTGGGATGGCTTTTGTGCCTGAACGATACAGACAGCCAGATTGTAGGTGCAACTACAGTGGATGGGTTTCTGAGGAGAGGCCAAACAAATGTGTGGTTCCTGAAGAGGGGCAGTAGCCTTTTCAGCAGTTATAGGGGAAACAGTGTGGATTATTGACTGAAGTTGTCTTCCAACATCAGATAACATGGCTTTGCCACATAGTTACTGCAAACAGCTGAATGCAAGGGGAAATTTCTGATGTTAATTTTCTCAAAGACATGCAGCTCTACTGTATGACGATATGATTATGGCATACTATTAGGTAAAATATCCCTGAGGTAAAATAGTCCTCCATGCAGATCTCTAGGCTGGTGCTACTCTGAAGGATATCGTAATCAGGAAAGACAACACTGATATTCTATGGATCGGAGAACGGTACGTTAGATACCTTAGTTGGGTAGGGGGGTTAGAAAATTTAAAAATGGGAGATGGATGGGTTGAATTAGATATAATGTATATTAGTTAAGTTAATGGAAAAATGACTAGGATTTCTTGTTAGGTGAGTATACGACAAAATCAATTGGTGGTATAACAGGACTATATCTGACAATGACTAAGAAAATAGGAATGACGGTGAACTACTGTGAACAATACAGTGATTGCATTATCGTAGTCAAGACAAACATGAAGCCAACACCAAACAGAGCAGTACAAGTTTATATGCCAACTAACTCTGCCGATGATGAGTAAACTGAAAAAAAACCTGTGATAACAGTTAAGGGAAACAAAAACTTGATTATCATGGGGGACTGGAACTTGGTAGTAGGAAAAGGAAGGGAAGGAAAAATAGTAGGTGAATATGGACTGAGGAAGCCGCCTGGTAAAATTTTGCATATAACGGTATTTAATTGTAACTAACTGTTGGATTAAGAATCATTAAAAACGTTAATATATGTGGAAAAGACCAGTAGGTAGTGGAAGGTACAAGATAGACTTTATAATGGCAAGACATAGATTTCAGAACCAGGTTTTAAATTATAAACATATTTAGGGGCAGATGTATACTATGACCATATCTTATTGGTTATGAACTGCAGACTGAAACTAGGAAAAGAACACAATAGAGATGAATATTTACCTTCAGAGATGAAATAGTGAAGGCAACAGAGGACCAAATAGGTAGAAAGACAATACCTAAAAAATATCCTTGGGTATCACAGGAAATACTGAATTTCAATAATGGAGAATAGATAACAACTTATCATAAAGTGGTTCGCTGAACTGCTGACAGACATCAAAAATAGTAAATCACATAAGTCTAATTTTCGGCCATGGTCATAACCAGAAAAAGAAACACATACATTCACACAATCACTCAGTCAACTATACACACACAACCACCATCTCTGGCCACTCTATCGCCACAGCGAGTGAGGAGGGGAGTGGAAGATAAAGGATGCTGTGTAAGGGTGGGGATGGACAGTTCTGCATTGCATGATGGATTGTAAAAGATCTGATAGGCGGGAATGTTATATGCGGCTTTGAATACAGTGAAGATGATGATAAAAGGGAGGTATAGACAAGTCTGTGGAAGGAGTGGGGAATTTGAAACAATAAAAATAAAAAGGAAAAAAATAAAAAAGTAATTAATTAGAGGATATTGTAAAGGGAGACATAGTGACAAGGAAGACATGAATTGGAGGGATCCTGAATTATTATTTTTTAATTTTTATTTTTTCTTATTATTTTTATTGTTTCCAATTCCCCCACTCCCTACCCACACTTCTTTATACCTACCTTTTATCCTATCCCGCCCCTTCCCTTGACTGTATTCAAAGCCGAATCTCATATTCCCGCCAGTCCACCCTTACTTGGCATTCTTTTCCCTCCACTCACCTCCTCACTCGCTGCCAAGGTGCTTGTGGCGATGGAATGGCAGGAGATGGTAGTTCTTTGTTTATAGTTGTCTTAGTGTTTGTGTGAATGTATGTGTTTCTTTTTCTGGTGATGGCCATGACCGAAAATTTAAGTTATGTGAATGTGATTGTCTATTTTTGGTGTCTGTCAGCAGCTCAGTGTGTCTCTTTACGGTGAGTTCCTACCTATCTTCCCTTATTGAGTTCCAAATTCAGTTTCAATAGGATTTTACATTATTGAAATACTGAATTTAATGGGCGAAAGGAGATAATATATAAATGCATTAAATGAAGCAAGTAAAATGGAGTGCAGACACCTAAAACTGAGATTGGCATGAAGTGGAAATTAGGTGAGCAGCCGTGACTAGAAGACAAAAGCAAAATTGTAAACGAATGTATAAATAGAAGATAAAAGAGACATTTGGAGATATGAAAATCAGCTGTGTGAATATTAATACATATGGAAAACCAGTTCTGAGCAAGGAGGGGGAAACTGAAAGGTGGAAAGAATATACAAAGGGCCTCTACAAAAGAAACAAAATTTGAGACAATATTGTAGAAAGAAAATGCGATTGGGTACACTCATGTATCTCTTGTTAATAAAGCAAAGTAACCATGCACACCATGACTTGGTAGGAACCCTCCCCTAGTTTCCATTACATCCTGTTAGCCATTGACCACACAACGCGATGGGTCAAAGCTATACCTTTGATGAACATTACTGCAGAGACTGTTGCTCTTACTTTTGTACATTCATGGATATCGTGATCTGGTTGCCCCACTATCATCACCAACCATCAGGACCAGCAATTCGAATCGTCCTCTTTAATGGCATCTGCTAATTGTACGACATTAGATACATACACATCACTACACCACTGCCTACCTCCCCCAGAGCAATGGTCTGGTGGTGTGGTGGCATCGAACACTCGAGGCAGTACTTTGCTGTCAGGACACCTTGTGGACTGAGGCATTACCTTTTGTCATACTCGACCTCTCGTCAGCCTACAAGGAGGGACCTGCAAGGGGCAGTCGCGAGATCGTGTGTAGACAACCATTAGTATTGCTTAGTATTGCCTGTGGAATTCCTCAACCCAGCACCATGCCCATTTCTCATGGAGCTGTCCACTTTCCTGCACCGCATACATTGCTCCAATATCAACTCTCCTCCTCCATAAAGTCACAGCCCGTCCCCTCTAGGGTCCCACACATTGGAGACTTGGGAGTTTGTGATAATCTGCGATGACATGATCTGCCCCATACTCCAGCCACCATAACTCTGGCCCTGGCCCCCATTGTGTGCCCTGACGCTCTAAGAATACCCTTGGCATCCTCATCAAAGGCTCCCCAGTCACAGTTTCCATCAATCGGTTAAACCTGCTCACAGCGAGCCGGAAACCGACACCCCTCCTATGCAGGATGTTGATGGCTCACCCCTCAGGTATAATGCGCCTGCTATCAACACTCTGTCAAGTGCTCCTCAACAACTGGGCACTGCTATATCTTTCTTAATGTGCTCGCCCAACTTTCAGTCGATCGATAGACTCCTGACCCCTCCACTGAACAGCAATTGCTCTCCATTGAGCGTTTCTCCTATCCTTTTCTCTCCATTATCGAGACTGACTCCTCCCAGCCCGCCTCCCCATTCCCAGGTTTCGCTCGCCGCCCTCTCTTGTTTTCTCCTGCTCTCAATTACGCCATTTCCATTCCCCCCCCCCCTCTCGCAACAGACATCTCAATCATTCTACACGATAGATAACTCTTTATCCTCTGTCTTTCCGTGAATGCTACACCATCTCCTTCGCCCACTGAGTGTCAGTTGATTAATTTCTTAAACCATTCTGGATGACGCCATTGAACTCTTAGTGACGTGCATGCCACATGCTACTTCACACACTGTAGTCGCCCCAACACTCTCCACCCTTCCCAGAACAACAAGAGTACTCTGAACTACGGAGGGGGGAGGGCTGTGTGGGCGGTGTAACTGAAGCGACTCTATCAATACATGAGAAACTGTACCGTACATATATATCTGATACATCTTCTTTGGAGACTTGTCTACAAAAGTTGCCGCCATTGCTCAAACATCAGTCTGTGCTTTGTAGTCTTATGATGATCCGCAAAGTGTAGTCTTAATGTATATTTACAATTCCCATAGAAGTATTATATCAACTTATATTTAGAGAAGCATTGTGTAATTGTCTTTTTAAGTTAATATGTTGTGGCTACATAAGTGTGAATATGTACCATTCTTTGTTTTATTTTTTGATGAAATTAAACAAATATTCTAAATACACATTAACATAAACAAATATTGTAAATATTCGGCGCGAGGGAGTAGCCAAGCGGTCTGAAGTGCCACGTTGCGGATCACGTGGCACCCCGCGTTGGAGGTTCGAATCCTCCCTAAGGCATGGATTTTTATGTTGTCTTTAGTATAAGTTAGTTCATAAGTTGTAAGTTTAGGGATTGATGACCGCACAGTTAAGTCCCATCAGCTTTATAAACATTTGAACATTTTGTAAATATTCAGTTCTACCATTTATTTCTGAGTATCTCATATACTAGCCTGTTCTTACTGTTCAGCTTACATAACTTTCTAAGATTTGATAAGCACTCTGTATGTTATGACTCGTTTGGGATATCTTGAAACCTATATCCTTCATATTCATATTAAGCTTAAGACAAACTAATCAGCTTTTATCAAATACAAATGTTACATACCCTCTAGAATAGGGATAGCTTGAGCCAGATCTGCTTCACATTCATTTTTAAGCTCTTGAGCAGCAGCTGCTTGGGTATTAGCAATCTTCTCATCCTCTCGTACCTGAGCTGATGCTCTTTCAACCTGAGATGTTTCTCTCTCTATCACCATCATCATTTGTGCAGTTTCTTTAGCTGCTGAAACAAGTTTTGGCCTTAAAGTAGAAAGTTCTTGCTGCAGTGCACATACCTGTAACCAAATGAAACACACACCCTTAGATGGAAACTTGTTTTAAATAATTAACACTATATTTGTAACAGATGGAGTGAGAATCATTTTGTACCATAATTCCTAAAGATAAAAAGTCATTAAATATGCCCAAACATAAATTAATTTAGTTTACATTTGTTTGGGAGTGGTTCCAGGTTGGACTCCAGGGGGTCGGTGAAAAAAGTTTTCCCTGAACTAAAGCATTTGCATATTTTTGCTTGATTAAAGTGATAATGATAAATTTTTGTTAAGAATAGGCAGGGTTACCACATTTAGAACATTTACAGAAATTGAAAACTACATATTTTCCCTAATAAAATTTTTTACTTGAAAAGTAAACATTCTTCACAAATTTAATAAAACAGTGATGAATACAAACATGAGAAATATCGTTTGCTTAAAGTTTAGGAGAAAACTGATTGGTATATACTTTTACACCATTAATGTGCCGCTTCCATTTCTTAGTTTTAGTGAATCTTTGAACTATATAACCCACCTTAACACTAATATCTCTGTGAATATAGAGAAAAGGCAAGTTTTCAGTCAATCTGATAGAGTATAGAAATGGGACTGATGACCTTGTTGTTTGGTCCCTCATTTCCAACAACACACACACACACACACACACACACACACACACACACACGCAGAGTATAGAAAACTATGGAGTGAGCATTACGATTGGCAGAACAAGAATTCTGGCCGCAACATCTCCTGCACTCATGTCATGTGGTATTGGGACGACGCGCTACAGCTCGTATAGCGCTAAGTGTATTTCGAGCGTTATTGCTTCGTTAGTTACACACACAACACCTTATGAAGGCTCGTAAACATTATCTATATATTTATAGACGTCATAAAAATGTGATACCTAGGCCGACCTTAGTTTAAATGCGCCTGGGTTGTTAAGAGTATTATGCTTTCTAGTGTCGTACCTGAAATATCATTTGATTTACGTTTTTACTGTTTGCTTTGAAAAAAAGATTGAAAGTCAGAAATATGGTAATATAAACACAAATCAGCACTTAATAGTCTCTTTTTTTCGGGGATTTCGTTGATGACACTTTCGGCAACAAATACTGTAGGCAGTAAAAAAATGTTGCCACAGAATCACGCTTCAAACACTTTTTTCCGAACATTTCCTATACAAACACTCCCCTGAAAAATGTTTATAGTACGCTCCAAATACGTATTTCCGAATCTTTTCCTGTCAAAACACTCCTCTCGAGAAATATTTAGAGTACCCTTTTCAATACTTCATGGGGATTAAATTTTTCCTTTTCATTTTTTGGAACCATATTTTGCACACTGATCTTTCGGGAAACTAAAATGCAAATACTATGGACGAAGATAGTTTAAACGTGCATAGGTTAAGAGTATTATGCTTTTTAATGTCGTAGCTGAAATACCACATGCAGTGCTGTTGAATATGTGACGATTGTGTATACACATACTAACAATTCACTCAGATATGCTTTGGAGTTATAAAACACTTTTCTCGTAAAAAAGCGCACAAAATTCACAGAAAGTAGCTCATACATCGACCAGAACAATACTGCACAATAGCTGTTCTACACGCTTAGCGCCGTGAGTTAGTGGTTGAACGTTAAATTCACAATTCAAACGTCATGGATTCGATTTACGGTCAAACCTAGAATTTTTAACGATTAATGCCACTTATTCCACGTCTGTTGAAAGTATCATTTATGTGAAAAACGCCTTTCACACCGTGGTGCGAACTCTACATTAAATTGTGTATATCAGTTCAAAGAACGGAATACCGCATCCAAATAGAATCGTGCCTTGGACAGCATTGTGGTGTTCCAATCAATCCCCTTCCATCATCCTGAAATGTGTGTCAAACACGTGTAATATTGAAGTTTCTCTACTATCACAAAACGTAACCCAACAGCATCCCAATACCACATGACTAGCCTGGCCAGATGTTGAGAACATGTGCAGTAGGCTATACCCACTCCACAGATATTTATGCTAAATGCTCAGTTTTGCGCCATATTTGACGTTAAGTCTTCAGGCTATGGAGAGAAGAAAATGACCTTCCAGCTGAATCATTCACCGATAACATCACTCACAAATTTTGATGACAAAAAAGTTACACTCTCAATAATTGGCTTAGTCTCTCCTAGATTTCTATTACTTCTAGCACAAGCTTCTGATTCGTTCTGCAAATAATGTCCTCCCCTGGGTTTTAGTAGTTAAGCAAGAAATCGTTTTCTGCCTGAATAGCTTGTCTGTGGCACTGCTTTTGGCCATGGACTGAAAGAGCTCCATTCTTCCCAGCTAGTTTATTTTAAAGATTTCAATGGCTGTAAGTCGATATTTCTTAAACTCATTGTTTTGTGGATGCTGACGACATCAGTTACTACGAACAATTGACAGTATTTGTGAAGTAGCACAACAAGTTGTGGCAAACAGATGACCCATTCATGTAATTCTAAGTGCAGTGCTTCAAGTATCGACATGTCTCATATCATTTCCCCACCTTCATGAAATATGGCAACAAGATTTTGGTGGATGTCAGGGATATCTTAGTAACTGATATTTTTAAAATCAGATTTATGAATTTCCCATAAGACTGTTACCCACATCCTGTGACTTGACCTGTTTACATTTGACAAATTTCTCCAAAATTTTGAAATCTGTAGATGTTGATGCACTGATGCTATAATTTTCTAGAAAAAAAAAAAAGTTTGTTTGGCCGCGTAAAATCTACATATCATGTTTGATGTTGATACTGTTTGCGTCATAGATGTCCAATGAAGAAGAGGTTCTGTTCTTTTGGTGTCTTAACATATGCCCTATCATTCCTTGTACAATAGCGTTATGGAATTCCAGAGCACATTACAGTCCTCTCAGTAACTAAGTCTATGTGACATAACTGTAGTGATCCATTGTGTCCATGTTTTACTGCCCCTGAAGGTCATTGGAGAAACCATGTCATCACTTGGCCTTCCTCTGAGTCACTTTCCCCATCTATAACAGATCTACATTTTATTCTGGAACCCGAAAAACTTGTTTCATAGGAGTGATTAAACCCACAGTCAAAGCAACATGAACCTGTTCCTCACTGACAATGATCGAATTCAGGCAAATGGCGTAAAAAATTATGGCATGTTACTCATAAATAAAACTAAAAATTAACTGCTAATTTCTGGTCATGGCTAATTAGTCTACTATTCACACTTGTCTGTACTTTCACTCATCTTCTATGTTTAAACAGCTAATCAATTCAGGAGGGTTTTCAACACTGGTCCCTATGCTTCTGGGGAGAGGAGTGGGGAGGAGTGGAGGCCTGTTGTTTGCCGTCTCCCCCCCCCTCCCACCACTGGATACACATATGCATTTGTGTAGGGTACAAGATTTTATATGATAAATATTGCATCATTTGGTCTTTCAAAAAGCGAAATGAATTATCAAACTAGCAAATGTAATGTTATTCCCCAGTTTGTTATACACTTGTCAATATTCCTTTAAGCTAAAATTTGACACTCCAACAGTGAAGCACTCAATATCTCACCTTGAGTATGTTAATATTTTCCAATTACAATTCACATGTTGTCATTGGTTATTTCATGTTGTATGCATGTACTAATGCCGTTAAACTAAAAGAAATAATTATTTTCATGTTAAGTATAACTAATTTATGTAGAATTCATGTTTAAAAGTGACTGACTGTTAAATTAAGATGCCCAACCCATATATATCAGCTTGCAAAAATGGTAATAGTAAAAATAATTTTGTAGTCACTGTGAAATTTTATGTCATTTGCCAATATTTGTTTAAAATCAATGTTTTTCACAAATTTGCAGAGATAGCCAAATTTCGACAAAATTTTGTCTATTTCAGACATCACGAATCTTTTCAAACGTAAGTTTTTAAACATAATAACTTTTACTTACAATTTTAATGTGCTGTATAAAACAATGTTATGAAATATTTTCATTGTTATAAATAGTATGGTGGAACTGCTCACCAAGGTAGAAGTTCTTATTTTGAGTTATGTTCTAAATGTGTTTCAGGCTATTTCGTAATGAAGAAAGACTGCTTGTTAAAATCAAAATGTTATTACTAATGTAAAACTGTATTAATTATTTAGCTGAGTGCCTGGAGGATAACCTACATGCAATCTGTCTCAGCCTTATCGTCCTTTAAGTGCAGTCAGTATGATACCAACACCTAAAGATACTGCTCTCATAACATTTCTCTAAAATACCAGTCATTAATCTCTCCATTTTCAATCTGACTTCTCTTATTTTATGTTGATGATCATGTCTTCCTATATAAGTTGGCGCTAACAAAATATTTTCGCATTTGGAGGGAAAAGTTGAAAAAAAATTCACAAATAGATCTGACCACAATTAACAATGCCTTTCGTTTAATGATTTCCACCTTAACTCATGTATCATCATACAAAAGAAGCTGCTCTTCTCTGAACTTTTTCTATGTCTTCCATCAGTCCAACTTGGGGAGCCTCTCTCAATGTGCAGTGGTACTCCAAAATAGGTTGGGCAAGTGTAGTGCAGGCAATTTCTTTAGTAGAACTGATGCACTTTTAAGTGACCAAATTTAACCAAATGAAATGGAAAATAAAGGTAAAGATATTTTTATTTTTCATTCACTAACACAACACTGTTTAAAATACAATAATAATGTAAAAATACACATATCTTCACTATATGTTGTATAATGTAAGAGAACATCTCGCCATTACCTATTGTACTGGTACAAGGGTGGTCAAGGATATGGGCATCCTCTATGAGTAATTTCAAATAAAAAAAGGTGAACTGATCAGATAAAAACATTATATATTATTGTATAGAGAAAACAGTGTGGTTGCCCTAGGAAAGGCATGCTCAGCATTACCTTATGGAGGAGCCACCATTGTGCCTAGGCTGAAGTACCAGGTGATCAAAAAGTCAGTATAAATTTGAAAACTTAATAAATCACGGAATAATATAAATAGAGAGGTAAAAATTGACGCACATGCTTGGAATGACATCGGATGTTATTAGAAAAAAAAGAAGAAAAAAACAAACGAGTATTGCTAGACGCATGTAATATCTCTTGCGCGCTTCGTTTGATGATGATCGTGTCCTGAGCCTCAGCCTCATGCTTGGCCTCCCAGGTCCCCAGACCTCAGTCCATGCGATTATAGGCTTTGGGGTGAAGTCACAAGTGTATCATGATCGACCGACATCTCTAGGGATACTGAAAGACAACATCCGACGCCAATGCCTCACCATAAGTTCAGGCATGCTTTACAGTGCTGTTCACAACATTATTCCTCGACTACAGCTATAGTTGCTAATTATTGCTTTTCTGAGCAGATTAAGCACCATCTGTCAGACATTTTTTGAACTTTTTTTTTGTTCTAATAAAACCCCATGTCGTTCCAAGTACGTGTGTCAATTTTTACCTCACTATCTACATTATTCTGTGATGTATTAAATTTTCAAATTTATACTGACTGTTTGATCACCCAGTAGACCAAAGTGAACAAAGTAGGAACAGAGCAGGAGGAAGAATAAGTAGGTCTTTGTAGTCCAGGAACTGAGTCTAGAGAAAGCCAGTGGTTGTGGGTCAATATATACATAATTCTCTTCCCATGTATCCTGCTGGTCGCCTGAAGGTGACACTGAGAAAAGATTAGCCTGATAGTAACATGAACTAGAATTAATGGCATTTGCCTATAATATATTGGCTAACAGACAATACGGGCTCAATATGAAACACAATTTTGAACTGACAATAAATTACTTTCAGTGACTTACACTGTCCTTCCCTCTTTCATGAGAACAAAGATAACATTGTCTAAGGGTTATCACATCCTAGCCTGGAGAGATGGGTCGCTGAAACACAGAAAACACAATATACTACAACAAACTGCTAGTAAAGAAGAGTAATTCTCACCTTCATGTCACAAAAATACTGAATTTCAAAGCTAAATTCCTAAACTGTAACTGCATCACTTTTGTAATTTAATTAATGCTTCCAATTTTCAATTTTCAATTTTGAGTATGAATTCCATATAACACAATGTGACAGGAGTAACTTGACATAACTGATATTTTATATAATCTTCAAATTAAATATACCTCCATTCCTTGACACAGACTTTCCCAATAACGAAATCTTTTATTCAAACATGACTAAACTTTGATACAACTGTTGCATACGCACATTAGACAATGCTGAATTTTGTATATTTGCACACTTCAGTAACACCTCCATTTCCAGTAGTCACTCAGTACTGTAAGGGTGTCGACATATTGGTTTACCATGATCAACCTATGTAAATGAAGGGTAAATGAAAAGAAAAGATAAATCATTTCACTGATACGAGAGTTATGATTGGGTCAACTTTCTTTTACTTTATATAGTTAATTTCCAAAGGTGTGACCATTACTATCATTTCTGATTAATTGAGAGATAATTAGAGGTAGTCTTTGAGTATAATTCATATTGGTTAAACTTGACTTACTTTTGCAGAAACGTACATCTTGGTAAATATGAACTGTACAAATTAAAACTTAAGAATCTGCAAAAATGTAGAAAAGTAAGGAGACTTTGAAATAAACTGAAGGAACCTGAGATTGTCAGGAGTTTAAGGGGAAGCATTGGGCGAGATTTCCCGAAATGGGGGAGAGTAGTACAGTAAGAGAGGAAAGGATAGCTTTGAGAGATAAGGTAGTGAAGGCTGCAGATAATCATATAGGCAGGAGGACGAGGCCTAATAGCAGCCCTTGGGTAACATAGGAAATATAAAAAAAAACATTTTAAAATGTTTGTAGAGCTTATGGGACTTAACTGCAGTGTTATTAGTCCCTAAACTTACCAACTACTTATGAACTAGCTTATACTAAAGACAGCACAAACATCCATGCCCAAGGGGAGATTCAAACCCCTGACTGCAGCGGCCGCGCAGACTGTGACTGACATGCTGCAGACCGCTCAGCCACTGTGGCCGACAGGAAATAGTAAACTTCAATGACAAAAGGAGAAAACATAAAAAGACAGCAAGTAACACAGGCTAGAGGGAAGACAGACAGCTAAAACTGAGGTTGACAGGAAGTTGCATTGGCTAAGAAGAAGTTTCTAGAGGACATGTAAGTCCGTAGAAAAATGTATAACTAGGGGAAAGAGACATACCACTTAGAGGAAAATAAAATACTAAGTAACAGCTGAGAAGGCTGGAGCCTGGAGCGGCAGATTTTAGGAACAGCAAATTTGGGGCCAAAATTTTTAAACTGTAAGTGACTGTGATAAAAAAATTTAATTACACTTACCGAATGTACATTATTGTGTTCAAGGTATTAAGGTATAACTTACACATTATTAGTAGTGTATGACTATATTTTTATTAGCTCAGAAATATACACATAAACAATATCTAGTGCAATCTTATCCAATTAGTTTTGTTCTTAAAATAATTTAAGCAGTCACAATTCGATCAACTAATTGAAAGTCATACTAATTAAGGAAAAAATATGGTATAATTAGGAGGATAGTGCACAAAACATAAAGCTTCAATTTCACTGACAATAATTATAATGATTCTGAAATAGGGTACTCAATTGTAGATGTCGGTGGGAGCGGCAAAATTTCAATAATCTGCTGGTGGCAAATCTGAAAATCAGCCACAGCTGATGTGACTTACCGATTTTGATAATGCATTTGCTTTGATGTCCGTATTACTGTCTTCAATATTTTGCACTATGTTTTGTAATGATCTACTACATTTACGTCTGAACTGTTTCTGAATGATAAATATAGTTTCCTTTTCGTCTTCCAGGAGACCGTTATTCCTTTAGTAATCCATGGTTTCTTTATAGACTTTGGTCTAATCTGGGTTAGGTTTGGTTGAAAGCAATTTTCAAGTAAACTGAGGACAATGTTTATGAAAGTGTTGTATTTTTCATTCATGCTATGAGCACTGTAAACGTCAGTCCATCATGTCTTTGACCTGTTTTTTTTTTTTTTTTTTTTTTTTTTTTTTTTTTTTTTTTTTTTAACGATTAATTTTTCCTTACTGACTACCCTATTAACTCAGATATCATAGATTTTATATTCTGCTCAGTATTAACATCTAGTAAAAGAAAATGTTTGCTATGGTCTGAAAGGCTGCTTATTATTGGTTTTATAATATAATTTTGATCATTTGACATTTCTGTAAAGATATTATCAATTGCTGTCTTTGAGATCTTGGCTATCCCAGTCAGAAAGTTAATAGTACTAATTATTGTTGATAAAACTCTTCTGGGTATTGGACCGCATCATCAATATATCAAATATTTCACTGCTGTATGAGGGAAACCTGGTGTCTTAAATATTAAATGTTGCTAGTTATGATTGGTTGTTTCAGCTCTCTTTCATTGGTGTTTGCTTTATTTCTTCCTATTGGTGGAAAAGGAAGTCCAGGATTGGTGTTTACATTAATGTTTGCATTGGGTGAAATTGGCGAGTGAGGAGCGGTGGTAGCAGTGACGTAGCAGTGATGCCTAGCGCCGGCTAGAGCGTGCTGTTTGCTCTGTGTACGCGCGGCCCCTATTGACTACACTGCACGCGGTGTCGTCGCGAAGCGCTGCTACTGCTAGCAACCAAGACGCGGGAAGTCTATACCCGTCTTCTCTGTTCATATTTCCGGGTCGTTTAGCTATTTCTATTGCTTCTCTGATTTTCCTCTTCAAAGTGTAGGGTTGTTTTGCCAGTACAGTGACTTCCTGAAAACCTATCTGCTTGCCGCACTCTTCCTGGTGAACAGCTACTGCCGACTTCGTATGCTGTCCCAGACGAATGTACCTCTCGTGCTCGGCTATCCTTGTGTTAATCGGCCGCCCAGTTTCTCCAATGTACACCTGGCCGCACTCACAGCCGATTTAGTAGACTCCAGCCGTGTTCAACTTATCAGTTCTGTCCTTCTTTCAGCCTAGGACATCTTTTATTTTATTGTTGCCGCGAAATACAGGTTTGATGCCCTCTCGACGAAGAATTTTGCGCACTCGTTCGGTGACTCCTTTTACATATGGCAATAGGGCGATGGTTTATCCTTCCTTTGGCTCTTCCCTTTTATTTCTATGATTAGATGTCATAGTTTGATCAGTCATCCTCTTCCCATAACCGTTTGCTTCGAAGGTGGACCTGATGTTTTGTAATTCTGCTTTCAGGTGCTGTTCATCGCTAATCCAATGGGCCCTCTTAGTTAGAGTGTGGAGCACGGATGTCTTTTGCGTAGGATGATGGTGGGAAGTTGCGTGAAGGTACCTACCTGTGCTGGTAGCTTTTCTAAATACCCGATGTCCCAGTTTGCACTCTGGCTTCCAGTAAACTTCTACATCGAGGAAAGGGAGCACCCCATTCTTCTCAATCTCCATGGTGAACCTTTTTCTTGTTGTGCTGTTGATTGAGGTGTTGATGGAAATTCTACAGCTCCTCCATGATGTCAGATGCCAAACGTGTCGTCTACATATCGCAGCCAGCAGTCTGGACGTAGTGGTGGGGACTGGAGAGTGTTTCCTCGAATGCCTCCATGAAAATATCGGCTGCAACGGGCGAGAGAGGTGAACCCATTGCAACTCCGTTCGTCTGTTCATTAAATTTCCCTTTCCACCTGAAATAGGTGGTCGTTAAACAATGTTGCACCAGATCGCAAACGTAGGGTGGAACACGTTCCTCTAGGAAGTGCATGGTATCCGACCATGGTACATTTGTAAATAAGTACTTCACGTCGAAGCTGACCATCAAATCCGTGGTGGAGATTCGTTTTTCTTCTAAAAGTGCTACAAAATGGGTTGAGTCCTTGACGTAAGAGTCCGTGTGGCCCACGACGGTGAAATATTTGATACATTGACGATGTGGTCCAATACCCAGAAGTGTTTTATCGACAATGACAACGGCCGCGGAAGCCTTCGTTTACAGTATTAATTATGTTCAATGACAATGCTACTGACTGCAGTAATTTTTTTACTGGAAGAGTTTTCAAGGAAGTCTACATTAAAGTCACCAGCCAACACTAATTCTTCCTTATTTGTTATCAAATTGGCCAATAGAGCTTCAAAGTGATTTATGAAAAGATTAATGTTATCATTTGGTACTCTGTACACACTTACTATTATAAATGATGTATTATGAAATTCTACTTCTGTTGCTCATGCTTCCATATACTGCTCTAGACATAATTTGTGAATGTCTATCTTATTGAATTTATAATAATTTCTAATGAATGTGGCAACTCTTCTGTCCTTCATTTCTGTTATTCAAAAGTGCGAAGTTAAAAATGCTCAAGTGTTTCAAATATATTTAATAAGTAGTTATATACATTGGGTTCACAGCGATAATGATTAATAAGTGCCTACAGCAAGTAGTCTTGAAAAAACGAAAAGGAACAATTCATGTTAGACATATAAAAATTTAGAACAGTCAATTAAAGATGGGAGTTGTAGCAGACGTTATACCACAGAAGAAACTACTTCAAATGAATCTTCCCCTTTCCTTGTACACGGCAAATCATTGTAAAACTCTATAATTCCCAGTAATGAAAATAATGTAGTTACATCTAGATGAGCAATATAACCCTCAGCCTAGCATTATACAAGCTCAGCATATTAAATGTAAAATGTCAGGACCCCTATATGATTGCAATGTTAATAATAAGAATGTTAGGAACGTTTTCCACATAGTGTGCCCAGTAGATTTGTATTTGTTTCTTTGCATCTCCTATATTAATGAAAAACATAGCAATATGAACCACAAAAACTACTATAAGCCCTTTATCTGCTCCACCAACAGAAATACCCTGTTGTTTTTGTGTGTGGATTCTTTCAATGTCCCTCTCATTATCTTTTCTAGAGTGGTGAATAATAGGACTGGAGAGTGTCTATCACCTTGTCTCAAACCTGTCAAATCTTGCTTCGAAATTTCACTTTGGACGTAGTACATGTAAATGTTTTCTTCGTTCTTCTAATTACACATTTTCCGTCTGTTCAGTTATCAGCGTTTTTGAAATCAAGAGTAGTGTAACATTTAGTTGGCAACACATGTACTGATTATGTTTTTAAGGTTCAACATCTCCTCCTGTTTCTAATTACACCTTGGTATTCTCCGATTTGTGCTTCAAGAACTTGTTCCAGCCTGTTTAATAGTATCTTGGGGAGGACCTTATGTGGAATGGACAAAAGGTAAATCCTTCTATAATAGTTCACATCTGATCTATCATCCTTATTGAGACCTGGATGTATAGGTGGTATCCACCAATTGTCGGGGAACTTTTCAGTGCACCAAATTTCCTTAATAAATTCATTGAGGTTTAATGAAACTTTTTCGTCGCCTGGTATCAGAATATTAAATCTTCACCAGGAAATTTGTTGATCTTGAAAAGGGCGGGATTTAGACTTTAAAAGACCCTAAGATATTTGACATATGGGCCCCTTTATATATCCAGATATTATATGTTAGTGCCAAATACAATTTTGTTATACCTAAAGGATTTAATTGATATACAATTATAGATAGGGAAATAATGAATGTTTAACTTAAAAGCATTTTTATTCATCTTAAATTTAAAAAAAAATCTCTGCTTAAAAGAAACAAAAATTATTTTCAAAGGGCCAATTTACGAATACTTTTAATCCAATCTCTTGAAACATGTTTAAGGAATCCGAAATTATATTAACGCTAAAATATTTTCTTTCTTGCCTTTGCCAGAGCAAAGTCACAGATGACACCGTCAAATGATAAAATGCATAATTTGTTACTTTCTATGCACACGAGACTGAGGGAACATAATTTGTCTTGAGTAATTGTTGTTCTAAATTCATTTTTATCCTCTTCAGTTGAGAAAAGATCTTTCTCCAGAGCAATTTGTAACCGTCATACTAAGAAACAATCTCAAAACAACTTTTACATAGGGAATTCTGTTTGGCCACGATCGTCCACTATTACCGTATACAGATCCTGATGTGCCAGACTATCATGTTCCACTGAACCATGGACTTGACTATGTCTACCATATTAGTGAAAATGCTTTACTTCTCCTACAAAATTCATGTCCCCATCTGCAGTATATGATCAGCATAAAGCAGTAACTCCTTCACAAATCTTTTCATCTGTAGCTTCTAATTCTGTTAAGATAGAAAACTTCTTTGAAGCGTCATTGTATACTGGGGCCTTCTGTGCCAGACTTGACTTTAATGCATCCATTCCAGGTATAAATGCTTTAATTCTGACCTTGTCTCTTGGCTCAATCTTCTCTAAAGCATCCTCTTTATCGTCATTGATATACATACTTTTATGTCTGTTTTTCTGATAAATTCTACCGGGAGACTCCCTTTCTCATTCCTTTTCGCCAGTCCATATTCACCTACTATTCACTACCAATGCGAATACAAAAGTAACAATACCCTCTCAAGTTTTCACATTAGTTAAAGATACGACAATTATCTCGCTCGGACAATTTTTGGGGCCCTCCAAGAAAGTGGGGGCCCCTAAGCTATAGCTTGTTTAGCTTATATGTAAATCCTGCACTGATCTTGAGGAATTTTATAGCTTGTTGGACTTGATCTAGATGTGATTCTGCAGGATTTTCTTCTGGAGTTTTGAATTCCGGTTTCTCTGGGGGCACTTCCCAGTTGAGTAGGTCACTTTCCCACACTCTCGGCCAGTGTGTTGGGTTTCTTGTTAGGAGCTGCAGACTTGGCCTTTCGAGGGCTGAATCCACTCCTCTTGTGTTCAGCATATCCAGAGGGTGCGCCATCCAAGTGGTAGCCAAGCCTTAAAGTGTTTAACTGTGGTGATCTAGAGGGAATCGGTGTATCCACTGTGACATGGCCAATGACGTATTTTCAAATGAAGTGAGGCAAACTCACTGCCAAGTGCAAACTACCAGTAGGGAGCTGAAAGCAGTTTTAAGGGATAGGAAACGAGGAAATTCGTAGTCTACCTTAATATGCAGGACACACCTGGTGTATAGGTACACAAGTAAAACAACTTATCTTCTTAATTTTTCGTCCGTCTTATGTCATCTTCATTGCATTGTCCCAGGTCTGCGGTGCTTCGTGGAATACATTTCTGCTAATCAGTATTTCAGGAGCAGGATAATTCTCAACTACAATGATGATGTCGACACACTGAACATTTTTCTGTTTTAACACAGTTTCAATTATACTTCATCATTTGATCCAACACGTAATAGCAACTTTATAAATTCTTGAGAAAATACATTTCGAGACAACAGGATGCTGGGATCTGTAAACAAAGACAGAAGAACACAGAGTGAGAAAACATGGCTGTTTGTTGACCATTCGAGAGTGGATGCTAACTACCAAGAGTGCCAGAAGTAGACTGCCGGATACTCCATTGTACCATATCTGTTGTCCCTTGGAGCGATAGTACCTGTGGCGTCTGCTTTGCAGACATGTTGAAATGCAAATAATGACAGTATACCATTTTAAGACAATAGTACTTTGAAGATTTGTCACAGACGCATCACTTTGGTTCATTAAATGTCAATGAAGAACGAATATCAAATAATGATGCAATAAAACGAAACCCAAGCCAGGAATTATAATATGAGTGGCAATGCTGGTCGTTCATTCTGATCTTGTGGGTGTGTAATTAGGCAGAAAGGTAAGGAAACAGGTTGAATTACTGTGACTGAAACGAGTTTCATCAATATTTATATTGTTCCTTGTAGCTCATGATTTTCATTTATAGGGCATCACAGTCAAAGACAATATATTATAAAAATATTTATCATTAACTATTTGTAATTCACAATTATGATTTCAGTCAAAAATGCATTTTTAAGTGTCATATAAATTTTTTTAAATTGTCAGATACACCTGTTTTGTGTCATTAAACAGGTTGTCAAGTTCCATAAAAATCGAAAATGTACAGCAAAGGAAAATCCATTTTGTGGTTAACATATTGATATGATCCTGCATAACTTTCATGCAAACATCACGTAGCATTAGCATTTACAATAATAAAGGCAGGAACCATAAATGTGAATTTAAAACTAACTGATGACAGTCAAGTACCTCGAATTCCCTTGAAAGAAAATGTTGGATGTTTAATTCCCAATAAGTAGCGATTTACGAGTTTGTGATTAAGTATGAACCTAACAGATAAACTGAGTATTTGAAAATTGTTCCCCCCAAAAAATAGTTAAATATAATGACAAGTAACCATGCAAGGAACCATGGCTTACTAAAGGAATAAGAATATCTTGTACCCGACAAAAGGGAAGAAAGAGTACTGACCCAGGAACAGTCAAATATTATAAAAACTACTGTGCTTCATTAAGAAAAGTTATTAAAAAGTCCAGAAGCATGTGCATCATGTCTGAGATTAGTACCTCTGGTACCTCTGATAACAAAATGAAAACAATTTGGAATATTATTACCAGGAAGACAGGGCAACCAAGAGCACAGGGAGACAGCATTACCATCAAACTAAATGAAAAGTTTACAACTAACAAGCCAGAAGTTCAAAACATTTTTGATAATTATTTTTTAAATATTGTGGAGGAAATAGGATCTAAATGTTCATTAGAAGAAGCTAGGCAGTTAATGGAACAGGCCATACACACACAATTTGATACAATAGAAATTCCACCAACAACTCCTTATGAAATAAAGAAAATAATAAACTCTGTCAAAAGTAAAAGGTCACATGAAATTTATGGTATTTCGAGCAGGGTAATAAAAGCTTGTTCTTCAGAAATAAGTAGGATTCTTAGCCACATATGCAACAGTTCTTTGAAGCAGGGTGTTTTTCCTGATAGACTGAAACATGCTATTGTTAAAACATTGTACAAAAAAGGAGATTCATCTGATGTGAACAACTACCAACCAATCTCACTTCTGACAGCCTTATCCAAAATTCTTAAAAAAGTAATGTATTCTACAGTAGTTTCACACATGGGTAAAACTAAAGTTCTAACAAAATGTCCGTTTGGTTTTGAATGTGAACGTTTGTAGAGCTTATGGGACTTAACTATCGGGTCATCAGTCCCTAAACTTACAAACTACTTATGAACTAGCCTACACTAAAAACAGCACAAACATCCATGCTCGAGGGGGGATTCTAACCCCAGACCGTAGTGGCCATGCAGACTGTGACTGGTGCGCTGCACAACGGTCGGCCACTGCGGCCGGCCGTTGGGTTTTCAGAAAGGCTTTTCAACAGAAAATGCTGTATATACTTTCACCAATGAAATATTAAATCCTCTGAATAACATGACATCACCTGTTGGGATTTTTTGTGATCTCTCCAAGGCTTTTGATTGTGTAAAGCATGGAATTCTTTTAGACAAACTAAAGTATTGTGGTATGAATGGGACAGTGTACAACTGGTTTAAATCATACCTAACAGGAAGAGTGCAGAAAGTTGACGTAAGTAATTCACATAATATGCAAAAAACAGCTGATTCCTCAAACTTTGGAACAATCAAAAATGGGGTGCCGCAAGGTTCGGTCTTGGGCCCTTTGCTGTTCTTAATATATATTAATGACTTGCCATTCTATATTCATGAAGATGCAGAGCTGGTTCTTTTTGCTGATGATAGAAGTATAGTTATCATACCTGACAGACAAGAAGTAAATGAAGAAATTGTAAATGACAATTGTTTTGAAATCCAGCTAGCTCTTTACTCACATGATGTGATAAGCGCTATCGACAAGAGATGTCAAATAGATTCCGCTTTTCTTGATGTCCGAAAGGCCTTTGACACTGTAAATGACAAGTATCTTCTAATAAATTGTGTGCTTATGGAATATATACACAGTTGTGCACTTAGGATCGTGATTTCCTGTCAGAAAGGACGCAATACATTGTAATTAACGGTAAGTCATTGAGCAGAACACAAGCGAAATCTGGCATTCCCAGGGGAAGTGTTATAGGACGTCTAACCTTCATTATTTTTGTAAATAATTTAGGAGACAATCTGAATAGCTCTCTTGGACTATTTGATGATGATGTAATTTATCGGTTTGTAAAGTCACAAGAAAATCAAAATCAACTGCAAAATGATTTAGGTAAACTATCTGCATGGTATAAAAATTTGGCACATGTTCCTTAATAATGATAAGTGTGAAGTCATCCATATGGCCATTAAAACAATCCGTTAAACTTTATTTACATGATAAATCAGTTAAATTTACTGGCCATCGGTTTAACTTGATACCTAAAAATAACAATTACGAATAACTTAAATTGGAAAGAACACATAGAAAGTATTGTAGAGACGGCAAACCAAAGGCTACGTTTTATCTGCAGAACATTTTGAAAATGCAACAGTTCTACTAAAGAAACTGCTCACATTACAGTTGTGCCTCCTATTTTGGAGTATTGCTGCACATTGTGGGATACACACCAGGTGGGAGTGACAGACGATTTAGAGAAAGTTCAGAGAAGGGCAGCTCATTTTATAGTATCTCGATTAGGGGAGAGAGAATGACGGAAAATATGAACGAGTTGGTGTGACAGTCATTAAAAGAAAAGTGTTATTCGTTGCAGCGATATTTATTTGAGAAATTTCTTTCACCAACTTTCTCTTCCAAATGTGATCATATTTTCTTAGCAGCCTCCTAAATAGGGAGACAGGCCCATCCGAATACAATAAGAGAAGTTAGGTCGAAAACAGAAAGTTTTAGGTGTTCCATTTCCCCCATGAGCTATTAGAGAATTTAACTATAGAGAAATATCATAAACGTGGTTTGATGAACACTCTGCTATGCACTGCAATGTGATTTGCAGAGTATTTATTTAGATACTATTAATGAGGCTTCTAATTTTAGTATGTGGTTTGAAATTTATTAAGTACATTTATGGTTAAGAATATAGTATTTTTGTTCATTTATCCAACAAATTGTTTATATATATATATATATATATATATATATATATATATATATATATATATATATATATATATATGATAGATGAAGTGAGTGGCGGAATTATGAACATCAGATTGAGAATCTAGTGATGCATATAACATTGTCTGGCCCAATGCAATTTGGAAACAAGATATATATGTAATAATTTTCAATCATGTTATGAATCATTATGGTTTGTAATCTCATTATATTTGTATTGATAAGTAAATCAATGTTGAAAAATCGTTTCAGAACTAAGTGTGTTGTATTCAGAATATTTATAGTCGGTTCTTTCAAAAAGATAAAAGCACAGTATAAAAATCAACAAGTTATATAAATAAACAAGTGAGCTATGAGGCATTTACATGTGAAATATCAAAGTTCAAACAGAATGCGAAAATATTAAGAATTACTCCCTTGTTGATAGAATTTTACATCAGGTCACTACGATTTTTGTTTGTAAACTTGCTAGTGCCAGATGAACACTTGGCGATATATAAATAAGGTGCAATATATAGAAACACCACATGGCTGTGTAACATTGTCATAGCTTGGCTAGTTCAGCTCAGAAAAGAAGCACACTTACCTTCAAAATAATTTGTAATGACAAAACCAGTATCAATTATGGAATCAAAGGTTGGATATCACATTAACTAACACCATTGTGTACTAATGCCAAAATAGGCAAGTGAGTGGATATTCAATATGAGGTATTTAAAATAAAAACAAGAGACTGGATAGACAAAAATATTATATATTCTGGTACTCAACATACAGGGGCACACCCTAGAAAAGGTGTAGGACTATTAGTAACCAACAAGCTGGACAAGACAGCATGGTTGCACCAAAGTGGGCCTAGGTCCAAATAATAGGAAATTAATAAGAAGAATATGAAATATATCTTCCATGATGGAAGCAGAAGGAAAAAGAAGGAAGTTTAGAGATTAATGTCCCATCGACAGCTTGGTCATTAGAGGCGCAGCTAGTGCTCGGAGTTTGTGGGTAGGGATGGGGAAGGAAATTGGTCGTGCCCTTTGAAAGGAACCATCCCGGCATTTGCCTGAAGTGATTTATGGAAATCACGGAAAACCTAAATATGGATGGCTGGAGGTGGATTTGAACCACCATCTTTCTGAATGAGAGTCCAGTGCGTTACCACTGCGCCACCTGATGGAAGTAGAGTTCAGAGAGACTCAGTGTCTACAATTCACTGCTCTGGTTTCACCTCTGCAGACAGCTTTCAGCAGCCTTCTCATGCAGCCTATTGGTTGCCTACAGGAGATGTTCAGAAAAGAGTAGCTTCCCAGGAAACACCCTAGCCTCAAATAAAAGATGACTTTGACATGTAGTCGGCAGGTTATGGTTTTACTATCCAGAAAAGAGGCATTTGGTATGTTTAAAGTCTGATAAATCCTTTTGAAAATTTATTTATAAAACCTGAAAACCAATTTGTACTAAACTTTGTATCTAGCAGACAAATACAAATAGAAAATTATAATGCCTGTAATCTTTACTTACTTGCTCTGCAGCAAACAATAGTTTTTCAAGACCAACCATATATCTCTCTTTAACTTTCAATATCTTGAGTTGTTTAATGTTAATCAACTCCTTAAATAACTTCACAAGCTCAACAAATGCTGTTGAAGTAATGTATGTCTTATGTCCTGTTGATTCATAAAACTGAGTACTTAATTCTCTGTAAAAGAATAGGAGACCTTGCATTAGTCTATACAGTTACAGTAGACCCAACAGAATATTTGGTATTGAGTGCTACAACAAAACTCATAAACATTAATAGTGCAATATTATAAATGTTTTCTACAAACATGTATTAACATTCATTTTGTCAGCTGAAATAGATAAATAAATAAAAATAAAAAATAACTCTAGAAGTAAATAAGGAAATACGAATAACAAATAACATCTATGTAATGCAAAACTACAAAAAAAAAGAAAAAAATCGGCACTCCACATAAAAAGTCTTATTATAGACAAGACAATTTAATGTTCTGACTGCAATTAACTAATTAGTTTCATAGAAAGATGTGGTAATTTCAAAATTTCATACAATTGCCACAGACAGTTTCCAGAGGAGAGACTACCACCAAATAAAACAGCTTTTTTTGCTCTTTCCAATTAAGTGTTTGCATTAGCTCAGTATTACATCTGATTTCCGTACTTTCACTGATACCTATTATGATCTACCAACTTTCCTAAATAACAATTATGTAATTTTTGATTCGATAATAAAATTATAATATTAAACATGGATCACTTGGACATAAAAAAGGTTTCCCATTCCATAGGCGTTACTAGATACTGAATATTTTAAATCATACTGCTCATCTCAACTATTAGACTATGTAAAAAAAAAGTTAATTATAATTTTTCAGCCAATCAGAGACAAAAATTTTAAACTATGTCAAACTGTGTGTAAAAATTATTACAGACTGTTTGACACCTGGTCATCACTGGTAGATCCAAAAATTCATAGCTAAAACTGATAGACTAACATGAACTAGAAAAAGTGATTTCTGTCTCTTCATCATAAGAGTAGTCCCTGTCAATAAAAGTTCAGGTGCTGATTCAGAAAGAGTGTCTGCTAAGGGAATCTAAAACACCAACTAAATTATAAGCTAAAACACATCCATAATTCTTGGATATTTAGTTAAAATTAACTGGTCTTCAGAATTCAAGTAACTTTCATGCTTATGTCACTTTCAAGTAACAACTCAGTACACTCTTACCAGAAATACAGTAAAACTTTGAAGGCAACTGAACGAAAGACAATAATACAAACAGAAATGATTTTTATGCACGGGTATGATTTTATTATAAAGAATATGACAATACAAAAGATGAGAAAGGGATTGTAATAGGCTATGCCACCACTAGTGCCTGTATTCTGCATCTTTGCACAACAGTGCATATAAATGCGTAAATAAGAGGTTAGTACATATTCAACTAATTTATGAACATTCTTGTTGGTAATTCAACTCTGACACAGGATGGAAATGTAACACTAGGCCAAGTGTGTGGAAAACGTAAGTTAGATATTTAAAACATTATGAAAACAAAATAATAAAAGTATTTGTTTCTACTTAATGATTTCCACTTTTTATTTAACATTCATAAACTAATATTATTTTTATAAGAGACCCGTGACAAAAAAAAATCCAGGTCACGAAGCAGTTACAAAAAACTGTTCATAAAAATGTTGTTAATAAAAGTAAAATCTCAAGACCGAAACAACCTTATCGTCAGTACTTCCTGCAGCCAGAAGTAGAAATGATGCGTATGGTAATTTTCTGAAAGAGATCTTCAAAGAATGAGTCTGAAACAAGATCCTTTTGAATAAGTTAGATAATACAGAATTTTCAGTGTTCTTAGGAAAAATATGCTGAACAATACCTTGGTAAAGTATATTATGAGGTAAGTCTAAATGTGTCCATTACTTAAATCTTTTCAATGTTTTACCTGAAATATTTTAAAATGCAAACATATAATTGTGTAAGACCTGTAGTGCCACATAGTTTGAACTGAGTTTAGTTTATGATGAAGAAAAATTTTTCTACTTTTATTGTATTTTTCAATCTAGTTCTGCACCTCCCAAAGTGAGACACCAAATTTTTCAACCCTGCTATTTACCAATTTCCAATAAAATAATTCTCTTCAGCCAGTAGATGAAATAAAACATGATACTGGCAATGCAGACATGTGGTTATATGTAGATGAAACAACTGTCTCCTATGGGAGATTTTATTGTAAATGTCATCATGGGAAAAATGATGGAATATGAACTAGGAACACTCCATCTCAATGCCTACAAGATAATAGGAAAAACAAACCACTTCACAGTTTCTAGGGTTGTTTGTGACGCATGTGTTTTGCAGCTGGCGAAAGAAAATGGGGAAAAGCTCTTGATAATAGTTATATTTGTAGCACCAACTATATTCCTCATATTTCTTTACAGACATTACGCCAGCAATCCTGAAATATGTAACGTTTACTTATCTATCATGTTTATGTTTCCTTAAATTATACTGTTGGTCCAACCTCATCATAACTAACTTTTATAGTTGAGCTGTTACAGTAAGGGTAAGACTATGATTGAAAGTAGTATCAGATTTTGTATTGTACATAATTCCTGAAGGAGAAAATCCAGTTGCAGAGGGCTGTAAGCTATTTATTCATGCTTGATTACTAGCTTTTGTTCTCCAAATAACATCTGGATCATCAGAGCAATCTGGTTTGACTATGTTCCTTGGTGCAGTATGTGTTTCCACTTCTTATTGTGTACTGCACCCAGGATTATTCCTGAATTTTGTAATATCAGATCCTCAGCTACATGCTTACAGAGTAAGTTACGAAAAGTAGTAGGACAAAAAGATTACAGTCATGCTACGAGAAAGTAAGTAGTCATATGACAGGGAGTTAAAAGATTTGAATTCTTTTGCATTCTGTTTGCTTGTTTTGTGAAGTGTCATGCAAGACTTTGGTTTCCAACCATGTTACTTTTCCCACATTAAAAAGTGTTCTCTTTGCACATTAAGAGTGTGGCAGCCTCTCCACTAAGGACCCAACCATGTATGTAAATTTTCTTTACAACTATGATAATTTTCCCTCATATGAAGCCTGTCTTCAGTATTATTATCTGACAATAATGATCAGAAAGACCACGTTTTCCCTGGCAATACATTTAAGTACATTAATTAAGACTTTTGAATAACCCAGTAGCAATTTTTATAAGTTCTGGTATCAAAAGTGTTTAAATTGTTTAGAAAATTATTATTAATTTGATTCTCAATGTCTGTGCTATTAAGTATGTGTCCACATTGGTGCCTGAGCCCCAAGGGTATGCACTGGATATACACCACGGCGATCGTGTGGTGGAAGAAGGTAGAACAGCAGGTTGCTGCTAAGGAGCTTGGTAAGGTGCAGAGATTAGCCTGCTTAGTTATAACAGGCGGAATTAGCAGCACACCAACTGCTGGGATGGAAACCGTGTTGGATATGCCCCCATTACACCTTTGGGTCAAGATGGAGGCAGCAGCTGGTGCATACAGACTCAAAACTGGCAGACTGGAACTCTTTGGGATATCCAAAATCACACACTAAAATAGTGAGTGAGGTAAATATAGGAAAGGTTGGGGAAATGACAGTCGACTATATTATAACCCCATACTGCTTCAACAAGCCTTTCAATATAACAATTGGAAGTAGGGAGCAGTGTGAGAAAATAGTTCGACACCGTATGGGGGATATTATCTGGTTCACCGACGAGTCAAAATCAGACCAAAGCGTTGGGGCCGGGGTATATGGGGTGCAGCCAAGACTGGAGGGCGTCATCTCTCTCTAGGGAAACTGGCCTCAGTATTCCAGGCCGAAATCACTGCCATCAGGGCGTGTGTGGAGGAGAATTTGCGTTGGTTCTACAAATACCGTAGCATCCATATCTATTCAGACAGCCAGGCAGCCCTGTGATCACTGGCAGCTCCTGCAACAAGGTCTAAAATTGTTGCAGAATGTCACAGGGTTCTGGTGGAGCTAGGGGAAAGCAATAGAGTAAACCTATTGTGGGTCCCTGGCCACTCGGGGATCAGTGGCAACGAACATGCCAACAGATTAGCCAGGATGGGGGCAGAGACTCCATTTTTTGGACCAGAACCTGTCCGTACAATCACCAAGGCAATGATCATATTGGAGCTACGTAACTGGCTCAGACGACAGCACGTAAAATATTGGACCAAAGTCTATCAACAAAAACATGGCAAGGTAATGATGTCAAAACCATGTTTTAAAAGAAGCTCTGCAATCCTGGGCCTGAACAGGAGAGAGATTAGACTCATGGTCGGATTGCTGACAGGCCAATGGGAATTTCAAAAAACACCTACATACAATGGGAATAACAGAAGAGGACCCTAAATGTAGGATCTGTGATGACGGTGATGATACTGCATCACATCTAATCTTCGAATACATTACAGTGTAGAATAAAAGGCACAGAACATTTGGGACAACCAGACCCAAAGAAGTTGTGTCTAATAAAGAACTAGTAAATGGACTCCTTGTACTGTTCAAGGGCATTGGTTGGCTATACTAGATATACAGGGAGCGATACCGCACAATAAACTTCGTTTCGGTGTGGGCAGTAGTGGGTTGGACCAACACTGTTTTGGCTTCCCTGAGAAAATCAATCAATCAATCAAGAAATGCAGAAGTAGTTCATATATGTTTCTGTTGTGCAACAGCTTTGTGTACTTAGCACCATACTGAAAACAGCATGCAATTTCCAACAAATGACAGATATCACATGTTTTTACTACCCATAAGTTTATACTACTTCTGTCAACAGTATAAAATAGCTTTCACTCACTCTGTATATGAGCTATGTCATTAAATGTCTGTTTACCTTGCTGTCACATGAAAGTATTTTGATGCTACAATTAAAGAGCCCTTAACGTCATTTTCGATCTTCACATCCTGTATGTAATGATGAGCAACTTTATCCAGTGCATCTTCTGGCCAGACCTAGTGATATACGAAGCAATTTAATTAGTTCAAGAATAATTTCATTAAAAGTGAATAAAAGACTGTTGTGAATCACTGCGTATGTCATACAAATACAGATAAAATGTTAGTACCTAAACTGATAATACTAATTATTTTGTACATCAGAGGCATTAACAGTATGTCACTGAGTTGTATGTTTTGTGCAGCTTGTAGTTAGAAAGTCATTTTAAATGTTGATTGTAAATTACAAAGCTTCAGAATATCTTAAATTTAACATAGGGTTGAATAAATCAGTTGTTTGGTAATAGGCAGGCCTAAACATAAAAATTATTCAAGATATTTGTAAGTTATAAGTGTTTGCTGTCATTTACTTTCTTCCTTTTTGGTGTCTTTTATTCAGATGCAGTGGATCAGGGCCGATGTGATCCTTCACCAATAGCACGAAGAGTGTATGATAGCTGTAGATAGGCATAGCTGTACACTGACTGTTCCACATCCACAAGGATCTCCTCAACATGGATCTATGGAATTAACATCTAATCTAATATTACCTATAGCTATGATTAATTTGCACAATCAATAACATTTTTAAAACTGCTGTCAACTGTGCACTCCATGGAAGTGTGTCATATCATTTTTCAAACTATTTCCAAGATTGTACCTGCGTGAATATGTGGGACTCTGTGTAGTATTTATCTAACTATATGTTTGGAAGTGTCTAAAAACCACATGGTGGTACACTAGTTCCCATAATTAACCCATAAGCTGAAATTCATTTGGGGTCACTGCAACTGGTGAAAGGGAGGGCTTTAATATATTAGGGTTAGTCAGCAGGCTACAATCTATAATGCACGAAAAGACACTAACTTTTATCTAGAAAATGTACAAATCTGAAGGCACATTATATATAGGCTTAAGTATTTTGTTGCCACATATTATTTTAATTGTAAATATTTGTGAGAGATAGTTATACTACTGTATAAAATCTCATGTTGTAATGACAGAATTGCAAACATTTTTCTATTTTCAGATATATTCTTATTTTATGCCTCTTTTGAAACATTTTTTAGAGTAACCATATTCATAAATTTAACATTGAAACACTAGGTATTAATAACTATAAATCAAAATGGATTTCTGTATTTGAAAATCCGTATCTGTCACTTCAAATTTTCTATGTATTAGTGAAATATTTAAAAGCAGTCATTTCACTTGCAAGTAGAAATAAGAAAATACCACTTATTGACATTGTGTTACCAAGACAATTAATTTGTATTTGCCATTAATGCAGATTTAAAATAAAAATTTAAAGAAAATGATAAATACTACATCTGTTTTACCAGTGTGAAGTCCTGAGCCGGATTCAGTAAGTGATAAGGAGGAAGAAAGGAACTATAACCAGAATCTGGGTCTACCTGGATCCAGACAGTAGTTTCCCTGTTATGCACACAATGGGACATCCTAGAGGAGTAAAATGTGGGGGAATAAATTTTGTACTAACAATCAAAAATTGCATTTCATACAGTTTCTGCTCCAGACAATGAAAATATTTATTGCATGACAGAGAATCCATTCAAAGACTGCAGTAGACGGTATTGGACATCATTAATGTAGCTATAAATGTATCATTACACTACACGAGGGCGTAATGTTACGGAGAACCCCACGATTTGTAGAGCATTGTAACAAAGCTGCAATCCCCAAAAAGTTTATTTGAAGACGGAAAATAATATTAGATATTTTAATTTAAACTTGTCACTAAAGAACTATTAAAAAGAAAGAACGACATAAGGTATGATATTTGGTTTCTACGTTGATTTACAGCCTCTTTAATGGTGTGCTGTAGGTTGTATATTAATGCTCTCCATTAAATTTGTAGGATTAGCCAATTTCAACTTAATATAATTTTCAAGCACATGCATGACATGAACTTATACACATCATTGTTATTTCCTTCTATTCAAAGACATGAGACAATAATTATTGAGAAAAAAATGGCACACACACAAATACAAAATTTAATAATAAGAAAAAAAAAAAAAAACACTTCTCTCTCTCCATTTTCCACCATCCCTGTCTCTGTCTGTCTCTATCTCCATGTCTCGCTCTATCTCTCTGTCTCTAACTCTGCTTCTATCTCTCTTACTCTGTCTCCCTCTCTTCACAATCAGGAACAGTAAATAAATTAATTAAATTAATCCATCAGTATCTGGTGCAGTTCTCTATACCATTACATCGAAAACACACACACACACACCTACTGACATAAAGGAAAGATAGGACAAACACATACTCAACAGTTGGAAACACCAACCAAATCAAAATCACAACACAAACAAAATGGCATGTGCCTAGTGGTGCTAGCTGTAAAGTGCTGCCGGCCGCGGTGGCCGAGGAGACTAAGGTGCTCCAGTCACGGTCTGCAAGGCCACTACGGTCGGGGGTTCGAATCCCCCCTCGGGCATGGATATTTGTGCCGTCCTAGTTCGTAAGTAGTTCATAAGTAGTTTGTAAGTTTAGGGAATGATGACCCCGTAGTTAAGTCCCATAGACTTTACAAACAATTGAACATTTTTTGTAAAGTGCTGGAAAAACAAAATCGTAAAATGAACATAACTGAAGCAGAGCAGCTGGAAGCTACCAATGGGAACTAGATGTAAAGCAAAAACCACGAAATATTGTAAGTAACAACATCCGAATATTAGTAAGTATAGTTAAATAACTCACCAGAACTGTTTACAACCTAAAATACTAAGAAACGTATATATGAAATATTGTTAAACATAATCATGTATATGCATATGGCAATAAAATATTTTATTAATTCAGTTGCATAGACGGATAACCTAAATATCTACACTATAATAATATTATACACACCATGTTTCACATTGTATAAATATGAGATACATCTTACACATACATGGCCACACATCAGAAACCATTTGTACATTGCAGTCAAATCCCATTTTAATTATAATTTGTCCTTACTAGTCAAAACAATATGATACAGATTCATATTGTGAAAGCGATTTGGACTGGTGAAAACCAGTTTTAACGGACTTTAAATGCTTGCCAGCAGTTTTAAAAATGGCATTCTACATCTACATAACATATGCCTACCCCGTAAGCCACCCGAAGGTGAGTTGCGGAGGGTACTCAGTACCACTACTAGTTACTTACTATCCTGTTGCATGTCCATCTAGAACGAGGGAAAACGAATGCTTGTATGCATCTGTACGAGGTCTAATCTGTCTGCTCTTTGTGGTCTCTATGCGAAATGCAGGTTGGCGGCAGTAGAATCGTTCTGCAGTCCGTCTCAAACTACGGCCCTCTAAATTTCTTCAACAGTCTTTCTCGAAAAGAACATCGCCTCCAGCGACTCCAATTTCAGTTCCCGAAGCATTTCAGTAACATTCACGATTGATCGAATCTGCCAGTTACAAACCTAGCAGCCCGCCTCTAAACTGCCTCTATGTGGGGATCCCAAGCACCTTATCAGTATCCGAGGCGTGGTCGTACAACTGCTTTATATGCTGTCTCCTATGCAGACGAATCACACCTTCCCAAAATTCTCCTAATAAAGCTAAGTCGACCGTTCGCCTTCCCCACGACTCTCCGTATATGCTCGTTCAATTTCATATCGCTGTCCAGCGTTATGACTAGATATTTCAGTGATGCGACTCTGTCAAGTAGCAGACTACTAATGCTGTATTCGAACATTAGGGGATTCTTTCTTCTACTCATCTGGATAACTTTACATTTTTCTACATTGAGCGTTAGTTTCCATTCCTCACATCACCTAGAAATATGGCCATCCTGTTACAGTCATTGATTGACAACGCCCTCCTGTACACCACAGCATCAGCAAACAGCTACAGATTGCAACTCACTCTGTCTATCAGATCATTTATACAGATAGAAGATAATAGACATCCACTCACACATTTCTGGGGCGGCCCTGTCGATACCCTAGTTTCTGATGACCACTCGCCATCGAGGGCAACGTAGCTGGTTCTGTTACTTAAGCAGTCTTCGAGCCACTCACATATTTGGGTTCCTATTCCATAAGCTCGTACCTTCGTTAGCAGTTTGTAATGCGGTACCTTGTCGACCACCTGTGTTTAGCATGATCATTGCCTCCCAAAGCCGTACTGATGCACGGACGGAAGCTTTTCCGTCTCAAGGAAATTTACTCTATGAAAACTGATAAGATGTTCAAGAAATCTACAGTAAACTGACGTTAATGTTATAGGTCTGTAATTACGTGGGTCCGTTCTATTGCCTCTCTTATACAAGGGAGTTACCTGTGCCTTTTTCCAGTAACTTGGAACTTTGCGCAGGATCAAAGATTCGCGATAAATGCTAAGTACGCGCCCAATACCGCTGCGTACTCTTTGTAAAACCGAACTGGTATCCTATCTGAACCTGGCGACTTGTTTGTTTCCAGTTGTCTCAGTTGCTTCTCTACACCAGCTATGCCTATTTCTATACACGCCATTTGGGAGTGACCGTGACCATCAAATGAAGCTGTGTTTGGATGGTGCTCCTACTTGAATGATTTCATAAATGTTAAAATTAAAACATAGGCCTTCATTTTGCTGTTTTCTATCACCACCCTAGACTGATCAACGAGTGGCTATATAGAGACCTTTGATCCGCTTTCCTATTTTAAATAGGCACAGATTTTTTCTCGGGATCTCGGAAAGCGCTTTTGCTAAGATATATCAGTGATAGTTATTGTATGCTTCGTACTGATCTTTCTATTGGCACGCGAATCTAGTAAATTTTGGCTGATTCGATTTGCCTGACATTTTTTGAACTGAGAGTGCAACTGTCTTTGCTTTTTCAGCATTTTTCTAATATTACTATTAAACCACGGTGGATCTTTCGCATCCTTAATCCATTTTGTCGGCACATATTTATCTAGCGCTTTATTTAAAATGCATTTAAATTTTTCCCATAATTCCTCTACGTCCACCGCACCGGAACTAAATGATGTCCATTCATTCCTTAAGTTGGACGATAACAATTGCTTAGTTGCTCTTTTCAGCACAAATACTCTACTAAGCTTCCTGACCGATTTATTAACTTTGGTGCTCATTGTTGCTATGACGACATCATTATTACTAACCCCTGTCTCTACACTGACATCATTGACAAGGTCTGGCCTTTTTGTAGCCATACTGTCCAAAATATTTCCTTTGCGTGTGGGCAGACGATTTAGCTGCTCAAAGCAGTGTTCGAAAACCGTACTCAACAAAAGTTGACAAGATTGCTTGTCTGTACCCCCTGTGGTAAAAGCATAGGCGTCCCCGTCTATACTCGGCAGGTTGAAATCACACAGTCCCGGTTTCTTCTGTTTCTTTGATTTACAACCTTAACTGATTAAGTAACTAATTAAAAATTCAGTTACCTTACATATTTAATTATTTTATCTATTAAGGTTGATTTCAATAAACTATAAGTGTATCCCAATGCAGGTAAACAATTAGATCCGAATACTTTATTAAATTTCTAATCTGCAACATTTTAAATTATACTAAGAATCACAATATCTTATAGGCTATACTAAAAGACAAATTGTAACCAAGTCAATTTGGAAATTATTATACTAGTTATGAATTCATAAAATTTTCTTGTGCAAACTTTCAAATAACTGGTGCCAATTAAAAATGTAACACTCTCTGGTTACTTACATTATGAACAACAACTCTGCCTCCCAATGTAGGCAATGAACTATAGTCATGTTATTTGTGCTCTTAAGTTAGACTGCTAACTAGGGAACCAATGACATGTGATCTCAGATAGTGTCCGTGTATAACAGTACCTGGTTCTGGTCACTAATAACAGGAACCAATGTCCATAGTACTTTGGTTCCTTTGAAGCATGAACCAACAACAACCAACTAATAACAGTTTGAAGTGTAACTGCGTGACTAAGGCTGGAGGTTACGCAAGGCTAGCGTACCTCGAAGGCAGACACTTCATATAATTAAAATACTGTAAGTCTTTCCATTCTTTAACACTTCTCCTTTCAACTCACCTCCAATATCTCCTTCAAACTCTTCTCACAGTGAGAGACCTCTGCTAGTTACATCTTTTCTCTAGCCCTTAAGGAACAAATATCGTCTTATTCTCCTACTTACAGGCAATCTTGATTTCAGGAAAAAGGAAAATCCAATATTGCTCTACTGAATGATAACAGTAGCTTCGTTTAACCAAGATAGTTTTTAAAACACAATATACAGATTGCCCAAAACATCGAATGTCACGAATGACTTTTCATAATCACAGTTCACAATGATAATCATAATGACTGTTCAGTCTAGTTGTTTATAACAAAGGAACATCTCATGCATACAATGACCAAGATTTAAATACTAATCACAGTATTCCATGAGACATCTTGTGAGGGATAGAGTGCATTACTACTTTGCCACCACACTGTGTCAACTGCCGTAGATAGTAGCAGCTTCGCAACGCACACACACCCACACAATTCTCCACAACTGCGGCCCTGTGCAAAGTTGTGACAGGCACACAGTTTGCGGTCTTTAATTAGCCCTGTGCTGAGACAACGCCTATTTGACGTGTAGACCTCACGAGGTTTGACAGTGGGCAGGGTCAAAGTAACGTAGAAGGGGAGCCAAAGAGGTAATCAGGCAGTGGCCTGTGTGCTGAGTCGGAAACACATGGAGCTAGGAGCAGTAGGTGGATGTGCCGTCACGCCTAACCGCCACTACTGCTGCCTCACAAAGCATTGGTACATTTTATGAGCTTATGCACAAACTATTTAATTAACAGAATTACATGATACAGCAAATGAGAGAGGAAGGCAGAGCGCTTCTGATGACGTATTGGTAGCAACTGGATTAATTTTATATCAGGGGCAATCATAGGTGAAACTATGATTCACATAATAATTTATAACTTTTAAACTAATAAAAGTACAGGGCTCAAATGAAAGGTCTCATCGAGAAGCATTTTCCGATGTATCCACGCAGTATGCAGCATTAATTATTACGTAAAATAATGACAATTTACTGCATTAACAGGATAAATTGTGTATGGCAATTAAAAGAAGACAGGACGGAGGAGGAGTTGGCTGCAATTCGCGAACAGCTGAGCGTGCTGTTGGCTACGGTCAGCCGTCTTCAGGCTGCTGTCTCGGGGTGCAGCGATGGTGGGAAGACTGGTGCGTCGAGTGGGACACTTCAGGTGTCTCATGCGTCGCTCTCTGCCCCTTCAGGTGTACCAGACGTGGTCGAGCCGCCCTCTCCGCAAGGGGAGTGGCGGGTTGTACGGCGTTCGCGTCGCTCGAGACGGAAGGCCAATGTGGATGCTGGACGTCCGTCCACGACCGTTCGTCCTGTGAGTGCTTTATTTTTGACAATGTATATACACAGCTATTGTGTTTAACGATGCTACCTAGCAGCAGATATGTTTTATGGTAGGTCGGAGCTTAGTTTAATTGGAATATTGGCGGTACAGTTGTTTGTATATAGTGCCTTTATTATTCTACGTTTCCTTGTTTTACAGAACTTCATAATGGGATAATGTCGTTCCGAAACATGTCGTGTTGACATATATATATTATTATCGACAACTGGTGTGTGAAATACAGTAATAATTGTGAAACAGTTGTATGATGGCGTCCAAAGAGATGATATTTTGTGTGAATGTCAGTAATGTGGCAGCTGCTGGTGAATTATTTGTTGACAATGTTGTTACTGTGGTTGCATCTGACAAATACTATCGTAGTGGTTAGGAGTTAGTGTCGACATGTTCTGCAGAGCACATTGAGTTAGGCATGCAGTTCCCATTACAAGACTGTAAAAAGAATGCGTCTTACAACTTTCTGCCTGTACTCATCTATGGGTGTGAGATTCTCTCTCGCCGCGGTGAAGTAGCCGAGCGGTCTAAAGCATCTCGCTGCGGAGCGCGCGGTTGCTCGCCTTGGAGGTTGGAGTCCTTCCTGGGGCATGGGCGTGTGTATTGTCCTTAGGTTAGTTTATCTTAGTTTAAGTAGTTTGTAAGCTACGGACTGATGACCACGCAGTTTTGTCCGATAGATTTACAAACATTTGAATTTGATTCTCTCTCAAACACCAAAGGCGAATGAGAGTTGTAGCTTATCATACCCCAGACCATAAGACCTAACGTGTGAATAGTGTATCTTTTATGGTTGCACTCTATGAGACAGGGCTTGCCACATCTACAATGTACATACAAAGAAATGTCACTTGCATGCATTTTTTGTGAAGACCACAGCCTGCCACTCTATCTTCCAACACATCTCCTAATGGCATCAGTAAAGCTGTGCATGTTGATGCTGCAGCATGAGCGGAAGACGAGCTAGAGGCGTGCTTGTCCGTAGAACCACTGCTAGAAGCCAGCTGGCAACAGTTCGTGGGGTCACAAACCTTTTTATTTATGTTGTGGTAGTTGTGCAATCTGCCATTACTGCCCTTGCAATATGATGATCTTGGCAGATATCTGTGCTGCATGGATGTCAGAAACCTTGTGTATGGTTATGAGATTGTTCACATGATCAGTGAGACCTACATCATTGCTTAACTAATGCAGCTTATTGAACTTGGGTGGCAATTCTCTGAAAGGACCATCCTGTCATTCAGAAGGCCACAATTTGATCCCCTTTACCTCAATCGGCTGTAGGAAGAACGGGATTGTCTCTATGGTGTGGTGGCTGTTTCTTCAGACTTTGATATGATACTCAGCCTATTTTGAAGGATATACACAGATGATGCTATGGCAAATATGTCACTGGGCTATTCGTTGGCAGATTCTGCCTAAAGCATTATCAGTAAATCTACTCTGCTCCAGGTGGCATCTGCCATTATTAAATCAACATCTACATAATCTTTCCGAGTTTACTAACTTTTATTTTTCTAGCAGCGTGCACGGCAAAGTAACTAAAATGGGTCATTCCAATGAGAAAATGTTAAGAGAGGGATATAAGAGACATAAGGGAAAGGAATGGAATGTTTGTGCAGCTTATGGGACGTAACTACGGGGTCATCAGTCCTAAAGTTACAAACTACTTATGAACTAGCTAACACTAAGGACGGCACAAATATCCATGCCCGAGGGGGATTCGTACCCTCGACCGTAGTGGCCGTGCAGACCGTGACTGACGTGCAGCAGTCCCCTCGGCCACCGCGGCCGGCAGACATAAGGGACACGGAAAAATCGAACTGGCGTGTTTTACAGCACACTTTAGATTTGCATGTAGTAGAAATAACAAAAATACAAACAATAAAAGTTTTAAAATCTCTCATTTTCATTAACGCTTAATTTACTCATCTTGTGGAAGGATCTTATTGTATAAATAGGATACATGCCAATATCCAATTTTTATTTTATTTATTCAAGACGACCGTTTTCGAGACTCAGTGGTGTCATCATCTGGTCTCATTGACATTAAATTGCTTAATACAGTCTTCCACATAAATTCTGGTGGGTGTACTGGATGATAGTTATATCGAAAATCATGTGCTGGTGGATAGTCAGTTATAAATGGATGGCTGGTATAAATTAAAACAGTAAAATATACATAAAATAATAACCACCAAAGTGCATATGTCTGGTTATTTGTATGAAGTTGCTCAACATTTGGCGTTCGGAAATCAGTCACGAGACATACCTCACCAGAAACCTTGCCCCAAACTCTTTTATAAACGGAGACTTGCTTTCTGCATTTCACGATTTTCTTATTATAACTCAAGTGTTGTCATTTCAAAGCAATAGCACCTTTAAAATTATCAAATACACGTTGTTTTTTAGGGCATTGGATTTCAATCTAAAGTCTAAAAATGCCATGTTAGCAGATAAAATCTGCCATTGATGGTACGAGAATTACGGATTACTCTCGCAGCTGTTCGGCGTAGCGTAATGGTCACCGAATTAGTTTGTGATGAACGAACATCTTATACGGTGGGTCGAAACTTGCGGGGCACGGTGGCTCAGAGCGATCGTCATAGGGTTGCAGGTATGGTAGATCAGCGTGCTCGGTCAGAGTGCTCGACGCCCTCTGTAACGAAAAACTGAGTCAACGACGAAACTATTAAAATTAAACAAAGTAAACCAATGTGCACAAAGGACCGATCAAACTGAAGAACCAATGAAAAGAGAGGAAAAAAAACAGGACTCGACGTCATCTGTAATAAAAAACTGAACAAAATTGTCAACGAACAACCCAGAAGGAACATGAACAAACAACTGCAAAGCATCTATCTACCTGAAGAACAAAAAATATGAATAAATAAAAATAAAAAGTAAAAACCCGCCACTGGCATTTTTTTCATCTTGTTTCCTAAAAGGTTTTCGCACGCTCTTGTTCACTGAACACAAAGATATATCCTGCAAGACTCCGAGTTGTTCAAAGGTAACACGGCTTTCTCTGACAATTGCATTTGTTCTATTTTGTGAACCTATCATGAAATACATACCAAAGAATTGCAAACATGGACTTCACATGTACACAAACTGTTGTAAATGACATAATGATAATAGTAACTTTGTGTGTAGATTAAGTACTAGAGCTTTGTGGAATTCGGTATTAACGTACTTATTCCGTTTGTTACTTTTGCTGTAAAACAAAACATAGTCACTGTTTGAAACAGACTATTTGCTCTTTACTTTAGCGCAAAACAAAGTAAGATGAACAAATTCATACCTGAACTACAGAAAAGGTAATACAATCTACGTTAAAAGCGTCCATAGCAACCGTGCTAATTATCACAGTATCCTCCCTGCTGTAGTGCAAATGCTTCAGAAGATCAGTGTTCGATTCGTTATTACGTATTTCAGGGCATGTACACGAAATAGAACAAACGCACATTTTGCGGCGCGTATCTGCCAACTCTAAACACTGCAGAAGATAGCTCTATATAATTAATAAAACTCCCGGAAACTCTTTTAGGAGCCAAGGCGAAAAAAATGGTAGTGGCAGGTTTCGAACTACCGACCACATACATCACAACGTAATGCACTACCGACTACACCACGGCGAACAACTACGGCGTTATCCCATAATTCTCGTACTATTGCTGGAGTTGCTAACAGCTAAAATGAAATTTTTAGGCGCTAGATTATAATTTAGCGTACTATGATATATGTGCTTTTGTTAATTCTTCAGTGCGCCGTTATTTTGATGGACGCGTAAATTTTAATAAGAAAATTATGAAATACAGGAAGCAAAATGGCGTATGCCAGAGAGACTTCTGGGGGAGAAATGTCACGTGACATTTCCTAACGTCTGGTTTACGTAAAATAAAGAGGCGGTGTCAAATCGCCGCTATTTTTGCAAATATCTCTGTAACGGCGAGAGTAATGATAAAAGAAAACACAAGAAAGGAAAGTTGTAGAGAATTTTCTTCTCCACAAATGCGGTTATTCAGTTTTCGTGTCAAATGAACGGTTTGTCAGCAATTACAATTATATTACAAACGGCATTTTTTAGTGTTACTAACGTATTTTTTGTTCGAAAAAAATGTGAAAAAGGGACTTTCTGGATGTTTGTAAATCTATCGGGCCAAACTGCGTGGTCATCAGTGCGTAGCTTACAAACTACTTAAACTAAGGTAAAAACACACACACACACACACACATGCCCCAGGGAGGACTCGAACCTCCGAAGGCGAGCAACTGCACCTTAGACGCTCGGCTACTCCACCGCGGCGAGTTTCTGGTGGACAACTATTATGTCTGTAAAATTTGGTGCCGATCGATTGAACAGTTCGATCTAAAATGTGGGAACACGTTACGGACAAACAGACAGACGTCCTAAAATCGACGATACTTTTGCAAATATCTCTGAAACGATACAAAATATGAAAAAACATGAGAGAAAATTTGTAGAGAATTTTCTCCTCTACAAGTCTGTTTATTAAATTTTCGTGTCAGATGTACGGTTAAGCAGTTATTTTCATTTAAATTTCTAGCAGTCAAGAGACGATCTCAAAGGCCCACTTTTAGTGTTTCTACTGTAACCTAAAGTGGGCCAAAAATCAAGTGACATTGATGGGGGATATTAAAAAAATCTTCGTGATTAATATGTATACATTTGTTTCACCAGTATAAGCCTCATTGGAGAACTAAATGTACTGGATACTGAATACCCATATCCTGATCACTAGGGGTGATGAGTCTGGAATTTATGAGCGGGATGTAATTGAATTTGCTTATATATTATTTGATAGATGGGTTGACTGGTGATATGTGCACATGACTGCTGATGTGCTGATGAAATTCAGTGAATCGTACCCCTTGTGGAGATTGAAGAAAAGGGGGACAACAATATCAATTAGTTTTCTTTCTGTGATTTAAGTGATACTCGGTAGTTAATTTAAAGACTGCCGAGAACAGAATCAAGCAGAGTCGGTTTTCTTTCTTCTCTGATAGGATGTGAAAAGTGTAGCATATAGAAAGAGAGCCTCAAACAGTGAACTATATTCTACGATAAGATATGCAAATCTAAAAAAGGTTTGATTTGATCAATTAATTAGAAGCAATGAGCATGCTGGATAAAAACTGCTTTATGTCAATACGCAAGGTTATCAATGACAAACATAATAACTTGCAGTATTATTTTAAGGACAATCCATCTGAACATATATGTATGCTATCTGCCTTCACAAACAGCAAAGAAATAATGAACATTATCACCAGTTTAAAATCCCCCAATTCTTAGGGCATGATGTCCTCACAATAAATATATTACAAGTATATTGGAAAAGCAGCTCTGTATGTCTCTCTGCAGTAGTCAACGCTGGAGAGAGGTTCTTCAGTCATCATGCGTGGGAATCAGTGGCCGACAAGCTGCATGTGATGGTTATGTCAGGATATGTACACTCATAGTGGGTTTGTTGACTTTGGGATGAAACCATTAAAAATCTGCAGCAAATTTGTTAGATGTGTGTGGCCAACTTATCACACATTTCCTTTTATGTGAAGGTAAATTTAGCAACGAAATAAAAAATGTGCATTGGAATAGTTTATTATCCTTGGAGATACTGACTAATTTTCACATTTAATAGCAGTGTTTTGTTGTAGCAGATGAGCCACATAAATGTTTCATTATTTGGTCCAAAAAACAGCATAACATAGTCATCCATTAAAGAAATGAACCAGTAGTATTAAAGGTTATGTGCTTGCCCAGTCACTGTTTACTGCTATGTCTGCATTGCAATGAACGTGAAAGAGTTTGTGTTACGCTGGTCAAACTCATTTAATTACTATCTATGTGTACTGATCAACGTATCTGTTGTCTTTGTACCCTTTATCATCTTTGGTTCAACTTCCTGTTACTTCTTGTTTTTGTATTGTGTGTAATGTGCAGTTCGCATATGTAACAATGTATGTCGTTTATAGAGTAACAAAGTGTTAAAAATGTAGGCCTATGGGTTTTTTGTTTTATCAACAGCCACGAAACCTCAGAAGGGTGTGGGCACAGATGCTGAGGTACTCATATAACTGATAGTACAATGTAATATGAATCGCTGTTTAAAAAACTCGCATGACTTCTTTCGAAGTCCAGCGTGTGCTGCTGTTTACAAAGAATAACTTTTAGGGTCTAAAATATGTCCATAATTAACTAATTAAAGTGCCAAAGCTGAAAGGCTGCGAGAACTACGAAGATTGCGCGTTCGCTATCGAGAATGTTTTTATATTCGAAGGATTAGCGAAATGTGTCTCAGAAGTAGTTTCAGCAGACGATGTCAAAGCCAAAGCGAAGATAATTCTGGCAATTGACCTATCGTTATATGTGCGCATAAGAGAAGCAAGCCGGCCACGGTGGTCAAGCAGTCTGCGGCGCGCCAGTGACGATCTGCACGGCCACTATGGTCGGGGGTTCGAATCCCCCCCTCGGGCATGGATAATTGTGCCGTCCTTAGTATTAGCTAGTTCATAAGTAGTTTGTAAGTTTAGGGACTGATGACCCCGTAGTTAAGTCCCATAAGCTCTACAAACATTTGAACATTTGAAGAGAAGCAAAAACGATAGTGGACTTGCGGAACATACTGAAATCAATGTTTGACGACTCTACTTTTAGCAGGATTGTCAGAGAAATATTCTCCTTTGATTATGGCAATTGAATATTCTGGAATCGAAATCACCACATACGCAATCAGGAACAAGATCATAGACATGGAAGAAGTGGTCACCACAACTGGTAGTGGTTTTAGATCCAAAAGTTTGCAAAATAAACCTAAATTCTCTCACTGGAATGGAAGTGCTGTGGCGTAGGATATTGTTTGCCATAAATGCAAGAAACCAGGACATTTAAAAGTAAGGGCCCCCACAATGATGGTATGAGGAGACAAAATTTCGAATGTTGTTAGAGCTCTTTTCATAAGTGGCTCTTATACAGAAGTGAGTGGTATTTAGATTTAGGTGCTAACAACAAATGAAGAGTGGACAAAAGGTAAGACTAACAATATTAATTTACATAAAATTATGGCTGCAAATCAAACATAAATCCAAGGTTTGTGCTCTGGTGAACTTGCTTTAGGAATAGTATTTGGAAAGAACTTCTTTGATATTACAGTGAAAATTGTTATGTGTGCTCCAGAACTAACACGAAATTTGCCATCTGTAAGTAGGTTGATTGAACAAGGTAATTTTGGTGAATGTAATAGTGATCAGTGCAATAATTATAACAGACTTCATGAACTAGTACCAACTGCAAACTTTGTATACAGTGTATACAAGTTCAATATTGACAGAAGTAAGTTTTTGGGAATGATTACAGCATCTGACTGGCATAGAAAATGCAAGGCATCTTATAAAAATTAAAAAATAAGCTGCTGAAGGGATGGTATGTGAAGACATTAAAATTGACATTCGGAAACAAAATTGTGAAGTATGCAATGAAGAGAAACAGACAAGACTGCCTTTTCCATGTTTAAGCACTAGAGCCTCTAAACCACTTGCAGTAGTCCATGCAAATGTCTATGGACTGATGGAAGTTGTGTCATTAGGTGGTGCAAAATATTTTCTCATCTTGGAAGATGATTAATATTATAATGGGATTTATATATTTTCTGAAGATAAAGGATGAGAATTCAGAAAACCTCCAAGAATTTTAAACTATGGCAGAGAAAAAGCAAGAAGGAAGAGTCGAAACAGTGAGAGCAGATAATGGAAAAGAATTCTGTTGTGTGAATTTTGACATTTATTTGGAGAAAAATGGTATCATACATCAGTCAACCAACAGCTATACATCAGAACAAAATGGTTTGCCTGAAAGATTGACAAGAACTGTAGTAGAAAAAGCAGGTGTTTATTATTTGATGGCAAACTTAATCAATAGGGCTGAAGCTGTTAATAGTGCAGTATATGTGTGAAGTAGGTCAGTGAGTTCAAGTTTAGTGCATAAAACAACTTATTAACTATGCACTGGCAAGATACCCAACATTAATCTGCATAGGGTAATTGGAAGGAAGGTCATGGTGCATATTCCCAAAGTCAAGAAAACAAAATGGAATAAGAAGGCAACAGAACTGAACTTAATGGGTTATAGCAATACTACAAAAGGCTACAGACTTTCTTATCCTGAAGCAAATGATGTAGTGATCAGCCGAGATGTGACTATAATGGAAAATATTGCTGATGCAGAAATAGAAATACAGTATCATGAAGAAAACATCACTTCAGTGAAGGATGACAATCTATATGAAAAGTCTAATACTTCAGTAAAGAAGGATTTACATGATTGTTACTTGATTCCATTACAGAAATTGTGCCCATCCACCACAATATTGCAGTAAAATAAGAATTTTCAGCTTGGTGGGCGATATGAAATATTTATTTTACAAAATTTCACATATCGATTTCGTTCTGATGATAGAACATCAGCAGTGCTTCATTGTACGTCATGATGAGTCATGTCTCTCCATGATACAATCACTGGTCATATCCATAAAAAAGGACGTTTAAAACTTGTGACATGTACCAGAAAGACCTTTTAATTGTTTTATGGATATGACTAGTGATTGTTTCATGTAGAGTACATGAGTCATCATGTCTCACAATTGTGCACTGATGATGATCTATCATAAGAACGAAATCGATATGTGAAATTTTGTATTTCATGTCGCTATCTCAAAAGATGCAACAACAGCCAAGAAAGGAACTGGTCATTGTGTCAGAAGACGAAGCAAAGAATACCAGAAGATCCCAAAGGGAGGCAAACCAAACAGAAGATTTGATGATTATGAGATTTATATTTCTGCTGGAACATCAGATCAACTAGAAGATCCAACTACCGTAAAGGAGACACATAGAAGACCTGATTCAGAGGAATAGAAACGCGCCATGGATGTAGAAAAAACAAGCTTTTCAAGACTACACCGTTTGGGAACTGGTAGATTTTCCAGAAAGCGCTAGTGTTGTCCAGTGTAAGTGAGTGTTCAGAAGAAAGGTCAACAGTGAAGTTAACGTGCAGTACCATGCTAGATGAGTGGCAAGAGCATTCACTCAGGAACCTAGAATTGGTTATGATGAAACCTTTTCTCCTTTTCTATTCAAGACTTGGACTATTGATGGTTTTATCTGTTGAGCTAGTTTCAACATTACTGATCTTGATGTTAAGATTGCTTTTTTAAATGATATTCCTAAGGAGGATATTTTCCTTCAACTACCTGTAGGATTAAATCTTTAAGATGATAAAATAAAAGTTTTAAAGTGAAAAAGGACTATGTATGGGTTGAAGCAAGCATCCAGAGTGTGGAATGACAGAGTAAATGATGGGGTATAATAGGTGTAGTGCAGAACATTGTTTTTTTTTTATAAAACATTAAGTTTTAGTTACTATGGTAGCTTTGTATGTTGTTGACCGTTATATTTGTTCAACTGCCACAAATGAGATTCAATTTTTGAAAAAATAACTTAAGTTCACAGTTTAAAGTAAAGAATTTGGGACTGGAAAAAAATTGTTTAGGGTTGGAGGTAAAATATGGTAAAGCACATGGAGTGTTAGGTTTAAGTCAAGAGAACTAGAGTGATCAGTTATTTAAAAGGCTCAATATAATAGATGGTAAAACTGTCAAAACTCCAATCAAAGCTAAACTAGATTTTCTAAATGAAAATGAGAAAGAAACTGATGACGTACCTTCGAGCTCTAGTAGGTAGCCTAATGTATTTATCAGTACTCATGAGAACTGATATAACTTTCAGTGTGAGCTACTGAAGCCAGTTCAACAATTCTTATACTGACAAATATTGGGTATCTGCAAAGACAATTTTCAAGTATCTGAAGGAAACCTAGAATTATGTACTAAAGTTTAAAAAGGGAGATTCAGATTTATGTGTTTATGTTGATGCAGATTGGGCAAATTGTTCTTTAGACAGAAAATCATACACTGCTCTTATTTTTAAGTTATGCGGTTCTGTAGTGCCATGGCAGAATGCTAAGCAAAAGACTGTGACTGTTTCTAGCACAGAAGCTGGGTACATGGCTCTTTCTGAAGCTTTTTTGAGAGGCCATTTATTTAAGAAAAGTATTGCATGAACTGATAAATTATAATAAGTGTATCATTTTATTTAATGATTATCAGAGTGCCTTTAATTTGTCTGTTGACCCTTCAAATCATAAAATGTCAAAGCACATTGATGTTCAGCATCATTATATAATGGAGGCTATATTCAATAAAGTCGCAAAAACTATTTACATACAAACCGCTGAAATGTCTGCAAATATAATGACAAAAGGAATGAGGAAAGAGTAATATTATAAATTTATTAACTGCATGAGTCTAGGAAATTTTTAAGAACATTTAAATGTTTTGAAGTTGGGGGTGTTGAGCTGGTCAAACAAATTTAAAAACTATCGATGTGTTTTGATCAATGTTTATGTTGTCTTTGTGCCCTTTAGCATCTTTCGTTCTACTTCGTCTTCTTTATGTATTGTGTTAGCTCACATGTGTTAAAATGTGTGTTATGTAGTAATAAAGTGTTAAAAATGTATATGTTTATCGTGTTATCAGTAACCACGAAACCTCGACATTTTGCACCAAATCATAGCACCCAGTGAGCTTGCTGGTAACAGAATAAATTTAAATAAACTACCAGCTGCATTGCTGGATCTGCAACATTTTCCAGCCAGGGTACAAACATGATAGTGGCAACCCCATCCCCTTATTGGTGTTTGGTGAACCAAATACAGCTCTCGACTCATGACCAATCATTTTGGCGCCTCTTCCCCCTATTTTTCATGGGCAGAGCACCTTATCGTACAAGGAGATCACATTGGAATCGGATTTTTGTAATTTTATATATTTATGGTATATGCAGTTCAGGCCTGACTAATAAAACCAAGGCCATTCGATGCAACAGTCAAACATTCTTGAGAAAATAAACTGTTTAAGTTTTGCAAGCACATTTAAATACAGTATCTCTTATGGTGCCAGTTACTCCAAAAATATTGGCATAAATGACATGGTAGCATTATAGACTGTTGATCAAGGAAAGATAGGTTCATTTTGATGAAATGATTAGGTGTATGTGATTTGCTTCTAAAATTCATGAAAAACGAAGAATCTTGAAGAAAGTAAATGAAGTTTCCTTTCCAGCTGATATGTCAAAGAGAAATGACACTCTAAAAATGCAGCCTTTGTCTGCTGTGCTCGATGCTGTGAAAATTGTTTTCAACGTTTTTATGATGCTCTAGCATCTGTGATGTAAAACAATGAAAATAGTCTCAATAAAGAGTTTCTGATTTTACAGTATTTCTCCAAAAACCGTAATTTTCGGGATTTTTTCAATATATTGTTTAAATTGTAACCATCATTATTAACAACATTTTACAAAATATATAAAATTAAGGAGTAAAAAAATTGTACATTTTTCATAAATATAAAGATTACATGTACATTGATTACAATATATTTAATGACTATTATATTTTAATGGTTTCAGTTTTCAAACACAATGACAAAATAATAATAATAAAGTTAGACTGATATTCAAGCCACCGGAAATTGCCAGTCACAACACAACCAATTTTGTATTATCTATTTTTTTTTTAATATCTCGCATCATAACAGGTATTTAAATGTGCTTCCTAATCTTCAATGTCTATTTTCTCGAGATTGTTTTAGACTGGCATTGAAAGGCTTTGGCTGATTACTATTTGAGGTCTGAACTTCACATACCATTGATAAAATTAGCGAAATTGTCCTTGTTAGAGAACATTTTGGCACCACTCTGACCATGACACCCAGGGCAGACATCCTGGTTTGCCCCCATCTTAGGTTAGGGGCTGCCCAGATGTAGTTTATTCCAATGTTCAGTATGGCAAGGAACGTTGGGTGTTATTTTAGTACCACCACAGTTACTTATGGCTATTTGAATCCATGCTTTGCCACTCAACAAGTCACATTTTTCATGTCATATGTGCAACATATCCAGTGCTGTAATGTTCATGATCAAGCTTTGAAGTTAGAACACTATACACATACATTTATTGTTCATGATGCTACATATGTATAAAATAAGCCTAATATTTACAAAATGTAAAATGTAACATACATAGAATTGTCATGTATGTGCTTGAAAATAACACAAGGTAAAAATACGCTAATCACACCAGTTAACAAAGAGCATTCATATGCAGCCTAAAACAATATGATATAATTTTTAACATACGGTAATATCTTTGAGAAAATATGAAATCGAAATTGTTTCTTTATGTTTGAAGAACATAAAATAGAGCAGAACTGAGTTATAGTATTTCCTATGTGAAACCCACAGCCAAAATCATGAATGTCATTTATAGTTACAGATTTTCATTCACTCCATTCACAAAATGTGCTATGCTGGGACTTTTTTTTTAGTCACCAGTCTTATTACTGGTTTGATTGAGCTCTCTATAAATTCCTCTCCTGCACCAATGTTTTCATTGGAAAGTAGCACTTGCACCCGATATCCTCAATTACTTGCTGGATATATTCCAGTCTTTTTCTTACATTATAGTTTTACACTCTACAGCTCCTTCTAGTACCATAAAGTTATTTATTATTATTATTATTATTATTATTATTATTACCATCTACAAGCATTTTACGTGCCACTGATGTTGTAAGTCTGAAACACATCGAGCAATAATAATGGTTGCTACATATAGCAACAGTAATGATAATATATGTAGCCTAGATGTGTATACAAAGCTGAAACATATTGATTAATAATGATGCATACAGTGACACTGAAGATATACTAGATCTGTACACAGATATACAATGACTGTAAGTTAGATTTTTAGATCGACTTTAGCACATTCAAAGTATTATTCTGTGGTATACAAAACTTCTTTTTAAGCCAGTTTTGTAGATACTTTCTGAACGTTTTTAACGTGAAAGCATGTGCTTCTGATGGTAGAGCATTGAAAATCTTTATTTTTTCTAACCGAAAAAGGGAACTATATCTGTCCGCAAGAAAGAGTAATAACCCAGAAACAATAAAATATTATAAAAGCTACTGTGCTACATTAAGAAAAGTTATTAAAAAATCAAGAAGCATGTGCATCATGTCTGAGATTAGCTCCTCTTATAATAAAATTAAAACAATTTGGAATATTATTAAAAGGGAGACAGGGCAACCAAGAGCAGAGGAAGAGCGTATTACCATCAAAACAAATGAAAACTTTATCAACAAAAAGTCAGAAGTTGAAAACATTTTTAATGATTACTTTTTAAATGTTGTGGAGAAAATAGGATCTAAATGTTCATTAGAAGGAGCAAGGCAATTAATGGAAGAGGCCATACCCACACAATTTGATACAATTGAAATTCCACCCACCTCACCTTCAGAAATTAGGAAAATAATAAACTCTCTCAAGAGTAAACGGTCATATGGAATTGATGGCATTTCCAGCAGGGTATTAAAAACTTGTTCCCAGGAGATAAGTAGGATTCTCAGTCATATTTGTAATAGCTCATTAAAGCAGGGTATTTTCCCAGATAGACTGAAATATGCTATCGTTAAACTTTTGCATAAAAAAGGGGATACATACGATGTCAACAACTACCGGCCCATCTCACTTCTGACAGCTTTATCAAAGATTTTTGAAAAAGTTATGTATTCTCGAGTTGCTTCACATATTAGTATAAATAAAGTTCTAACAAAATGTCAGTTTGGTTTTCAAAAAAGCTTTTCAACTGAAAATGCTATATACACCTTCACTGATGAAATATTAAATGCTTTGAATAACCGGACATCACCAGTAGGGATTTTTTGTGATCTTTCAAAGGCTTTTGATTGTGTAAATCATGGGATTCTTCTAGATAAGCTTAAGTATTGTGGTATGAGTGGGACAGTGCACAAATGGTTTAAATCATACTTAACTGGAAGAGTGCAGAAAGTTGAAATAAGCAGTTCACATGATGTAGATGAGACAATTAATTCTTCTAACTGGGGAGTTATAAAAAATGGGGTCCTACAAGGTTCGGTCTTGGGTCCTTTGCTGTTCTTAATATATATTAATGACTTGCCATTCTACATACATGAAGATTCTAAGCTAGTACTTTTTGCTGCTGATACAAGTATAGCTATCACACCTGACAAACAGGAATTAACTGATGAAATTGTAAATGATATCTTCCAGAAAGTCATTAAGTGGTTCTCTACAAATGGACTCTCATTAAACTTTGATAAAACCCAGTATATACAGTTTCATACAGTAAATGGCATGACACCATTAATAAATTTAGACTTTGAACATAAATCTGTAGCTAAGGTAGAATATTCAAAATTTTTAGGTGTCTGCATTGACGAGGGACTGAATTGGAAGAAACATATTGAAGATCTCCTGAAACGTCTGAGTTCAGCTACTTATGCTATCAGAGTCATTGCAAAATTTGGAGATATAAATCTCAGTAAATTAGCTTACTACGCCTATTTTCATTCACTGCTTTCATATGGGATCATATTCTGGGGCAATTCAACATTGAGTAAAAAAGTATTCATTGCACAAAAGCGTGTAATCAGAATAATTGCTGGAGCCCACCCAAGAGCATCCTGCAGACATTTATTTAGGGATCTAGGGATACTCACTGCAGCTTCACAATATATATATTCACTCATGAAATTTGTTATTAACAATCCGACTCAATTCAAAAGTAATAGCAGTGTGCATAGCTACGACACTAGGAGAAAGGATGATATTCACTATTCAAGGTTAAATCTAACTTTGGCTCAAAAAGGGGTGAATTATACTGCCACAAATGTCTTTGGTCACTTACCAAGTAGCATCAAAAGTCTGACATATAGCCAACTAGTATTTAAAAAGAAATTAAAGGAATTTCTGAATGGCAACTCCTTCCACAATGTAGATGAATTTTAGATAAAACATAAAAAATATATTAAAAAAAATAAAAATAAAAAAATTAAACAAAAAAAATTCTTAAAATATTGATTGTCAAGTATAGACAAAATTTACTAAACTGACACGTTCCACATCATTACGAAATGTCGTATACATGATCTAAGGAACAAGTATTAATCTAATCTAATCTATTCAGAGTTATGTGTTGCTGCTATGGGTCTTGCTTACTCTAGAGAAGGGTTGATCAATCTTTCCTCGATGACGTGTATTCTGGCAATGACTTAATTTGTAGCTGCCTTATGTTTCTTTTGTATGTGCCAAACAACTATGTATAAATAAAGATGGAACTGTCATGATACCAAATTTTTTGAAATGGGCCTATGTGATAAACTTTGAAGACACACATCTAATTGCCCTTTTCTGCCACAAGAAAACTTTTTTTACCCCAACAAAGTTGCTCCATACTAGAATGCATGTTCTATGACTGTGGAAAAATGCATAATAGCAATTAAGCATCATTTTTCATGTCAACACAATGAGTATTTTTGATGAAATACAACATTTGCATTGTATTTTAGGAAGTATAGTCTTAAAGACCAACTGGTGTTGTACAATGATACCGCCGTATAAATAATTCGCTTATAACAATTGTATCAGACAGAGGCACAACACAATATTGAAGGAATAAATAAAGAAAAAATATTTTCACTCTGTGATGCTGTAATAGAACAGTAGTCTCACAAAATAATATTTTGCATAAGATGAGAATGGTTATCTTCCAAATTCTGTCATTCCGGTCATTGGTGAATGGTGGAGGGAGAGGTAATTAATAAAGTTGAATTAGCTATCATTTCATTGACCTAATTTTCTGGACAGAAAGACAACACAGACATAAAATAAGAAACAAAGAATACATGCATTTTATTAAACAATTATTAATACATATAATATTGCTGAGAACTGTCAAATTCAGGACTGGAAATAAACTTATGCTTATGAAAAATATAAATGTGTGTTTCCATCACTCTTTAATTCGTTCTAAATACTTTTAATAAACATGTCGATGTCTGGAATGATATTACTGGTTATGAACCACATTGCTACAAGCAGTTGAGTTTCTGTAAGATTACTCCTGACCTTCAGTTTCGTTAATGTCATTAAAAGTTATCATTTTACTCTCACTAATTTTGTCATACCAGTAATGCCAATCAGGTTTAAATAGTGATAACACTATTCTAATGATGCAAAGCTAACAGCTCCAGCTTTACACACTTGCACCACCAACCGAGCATTCTTATCAGGGAGGTGGAGGGGTAACTTGTTGCTGGCAGTGCCTGGATCAACCAGTGTGAGCACTCGTGGGTACCCACACTCACATTGTCACATTTGCCCATCCCTCTTGTAATTGTTCTTCACTTTCAGCGAGGATAGCAATGTTATCAATAAATATTATGCCTTCCTTCCATTATTGGGCACAATATCCAGTACTGTGTCTCTTTGGCGCTTTTCCTAAAGCCAAATCTTAGCTGCCACTTTTCCAACAGTTTTAGAAATTCCGTTGGAATATTATCTATATCTTCTGCCTAATTGGTTTTAAGTCATCCAGAGCTCTTTTAAATTTTGACTCTTATTTGCCTTCTCTATAAAGACCAATTTCTTCCTCTAGTACATCAGACAAGTCTTCTCCCTCATAATGGCCTTCAATGTACTCTTCCCATCTGTGTGCTCTCTCTTCTATAATCAACTGTGGAATTTCTGTTGCACTCTTAATATTACCAACCTTGGTTTCAATTTCACTGGAGGGTGATTATATTATACTGTGTGCTGCATCAGTCCTACTGACGAACATTTCTATTTTGATTTCTTCACATGTTTCCTGTAGCCATTTCACCTTGGATTCCCTGCATTTCCTATGTATGTCATTCCAAAGTTACATTTTAGCAATCAGGTGAAGTATTTACCTATAGTTTATTCACAGTTCCCTTCCTTGTACCTACATTTATCTTTCCAACATTTGTGATTTCCGTTTTAGAAATGTCGACTCCTCTTCACCTCAAGCACCTATGATGGCATTACTCACAGCGGTATCTACGTCTTTATCAATCTTCTATCACATCTCATCATTCCTTAATACTTGAGTATTGGATAATTTAATAATTACAACAGTCTAGATCGCAATAGGATACTTATTTTATTATATTATGACGACCATTTTCGATCAATAAAGATCAATTTCAGATCTTGTCCTTGTATGTAGCTGGTGCATCTCTTGAGGAGCAACACTGCTCCTTGAGAGCAAATGTTGCTCCTCAAAAGTTGGGTCAGCTGCACACAAAGACATGATCTGAGAATGATCTTTATTGATTGAAACCGATCATCATCATAAAATAAATATCGTATTGTAAACTAGACAACTGCAATTATTATATTATCCAAAAGTTTTAGATAGCTGTTTACATCTCAATAAGAACAATGTTTCATAAAATATTATAGTTCAGTATTATATGCTGCTGTTGAGATTCCTCTATATTTGCCTGAAGAAAAATTCTTATCATCTTTCTATGTATCTGACTTCACTGACCTCCACTTTGTCTACATTGAGCTTGTTCAATCCTCTTTTAAGATTTTCTAGCTTCTGCAATAGTTCCAAACTTCTCAGATTCGATGACCCAACACATCGAACATTATGAATTTTTATGTTATCTAACCTTTCTCTCATTGTCACATCACCTTGCCAGCCCCTCCTGCAGATCAGAATGGGAAAGTATTCCAGAAAAGTATGCCAATAGAGAATCAGATACACGTTATGTATCCTTAATTGAGCCTTTTTCATGGTCTTTAGCAGTCTAATGCTGTTTGTTGATCATTACTGATTCTTCCACAGTGTTGGGGCGGTTTCCCATGCCAAAGGAAAGAAAATGTTCCACACCTCTGCCCACTTTTACAAGGCCATTGGCAGACTAAGGCTAACTTCTTATTCCAGAAGTCTTCAATCGCACCTGAGACCAATGACGTGTTGATATAAATTAAAGATGTTATCCCTAGACCAAGGGTGCATTTTAATGTAATTATTAAAGAATACCTCTTCTAAAAATATACAACACTGTTAATAGTTATGAACCAATCTAAGAAGATAATTTGAAGGTTTAGTAAGAAGTAGACGTTTTTAGGATCTCCTAGAAATTGCACACAATGAAATGATATATTTCAGTAGGTCTAATTCAGTCCACAAGCAGACAAATTAGAAAAGTTGCAAAAACTTAATCAATGCATAAAAAAATTTAATAATATTGATGTAAGGTAATTTAACATTTGTTACGTTTCTTGACTACATTTATTTTTACAATAGTTCAAAAAAGTATTAACACGCAGTTTTGATGTTTCTGACAATTTCAGGTGGATTAGTCAATCATTTCTAAAAGAATTACAAGTAAATTATGAGTGATGAAATATTCAAAACAGGTGCATTTGGCTTTGATAAAATTATTTGCTATACAAAATGATAAAAGACCAACAGTAATTCATAAAATAGAACGTAAATCAATGAATAGAAAATATACCCTGACGAAATTTAGGGATTAGATGTTATATTAGATGTCCGTTTCATTCCAATTGATCCACAGTGAAGAGGTCCTACTGGATACAAAACATTCAGAAAACAATAATATATTATATATATTTAGAAAATGAGGACCGATATGCTAGTGTATCTTCCAGAGATCCCAATGAATCTGCCGTGGTGACTGAAATCGGTCAAAGAAGCAAAATCTTGAAAATACTTGAATTCCCAAGGACATAAAGCATGTTACCTAATATTAAATGTTAAAAATTCTTAGATGGTTGGTTGTGTTGACCAGGAAGGGAAGATTAAAGTTCTTCAGGCTGAACTGGATAGTGTTAGGGAGGACGTTATGAGATAAAGGGGAGTGGAGGGTGAATATAAGGAGAAAGTACTGTATAACCAGGGAACAGTGGCCACAGAGAGAATATAATGTCTGACAGCTGCACGATTGCCACAACAATAGATTTGTGTTGCTACCACAGTTAAGTGAGGAAGAGGCTCCAGTAGAAGTATGTGTAATTAAGAAACAAAAGACTTTCACCAGGAAATCAATTTGTTTAAAAAAAGTAGAAAGTAGGAGCAAAGTTCTGTTGCTAGGCAGTAGCTACGGAAAGGATGTGGGCAAGATTTTGCAGGAAAAACTAGGTGACAGGTACCAGGTCATAAACTTTTTCAAGCCCAGTGTAGGTCTTAGCTAGGTGGTAGCGGATATAGGTTCCTTGTGGAAGGGTTTCACAAAACAGGATCATGTCATGGTAGTGGGTGGAGTGGAAAATTGCACTGACAGGGATCATGCCTACAATACTGAGTGTGACCTAGTTAAAATAGCTTCTACAACTACCCACACAAATGTTGGGCTGGTGCCAGCTTTTGTGCGGTATGATCACCCCCAGTTGAACGGCTCTGTCAATATGGAGCTAGATCAGTTGCTTAGGGCGGCTTCTCTGTCAGATATGGATTTGGTTCCTCTTGATAGGTGGTATTTCACTAGGTATGGCCTGCATCTCAATACGAATGTGAAGGGGAAGGAAACTAGTTGGCTTTATAGCAATATATTTAATAGGAGGGAGGGCACTGCAGTTCATGGAAGTACCTATTTTATGGTTAAGATCAGTGTTAAGTGAGAAGCTCAGGCAGGCTAATGCTAAAGATGGTTAAAAATCACAAGATTGTCACAAAAGTAAAGGAAAAAAAAAACAATGTCAGCGTTTTTCGCCAGAATATTGGAGGATTAAGGAATAAAACAGATGAGTTTCAGGTTTTTTTCGATGATATAGAAACTGATACTGTAATACATATAGTATGCCTGTCTGAGCATCATATTTTCACTGGTATAGAAAATGTGAATGCCAGTAGATGTAAACTAGCTACACATGTAAGCAGAGATAATAAGGTTAGAGGAGGCGTTTCCATATATGTCAACAGCTATCACTGTGTAAATAAAGTTTTAAAAAAATTTTGTGCAGAGCAACATAATGAAGCATGTGCCTGTCAGCTTACACTCAATGATGACTCTCTTATAATTGTAACAGCGTATAGGTCTCCTTCAGGAAACTTGGCTGCCTTATTGTGGTTATCTTATCAGATGGGCGGAAGCAAATTAATATTTGTGGTAATTTCAGTGTTGATTCACTGAAAGAGTGTAATAGAAAGAATGCCCTGGAAGTCTTATTTGTCTCCTTCAATTTGACATCTTTTACTGATTTTCCTATTCAGATAATACAGGATAGCATCACATTGATAGATAACATTTTTATAGACCAACAGAAGTATAACAACAGAAATGCTTGTTCTATTGAGAATTGTCTTTCTGGACATTGTGCAGAACTAGTTACAGTATATGACCTAGTTCTCTTCAGTAATTCGAATCATTCCTCCAGAGTTGTGCACTCAATTAATTATTTAAGAACTAGAAATTTCAGAGAAAGTCTACAGCAGTGAGACTGGCATGAGGTTTATAAGGAACCTGAAGCTAATTTAAAACATAACGTATTTCATGATACATTTGTAAGGTCATTTGAAAACTTTTTCCCCAAGGAAATTGTTAAATATAATTGTTGGAAACCATGCAAAAAACCATCGCTTACTAAAGGAAAATAAAATCGTGTAACCAGAAAAGGGAACTGAATCTATCCACAAGAAAGAGTAAAGACTCAGAAACAATCAAATATTATAAACCTACTTTGTTCCAGTACATTAAGAAAAGTGATTAAAAAATCCAGAAACATGTGTATCATGTCTGAGATTAGTTCCTCTGACAATAAAATTAAAACAATTTGGAATATTATTAAAAGGGAATCAGAGCAACCAAGGGCACTGGAAGATGGTATTACCATCAAAGCAAAAAGTCAGAAGTTCACAAAAAGTTTAATACTAATTTTGTAATGTTATGGAGAAAATAGAAGTAGCAAGGCATTGAATGGAGGAGGCCATACCTACACAGTTTGATACAATTGAAATTCCCCCTACCTCTCCCTCTGAAATTAGGAAAATAATAAACTCTCTCCAGGGTAAAGGCTCCATGGAATTGATAGCATTTCCAGCAAGGTATTAAAACCTTCTTCCAAAGAGATAATAACTCTTATCCATGTATGTAAAAGCTCTTGAAAACAGGGTATTTTTCCTGGTAGATTGAAATTATGTTATCGTTAAACCATTGCATAAAAAAGGGGATATGTCTGATGTCAACAGCTACGACCCATTCTCACTTCTGGCAGCTTTATCCCAAATTTTTGAAAAAGTAATGATTCTCGAGTAGCTTTACATATTATTAAAAATAAAGTTCTAACAATATGTCAGTTTGGTTATCAGAACAGCTTTTTTTCGTAAAATAATATATACTTTCACTGATGAAATATGAAATGCTCTGAATAACCGGACGTTACCCATTGGGATATTTTGTGATCTCTCAAATGGTTTTGATTGTGTAAACCATGTAAGCCTAATTCTTCTAGATAAGCTTCAGTATTGTGCTATGAGTCGGACAGTGCAGAAATGGTTTACCACACTTAACTGGAAGTGTGCAAAAAGTTGAAAGAGGCAGTTTACATAATATGCACAAAAAAACTGCTATTTCCTCTAACTGGGGAGCTAACAAAAATGGGATCCCACAAGTTTTGCTCCTGGGCACTTTGCATATTAGTGACTTGTCATTCTATATTCACGAAGGTGCTAAGCTATTTCGCTTTGCTGATGATACAGGTATAGATATCACACCTGACAGAAAGGAATTAAGTGATATAATTGTAAAATATGCCTTTCAGAAAATTATTAAATGATTGTCTACAAATGAAATCTTATTAAACGTTGATACAGTCCAGTAAATACAGTTTCATACAGATATAGTAAATGGCATGACACCATTGATAAATATAGTCTTTAAACAGAAAACTGTAGTACAGTAGAATATTCAAAATATTTTCATGCTTGCATTGAATAGGGATTGAATTCGTAGTAACACATTGAAGATCTGCTGAAATGTTTGAGTTCATCTACTTATGCCATTGCAAAATTTGGTGATATACATCTCCACACACACACACTTCCCTTCTTAGGGGCTCATTTCCTGTCCTGTCAGCAGATTCCAACTAGTGCACATCGGCCTAATCGGCCCACTGCCTCCAGTCGACAGGTTTTATTACTTACTCTCTGCCATCGACCGCACCACTCGTTGGGTGGCGGCCACACACCTCCCCAACATCACGACAGAAACAGTAGCCAGGGCGTTCTTACAATCATGGATTGCCCGCTTTCGCTGCCCCTTGTTCTACACCATCGCATACCATCCGCAAAGAACGGTTTGGTAGAGCGATGACACTTGGCACTAAAAACCGCCCAACGATGCCACAACTCTCTATGGAATGAGGCCCTTCGCCTGGTACTACTCGGCCTTCAAGTCACTTATAAGGAGGCCCTACGCGGCTCGGATGCCGACTTCGTCTACAGGCAACCTCTTGTCATGCCGGGGGAGCTCATTTATCCCCGCCCCCCTTCTCCAGATCCGAATGAACGGCCCACACTCGTTGACAGGGTCCTACTTCATTGTGCTAACATAAATCTTCCCCCTCCCACTCCTCCACCCGCATTCCGCGGAAACTGGACGACTGTGAATTCGTCCTGCTCCACAACGAAACAGTGCACCCACCCTCAGGTCTCCATATTGCAGTCCACATTCGGTTCTCAAAAACCTGTCCAACACATTGATCTTTCTGGTCAATGGCAAGATATCAACAGTATCTAAAAACCACATTAAACTGGCTTACAGGACGAGCTCACAGACGCTCAGCTAACTGTGCACAAAGCCTCCCCTCCGCCCTCCTCCCAACACTGCCTCTGTTCACAGCTCGAATAATTTGCACTCCCACTCTTCTCCTCAGCCCGAGGTGAGCGTTCCCCGCTGTCCGCATCCTCCCCCTTTCGCGGCTTCCAGCACCTCCCCTTCCCCTCTGTCCCACTAGAGGACTTTCCGGTTCCCCCTCCACTCGCTACAGATTTATCAGTCATGTTGCTGGAGAACACGCTCTAACTGGTCTGCATGGACACAAGCAGTTCCCCAGCTCCCAATTAAAGTGTTAATACCTCAAATGCTCCACCTCCCCCCCCCCCCCTTGCAGGAGATGTGGACGCCTCACGTGCTATCCTCTTGTCCTCTGTTTTAGTGCGCATTGTTATTCCGCTCCGACCCTCGGCACGCCCTCCCATAGTCCTTCTACAACAACGAATGGCCCCCCCCCCCCCATCACCTAGCGGACGTCTCAGTCTCTGACCCCACCACTCGCCACAGTCATGCTCCATTGCAAGCCTTGTAGACAACGTGATGGAACTCATAGTCATACGACCTACGATACCTTCAACCACACCCCTCCGACCCCATAGGGGGGTGGTTGTGTGGCGGTGATAGTCACTGAGGTACTATCGACCACCTCGGTGAAATGTGTTTCTTCTGTAACTATGTTCTTTGGGTGAGCCACCTCTTGGACGCCACATCCAAAAAATCTTAATTCAGTCTGTATGTGCTAGTCAATGATGTTAGAATAAACGTTTCTCATTATTGTATCTTATGGTTTCTCTGGGGCTACAACGACTCGTGATCCCCATTCATAATTACGGAAAAGTTACCATACATAAATGTCAAACGATTAAAATTATGACAAGACAGGTATCTTTTACATACATTATGCAGACTACAGAAGAATTTGTGTTACAATTTGATTGTTGACAGTCATATTAATATAAATTCATCTTTTTGATCCATGCACATCAATTCACTTGTCTCATAAGACCTTTTCTTTAGCCAAGTCTCTATGACCATTTTAAATTTATTCTCCTGTAATTCTCATGTGTTATTGGGTATTTTGTTCAGGACTATTTCGCCAATATGTAGGAAACTTCTTTTGACTTTACTTCACTGAGTCCAAGGAATATCTTGTAAGTTTCTATTCCTGGTACTGTATAAGTGTACATCTGATCTACTGTCATACTCATGAGCATTGTGTTTAGCATGCATAATTACGTTGAGTATGTAGAGGCTGGGGACTGTAAGTATCTTGTGCTGAACAAACTACTGTTTACAGGAAGTAAGCTTGCCTATGGCAAATAAACATCTGATGGAATTCTTTTGCCAGAGAAAGACTTCTTTTTCCCCAGCAGGTTTTCCTCAAAGAACTATTCTGTAATGTTAGTGTGTATGATAAAAGGCATAGTATGACATAAACATGACGTCTTTACATACACAATCCTGAAGTTTCCTTCATTTACTGCAGAGCTCTTCTGTCTGTCTTGTCCTGCATAATTTACTATCAAAGTAGATACCTAACAACTCTACAGGGCGATTTTGTTCATAATTAATATTGCTAATAAGAAAGAGGATGGGCTCAGTTTTACTATTATTTAGTGTCAGCCAATTTTCCTGGAGCCACTGAGCTGCCGCTTCCATCATGGAGCTCTTCATTTGTTTGACATCATGCAAATCATTATGTGATATAATAAAAGTTTTGTCATCAGTGTACATCAATGATTTATAAGACAGTAAGTTAGGGAGGTCATTCATATAAACAATGAATAGCCCCCAGGGGGCTCACGGTTCTTTCATGAGAACATGCGTGGCGAGCACGGGGCCCCGAGCTAATGCAGTCTTCCTTCCCTCTTTACTTCCAGGACTGCATTTCCTTTCCCCTTCCCATCCTCTCCTATCCTTGCTCCTTCCCCTCCTCACTGGGGGACTGATAATCTCAGTAGTTTAGTCCCCTTATCCCAAACAAACAACAACAACAAACAATGAATAAGAACGGTCCCAACATAGACATTTGTGAGACCCAATATTACACTTTCATAAGTTCAAATTTACTATTTGAATTTACAACAACCATTTGGTTTCTGTTCGCTAAATAAGATTTCAGTAATTCTAATTCTGTTTTCGTTATTACAAATTCCTCCAATTTCTTAATGAATATGCTATGTGATACACTATCGAATGCCTTAATGAGATCTACTAGAGTGCCATAGGTGTGCTGCCTATTTTCAAATCCATGTAGAATAAGTTCTTGTACTGCCTTAACTGTTAACTACTGGCCCTTGTTCAGTAGGTTGTAATATTTAAAAAAAAATTTAATTGGTTTTTCATTAATGTTTCAATAATTTTCGATATTATTGGTACTATTGCTATTAGTCGATAATTTTGGGATGCAGTTCTGTCTCCTTTGTTGTTAATTGGTATGACAATTGTTAGTTTCAGACAATCAGATACATTCCATCTCTAAACGTCCTATTCATAAATTGAGACAGTGGAATAGATATAGTACCTATTATTGTTTTTATAATAAAATTATAGATACCATGGATGTCAGTTATGGAGTTGCTCAGTGATCAGGCAACATCCAGTATGTCCTTGTCTGCCACCTAAAGTTTGGCTCATCTACATTCAGCTTAACTTCTCGCATACTGGGAAATCTATCTGCACTGACATCTAAATTACTTTCATTTATCAGAATGAAACTTTTACTCTGCAGCGGAGTGTGCGCTGATATGAAACTTCCTGGCAGATTAAAATTGTGTGCCGGAACCGGGACTCGAACCTGGGACCTTAGCTTTTTGCGGGCAAGCGCACTACCGACTGTGCTATCCCGACACGACTCACGATGCCGCCTCACAACTTTACTTCCGCCAGTACCTCGCCCCCTACTTTCCAAACTTCACAGAAGCTCTCCTGCGAACCATGCAAGACTAGCACTCCTGGAAGAAAGGATATGGTGGAGACATGGCTTAGCCACAGCCTAAGGGATGTTTCCAGAATGAAACTTTCACTCTGCAGCGGAATGTGCGCTGATTCCAGCACACAATTTTAATCTGCTAGGAAGTTTCACTTTCATTTATCATTGTTGACTGCTTCAGTTATTTCCCAAGCCACTTTACATTTGTTACTGGACTGAGAAATGTTGCTACTGTAGGCTTTCTTAGCAGATATGATATCTTGTTTTACTTTATCATATGTAACTCTATTATCAGTGCAATATTTATCATAATACATATTTAACAGAATCCTTAATTTGTGTAAATAAGGTGTGTAACAGATACTTATACTTTACCTTTGTCTCTGCCATTCAGCTTGTTGCATTTAGTGGTGTGTGGTAGTATTAACGAAAAATAGTTGTTATGGCCTGTAGGAAATTATCAAAAGTATCACTCAATGTAGCATTTTCTATGATAGTGGTACCCCATCAATTGCCAAAAGTCTTTGTGTGATATTGGTCATATTTACTGGCTTTAACTGTCTCATTGGTCTATTGGTTGAATATGTTCTTTCTTGGGCACAATTAATTTTAGGAATACTCCATCATGATCAGACAACATAGGATTAACAACATTTAAAGATATATCATCTCTCCACAGGTTTGATAAAAGATTATCTGGGAAGGAATTCTGCCTGGTAGGTTGATAATTAAACAAGATAAATTATATGACTCCAGGGTATCCAGCAGAAACTTACTTTAGTATTTTTTACTGTCACATCGGTAATGATGTCACCAAACATTAAAATTTTATGACTCTTACATTTAAGTAGGCATGCAAGTAGATTATATATATGTTGGATAAAAATGTTAGTACATGTTTTGGGATGAAAATACACAGATACTACCGCAATCTATCTTTCTGCTAGGGAATTGAATAGCAGCTATTTCAGTTTCTGCTACAGACCTTGAGACCTACTATATTAATTTTAGAGTTAAGATCAGTTTCCACTAGTATTGATATACCACCTCTTTCTACATTTGTTCTAAAGTAAGCAGTTAAAAATTTATAGCTTACTGGAATGTACATATTATATGTTCCTTGAACCAATGTTCATTTAAGAACAGTATGTCACATTGTAATTCTCCTAAAAATAGTTCAAGGTCTGGGAGTTTATTTCTCATTGACCGAATGTTCAAATGCCAGAAAGACAGAGATTTGCTTCTAATTGTTGTGAAGATTTGTGATTACATGTCTGCATAGTTAATGATGATGGCCTTAATTTCACTGACCAAGACTTGTATGGTCAAAGCTTGATCATCACTGCAAGTTTCCCTGGTACAGACACTTATGTTCAATAATATGGTTTATCAATACTATTCTAATATGTCACTTAAGACTCTTGTCATTACCTTGCTTAAAGCCAGTTTCACTTAATAGTTAGCATAAATTGCTAGTCAAGATTCGTGTAACAGTCCCTTTCAGAAGAGCTTGTATTGATTAGTGTCACATTATCAAATTGACCACCAATTTGTACGTATTTAATAGTGGGTTGCCACACTTCTTTGTTCACACATGAGGTTTCCATCAACTCATGTTGATGTGGTAAGTTACGTATTATGGTATTAGTACGACAAGCTCGCCAGTAGTCTCATGCAGGTAGAAATCGTATCAAAAGCTCTATTTTTACTGATATCATATGAGGCTCCTGTTCTGTTATCACTACAAAATCTGAAGTTGACCAGACACTGAAATCACTTTTACCCTCAACATGATTCAGAGAGACGCCAGATGTCGTACATCCAGTCATGCGACACTGAACTTAATGTACTAGACATACCACAACCATTGGTATCCGAAAGGACCGTTAACAGACTTTGATACACATCTTTTCAGTTTGCAACTATTGGATCCTTCCCCTTTGTCTTACAATAAGTACTATTTATTGTCCTTTGACATTTCTGATTCGTTATTTTCGGATTTAGATAAAGTTTCAAATCCGTCTTTCCTAAATTTTTTTTATTTTTTATTCTTTTTATTTTTAGAAAAAAGCTGATTTCCTAGTATTCTAGATTCTTTGTGATTGCTCTTTTTCTTGGAAAAGATTCCCATCGCCTAACATTTTTGTGTATTTCAGCAGCTGTTTAAGACATGTTGTTTCAAGCTGAAAGGTGACTCATATCATCTCATGTATTTCTTTTTCCTGTAATCCCTCCCTGACATTTGCCCCATGCTCGTAATGCCCGACACTGAGAGCTAAAATGTAATTTTGTCATTGGGGGGTGCTGTGGAGAGATTTTTGCTGGACGACTAAATGTATTTGTACATATCAGTGCAGAGCAAGTGACGGCCACCCACCATGCGAGACAGGAGGTGCTGCTAAGGAAAGAGGCGAGCGGCAACATTGTGAGCAGGGAAGTGTGGGCGTCAGCAGGGGGCCGCGTGGTGCCGTAGAGGCGTCTTCCGCGAATCGGCCGCCCAAAGTCCCAGTATGGATGGCAATGGTCATGGCTCCGTAATATCGCGTGGCACTGGGAGGACGTTCGTTTACGCAAACATGAAGGCAACGGCCTCTGATCTAGGTGACTGACCCCAGAGGGGGACTGCAAGCCACTCTCGTGCCAAAACCGCTACACGCCCTGCTATAGGCTTTTCCGGAAGATTTTTCGTGTCACTCCGGGTTTGCCCTCCAGTGGTTGTCATGAGCAATGCCATAGGAAAATTTTTGAACTGGCAGACTCTTACTGGATGCCCCAGTTTTGGGAGGGAATTTGTGTAAAGCAGCATGCCTGGTGAGCAAGTGTGTGAAGAGTCTGCAGACAGAGCTCTTCCAGAGTGGTCGATATGTGCAGACGGTCTGTGTGCTCTGATCTCGTGAGTCAAATCTTTCAAAGTGTCCAGAAGTAATCTGGACACTTTGTCATAGACGAGGAGTCATACAGACTGAGCTGTGCATTTCAACCACTTCCATGGTTAGTTGAATTTGATAGCAGTTTTCGTTGGTTGACTATTCAGCCAATAATAGAGAGATTTTTAGTGTCTTATTCCAAAGAACATTGATGTACTTCTATTTACATGGTAGTCGGGCCTCGTGGTCTTGGCGTAAAGCACTCGACTGGAAACTGAAGGGTCGCGGGTTCGAAACCTAGTCGGACCTCGGATTTTTCCAGTCTGCGTTTTAACCCATCCTTCAACTCTCAACGAAGTGAGGAGTCCCCAGAAACGACACGTGGTTCGGATTTCACGTTAAGCTGTAGGTCCCCTTTCCCTGGTTGGTGAAGTGGCGTCCAAGTGAAAGACTTGCATCAGGCCAATGAGGTAAAGCAAATTATTATTTACATGATATCTTTTAAATTACGTAGAGCACTAACTCGAAATAGGCTGTACCAACAGTCAGGATTCCAGATAACTTGCATCACATTCGTAGTGAAGCAAGTAAGGCGTTGCACTCTCGATTCTGGCTGTCGCCTTTTTGTGACTGGCTTGTCGATTCCTCTAAGGAACTCAGACACCGACTGTTTTATTTGCAAGTGACAGCAGAAACATGATATCGATGGAGTTAACACCGATAGCGGCGCATGCGGTTCTATATTTTTCTGCGATTTTCAGTAATCAGCTTCACATCACATCACGCCGGCACGACAGGCGACCACCACCATCCATGCTGTATTGGCAATGTATCTGTGCAGCCCTGCACGTTATTAAGTTCGTTGGCTGTTTCCTGGAACTCGTGGCCTTTGTAATCTGGAGTACTATTATTTGACATCCATTCACTACCCATGTATTGTAACCCCATTTATATTGCTTTGCTGACCAACCAGAAACCCAAGCTTTGACCATTGTGACGCTATCGTAATTTAATAACCATGAAATATTAGTTTTCCTGATAAATCTCTTCTTCATTCCTCATTTTGGGAACCAACGGATCCAATGCTGGCTTGACAGCACCTGTTTTTATCTTGTTTTATTGTGTACTGTTTTATAATTTCGAGTGACATGCTCCTTCTAATAAGGATTTTGTTATCAACCCAGCCAGTTTCCCCTTTCTGTTCCAATTGATATGCAAGCCATGTCTTGTGAAATCCTATCTACCGAATTCATCAACAAGAACCAATTACCCATGTCGAAAACAATTTCTAAACATCATGACCAGAATAGTAAGTAAAAAAGAAAAAAGGAACAAAAATGTCCACGTTACTGAACTGGTTCTCTGATAGTACCTGCATACATTCAAGCCATTATATTGTGAATTTGTGTGTCTCTGTATGTTTGTAGACGCTTGTGCTTGTGCTTTTCCTAAACAATGCCAGACTGATCCCAACATTTCTATTAAAATGTGAGGTTGGTATGTTGTTGTTGTTGTGGTCTTCAGTCCGGAGATTGGTTTGATGCAGCTCTCCACAATACCCTATCCTGAGCAAGCCTCTTCATCTCCACATAAGAACAGCAACCTACATCTGTCTGAATCTGCTTACTGTATCCATCTCTTGGTCTTCCTCTGCGATTTTTACCTCACACACTTCCCTCCAATGCTAAATTCACAATTCCTTGATGTCTAAGAATGTGTCCTACCAATCTATCCCTTCTTTTAGTCAAGGTACGCCAGAAATTTCTTTTCTCTCCAATTCTGTTCAATACCTCCTCATTAGTTACGCGATCCACCCACCTAATCTTCAGCATTCTTCTGTAGCACCATATTTCAAAAGCCTCAATCCTCTTCCTGTCCGCACTGTTTATCGTCCATGCCTCACTCCCATACAAGGCAACACTGCATACAAATGCCTTCAGAAAAGACTTCCTTAGGCTTAAATCAATATTCGATGTTAACAAATTTCTCTTTTTCAAGAACACTTTTCTACCCATTGTCATTCTGCATTTTATATCCTCTGTACTGTGACAATAATTTGTTATTTTACTGCCCAAATAACAAAACTCATCTACCTACATTATTGCTTCGTTTCCCAATCTAATTCCTTCAGCATCACCTGATTTCCTTACACTGCACTCCATTACCCTAGTTTTGCTCTTGTTAATGTTCATCTTATATGCACCTTTCAGCACACTGTCCATTCCTATAAGCACACTAAATGATTCCAGAATACTGTATTTTGTTAACAGGTATTTTATGCAGTTTCCAAGTCCCTGTGGATCATTAAACCATGTACTGTTTCAGAAAATAACTAACTACAGAATAGTTATAATATATACGAAACAGAAAATGAAGCGCCATCTATCTACAGTAAAATTTGTAAATAATGTATATACTACAAGTAGAATTTTGAAGCAGTTGTTTACTACACATCCAAGAAAATAGGTAATGTATACTTTCTAAACAATTTGCAATGGGAAAACACATTATTCAAAAGGAAAAAAATACATGATACTACATGAATGTCTAAAATTGAATAACAATGATATTTAAATATCGGAGTTACTCTTGTCAGAAAAGAGTAACAATTTTAATATTTGTAGACTACTTCACTTATATTTCTTACTAATCATATAGTCTCATATCTGAAACCACCCAGTTACTAAATCTTTTACTATTTAATTATCTAATGCTTACAGGTAAAATCACTGTAAACTTGGTCACTAAAACACATTTTAAACGTTTCCATTTGCCCTATACAAAAGACAGAATTATGCAAAATACAGTTTGCCCATAGAATTATAAATGTAAACTCCATGTTTGATTGGTACAAGAGGTAACCTTAATGGGCCTATATGGTACTGATACAATAAAAATACTGTCTGACATGTAATTCATTGTTATTTCCAGAATACATATTCATATGTAATTTAGGATGTATTGTTGCAAACAAAGTCTTTCCGTTCAGGACTAATAAACTTTATATTACATGGATTATAAAATATTAGTCTTTATATTCACAGACCTATGAGTACTCACTCAATTTAAAATAATATTTTATGATCTAGCACAAGAGTACCCTACTTTACTTGAGAACACTACAAACATGCTACAAAATCTAATACTTGTGGTGATAATTTAATTGTAATACCAGTTTTCTACTACTGCACAGTCAGTGATAAGATATGCAAAGGAATTTTTTTTACTTTGCACAGCTGTAGCTTTGTGAAAACCAGATTTCGTAAACCATACACTTTACTACTTTGGTGAATATATATGTATATAGATATGTTAAATAATTTTATGGAGTAAAATACTGCTAAATGCAAGCCGAATATCTACTGTAATATGATGTTAAATGTCTGGAATATATTTCAACAATTTCTTTTGTGGAAACTTTCTATATGTCTAACTAAATGTACTGTAAAAAGATGTAGCAAATATAAATACATACTTACTACAGTCAATAAAAAAGCATCAATCTGTTAAGCCACAAATTTCTATTGCAGCAAATGTGGCACCAAATATATGAGTAGTAGATACAAATTATGTGAGGTATTCTGACTGTGTTTCATTACATTAACCTGATAGTGCTGTAATCCTACATATCATACTTGAAAAAATCTGTGCACTTAGAAAATGGAACATGCTTAGCAATCCCACCTCTAAGTCATACACCTGATCATTCAGCTTCATCGGTTTGTATGGCTACAGGAGAAACGTGTATTGAAATTATTTGACTCATTATCATACACACATAATTATGAAATTGTTATTGGATGCTTACTCATCTGAAGAGGGAAACTGAATATACATTATTTTGCCTTGAAACGTTCATTAAACAAATTCTGCTCCTTACATTTTGATTATGTCAGAAGTAATCACTATGAAATAAATACTTTGTTATAGGACAGAGTTATCGATTTTTTCTCACAATAATGACCTAACGTTATCATTTGAAAATGTAAACTTATTTGTCTAAACATTTAAACTATATTTCCCAAGAAACTAACTTTCAGGTTCTCAACAGATAAGTATGCATGTAAACACTAATTTTTCTTCTTAATGCATTGCTGAGAAATCTGTGTGGTATGGTACAATGTAATCACTTAATTTAAACATATTCAGAAACAAATTTGGAAAACCTTATATCTATTAGAAAAAGTTTCTGTTGAAGTTGACGTTGGCTGAAAAACAGAAGCTCTAAAATAAATACAAAATAATGTTTCTGTAAGACAATTGATACAATGTGTTTTGATTCTGATTTTTGTCATCAAACATTAATTAAAATAGAAAAATGTAGTCATGGTTTAAATTCTCAAAAAAAATATTTTTGGTCTTTGTCTCTGTTATCGTATTTAACAATGGTATCTTTTTCTAATGAAGACAATGACAGAAAATTTAAGTGTGTGAATGTGATGGTCTATTTTACTTGCCTATCAGTGACTCACTGTGTGTCTTTAGAGTCAGTTGCTATTTATTGTGTTATCACATTGTTTTACAAGCCAGTGTTCTGTCTACTCCAAGTGATCATCATTGTGGATGAAATATGAGATGAGACATGTCAAGATTAACAATAGGGAACAATTTTAAGGGAAATATAAAAGTTTATATTATTTTACAACCATTTCATTCTTCTGATATGCAAATTCATACCTTCGTATAGCTTCCAATACACAGAAACAAATTGTGTAATAACCTTGTTTAAAACTCTGTTCAATGAATTCTTTAAAAGAATACTAACACTTTGCCACCAGAAGAGTTAAGAGTAAAATTTCTGTGAACCATGTTCCATTTTAAACTTATCACTGGATTTAATTGTATCATAAATTTTTCACCCCACACATGTTGGTGTTGAGCATATAGTTTTAAATGCTGAGGTAAAGGTTTAAAATTTGCTACATGGTGTGTCTGTTGTGTGGTTGTGGTTAAATTGATATGTGCTGATGTTTATAGGGAAAAGAAGTGTAAGATGACAACAGTAACCTTCCTCATTTTTATTGTCTTATTTTAGACCTAAAACCTATATGAATAATTCCAGAAAATCATTGGAGTGTTGTTTGGAACTATAGATTTTGTAGTTTCTCTAAATGTAATATTTATGACATTTATTTTGACTTTTTTCAAATGATGTCAAACTCGTCATCTTACCCTCGATTGTGGGTAAGATGACAAATATTGGTGGGTAATTTGACGAATGAAAATGTAATTGAATAAACATACAAATCTTTTATTTTAAGCTCATAAGTGGCTTCGTATCTTCTGCAGTGAGTTCAGTACAAGCATGGGTCATTTACGACAGCATGAACAACCATTCAGAGTCCCTAATTTTCCACAGTCTTTGCTGATTTCACAAAGTTCTTCTCTACCGAAATTATCATCAGTATAGTTGTCTGATATAGAGAAATTAAAGAGTGACTTATCACATTTTTTTTCTTTTCCCCTTGTCTCCTATTTATAATTTTATTTTTCTGTTTTTCTCTCTTATATATTTTTTTCTACAGTTTTCTACAGTTAGGCTTCAGTTTGTGAGGTGTAATGAGGGCAACTTTTTCCTCTGTTTCCTCTTTGAAGTCGCATACATCACTGCACCATTCTGTACCTCCTACACAATGGTAATCCTGTCTTGCTGCCTGCTGCTGATAAGTTTATTTACTGAATAATTAATGTGTACACTCCAGTTTAAATTTTTATCACAACTTATGCCCAATAGCTTTACATGGTTTGGTTCTGCGATATCATGGTCATTGCAAGCTACATTCATTTCACTCTATTCTAATTATTTAGCTTCAAATTCTAATAAGATTGTTTTAATTGCATTTAATTTTTCTCTAATATTTTTTTCACTTTTTGGAATCTTTTCAGACACTTCATTTTCAATTAGAACTAATGTGTCACCCCTACATAAAACTAAATGAACATTAATAGCAAACAGTAGGTCATTTATGTGGAAAAGTAACAACCAGGGTTGGGTTACTGAAACTTGTTGTTCTCCCTAGTAATAAGTTTTCAGTTTGAGTAGTAATTGCTTTAATATGCTCTTACTCTTCTTTTTTTCTATCTTTTAAGTAACAGTTGGATCACAGAAGAGACTCTAATTTGTTGTGTTTCTAATTTACAGAGAAGTGGTAGAAGGAAGATGGCGGACGTAGTGGATTGGCGTGTTAATTGTGCTCTACAAAGTTTAATAAATGTAGTGGCAATCGGAGAGTATCTAAAGAAAGAGATGAAGAACGACATCTTAAAGGCGGTGAATACCCTGAGAGAATGTCTCAGTGCAATGAAAATGGACGTCAGTATGGAAAACGTTAAAAATAGCGATCTTGAAAAGTCAAGTTAGCAGCCCCTAGACAGCGGGAGAAGACCGCAGCGTTGTGAGGCAAGTGGTGCCCTCTGTTGACTCAACCCAAGAAACTGCGAGTGGTAACCGTCAAACTCCGTCAACTATAGGATCTTCATGTAACTACGACAACCCCCAGACACAGACAGATGACTGCAGTGCTTTGGGACATGTAGTGCCATCTTTCGACACAAAATTAGAAACCGAGAGAGGCAACCAGCGCATACCGACACCTGGCGGGATTATGTGTCACTACGACAACCAGCCCATTGACCATGACAAAATATCAGAAGCGAAACTCACAGAAAAAGTTACGCAGAAGATGAGCCTCATAATGTAGGATCTCACAAACAGTGTGAAGATGATGATAAAGGAAGAAATTGCGATTTCAAGACAAAAGACACTAAAACTGCAACAAATACCCAACACCATGAATAGAGAAACCGAAAATGCGCTGCACATGAAGGCGACAAACAGAACAGAAGACAGAGAGTCCAAAAGAAACAGCAGGGAAATCTGGAACACCAGCCAATGAAGAAAATAACCTAGAGAAACAAGAGAGGGAATGGACAACAGTGTTGAAAGGCAGGAACAGACATGCCAGGCAAAGGGAAATCAAGGCAGGAGAAGAAACTAACGGAAGAAAAATGGGAATAAGACAAGGGGAAAGAAGAAAAAAGGCGGCGGAAAGGTGCGCCTGGCTGTACGTGGGAAAACTGGACAAAGATACGATAGAGGAAGCTATTACAGAATACCTGAAAAAATCGGAGTAAAAGGGAACATATATTGCGACCTGGTGAATGAAAAGCTAGGGAGCAGATCTTTCAAAATAGGCATTCCACTACAAGACCTAGAACTAGTCCACGGCGGAAAAATCTGGCCAAAAGATGTAATATGCAGGGCCTTTCGGCAACGCTGGAAGTTTAGAGGCCCAGCAACCAGTGACTAATATAATAACATGGAACGTGGAGGGCCTGAGGGGAGTTCTGCATCTGCTTCCGAGAAATTTTCCTGGCCAATTACAACATTGGAGTACTCACAGAGACAATGGTAAAAGAGGACACACAACTGAACATCCCAGAATTTTACAATTTTCATGCCTATGCGGTACAGTGCAGCAGGTGATGTGTTATGCTTCACAAAACCACAACTGACACCTTTCAAACTACTGCTCAGAGAAGAGAACATGTCGGTTGTCAAGACGAGGATTGGAGTTATAATAGCAGTCTACTGCAACCCAGACCACACTGCATCAGACATAATAGATAAATCAGGAATGGCCTTGGATCACAGTAGCAGTAACGACAAGATAATCATTTCAGGAGACCTCAACTGCGCGATAAATAGGCAAGATAGAAAATGTAAAGAAGTAATGGAATATCTGGTAAACGAGAGCTTCACAGTACACAACAGACAGGAGGACTGGACATACGTATGACACAACAAAGTCAGCACAACAGACCTAATAATCACAAAGGGGATCAAATCAAACTGCACTGCCACTACAGTGAAAAAGGAAGATGCAGTCATTCGTAAACACATCCCAGTACAAATAAATATAGAAAACGACAGAACCAGACTTATCAAATTGGAAGAAAGACGAAATGTAACATTTGGCAAGATCCTGGACATGGAAATAATCAAAGAGAAATTGCAGAGAAAGATAAGGTTGAAAGGGCAATACGAGCAGGAAATATTGAAGAGGCTGCTGCATGGCTGAATTCAAACATAATAAATGGGGCCACCACACGAGACACACATAGGAGAGCGAGGCCACGGTTTGTCAGAGAATGCTATGAGCAACGAAAACTGACACTGACGACACTACATAATAGTAGAGGACAAGCTCCAAGCGCAACCACCGCAGAATACCAACGTCAATGGAGAAAATACAAGGACCTAATAAGAATGAAGAAAAAGCAACATCTACAGGCAGAACAAAAGAAAATGGTAGAGGAGGCAGAAGAAGACCCATACCGTGCTCTGAGACCGAGTAGGCAAGAAATACAGCCCAAGATCCCCATGGAAACATGGAAAGAACACATAAGGAAAGTAATCTGCTCAAAAGAAACAAGACCTACGATCAAGACACCTAGGACCCCACAGGATGATGACATCCTCACCACAGATGAAATTGCTATGGCGATACAGAAAATGAGCAACAACAGGACACCAGGAGTAAATGGAATAAGAAATGAACACCTAAAACAGACAGCACAAGAATATCTGCCGCTATGGACCTCCCTTCTAAATAAATGCATAGAACTAGGAAGCATACCAAGCGAATGGAGAAAGTAAATAATTAAACTACTGTATAAGGGAAAAGCAGACACAGAGAAACCAACTGCGTACAGAGGAATAGCGCTGGAATCCACGCCACTGAAACTCTTAACGAGAATTCTCGCCAAAAGGCTAGCAGAGAAGCTCGAACCCCTTCTACCAGAAGAGCAGTTCGTTTTTAGGAAGAGACGATCCACAACCTTGGCAATAGAAAACCTGCTGGAACAAATAAAACAGACAATGGGAAGACCGAAAGGAAAACTACATGTGGTTTTTGTCGACAACACAAAAGCCTTTCACCTGGTCAACAGAAATGTTTTAATAGTTAAACTGGAGGAACTAATTGGAAGGACGAGTACAGCGACTTTAATATCGAATATACTAGCAGAAAACCACATACAGATAGATGATGGAATAGGTATATCCGACTGGCTGCCACAGACAAATGGTGTCCTTCAAGGCGATCCACTCAGCCGCATCCTGTTTAATGTCCTCATGCAAGATGTCACAAAAGAAATGGCAGGAATAAGTACGTACATATACGCTGATGGCATGGCCATCGCGGCGACAGATATAGACAAACTACAAGTAGCTCTAAACAAACTAAGGAGAGAAACGACATCAATATAAACGAAGAGAAGACGGAGTTACTAGTGTTCAGGAAATGTGGAAGACTCACTGAAGCAGAGACCGTCAAATTCAATGGAAAACTACTCAAGAGGGTTAACAATTTCAAATATCTAGGCATCACAATCCAAACAACAGGAAAAAGTTTCAGACTACATATAACATCTAGAGCAGTGGCGGCCACTAGAGCTGTGAATGAAATCTGAAACGTCAGACAACTATTGATCAGCACAGCTATGGACCTGTTCAGGCTAAAGATACTACCTATTTTGACGTATGGCCTTGAATCAGTGGGAGAATACCTTACGCACAAACAGCTTGAAGAACTGGAGCGAGTAAAGGCTAGATACTTGAAGAGAGTGTTAGGAGTCCTACAGAACTCAAGATCGAGGCTATTGTATGAGCATACCAGGGAGACCTTCCTAATAGAGGATCTAAGATACTATCTCATACTCCCAGCTACTGCCAACTGCAAACAGCTTCTACAAGATCTGTATGAGAAGAAAAACGACATACTGGAGGAGTTCTATGCAACGTCTGCTATGCAAGACAGGACCATGAAATGCGACATGTGACACCGAGACTGGCAACCCATGGGTTTCAGCACAAGGTGTGTCGCAACAAATTATTTCACGAACCAAATGACGAGTGTGTTTGTGAACAGTGCTTAGAATTTTGTGATCGATACCATATTATCAAATGCAGGAATATAAATCCATTGTAGCAAAGACAATTAAAGTTAATGTAATGTAATGTAAATGTATTCCTTTGCAAGGCATGTGCGCATTTCCTATAAATAACTAAAAAATTATAGAGAAGTAAAGCTTGGTTCATGGACTCAAATCCTTTTTCAGAACACAAACTATTCCTGTTATCTTTTTGCCCTTATCTAATATGGAGTGTATGGTCTTTCTTTCCTGTTTAAGTAAAAAACTTGGTTTTTGAAAGTTATGTGGTTTATGGTAAGAATGTCTATTAATTTAGTCTGCTGAAATATTTTCATTTACAGACGATTAGCAGTAGAGAAGTAAGAGCGTAATTCTCCATATATTCTGTCCATTCCTTCTTTAATAATGGTTTATCTTAGAAAATTCCAGTAGATATAGGTGTTCTTATTTAGTGGTTGTGGAATATTATACATATTATTTATTACTGTTATGGTTATTTTATACCATCCAGATGAGGTTTATTTTTAAAAGACCATATTTTATTTGCAACAAGCTTTAGTTCAATTATTTTGAAGTTACTTGAAATATCTGCTCTGGTTCTTCTGCCAAGTTTATGAAATTTTTACTCCTCTTAATGGGCTGATCTTGCTATATTTAAGAATAATTAATTGAAACAGTACACTACCGACCATATGTTACAGATATAATATATTGTAATTTAGGTTATTTCTACTGTTTGTAGAGAATATTACTGTATTTATTTATTTTTGGGTAGCACAAGTTGCACGTGGGGACTAACATGTTTGTCTGCTAATCATTTTTTGTTTTTATAATTTTAGGTTTTTCCGCCATTTGGATATCTTAAATATTTCTTGTGTATCAACCAGGTAGCATCTTCCAAAAGGTGCAATAGTTTGGCAAGTAGAGCTCTTGCCATTTTAATGCAATTTTATGTCTGCTGGATAGTACTTTTATATTCCCTTTCCCCCTTTCACACCTGCTGCTGCCTGGCTACCTCTGTATATCGGTGTGATGCCACAGAGTTTGAAACAAGGCCTCTATGGTTGCTGCAGCTGTATCTGCATGCTTGACTCTGCCATCATGTATAAACTGTGTCCTTGTCTCCTTCAGGTGTCTTCATGGAAGCGGTTTCTGTGTACTTTGACTTGGTGCTTCTATTAGACTCAACCCTTAGTCCCAATTAAGGTGAAAATCATAAGTGGATACAGGACTGTTGAAACAACTTTGTGACTTTGTACTTCATGGAATGTCTATGGGAGATGCAGTGCTCTGCCACAGCAGACTTTGTCAGCTAGACACTTTCTGTATGACCATTTTTGCTCATAGTTTATCTATCTTGTACTATCCGGACAACCTGTCCTACATACATTTTTCTACACTGACAAGGATGCAGTAACCTGATGGTTTTACAGTCCTAAATCATTGACTGACAGTAATAAAGTTTACCTCTTGGCTGGAGGGTGGAACACACAATCACTGTTGTGTTTTTTGGGTATCTCCTTACCTTTGGTGATGTGTTCAATATGTATGGTATAATAGTTGTCACGTCTGATATATCCTTTGTCCTTAGCAGACAGTGGTCTCTGCTTCCTTCGTCTTATGGGGCCACTTTAGTTGGTGGTTCTTTTAACCATTCATACAAAAAAGAATATGTGTTGCACTTTAGAGGCTAGGATGTCACAGTCAGATATTTCATGTACTCTATGCAGTAGTATGCTTAGGACACATTATGGTTGTGAAGGGGTATGAAAGGTGGAAGCATGCAGTTACAAATCTGTATGTGCTGGTTAACAATATATGTAGTGTCCTAGTGTGTCATTTGATGTTTTCTTGATGATAACATCCTGAAAGCAGGTTGTTTTCGTTTCTCCACTGTGAATTTGATATTTTTGGGAAGTGAATTATGGTGTTCTAGGAAGTCCTGTAGGTGAAGTCATCCATGTGGCCAGTTTCATCTACATACCAGCACCAAAAACAATACATGGGCTTGAAGTCTGCCAACACCAGCACTTCTTCAAAGGCCTCCATAAACACATTGGCCACCAATGGTGATAGTGGATAGCCCATCACCATTTCTTCCCTTCGTACATAATAATTTCCATGTACATCGATGTAAGCAAGAATTCTAATTGTTCTGTTAGGACTGATCCTAATGTTTCTCCCATTTATTTTTATTTCTACTATCTCATATTGAAAAATGAGTGGCAAATTAGTACAATGGGCTGGTACTTTGCTCCAATAATACATGGTGGCAGCTGTGACACGTAATGATACTATAGTACAAGAGATATGAGACTGTAGTGAAAAGAGTTATATTAACAATAATGTTAAATTTGTGTTTATTGGCCAAAGTTCATGAAAGTGGTGTAATTACTTTGTCATTTGCGATACATAAGTAGTTATGGTATAAATCCTGCAAATACAGTTTGTTAATGTAGATAGTTAGGGTCATGTACAAATCTACTTGTTTGTATCGATAGTTATGATATTACGGTACAGAAAGGGGCAGAGAAAAAAAAAGTACCAAATTGGGCAATAAATCCAGTGAATCTGGATAAATGCCCTCAAAATTCAATACAAAATTATATGTGAGCTGATGAAAGAAACGCCAAATTTGCCAATAGAAACAAAAATAATTGTGAAAAGAAACAAACAAAATTGCAATGAATTATGAATATACCCAAACTAGTGCCTAATTTGGCAAAATTAAGGAAAAGGTGCCAAAATTGGAAGATATAACACCAAATTTGATAAAAAAAAAAGAAACCTTACAAGGAATTTACAAATACTGAAAAGTGAGAAATATACGGCCCAACAGTAAAGTTTACCAAATCAGAAAAGTTAGTTAAACATCGAATTTAGCAAAAATACCACTAGTGGACCAAAGTTGCTTAAAAAGAACACTGAAGTTGGCGAAAAAATTGTATCCTCTCTCTAAAAAGAATTAGGCTTGCACCAAAATTGGTAAAAATATCATCCATATTCATAAAAACATGCATCGAAATAGATTAAAGGAACATCACAGAAATGGGTAAAAAATAATTATTTTAAAGAAGCACCAAGATTAGAAAACAGCAGCAGAAAATTTGGAAAAATTACATCAAACTTGGAAAAAGAATTATATAGAAAAGAAAATAAAACTTTAAATTTGGCAAAAAAATAAACAATAAAATTGCAAAAATTACATTTAGCAGCAAACTGGTACTGCAAGTGGCAAAAACTAACACCAATATAAAGAAGTAATAACAATGAAATGAGCAAAGAAAACATGAAAATTTGCAATAACTAACACCTAATTTGCCCATTAAATAAAATAATAGTTTCTTGTCCTTATAATATTATTCCTGATTGCCGTTAATTTGCTGACAGCGGTCTGTTCCTGCCATCCAAAAGAAAGTAAAGTTTTATTATATAACCAGGAACTTATTCTAGGAGCGGAAAGAAATTACCCATTCACTAAGTAAGATCTCAATATGGTACTGACCCAGTAGAAAATACAGTATACCAGAAAACTTCAATTGAAATAGTAGACAAACTGCTTGTTTACAAAACATGATGACATGATAACATACTGGAAATCTTTGATTGGTATGATAAAGGCCATCAATCTACATGTTCCTTAATATATGGATATCACAAATGAATTGGTATCGCAAATGTTGCTTTTCTTGTACTTTTTATGGGATAATTTTGAGAATTACTTTCTGCTTTAATACCAGCTATTATAATTCACTAACTAAATAAAGCATTATGCCCTGGGAATCTGCTTTGTGCAAAATTCTTACACCTGACATTACAGTCGTGTTTATCAAACTCTAAGAACCAAGAAAATAATGGTAACAATTTGTTTTGTGATTGGAGCAGCCAAACTGCTTGGTCGTTTACAAAAGGCCATGAGCACTATTTTAAGTTAGGAACTGTATTGTTCTGTAGAAATGCACATTTTAATTTTTGCATATAATTCATTCTTTAGAACCAACAAATTTTGTCAGCTGTGAGACACTGGTAGTATCTGTCCTTGTGACTGGAGCAGTTCATTGCTTCATTTTTTAAAATAAGATGAACCAGATCTACTTTCAGTTGCAGATCTTTACAGATGGATGTTTTAATTAGTATATATCGTTCTTAAAAATCCCTTCTCTAAAATCAAGAAATCCTCTCACTTTATATATTTGTTGGACCAAGCAGATTTATTGGTTCTTGACAGTTGAGGAAGGAGAACTATTGATGATTTTTAGGTCTTTACAAATGATGGTTTAAAGTGTACAGGCGACTCTTGCTATGTTACAAACAAATTATTCCAACTTGAGATATAAAACCATCTGATCACTTATCAATGCTTTTTATTTTGATAATGACTAGTTCTGTTCTCCAACATATTATACTCAATCCATTTCACTTTGAGGAAAGTTGAACTTAATGTTGTAAGGGTTAATTCCATACCATTGTCTATCAAGAATGGTGAATAAAAGAACAGATTTGTTATATACAAATAATAACAACAGCTTTCCTACTTATTCTCATACTGAAGAAAGGTAAGTGCAGTTTACATGCTTTTCAAAGTGTTTTTGAAATATAATATTGGTTATATTTCTTTAAATAAACAAAATAGTATGTCTGTAAATATACTTCAAATTTTTAATGATAGTTCATACTTTTGTTATACAAATTCATCTTCTATATTATGGAAAAATGATATAACTGATTATATACATATGTAAACAGATTTCAAGATTAATAACATAAATGTGAAATACATTTTCCTCATAAAACTAAACTACAAACCTTCTTATCAAAAGTAACGACATGCTTTTGTACAAGAGAGTAAGGAACATACCTGAAACCAGTTAACAGTGGAGCAATTTATAACTGAAGGATAAAGATGTAGCCACTTGTGAAATGACGAGCTGGTAGGACTAATGCACAATATGAGGTGTAATTTCTGTCTACACTGATTGATGAAGAAGGAGAATACTGAAAGTGCACTGATATCCAGGTTGCTGTTTCCTCCTTGGGCAGAAAGTCGTACAAGCTGAAAACATCATACAATACAAAATCAGAATTATTTTAGATAGTAAGGTTTTCACAGTGCAGCAGAGGCACATGTGAGGTGTCACAAAAAATGGGCCTATTATGTAACATATGTTATTTCAAAAACATGTGGTACATATTTAATTATTGTCACATTAACCCATTACTGCCCAGAACTTTTTTTGTGAGAAAAATGTTACATTTTGTTAGGATAGGTTCAATAAGATAAAAGAAGTGTGAACAATGCTGTAAATATAGTGCCATATCTTTGCTGTACTGAGACAAGTGCAGGAAGATCTACATTCCTTTGTTTCCTAGGTGCAAAATTTATAGATAGCACAACATGGTGCACAAACACACCACCGAGCGCGAATGGGTTAAATATACCCTCTCCTCCATCTCACAAAGTGTTCCATTGATAAAAAAAAAACAACGCTTTACTCTTCCTCTGTGAGGTCCTGCTTTTTATTTCACTGTTTCAACAGTTTCACTAAATCTTCTAAATCTTATTACTTTTAATGCTGATTTGACTTTGGAAAGTAGATAAAATAACATGGTGTTGGGTCAGGCAAATGAAGTGCATGATCTAACTATGGGATTCTGTAATTTGTTAGAAAACTCTTAACAGACAATGAAATATGAACTGCCAATGTCATGATGTGGAATCCATAACTTGTTCTTGAAACATTTGGTCTTTTTTCCCTTATTTTCTCACTGCATTGTGCATGCACCTCAAGATGATAATGTTGATGTGTAGTTTGCCCTTAAGGTACCCAGTGATGATAACCGATTCCATTACTCTTAAAAAATTTCATTGCTTTGAATCTTAATTTGATCATTTGATTTTTGGGCTCTAATTGAAGTTGCGCCCTTCCAGTGCTTGAAAGATCATGAGTGAAATGTCAAAATTTGCTACATTTTATTACTCTTTCCAATAAATCAGGATCATTATCAACAGTATTAAAAGTATTTGTACAAAGATTTCCATGAGTTTCCTCTTATGCATGTCTTTTTATTTGAAGCTATAAAAACTAACATGATTAATGTATAAAGCGTTTATACTGAGAAAAATATTGGAAAATAATTCCTTAAAATTATTATGCACTGCTAGAAACAAAAAGTTCATAACTGGTCAGCTATATAGTGCTTTCATGATGTACCCAATGTAGTAAATGTTACTATTATGCCTCTCATCTTTCCAGAAAGTAACTCATAATGCAACAGTAGTATGCGAATGACTTCTTTTACATGGCAAAGGAGGAATACTAATGTACACAAACGCACATGTTAGGAGTAACTCAATGCAGCTAACGACTGAAATGATTCAGTAGCACTCTGCAATTTATAATTTCTAGTATGAGCTACTAGCATATGTAACACTATGTATAGAAGCAGCTACAAATGAATTTGTGGTAAATTGTTGATCAGAGTGGGAGATAATGGAAAAAGTAAGGTAAGTAGCTAATCATGTACACTATGCATTAAAGGGTTAAATGATGAGAATATTCAGCACCAGGCTTACACAAACTTATCTGACATTAAATTAGTTTTGTCGAATTTAACTTGCATATATATTGATCAATTCCTACTGTTGATCCAACTGATCCAATACACAAGACATCGTCCAATCAAATCATATTACAATTCTTTTGTATATTTTCATCTGTGTTTTATGCTGAAGTGTGTGCCGGGATTATCTTCTTGGCCATCTAGGAAATACTTCAACCACTTAAAAATGTTTGTATGTGATAAAAAGTCTTTAGGATACACCTATTTTACTAATTATTTTAGAAATGTATAGATTTCAGTGGTAGATTTTTTTTGCACATTTCATGTGAAACTTGATTGTTTCTCGTTCTATTAGTACAAGTATTTTCTTCAGCAAATAACAATTCTTGCACAAACAGCAGAGGAACCATGTAAAACTGAGAACGTTTCATGCTTCACTGCTGTTGTCTGTTATCTTAGGGCCTTACAAGTGAACCAACCTGCAGACAGATAGATCAACAAATTGGAAGTTTTGGCAAACCCTGACACGAAATTTTGACCAGGCTGCTGGCCAAATTGCTTGCACACATGCAATTTGTCAGTCTGTCTGCATGCTGCTTGCTACATGTGTGAGGCTTCAGGCAATTCGTTTATAGCCAAACCATATCTACATCTACATCTACATCTACATAGATACTCTGCAAATCAGATTCAAGTGCCTGGCAGAGGGTTCATTAACGATTTTCATAACTTTTCACTACCGTTCCATTCTCTAATAGCGTGCGGAAAGAAAGAACACCTAAACCGTTCCGTTTTCGATCTGATTTCTCTTATTTTATTGGGATGGTGATGTCTCCCTAAGTTTGTGGGTGCTAGCAAAATATTTTCACATTCAGAACTAAAAGTCGGTGATTGAAACTTCGCAAACAGATCACGCCGCAATGAATAACGTCTTTCTTTTAATGATTTCCACCCCAATTAGTGCAACATTTCCGTGACGCTTTCCCCCCTTAACGTGATGAAACAAAACGAGCTGCCTTTCTCTGAACCTTCTCAATGTCTTCCGTCAGTCCCACCTGGTGAGGGTCCCACAAGGGGCAACAGTACTCCAGGAGAGGACGCACAAGTGTGATGTAGGCAGTCTCTTTGGTGGGGCTGGAGCATCTTCGAAGCGTTCTGCCGACGAAACGTAACCTTTGGTTCGCCTTCCCCACAATATTTTCTGTGTGTTCTCTCCAGTCAAAGTTGTTCGTAATTGTAACTCCTAGGTATTTGGTAGAATCTACGACCTTAAGGTTTGACTGATTTATCGCGTAATTAAAGTTCAGCGGATTTCTTTTAGTGGTCATGTGTATTACTTCACACTTTTCTTTATTTAGTGTCAATTGCCAATTTTCGCACCATGCAGAAATTTTGTCTAAATCGCTTTGCAGTTGCTTTTGATCCTCTGTTAACTTCACTAACCGATAAACGACAGCATCATCCGCGAACGGTCTAAGGGAGCTATTCAGATTGTCTCCTAAATCGTTTATAAACACGAGGAAGAGAAGGGGACCAATAACGCTTCCCTGTGGAACGCCAGATATCACTTCTGTTTTACTCGATGACTTACCGTCAATTACAACGAACTGTGTTCTTTCTGATAGGAAATCGCGAATCCAATCGCACAATTGGGGAGATATTCCTTAAGCACGCAATTTCATAAGAAGCCGCTTGTGGGATACATTGTCAAAAGCCTTCCTGAAATCCAGAAATATGGAATCGATTTGAGATCCCTTGTCGATGGCACTTAACAGTTCATGTGAATAAAGGGCAAGCTGTGTTTCGCAAGAGTGATACTTTCTGAATCCGTGTTGACTACTGGTTAATAGCTCGTTCTCTTCGAGGTAGTTCATAATATTCGAACAAAGTATATATTCCAAAATCCTACTGCAAATCGACGTCAATGAGCCTGTAATTTTGGGTATCACTCCTATTGCCTTTCTTGAATATTGGAGTAACTTGGGCAATTTTCCAGTCTTAGGGTACGGATCTTTCGCTGACATATGAACAGAATTTCTTTGGATTTTCTGCAAGATTACGAGACAGGATTTCGTTGTGGTAACTACTATAGGCTTCTCGCATTGGAGTCCGCGTTAGGTTGCGAGTTTCAGTAAAAGATTGCCAGTCTTGTGGATTCTGTTTCTTTTTAAATTTTGCATGCGTTTTTCTTTGCTTCTGCAACAGTGATCTGACCTGTTTTGTGTACCATGGGAGATCAGCCCCATCTTTTATTAATTTATTTGGTATAAATCTCTCGATTGCTACTGATATTATGTCTTTGAAAGTAAGCCACAACTGATCTACACTCGCATTTTTAGTTTTGAAAGACTGGAGACTATCACTCAGGAAAGTGTGAAGCGAATTTTTATCTGCTTTATTGAATAGATATATTTTTCGTTTATTTTTGGTGCATTTGGGCACTTCGACATTCAGTCTCGCTACTACAACTCGATGTTCGCTAATCCCTGTATCTGTTTTGATGCTCTTTAATAGTTCAGGATTATTTGTTGCTTGGAGATCAAGGGTATTTTCGCAACCACTTACAGTTCTAGTGGGTTCATGAACTAACTGTTCAAAGTAGTTTTCAGAAAAAAGCATTCAGAACTAGTTCGGACGATGTTTTATATTTGCCGCCGGTTTCGAATACGTAATTATGCCAACATATCGAGGGTAAATTAAAGTCGCCGCCGATTATAACAGTATGCTTCGGATACCTATTTGAAATGTGATTTGGCAACCACATCGTCTGAGTCAGGGGGCCGATAAAAAGATCCAATTATTAATTTATTCCGGTTGTCAGGAATAACCTCTACCCAGACCAACTCAGAGGAAGTATCTGTCTCAATTTCACTGTAGGATAAACCGTTAGTAACAGCAATAAACACGCCACCCCCGTTTTTTATTTATTCTATCCTTTCTGAAGACCATTTGGCCCTTGGAAAAAATTTTGGGCGAACTTATCTCAGGAGTCAGCCAGCTTTCAGAACCTATGACGATTTGTGCCTCAGTACTTTCTATCAGCGCATGGAGCTCTGGAACTTTCCCAATACAGCTATGACAATTTACAACTGTTATACCAATGGTTTCTAGATTTGCTTTCTTCCTGTATCTGACCTGCCCCCTTTGAGACTGAAACCCATTTTGTGTATTCTTGAGGCCCTCTAACCTAAAAAACCGCCCAGTCCACGCCACACAGCCCACAGTTATTATAGCATGGATCAGGGTAAAATGCATTAATCTGGCATTTTCACTGGGTGGAAACAGATCATGGCACCCACCCATGTAGCATAGCCACAAACTACTGCTTATGTTGTTGTGTTAATTATTTCTCTGCTCTGAAGATTACAAATATGAGGTGAGTGTTAATCTGATGTATTTTTAATGGTTGTATAGTACTTTCAGACAGTTACAAAAGTATAAATGGCAAATTTTACACATTTTGAGGATACTGGATGATTTGCAGTGTAGGTTGTCATTGTAGACTATATACCAGTTACAGAAAGCAGCATCTCACTCTGATCATCATGAGAGGGTAATCAGAGGTATCAGGGTAAGAGGTATAAGGGTAAGATGTCAAATTTATTCTTCACTTGTAGTTCCTTCATTTTGATACAAAATGCGTTGAACATGTGGTACAGCATCCAACAGAGATCAGTGATATGAAGAATTCCATGTTGTTGGAACATGTAAACAGTGGTGGAATGGATTCTTTCAGAGAATATCAAGAGTATGGAATCCTCAGGGGCGGCTATTCTGGGGAAGTAGGTGAAGTGGCACCTCACCAATATTTTATCTTGCCACACTTTAAAAATAAATCTGGTTTTTACTCCAAATGTACTTCCTTGCTCTTAAATCGTGGAACGCTCTGCTTGTCACAAGCGCGCCGAGTCTGAGCTCACAGGCGACTTGTAACGGTACAGCTGATGCCCGAGTCCATGTGTGGAGGGGGGGGGCGAGGGCTGAAGAAGCCTCCGCTTCCTTGTACTCCAACCATACAAGCGGCGTGACACGTCGCCGGCCGCGGTGGCCGAGGGGACTGCGGCGCGCAAGTCACGGTCTGCACGGCCACTACGGTCGGGGGTTCGAATCTCCCCTCTGGCATGGTTATTTGTGGTGTCTTTAGTGTTAGCTAGTTCATAAGTGGTTTGCTAGTTTAGTGACTGATGACCCCGTCGTTAAGTCCCATAAGCTATACAAACATTTGAACATTTTCGTGATACGTCTCGGTTGCTATAGCAGAGCTGGAGGGTGGAAGAGGCAATCGGTGAAGTAGGCTGAACTTCCATTCAGGGCTACCTCCACCTCCAATCTCCAGTCTTCCATAGCTGTCTGATGGATTGTAAAGCGGTGTTGTGCACGGTGTGGAGGAGGCTTTCTTCTGTACTGCGTTTATTACTGTGTTTTATGTATGAATCTAGTTTACGATGTAGTGTATGTTTTATTACACACGCCTTTTTCACGTTGGAAAGACGAAGACAGGAAGGAACTTCTAAACTGTGGGCGCCCTACTAAATCACTACAAATATGTAGCAGAATAGAAGTGACACATTCTGGTAAAGGCTGCAGCCTTACTGTTAAACGTTCGTAGTTTATGGAATTTCCGTGGTTGTGCTCTTCTCCAACTCTGCAAAAACTATTTTGTTGGCCATGGTTGCAACGTTTGGAATAGAGAAGGATTTGCTTCTTTGTTAAATATCACAAGATCATTACACAAACACTCAGATTTTGCGGTCATGATGAATCACTAGACTCCATAAATCGTGGGAACGTGAAGGAACTATTGACGTTACTGGTATCAAGGAGTCCTGTAGAAATACATAACCAATACTCCAAAATAAGAAATGTGTTCAGTGCCGAATCAAAGAGCATACAGAATTAACTAATCGACTGCATATCAGACTACATCAGTGATTATGTAAACACTAAGTTGGAAGGTACTGAATTTTTTTCTGTCCAGGTGAACGATACAACAGACATTACACAACTTTCACAGTGTTCTGTAATTGTCGGATTCCTCAATGTTAAAGGATTTGTAGTGAAACGTTTCTTATGTTTCTATAATGTAAGTGCCTACAGATCATAAGAAGCTTTATTGGACAACATCTTGGGACCATATGAGTACGAGCACATATTAGTAGGGCAGTGTTATGATGGTGCAAGAGTGATGCCTGGTCATTTAAAAGGGCTCCAGAAAAAAATTAAAGACAAAGCTCCTTATGCAGGATTTGTACACTATTTGGGACATCGACTAAATCTAATATTGTAAGAGAGTTGCAAGAAAATACGAAAGTGTCGTATCTTCTTTTCTTCTATTACTGGCTTTCCTACATTTTTCCATCACCCATCAAAGAGATCATATGCCATTACTTCGGCATCAGGACCACAAAATCCTACTGTAACACCTGATCGTTGGAGCTCTGACTCTAAATTATTGGTTGTGGTTGTGGATGACTGGGAAAAGCTGAAAGAGGTTTTCTAAACCATAATTTTCTGTGAACAGTCTGATTATAATTCCAATGAACTTACCAAAGGTTTTCTGAACTACATGAACAATTCTGAATTTACATTTCTGGCAGTAGTATTTCATGACATATTTTGTTTGACAGATATACTGTTCGAAGTCTTGCAGAAGAGGTCGTAAGACGTTAACTACTGCATATCTAAAAGTAAGGAGAACATGTGATATGCTAAGAAACAAGAGGAACAAACAGTATTTTTCAGTCATCTTTCAAAAGTCCAGTGAAATGAAAGATATTGGTCTCTCAAGAGAATACAGTTCTCGTTCTCAGGATGGATGTCTTCAAATGTATCAAGCCCTGTATTACGAAATTTTGGATCACATTTTGATGGAAATGAACGAGATATTTCGCGAGTGTGAAAAAATTCAGTTTGTTTGGCTTACTGGAACCACAAAATTTGAATTATTTTATATGATCCAATAGAAATTTTCAGTACTGTGTAATGTAAATTACTTCTGTTCATTATTAAACTAACAGCAAAGGGGCATTATATTTCCACCTCTAATGATATAATCATAAGTAGTTATAAAAAACTATAATGCATATGAAAATTCAGTTTCTCAAAGTTTCTACATTATTAGAGATGGATCAGTTTATTGGGAGAATTTTTGGAAGAAGTACTTCATCTGTAATGGAGACTGCATATAAAACGCTTGTACGACCATGTCTTAAGTATTGCTCCAGTGGGACCCACAGCAGATCAGTTTCAAGGACGACATGGCAGCTGAGTTACTGGTAGGTTCGACCAATGCACGAGTGTCACGAAAATGCTCTGGGAACTGAAGTGGGGATCGCTAGAAGAAAGACGATGTTCTTTTATAAAAAATCTGTTAAGGAAATCTAGAGGGCCAGAATTTGGATCTGAGTGTAGAACGATATTCCTGCCGCCTACTTACATTTCAGGTAAAGATCACAAAGACAAGATAAAATACATTAGGGCTCGTACAGAGGCTTATAGATATTCTTTTTCCCTCGTTCTATTTGGTACTGGAATTGGAAAGGAAATGCCTTGTAGTGGTACAGTGTGCCATCAGCCACAGTCCTTACGGTGGATTGCGGTGTATAAATGTAGATGAACTGTACCGAATGAACAGATGATGCAGAATTGCAGAACAGGTTTTGATCATTTCGTATGGATTAAAGATTTGTGCTTCCTATTATGTAGCATTTCATCACATAATGCTTTATCTTAACTGTGCCCATTTTACTTTCCCACATGTGTCTGGGAAATAATGTGTTAATAGAAAATGTAGTTTACAATTGGTGGTGGACCATTCACTTCAGTCAGCCGTTGCCTGAGAGTAAGTGAGGAAAAAAATTAAAGACGTTTGGGCAAGATTCTAAAGAACACTTATTTTTAGTAGCCAGTAGATCGCAATGGATATTTCATCTGTCTAATGTGCAAGAGGGTCAGATCGTGTTATGTGCTTCACCTTTATTTTTATTTTTATATCTTTGATCATAATTTTTATTGCTTCATTAGTATAAATGTGAATTTTTGGTCACAGTCCTTTTTCATACTACAGTAAACATTGTATAAAATTTTATTCTCACTGTGTCACATTTTGAGCATGTAATTCGTTACTTATTTGGAATCTTGCGTGCGTAATTTTAATGATTAGTATGTATTAACTTTGATTTGATTTATTCAATTTTATTATTGATAATAAAGATGTTTATACTAATTAAGCAAATAAAACAGCGATTAAAATCATTTCTATAAGGATTTCGAAATGAAAAATATTAGCATAGCTGAGCAGATTTGAACGTATTCAGCCTTGCGCAGAAAGCATGCATGCTAATCACTTGGCCATTGTTTTTTATTTTTACTTTTATCCTTGAATAGCTCATTTCCTTGTGGACTTGGTATTGTGCTTGTTCCTTCTTTATACTTGAGTTGTGCACACTATAGGAACTAACAAAAGTGTGCTTCTATATTAACGCTGTTTTTTTTTTTTTTTTTTTTTTTTTTTTTTTGCTACATGTGTGCTAAAGAGAGAATGGGGTGTGGGGTTTGGTGAGCCCACAGGTGTTAAATAAGTCTACTGATAAAGAATAACAACTTTCAAAAAGGTTTATGTATTTTAAATAAGGCAATGATTTATAAATGTCATTAATTCTTATAAATATTGAGTTTAGTCAATAAAAATTGGGATATCAAAATAAACAATACAAATGTCAGTCAATAAAAATTGGGATATCACGATAAACAATACAAGTGTGTTGATATATTACACAAACTACTCTGAGTAAATTTGAAGGCAGGAGAGACACTTCAAAATTCTCTCTGAATGTGTGATTGTGATGCTGTCCACAATACTGGTTTGGTTTACCTAGATTGTTGTACTTCTGCTTCTATGTTTTAGCCTCTTACCGCAACCATGGCACCAATCTTTCCCTGCAGGAGGGTGACATTCAACTGTAGTCACTTCCCCAACTTTCCTTTGTAGAATATTTTCCATTGACTGAACAGTTTGATGTGATTACTCTCTTCCATTACAACTTCTTTCTGCTAGCTGCTATTTTACTATAACATCCATGATGTCAGGACTAATAGGTAACTTCAAGGCTTAGAAGTTACTTCTGTCTGTTCTTTTACTGTATTTGGAACAGATCCCCTAGCTATTTTGGATAATGTGGTTACATACCTTGTTGCAGACTTGACCACCATCACATCCTGATGGTCACTACGTCAAGCTATGTTAATTCCATCTTCTCTAATACCCACATCACTGATCTGAATCATACTCTGTAACACGATACTCACATTCACTTTCACTCCTTGAGTTGGATTCTTCATGTAAATTTTCATTGAGAACTATTTATAAAGATGAGTCACATATTCTTTTAGACATTTCTAAGTCTGGACATGAACAGTGGAGAACTGCACTAAGTCACTGGAAGTATACAAGATAAATAACAGCCGACTGTCAGCAACAATCATCTCCTCCGAAAATAAACGGATTGTAGAGAATATCAAGCATGCTAATCAACAAGAAAAAAACTTGCCTTGTTGTTGACAGACGACTGTCTGTCTTTGTCCATATTTTTTATAAAACTGTAATTTATTTGATGTCGCTAGATTAGCAATTTGTTAAAACTAGAACCCCACTCTTTTCGAGGCATGAGGAATAGCATTTTATTATTTCATGTTTTAAAATATTAGTTTCTGAAATGTTGGTTAATATTGTTAGGATTTTGTTATTTTAATAATTTATTATTGTGGTTATGATTGTCGCAATAAGTACAGCTTCTCCGCTACGCCACCGTCCTTGTGAAAATGTATACTTGTTTTACTTTTAAGTGGATGTGTGAGAATGTAATGGCTGTCTGAATGTGGGTAGTGATAGCTCGTTTTGCATGGTTTTCTCTGGCTCAGAGTCGATGGTTAGTCATTAAAAACTCCTGCTGCTCATGTGACCAAAGAGGCTTCTACACCCTTTGGTTACAAGCCCGTTGACGAGCCCTCCCAGGGCGAGTCTCGCGATCTTCTCTCCCCACCACCACTGTTTCCTTGGGTTTCCCAGTTTCCAGTAGCTTTGTGCTCGGATCGTGGTGAGGTAAGGTTGGTTCTGCTCTTGTGTCTGCAGAGATGTGAGCAATTCGTTGTCTAGCATGTTTAACTTAGACTCTTGAACTTATATTCATTTTTCGGAATATTTTTTCCGATAGTGCACGGAAATCTGTTCTAGTTTTTCAATCCAGTGATTTCCAGCAGATAAACGGGGTGTATGTGTTACTAGTTGCAATTTGATAACGACCTGGTATGTTCAAACCTTTTGTGATTATGTGGCGGTGTACGAACTCCGTGTAAATACTGTCTAGCTTTGTGGGGCCCGATTTCTAACAGACGATATGTTCATTTTTGTACAGTGCATGTAAAATTCATTCTTATCAGTTCCTTCCGTGAGTGATATGTGTTCCACGTGGTTGTTTCTTAGAACAAAGCCTTCAACTTGCACTTTGCTAGTTCCAGGCCCATCAAGTAAGTAACTATGCGTGTATCCTTTTGATTTCCACTAACATTTCGCCCCCGCCTATTTTAATTTTGTTGTTTCTTCTCCGAACTTGTAGTATGCTCTCAGTCTTTGTCAGTAACTCTCTCCGAGCCTTGTACAACCGCCTTCAATAGCTTGCTTATGAAATTCTACGTATATCTAAGGGTTGCATGCCGTAGTTTTTATTCTCATTTTTCCGTGTTTGTAATTATTGCACTTTTCTGGATTTTGAGACTGGACTTCTTCCGTCTCTGTAGACGCTCCCAATGGCATGTTGCTATATTCTAATAGCTTCTTCGTGAAATTATACGCAGTTCTAGGGGTTGCATGCCGTAGTTAATTTTCTTTGTTTTTCGGAAATTGAATTTATACATTTTTTATCGGGTTTCAGAACCACATGGGTCCGAACTCCAACTTCAAGGGTTTGCAGCTAGTCACGTCAATTCACGCCACTTCTTCTAAAACCAGTGCCTAGATAGTTTACTCTCAGATTGCAACTTAAGAGTCAGCCGTGATTTTGTGTAATGAATCCGATTTTTAACCAGTACAGATACTACTAACTTCATAGTAGGTGGTATAAAGAACTCACTCAAAGAAAGTTTCCTTTTTTGGGAATAATCCAAAGTACTATAGCTTTAGAAGAAATTTGACATATGGAAACCACATGAGCATATTTTCTAGTAATATTGATGGAGTTTAAAATTTGATTTCACAAACCAGAAGGACAACAAAAGGGAAATAATGATGGTTCTAGATATCTGAGGCCCTTACAGTACATCACGCAGCTAAAATAAATAACTACATAACGTACAAAGAAATTGAGGGAATTTTTTGTATAAAGAAAACCAAAGATAAATGAGGATAGTACTAACAGCTAGCCAACTTAGCTCTGGCAAGATTCTGTTTTGAACTATGAGAGTACATCAGACATCAGGATTTCAAATCTGCTGGCCAGGGATGCAAGATAGGTATGGAAAAGGGATTTTTTGGGGGGATGCAGTACCCTTAATTCTTAGCAACCAGTAAGGGGTAAACAAAAGCATATATCAATTTCTACATGTGTTGATGCATACAATTCAGCTCCAGATAAAATTAAAATTTTTGAAACAAAGTTCATTGTGTCACTCCCAATAAAACTATGCCTTTAGTGGTATACGCTGCATTATTTATTATATATTAAATCAGTAAGATGCTTGCAAATGACTGCAAATGACTTTTAATATGTTGTGCTGCTACCTCGAAAACATCCAAGCTACTGAACTCCTATCAGCATGTAAGGAATCTTCTTCCATGGGCATGAGTGGTGGCAGTTCAGTAGTGTGTAGTGTGTAGTATGAACTTGTTGACGTAGCTACAAAACTTTGAGATGGCTCATTTCCCAAACACAACCAATCCATAGTTGTCATGTGTGATTCACATGCATTGTCGTGTTGTCACTAAGCACTGAGTTTCCAATATTTTCCTCATGCTTCTAGAAAAAGCAAACTTTTAGTGTTTGTTTGTCAAACTGTTCCACATACTCTATCCATATTGAGGCAATCTGTCTAGTAAATGCAGCGCACGTTCTTCGTGCCAAGTCTTAAGGACAGAGAACCTAATCCAATAAACAATATCTCAGACTAATAATACTGAAAAATGTCTGTTTCTGATTCCACATCTTGTTCAAATGTGGTCATTCGCTTTAGCATCATTTGAGGAGTACTCAATCTGTTCCAATTTTTATCCCTCCATTTCCAATCTCTTTGCCCAACTATACTGTGATAGCAGCGAAATGTATATGGTGTAACTGGTATTCCCACTAGTTGTATACACAACATCATTTTTTGCCGAATGTTACAAATATTTTACAGAAAAAATACTTTTCATAATGGCAATAGTGTACATTTTACTCATATCCTACAAGAAAATATAAGCATGTAATTGGTAACATAAAATGAAAATATAATTTCAAAGAAAACTGCTGATTATTACTCTATTTACCTCCAAAATTTCCTGTTTCTCATTAACAGAGAATATATTTGGAATTTCACCAGAATCCAAAAGAAGTTCTATGTCTTCTAGAAATATTTCCTCTTTAATTTGTGCTTCAGTAATTAAAAAAGCAGTCTCCAAATTTCTGCCCCCACAATTTTTTAGTAGATTCCTTAGGTCATCTCTCCACTGATTTAGATCTAATAAAGTGAAATACGTATTGTTAGCAAGTAAAATGACTTATGTTTCTACAAGTTCAACAACTGTAAATTATTTAAAATTTGCAAAGACCCAAACTGATATAGTTTATTTGACAATATACCTTTATAGTGTAAGGCAGAACTCTACAGACAAACTGAGATGTTGATAAATGCGATTGCGTTATTGATATGACTAACTTTGGCATCCAGTGATACACTATATACTAATTTGTCCCACAAATAATTCTTTGACATGAATGCACTGAGAATACTGGAACATATGTTGAAAAATATTTCCTTAGACTCTCCACATCATTGCCAGATTTTCGTCAACACCACAAACCATACGTTCTACCTACCCATATCTATAATTCCAATGTCAGCTCTCTACCCTCATCTTTCATTCACTCTCCACCATCATTTTGTACCATCCATCCTCTTGCAGCTGGCCTTCATGTAGAACCAATATCAGCTCCAATGTCAGCCAAACTTTCAGGAAACATTCCTCACACACAAAGAAAGAAAATATGCTTTGTGGAATGTGTCCAGAAACGCTTAATTTCCATGTTAGAACTCATTTTAGAATTTCTCTTTAAATGTAAATTGAAATAATTCTTGCAGAAAATTGTCAAAATAAACAATTGTTTCGTTAGTGTGTACTGTACTTCCTCGATTCACCGCCAGTTGGCCCAATAGAATGAAGGTAATGTTGACTTCAGTGCTTGTGTTGACATGCGACTCATTGCTCTACGATACTAGCATCAAGCACATCAGTACATAGCATCAACTGGTTAGTGTTCATCACGAATGTGGTTTTGCAGTATCGAGACAGATTTCCAGAAGGAAGGTGTCCTGACAGAATGACGTTCGAAGCAATTGATCGGCGTCTCAGGGAGCATGGAACATTGAAGCCTATGACTCGCGACTGGGGAAGACCTAGAACGACGAAGACACCTGAAATGGACGAGGCAATTCTTCGTACAGTTGACGATAACCGTAATGTCAGCGTCAGAGAAGTTGCTGCTGTACAAGATAACGTTGACCACATCACTGTATGGAGAGTGCTACGGGAGAACCAGTTGTTTCTGTACTATGTACAGCGTGTGCAGGCACTATCAGCAGCTTTTTGGCCTCCACGAGTACACTTCTGCAAATGGTTCATCCAGCAATGTGTCACTCCTCATTTCAGTGCAAATGTTCTATTTACGCATGAAGCTTCATTCCAACATGATCAAATTGTAAATTTTCACAATCAGCATGTGTAGGCTGAAGAGAATCCGCACGCAATTGTGCAATCACCTCATCAACACAGATTTTCTGTGCACGTTTGGGCAGGAATTTTTGGTGACGTCTTGATTGGGCCTCATGTTCTTCCACCTACACTCTTTGTGCAAAGTATTGTGCACGAGAATAATCATGCAAACAAGGGGAAGACAATATCATGAAATTCCTGTGGAGAATAAGTATCGATGAATTATATACATAGCATAAATAGCCGGCCGCGGTGGCCGAGGGGACTGAGGCGCTCCAGTCACGGTCTGCACGGCCACTACGGTCGGGGGTTCGAATCCCCCCTCGGGAATGGATATTTGTGCCGTCCTAGTTCGTAAGTAGTTCATAAGTAGTTTGTAAGTTTAGGGACTGATGACCCCATAGTTAAGTCCCATAGACTATACAAACATTTGAACATTTTGAACATAGCATAAATACATGAAAAGGTTTTAAGTAGAGCCATTGTTATAATTAGATGGTGTGCTAAATTAAGTAAACTGAAAAAAATTGTTACAGATTTTTCAAGGGGAGGAGAGAAATGCACAGCAGATCGGACTAATTTTGAACACTGTGTCCACATGTGGACTAGCACGTCAACAATGGAGTCGTGTGGTGTAAAAGAGTAAGCTATGAGCAGAGCAACAGAAGCAGCAAGCTCAGCAGGACAGTGAATTGTGAATTGAGACAGAAACAGAGATAGGTGAACCTCTGTACTCTTAAACAACAAGCCCATATTATTTTACAACTTCACTTATGGCAGGTATATCAGGAGGAATAATGAACCTTAAGAAATAATCATATGTAACAGTGGGAGAAAGTGCTGATGACCAGAAATAAAGGAGGGTGGTTTGTATATAGTGAATGACACCTAATAGCAGACCTCATTCCATACCATAATAAGAAAAACTGATTATTCCGCTTGTCTGGTACATCTTCACAACACTATGGGTTGAAAATGATATCATTTTATGAGCTTCCAGAAGCACATTTTGAGATCAGAATGATAACCAGTATGGATGATTTGCTCAGCACACAGGTGTCACAATGCCTGAGATGGGGCACAAGCACTGCCTCACCAAAGGGTGGGTCAGGATCAGTTTAATTCATTACGAAATGCTGGTTGATTGGCAGTAACATCAGTTAGATTCTTGACATCAGTGAACTTCTCAACACACTGTTGGAAGATGATTGATTGGTTTCGGATTCAAGGGACCAGACTAGACTGGTCATCGGTCCCAGATGGACAGGGGAAGGGACTACGCAATCCTACCACTTCTTCAAAGACTAGACAATAGACCAAGATAGCAGAAAGGAATGAACCTAGTAGAGGACAGATAACTCCATTTGAATTGTGCAATGACTCAATAAACATGTATTTCTATTATCTTTTGTTATCTCATCTATCGATACATCCAGAAATCCATAGCTATCTTGAATAAACTAAGGTTACCAGGTAAGAGTGTTGGTCACAATATTCCATACATATAGATCTGAAAATTGCGATGAAAAATGTGGGGTGAGTGCAACAGATTATTAATGCATAATTATTTCAATCCTAACAATTATCTACTGAATGTACTCTACAGTTTTTACAACTCCAAAAACCAACAATTAAACAGTTCCTGAATTATCTTTATGGGGTCATCATAGATACATATCTCACATGTGAACATACTTCATTATTGTGATGATAACAGTGCTACTTGTGACCAAAAAATATTTCCCTCAGTGAAAATAATTGAATTTAAATTGTCATTTATCTTACTATGATTAAATTTGTTGTAAACTTAAGCAAATAAATAATAAATACGTTTGCTTTTGTTTTGTGTGTTTTTTCTCCCTGCCCTCTATCTCCTGTATGTATCACATTCCTACCATAAATGATACTAATTTGTTAACTTATAAAACACAACATTAACACTGAATTTACACTTGCCATAAGTTTCAGTTATATCAGGTTGAAAGATATGACATCCTGCCAAAGCTGCAGCAAGTCTTGCAAGTGATTGTCTTCCTGAACCTCCAACACCAATTAGAAAACTGTGGGAGAAAGGGGTAATAAGAACCCTGCAAATTCGGGAAATGTGTTCCAGTGCAAACCTGAAAGTAAAATAAGACATTGTGAGTTTTCTGACATCTCAAATGATATACAGACTACCATTCACAGGAAACAAATATAATCTGATGACCTTTCATTTCTGACTTTTTTTAACTTCAGGAAACATATTTTATATGAACTATGATATAGGCCGGTAAACAGCACATAAAATAAGTATACACAATTGAAACAACATATTTGAATACAGACAGAATTTATTCACATAATGCAAGCTGTGTGCAACACAAAACAGTGATAGTTTTATGATACAGTCATAGATTCAGAACATGTTTCCTTAAATCCACAGTTTAGTGTGACAAGCCAGGCTGTGAGAATATAATTGTCAGATACTATTCCGATTTTTTGGGATCCAATACCAACTTTTAGTATTGTGTAATGTAAATTACTTCGTTTCATTATGAAAGTAACAGCAAAGAGACAGTAGACATTTCCTACTGAATTATTTTTCCAACTCTAATGCTATAATCATGAATAGTTATAAAATAATATAATGCATACGAAAATTTAGTTTCTCAAAGTTTCTATATGATTAGAGATGAAGAATTTATATATTTACCACTCAGGTATCTCTTATTGTAAAACTACCTGTGTAATTTAATTGTACTTGAAGTGTAAATGCTGTATAAATGCTGTGTAAACGATAGTAATGAAATGCTTCACTTAACGTCCATGTAAATCAAAATTATTATAATCATATTGATTAAAGAAAAAAATCATTAATTTCTGTATGTGAATACAACTGTAATTATTATTTCACAAGTATCACTATATTTTATTTCATTGAAATACCTGTTTGGTTTTCTAAAACTTCATCCATTGTAACTCTAATTTTAATATATAACAATTTCAGAGAAGATAATGTAACACCATCATTTTCGATATAATGTAAATAGGTGGCACCTGCATTCATCACCAATTAGAATTTCTGATTACGTTTTTGAGTGAGATTTTGGGTGTTGAAATAAATATTGTTCCATTCACCATAGTGACATCTGGTGTCTGTGTAAGTTATTAAGCAAATACAGAATCTACACACACTGATTTTTAAAAAATCAAGTAATTTCACCCAAGAATAATCAAATATCATCAACTAAAATCAAATGATTAATTCTGTTCACTATTGTTACATAATTATGTTTTGCTGTTCGCATTTAACTCTATGTGATACATACCTGAAAAATATTCTTCATTAGTGATATTTAGATTTTATTTCAAGTTATTTATTTAGTTTCAGCACTAATAGGATGTTACACAAAATTCAAAGATAACACTAATAATCTTCTTTTATCTAGTAGAAATAGTATTGTCCTGAAATATCTTTCTACTGAAATTTTTACACTCTAGCTTAGAGGAATTTGTTTAGGTTTCTCCATATGTACTCACATATCCCTAAATTGGCATAGCCTTCATTGAAAAGTTGATTACTTATGTGGTTGTGCTGTCGAAGTGGTCCCCTTCATTAGTTTTAGTGAATATGTGAATCTATTGTTTCGAGGTTGCAATTGAACTGAACACACAATACATTCAGATCAAGAAAGAGATACACCTTTTCTGCATGTTAATTTTTTTCCTCTTTTCTCTTCCTTTTTGGAATAAAGTGTGACCATTTAATGTGCATTTCCTTTTTTTTTGTGGGTAATAATGCGCAAGTATATAATAATGTCATTTAATGTGAAGTAGGAATATTGTAAGAGTTCACCATCAAATATCTGTTCAGGAACACAGGATTACTTATCGACTGTGTTAATACATTTGTTAACAATATAAAGCAGATATTTTGCAACTCACTGCAAAGATGATCATTCACCTGCTACAGGAACATAAAAAAGACACTCATAACACAGAACCTGAAGCTTTCACTGTTACCCTTCTTCAGAAGGAAACACACAGTCTCATTCATACAATCTCACAGGTACACTTCACAGATTCACAACCATCATCTCTGTCTGTTGCATTCTGAGTCATGATCTGCAATGAGGGGATAGAAGGGGCGGAGGGGAGGGGGACAGGAAGGTTACAAGGTGATTGTGGATATGTATACAGCATGGCCTTATGAAGCATGTAAGTACTAAATGGGCAGAAAGAGTTGCAGCTTAGGAATGGAGTATTAAATTACAACCTGGACGTTCCATTCTTAGAATACATTTATTAACTTTTTTGTGAACAATATGTGTTAATTGAAGAATAAGTGTGGAATTTACAACAATTAAATTATTGTAGATATATTTCTATACTGACTATATATTCATGTGTGGAGCTCAGATTGGTGTGTGTGTGTGTGTGTGTGTTTATCACAATATTTTGACTTATAATTTATTAATTGGTCATTAATTTTCAAATTATATAGTATTATTGTTTGTAAAACTAAAAAAATTATCTGCAAAAGTTACATAGCGGTATATACTTAGTGTAAAGTAAGCGATATATATGTTAATTGATTAAGGTAAGATGTAGAGCTGTGGCCTTTACCATCCAAAGGATAAATTGTATGCCATATAACCAATCCAGGATAGTTATGACAGTTATAGAATCAGAGTCCAAGAATACTTTATCTATAAAGCTATTAGAATATTATGATACCAATTAGATTTCCACGCTCATGAACCACATGCATTGATAAAGTGGGGTGGCTTGCATGCCTTAACGATACAGATAGCCGCTCTGTAGGTCCAGCCACACCAGAAGCCAGACAAATGTGTAATTTCTGAAGAGGGGTGGCGGCCTTTTCAGTAGTTACAGGGGCAACAATCTGGATGACTGAATGAACTCGTCTTCCAACATTACCTAATGTGGCATTGCCATGCAGTAAGTGTGAATGGCTGAAAGCCATGGCAAAATACAGTAATTACGTTTATCAAAGACATGCAGCTGTACTGTATGAACATATGATGACAGCGTCTGCTTAGCTAAAATTTTCCGGAGGTAAATTAGTCCTCCATTTGACTCTCTAGGTCAGGACTACCCCAGGGTACGTTGTCATCAAGAAAAACAAAACTGATATTTCATGGATCAGAGTGAGGAATGATCTACCTCTTAATTGGGTTTGGTAAGTTAGAAAATTTGTAAAGAGCAATGGATAGATTACTGTTAAACGTGCGCATTAGTGATGTTCAGTGGGAGGATAAACAGAATTTTTAGTCAGGTGAGTACAGTGTTATAAATACGAAATCAGTTGGTGGTAACACAGGCGTAGGTCTGATAATGAATAATAAAATAGGAATGTGCGTAAGTTACGATGAACAGCATAATGAACGCATTATCGTAGCAAAGATAGACATTTAGCCAACACCGAAACAGTAGTAGAAGTTTATGTGCCAACTAGCTCTGCCAATGACAGAAATATAAATTATTCGCACTCTTAAGGGAGAGAAAAACTTGATTGTGTTGGGGGACTGGAACTGGATTATTTGTATGTTTCGCTCTAGTAGATCCAAACTGAGGAGCCTCTTGGATGTAGAATTTTTCAGAACAAAATACACAATATATACTTACAAAATGAGAGCAGATATGTTGATGTACCTTCCACAGATCCCAAATGCCCTTGCTCTGGTGGATGTGGAATTGATCAGAAAAAAACAATATCTTAAGAAAATTTATATTTTAAAAGATATAAAACTTATTGCTAAGAAATTCATAAATGGAGTAGCAGTTGGCCACCAAAATACCCTTTGGACTCTTTTCAAATTGAACTTTACTGTGAGTTAAATTTTTAAGGCTGCTGGCATATTATTGAAAATGTGTATTGCTGATTAGAGGACTCCTTTCTGAGCCAGATAAGTGACTTTAAACCTTTGAGACAGTTTTTATTGTTTCTACTATTGATCCCACGGACTGAGCTAATTGGGAAGCAGTAGTTAGTGTCCCCAGCCCTCTGCAGGATGTTCTTGAACCACAAACGATTCGTATCACACATTTTTGGGCTCTGGAAACTTTTGCTTGGCCTGCTGAGTTGCCCCACAAAATAATCCAGTATCACATTATGGAGTAAAAGTACGCATAATATGCTAGCTTTTTTTATTTTTATGTCTCCTATGTCTGACAACATTGGTATAACTAACAGGGACTTCTTAAGGCGCTTCAGCAGTTTTGTGGTATGCTCCTCCCAGTAAAATTTACTATCAAGCTGTAGTCCGAAAAATATGCCACTGTTAACATCTCCTTGTTGTCATTCTTTACGTATATACTGGCATGAAATATTTTACAAGTCCTAAACTGCATATAGTTTGTTTTTTCAAACCTTAGGTAAAGCGAATTGGATAAACAACATTTATTAACGACTATGAAAATTTCATTAGGCGACCTTTCTAAGGCTATACTTAATTTATTATTTATTGCAATGTCTGTGTCATCTGCAAATAAAACAAACTTGGCATCTGGTGATGTTGCTGATGAAATGTTAATCATATATACAAGAAAAAGCAGTGGCCCTAAGATGGAACCTTGTGGGACTTCACATGTTAGGAGTTGCCAGTTGGATGAGGCCGAATTCTTCAGTATACGTCTCTTTCCTATTGACACCCTTTGTTTCCTGTTAGAGATACACAATTTGAATCTGAAGAAGTTACTATTACACAGTAGCATTCTAATTTGCTCAAAATGATGCTGTGATTTATACAGTCAAATGACTTTGACAGATATACGAGTGGTCTGTATTTATTATCTAATGAATGAAGTACATTCTCACTGTATGTGTGGATAGCCATCCACACAGACAGACATCCAAACTGTGATGTGGATAATATTTTATTAATGGTAAGACGTTTAAGAAAACGACTGCACTAAAAGAAAGTAGGACAGTTAATAGATGCAAATTTAGTACGTGAATGTGGGCTGGGAGAAAGGAATGAAAGAGGAGATCGCATGTTAGACTTTTGTGCAAAGCACAGTTTAATCATGAGAGAAGCTTGGTTCAATCATCATGAGAGAAGGTTGTATATGTGGAAGAGACCTGGAGAACTGGAAGGTACCAGATTGACTTTATGATGATAAGGCAAAGGTTTAGAAACCAGGTTTGAAACTGTTAGACAACAAAGGCAGATAAAGACTCTGACATAATATATTGGTTATGAGCAGCAGGTTACAACTTAAGAGTCTGCAAAAAGGTAGAAAATTATGGAGATGGAACGTAGGGAAATTGAAGGAAACAGAAGTGCTTCAGGATTTCAGAGGGAGTAGTAGGCAAGGATTGGGTGAAAGGGAGAAAGTAATACAGTAGAAGAGGAATGGGTAGCTCTGAGTAATAGAGTATCATATAGGCCACAGAGGCTGCAGAGGATCATATAGGCAGAAGGACAAGGCCTAACAGAAATCCCCAGATGACATAGGATATACGGAACTTAATAGATGAAAGAAAAGTTTTTTAAAAATGCAGTAAGTGAAGCAGGCAAAAGGGGGTGCAGACAGCTGAAAAATGAGACAGATTAGAATAGATTAGATTAGATTAATACTTGTTCCTTAGATCATGTATACGACATTTCGTAATGATGTGGAACGTGTCAGTTTACTAAATTTTGTCTATACTTGACAATCTATATTTTAAGAATTTTTTGTAAATTTTTTTTTATTTTTTTTATTTTTTTAATATATTTTTTATGTTTTATATAAAAATTCATCTACATTGTAGAAGGAGTTGCCATTCAGAAATTCCTTTAATTTCTTTTTAAATACTAGTTGGCTATCTGTCAGACTTTTGATGCTACTTGGTAAGTGACCAAAGACTTTTGTGGCAGCATAATTCACCCCTTTTTGAGCCAAAGTTAGATTTAACCTTGAATAGTGAATATCATCCTTTCTCCTAGTGTCGTAGCTATGCACACTGCTATTACTTTTGAATTGAGTCGGATTGTTAATAACAAATTTCATGAGTGAATATATATATTGTGAAGCTACAGTGAGTATCCCTAGATCCCTAAATAAATGTCTGCAGGATGCTCTTGGGTGGGCTCCAGCAATTATTCTGATTACACGCTTTTGTGCAATGAATACTTTTTTACTCAATGTTGAATTGCCCCAGAATATGATCCCATATGAAAGCAGTGAATGAAAATAGGCGTAGTAAGCTAATTTACTGAGATTTATATCACCAAATTTTGCAATGACTCTGATAGCATAAGTAGCTGAACTCAAACGTTTTAGGAGATCTTCAATGTGTTTCTTCCAATTCAGTCCCTCGTCAATGCAAACACCTAAAAATTTTGAATATTCTACCTTAGCTACAGAGTCTAAATTTATTAATGGTGTCATGCCATTTACTGTATGAAACTGTATATACTGGGTTTTATCAAAGTTTAATGAGAGTCCATTTATAGAGAACCACTTAATGACATTCTGGAAGATATCATTTACAATTTCATCAGTTAATTCCTGTTTGTCAGGTGTGATAGCTATACTTGTATCATCAGCAAAAAGTACTAGCTTAGAATCTTCATGTATGTAGAATGGCAAGTCATTAATATATATTAAGAACAGCAAAGGACCCAAGACCGAACCTTGTGGGACCCCATTTTTTTATAACTCCCTAGTTAGAAGAATTAATTGTCTCATCTACATCATGTGAACTGCTTATTTCAACTTTCTGCACTCTTCCAGTTAAGTATGATTTAAACCATTTGTGCACTGTCCCACTCATACCACAATACTTAAGCTTATCTAGAAGAATCCCATGATTTACACAATCAAAAGCCTTTGAAAGATCACAAAAAATCCCTACTGGTGATGTCCGGTTATTCAAAGCATTTAATATTTCATCAGTGAAGGTGTATATAGCATTTTCAGTTGAAAAGCTTTTTTGAAAACCAAACTGACATTTTGTTAGAACTTTATTTATACTAATATGTGAAGCAACTCGAGAATACATAACTTTTTCAAAAATCTTTGATAAAGCTGTCAGAAGTGAGATGGGTCGGTAGTTGTTGACACGTATGTATCCCCTTTTTTATGCAAAGGTTTAACGATAGCATATTTCAGTCTATCTGGGAAAATACCCTGCTTTAATGAGCTATTACAAATATGACTGAGAATCCTACTTATCTCCTGGGAACAAGTTTTTAATACCCTGCTGGAAATGCCATCAATTCCATATGACCGTTTACTCTTGAGAGAGTTTATTATTTTCCTAATTTCTGAAGGTGAGGTGGGTGGAATTTCAATTGTATCAAATTGTGTGGGTATGGCCTCTTCCATTAATTGCCTTGCTCCTTCTAATGAACATTTAGATCCTATTTTCTCCACAACATTTAAAAAGTAATCATTAAAAATGTTTTCAACTTCTGACTTTTTGTTGATAAAGTTTTCATTTGTTTTGATGGTAATACGCTCTTCCTCTGCTCTTGGTTGCCCTGTCTCCCTTTTAATAATATTCCAAATTGTTTTAATTTTATTATCAGAGGAGCTAATCTCAGACATGATGCACATGCTTCTTGATTTTTTAATAACTTTTCTTAATGTAGCACAGTAGCTTTTATAATATTTTATTGTTTCTGGGTTATTACTCTTTCTTCCAGACAGATATAGTTCCCTTTTTCGGTTACACGATATTTTTATACCTTTAGTAAGCCATGGTTTTCTGCATGGTAGCTTAGAATTAAATTTTACTAATTTCTTGGGGAAACAGTTATCAAATACCCTTACAAATGTATCGTGAAATAAATTATATTTTAAATTAACATCAGGTTCCTTGTAAACCTCATCCCAGTCTAACTGCTGTAGACTTTCTTTGAAATTTTTAGTTGTTAAGTCATTAATCGAGCGCACTATTCTGGTGGACAGTTTCGAATTACTGAACGGAGCTATTTCATATACTGTTACTAGCTGTGCACCATGATCCGAAAGACCATTCTCAATGGGACAAGCATTTATGTTGTTAAACTTATCTTGGTCTATAAAAAAGTTATCTATCAATGTACTGCTGTCCTTTACTACCCGAGTAGGAAAATCAATAACGAATGTCAGATTGAATGAGCCAAGTAAGATTTCCAGGTCTTTCTTCCTATTACACTCTTTCAGTGAATCTACATTGAAATCACCACAAATAATAATTTGCTTCCCCCTATCTGACAGATAGCACAACAAGGCATCCAAGGGGACCTATATACTGTTACAATTATAAGATAATCATCATTAAGTTTAAGCTGGCAGGCACATGCTTCAATATGCTGCTCTACACAAAACTTTTTTGTTTCTAAATTTTTTACACTGTGATAGCTTTTGGCATATTTGGCAACTCCTCCTCTTATCTTATTATCTCTACTTACATTTGAGACTAATTTATATCCACTGAAATTCACATTTTCCAGACCGGTGACAATGTGATGCTCAGACAGACATAGTATATCTATTACATTATCAGTTTCTATAGCATCTAAACAAACTAAAAGCTCATCTATTTTATTCTTTAGTCCCCCAATATTCTGGTGAAAAATGCTAACATTATTTTTTACTTTACTTCTCTGAGAAATATTTGATTTTTCAACATTTTTAGCACCTGCCTGCCTGAGCTTCTCACTGGACACTGATCTTAGCCTAAAAAAGAAGTACCTTCATCAATTGCAGTGTCTCCCCTTAAGGACTTTGCTATCAACCCAGCTAGTTTCCCCTTCCCTTTCCTATTGAGATGTAGGCCATGTCTAGTGAAATCCCACCTATCAATAGCATCCACAGGAACCAAACCGATGTCCGACAGAGTGTCCGCCCTAAGCAGCTGATCAATCTCCATATTGACTCTCCTGACGGAGCGGTTCAATTGGGGTTGATCGTACCGCATGAAAGCAGGCAACAGTCCAACATTTGACTGGGTCGTTGCAGAAGCTATTTTAACCAGGTCACACTCAATATTGTAGCCCTGATCCCTATCAATGCTGTTTCCCACCCCACCCACTATAACAACATGATCCTGTTTTGTGAAACTCTTACACAAGGAACCTATATCCTCTACCACCTGGCTTAGACCTGCACTGGGCTTGAAAATGTTTGTGACCTGGTACCTGTCACCTAGTTTTTCCTGTAAAATCTGGCCCACACCTCTTCCATGACTACTTCCTAACAACAGAACTTTCCTCCTACTATCTACTTTTTTTGAAACCGTTGGTTTCCTTGTGAAAGTCTGTTGCTTCCTAACTGCACCTACTTCTAAAGGAGCCTCTTCCTCACTTGACTGTGGTAACAAGGCAAATCTATTGGTTGTGCCAATTGTGAAGCTGTCAGGAACTATACTCTCTCTGTGACCCCTGTTCCCTGCTACCACTTCCCACCCATGCTCACCCTTCTCCCCCCTTAACCTCGTAAGTTCCTCCCTAGCACTATCCAGTTCAGCCTGAAGGGCCCTAATCTTCCCTTCCTGTTCAGCTATTTTTCTGTCCCTTGAACACACTTTGCAAAACAAAGGAAGAGACTCGTTTGCTTCCCTCTTTCCCACACCGCTACATCCCCCCCCCCCCCAATGAAACCACTTGTTACAACAGCTGCATTGAAACCCAAAACGAAAAAACCTACAGACAGGAAATGCAGGCTGGCCAAGTGGGAGTTGCTAGATAAGAAATTCTAGACTGTATAGAAGGCAGTATTCTAGAAATGGAAGACAAGGTAGAGGAAGATGAGATAGGATATACGCTACTGCCAGAAGAATTTGACAGAGCACTGAAAGATGGTAGTCGGAACAAAGCCCCTAGAGTAGATGATATCCTCTCTGATCTGCTGGTATCGTTACGAGAGCGAGTTGTGAAGATTATTGTTCCACTTGATATGCAAGACGTATGAGGCAGGGGACATACTTCAAGAAGAATATAATTCCAATTTCTAGGAAAGCAAGTGCAGACAAACGTGAAAATTACGGAACTATGAATTTAATAAATCATGGTGTCAAAATAATAACACAAATGGAAAAATTGGTGGCATGCGACTCTTTGGAAGGTTGGTTTAGATTTAGGAGACGCAATATTCACATTACGACTTATGTCATAAGATAGGTTAAGGAAATGTAAACCTACACTTTTTGTATTTGTAGATCTGGAGAAAGCGTTTGATAATGTTGATTGGAATACACCCTTTCAAATTCTGAAGGTAGCAGCGGTAATACATAGGGAGTGAAGAGTTAAATTCAACTTGTACAAAAACCAGATAGCAGTTGTTAAGGTTGAAGGACATGATAGGTGGTTTGGAAGGGAATAAGACAGGGTTGTAACTTTCTCCACTGCATTTCAATCTATACATTGAACAATATGTGAAGGAATGCAAGAAGAAATATGAAGAAGGCATTTCAGGGAGAAGAAATAAAAACTTTGCAGTTTGCTGATGACATAGTCATTTTGTCAGAGACAACAAAGGAACTGGATGAGCAATTGAACAGAATGGACAGTGTCTTGAAAGAGGTATATAAGATGAAAATTAACAACAGTAAAACAAGGGCAATGGAATGGAATGTCAGAAAATTAGATGATGCTGAAGGAATTAGATTAGGTAATTGGACAGTAAAAGTTGTAGAGTTTTCTTATTTTGGTAGAAAAATAACTTGTGATGGCCACAGTCAATGAGATATAAAATGCAAAATGGTATGGGAAGAAAACGTTTTTGAACAATGAAGAAGCAAAATTTATGGACTTCCAATGTAATTTTAAAGGTAAAGGAAGATTTTTCTGCACTGTAGCATTGTATTGTAGTGAAAGGTGGATGATAAGCAGTTCATACAAAAAGATGATTTAATATAACTTAATATAAACAACGTAATATAAAGAGAGGATTGGGATTTTTAGTTATTTGAAATATGGTCTTAAAGATTCTTTATGTTTAACTCCACAGATGATTCTGATTGCATGATTTTACCAGATGAAAACTTGTTTACCTTCAGGGCGGTTTCCCCATAGTAAAACACCGTAAGTCATGTCATTCTAGTTTATCAACTTTAGCTGTCCTCTGAAATTATTAAGATTCTCCTCGTTGAGAAACCTAATATACTTCATTTCTTTGGTGTTGGATAAAGGTGTTTGATCTTTTAGTTTTAAGCAGATGCCCTTATTATGGTCTGATAAAAATGTATATTGAATAATCCTAGTTCATACCGATTAGTCACATTACATTATCAAGACGTGCAGTTTGTTTTCTCATAAATACAGTAGAAATCATGTGATCTTAACATATTGATTAGATTTATTTGTTTAGGTGTCCTTTATCTTATGGCAATATTTATTTCACCAAAATTTAAAATTCTATGTTCACACTAAGGCTTGCACGAATATTTCAATATTAACATCAGTTACACAGTACATGGAAACAGTTATAAATTTTTTTATGAGAATTAATATTGTGGCTGTTTCGAAAACTTCATCTTTACAGTAATCCTCTACACTAATAATGCTCCCCCATAGTATTGTGTTTGGCTGCGTGCTTTGCATCTCTGGCTTCGTGTTGATCGGTAGTCATTGCCAACTTCTGCTTTTGATGCTATCAAAGAGGTTCCTCCACCCTTTGGTTACTAGTTAGGTTGGCAATGACCAGTACCGAGCCTCAGCAGGACGCATGAGTCTAGGTATCCCCACCACCTGGGTTTCCTCAGGTTTTAACCGATTTCCGGCCCTGGCGGCGACTCGCTGGCCGTCTCGTCACTCTGTGGCTGTGCTTTGAACTGGTAAGACGTTCTGATTTTCTTTCCTGTCTTAGGATGATAGCGATTCGTTGTCTTGGTTGTTCAAGTTAGACTTCAGAACTTAGATTCATTTTTCAGAGTAAGTTTCTCCGATCATGTATGGAAATGTACTCAATTTCATTTCTATGATTTTGCGAAGGTAAACGCGGTGAATATGTAACTAATTCGGTTTGATAACAGCTGAGAATTGGTAACCTTTATGAGACTAGCTGGTGGTGTATGAACTCTGTTTAATTTCTTCTAGCTTTGTGGGATGCGACTAATATGTGGGAATATTTGGATTCTGCGCAGTGCTTGTGAAATATTCCTTTCCGTTTTCTCCTTCCGCGAGTGACATGTACTCCACGTGGTGTGTTCTTAGAACAAAGCCTTCAGCTACCCCTGTTTCTGTTTCTATGCCCTTCAGCCAAGAAATTATGCATGTATCGTTCTGATTTTCATTAGTACATCGCGATATCCTCTCCGTCTATTTTAAACTGCTGTTTCGTTTCCAAACTTGTACCTTGCATTCCGACTCCGTCAGTAAATTCTCTTCTAGCCTTGTACGACCCCCTTTATTAGCTTGCTTATGAAATACTACGTATTTTTAGGGGCTGCATGTAGTATTTCTTAGTTGATTTACTCTGACTTTAAATCTATTCCAATTTTCTGATTTTTGAAGACTGGACTGTGTCCATCAGTGTTAACCCTTGCAGTCGCGTCTAACTGTATTTATTTAGCTTCCTTATGATATCCTACGCATTTCTAAGGGTTACAGGCCGTAAATATATTTTTTTTATTTTTTAGAAATTGAATTTTTGTATTTTTACAGGTTTTCGGACCCATGTGGCCCTGAACTCGAACTTCACGGATTTATAGCTAGTCACTTGAGTTCTCGCCACTGCTCAAATACCAGTGCCTGGCACTTCGCCTTCAGTGCGGTGCGAATATGTAATGTAGCAGAAACGTGCCGTGTGTCTCAGTAAGTCTGCATGCTCAAGGTTTGATTTAAATGGACATTAATCTCGCTATTATCGCGTACCATCCCAAGTAAAGAAATACAGACCCGAGCCTTGTGTTGTGTGATACATCCTGGTTCGCTGAATTTCGCCTACGATAGCGGCGCCTGCTTCTGCTTCGTATCAGCACGCTAAGTAGCGTGAATTTCGCTTTGCTTCTCGCGTGTGAGTGGATGAATGCTTTTTGATTGTAAATCCCTCCCCCGACGATGTTCAGTTCAGATTACTTTAAGTTAACATTCAATGGAATGCATTTTTATTGTGAAACAAAATTGGTTCCCTCATTTGCTCATGTTTGGACAGATTAAATAAGTTATTATCCTACTTATGAATATTTGTTAATGAATACCTTCCCAGTTTATTTAATGTTGTTTTTCACCAGTGCTGAGAACAAATAGAGATGCATATTATCATATTTTTAATTCCGTTGCGCTATAAATGTTCTCACAGCCATCTTCATGAAATTGTTTAGTTCAGGGTGGCTTGTATATTAATGATTGTGTGTAATTCTCGTGATCTACGATTTATGTTGGCCACCGTCTCTTTGTCTTCCTGCTCCTAAAGTAAATTTTGAGTCAGTTCTAAATTCTGGGCGAGGGAGCAAGATTCTGTTGCAGCAAGTAGTTAGTAGTTCACACGAATCCTTCAGCTGGTTTTTTATGGCCGAAATTATATGTTTAAAGTAAGCTTTTAACTGGCTCCTTTCGGCTAGAATTAATTTTACAATTAACGGTGGTCTTGCATGGAACATAGAATTGTAGTTGTACTTGACACATGACAGTAAGTAAAACCGGACCAGCAGGCAAGTACGGTCGCCCAAGCCTTGGTTAATAACTGGATAATGAAATTTGGCGTACCTGAGGCCATTATTACGGATCAAGGAACCCAGTTCATGTCAGAATTAATGAAACAGTTGTGTCATTTATTGAAAATACGTAAATTACGCACAACTCCTTTACATCCTCAGGCAAACGGACGCAAGGAAAGAGTTCACCGGACAATTGGCAAGATTCTAAGCTATTATGTCAATGAACAACAATCAAATTGGGACACATATTTACCATTTCTCGTCTCGAGTTACAACGCCAAAACTCATGAATCTACTGGAATTTCACCTTATGAAGCAGTCTTCGGTCGTCGGATGCCATCTCCTTTTGATGTAATGAAGCACAAAAATGGAAAAAAAAAATAGGAGAAACAGTGAAAGATTTCGCCCGAAGAATGAAAGATGTATGGAAAAAAGTGCAAAATTCAAATACTAGAGCGTTGGAACGAGAGGAACGATTAAATAATACACACGTCAAGTATCCTAACTACAATGTTGGGCAGTGGGTTATGCTATCCACCCCGTATATAGCTAAGGGGAAAACGAAAAAATTCGTAACAAATTACAAGGGTCCTTATCAGATTATTGAGATAACATCACCGGTCAACGTTAAACTGCAGTTGCCCACCCGAACAACTGTTGTGCATACAAGTAGGTTAAAACCTTTTAAGGGCGCGCCACAGGTAATACTGCCAATATTGGGTTCAGCTTTTCAGAAGGGAGGAGGTCTATCGAAGACGAAACCAAAAGGGCAGCCGACCCCAGAAACGAGTACATCAACATATAATCTTCGACCACGGGGACCCCATACATAATTGAAATGCAGTGCAAAGTGGATAAAATACGAATGTAAATAATTCGAAATAGTAATGATTTTGTGTATCAGGGGATAGTGTAGAAACAGGTACGTTATGTAGATACTAGCGTGTTCCTTTTGTTAGGTCCTTAACCATATTTTTTTCCGAGCAGATAGGAAGTCACTGGTTGTATGCAGTCAGTCAGCCGGCTAATATTTTTGCGCAGTGTTATGACAATGGTGTCGCTACGTTATTACGACATTTTGTACTTCGTGATAGTGGGTTAATAATTAACGGCTCGTTCTGTTTCATCTCTGGCATAAATTTTCATTTACCGGCAACAATCACCGGTACAACAAGTGTCAATTCATCCTTCCCTCTAATTTATTGGCCAGAAACTCCCATGCAAGTATTTCCTAGTCAGAACTTATCATACCTCAATGAATCCCTTGACAGTTCCCTTTTGAAATCACTGGATGTTTTTATAAACTCACAACAGGGTAAAATTGATGCTAATGTAATGATGCAACATATTTTAAAGTTGAAAGGAGAACATAAAACTAAAACTATAATTCTTGGAACTGGTATATCTGGAACCTTTGTGTTGGTGCTTCTGATTTCTGCAATTTTCTGTTATTTACGACGATGTTCGAACAGTAACATGTCAATCCATCAAATTCCGGTAAACTGGAATTCAAATTCTTATGTTAAGCATAAGCATAATTATTTGTTAGGGTAGTGCATTCCTTGTTAAAATACTAGAGTGATATCAGCTTGTACAGTACAATAGCGGATAAAATACTTGTATATCGTATATTTGAAAGAATGTATGTGGATACGTAATGTTTTGACTAAGAATTTCTGTATTTTTACTGTAATAATAGTTCGGTCTCATGAGGTGTTGTCATAAGTTTAGTGAGCTATGTGATATATGTTACAAAATGAAGACTAAGTAAGAAGTGATGCATTCAAATTGAAGTGACGTCTGTGTAATGATTCAATTATTTATTGTTTCCGTTGTAGTGTGATAGTGATAACAGTGTAACGTGATTGTGTGTGTATTTCAATACTAAATTCGAGGACGAATTTCGCCGAAGGGAGGAGGAATGTAAGGGTAATTAGTGATTATAAGTGTTCTCGTAATGAAAACAGAATAACCTATTAAAGTGGAAATGTAAAGTCTAACGCAAAGTGTAAAGCAGGGAAGCGGCCAGCAGCAGGCGCCTGGAGTCTCGAATCGCTGGAACAGCAGATCACCGTGCAGCACATTCCGACGGCGTCGCGCGGCCACGGCTCACGTGTTCGAGAAATCGCGAAGTTGACGAATTAGCTCAAGCGGTCATCGGCCAGCCATCTCACGAGCAGTAAGAATAGCGAAACGTGACCAAGAAGAATGCATAACGTCAACAGTTTGAAACCGTCACAAGGCCAGTACAGTTACCTCTCCAGGGAAACGTGACTAACATGTCAGCAATCCATCGCTGCACGAGTTTAAGGCTCCCACACGTGACAAGGTTACACATTTTGGCAGTTTTGGAAGAACGTGACTAGAAGGCAGTGACCGACTAGCGACTCTCCACGTGAGCGAACATTCTGGAAACTTCTCCACGTGACAGAGACCTACTTGAACCAATAAATACCTGGACAATTGGAGCAGAGGGTGATTCTTTCGTTGCTTCAGCACGAGTGAAGTTCGGCACCATTCCGGCCGATTACGCAACCGACATCGGAGAAGAATGGACTAGGCGAGCAGTCGCGAGAACGGAAGAAGAATTAAAGAAGACTTACCGGGCACCCAGGCAGCTGAGAGGACGATGGGACTGCGGCCTCTCGATAGCTGACCTATGAGATTTAGTCAATAATCGACAGCTGCGGGAGAGGAGCCCAGGGGTCATCGGTTCGACGCCGCCAGAGCCCCTTCGATGGACGACGCACTCACCCACACGGGGCCGAGGAGACTGAGGCGCTTCAGTCACGGTCTGCACGGCCACTACGGTCGGGGGTTCGAATCCCTCCTCGGGCATGGATATTTGTGCTGTCCTAGTTCGTAAGTAGTTCATAAGTAGTTTGTAAGTTTAGGGACTGATGACCCCGTAGTTAAGTCCCATAAGCTTTACAAACACACACACTCACCAACACGGGCCACGAAGCCTTAAGAGTTACGGACGCCTACATGAGGTGCTGGCAGTAATCACAACGGGGAACGCGAACAATTGAATAAAGCCAGGCGCCGCGTCGCGTCGCCGCTACGGAAGACTGCGCCCGGCCTCGCCGCTGCTGCTGCCTACGCGTAACCGGATCGCCGCATCTGCTATCAGCGCGCCGGCCTGCCGCCTGCTGCCTTCGAGTAAGAGAATAACTGAATGTAAGGAAATTACCACAAGTATTGTGTATATTTGTAAATAAAAAGCTATCTACTTCAATGCTGTCTCATTTCAACATCCTTCCCCCTCTGAGCCAAGTGAACTCACGTCCGAGAAATATGATTAATAACAAATAAATAATAATATGAATATTTCTTGTGTTAAACTAAGAGTAACTGCCCATCCTGACAAATACCACTGATACAAGGTCTTTGATGCTTTAGGAAAAGAGTAAGAACTGTAAAGTGAACCATTAATCATACAGATAGCCACATTTAGTAACCAGTATGATCAGAAATAACCGAGATAGGGACTGATGACCGTGCAGTCTAGTCCCCTCTAAACAACAACAACAAATAACCAAGATCACGTTACAGTATTTTTGGATTCAGCAAAGATATGAATTCAAGTTTGTGCAATGGTTCAAACCTTTGTTCAACTATATTTTCAATAATATCACAGTAGTGAGACTTTCTTTAAATGGAAGGACATACATTAGAATGCTGCCGTTTAGCAGAAGGTTTAGCTTCAGTATCAGCATGTTCTACCTCAGTCTTACTCCAGATCAAATCAGTCTGGATTTTGAGGTCCAATATTTTCCATTTGGTATCCTAAATCTTCTGTAAACAATAGAGAGTAAGTAGATGCTTGGACTGAAGAATATTGAAAAAGTGCATCTTTGTAGCAAAAGATACCACTGAATGTCAATAACAAAAACGTTTTATCAGTGCTAGTCATAAATTTCAAAAATCCTTGAACTGCAATTACTGTTTATCTGTCCCAATTTGAGCTTTCATCCAATATATATTGAAATAATTCAACAAATGAGACTTGGTGATCTTTTACAGAATGAACCGAAGGGGGATGAAAATTTCCATCCTGTTGGGAGATGTCTCAGCATTCTTTTCACTGTAACTTCATTTAGTGCCTGCGTTCTTTTTGAAGATTTTTGAAAAAAACGACCCCAAACTTGTTACCGAATGAAAAATATACCTTGCATTCTTTTCAGCAAGAAAGGGATTAAGACCAAATGAGATTTACGCTGTGGCTAAAATAATGAATAAATGTAGCTTTTGGATATAGTTCATGAATGTGGCCCTTAGTCCACACGAATGGCCTGTCATCACAGCTGCAATATGAAATGCCTGTGCAACCAACCAATGATTTAGATCAAATTCGTCAACAATCTTGATCACAATCTGAAGGAACCCATTGGATGTCCTATTTGCACTCACATTAGTAAATGAGCCAAATGAGCCAAACCTTTCCTGAACTTTACCCATTTCAGAATTGATATACCTTGTAGTAGTTGATAGTTAAAAACAATTCATTATATCTGACGTTTCGTCTAATAACAAAGCAACAAATGTTGTTTGTGTAATTTCTTGTTTAATGTTTTTCAGAAGCAGCGGCGTATCCGGGGAGGGGGGGGGCTACAGCCCCCCCCAGACCCTCCTCAAACCACCCCAGACCATGCAGTAGCCCCCTCAGGGACCATCCTTGAACCCTCCCCAGACCATGCTTAGGCGCAATACTGCACAGGGACCGGCACCTTTTTCAATTTTTTTTTAATTTAACTTTTTTTAGAAACTAAGTCAGTTCGGATTGACCTCAGCCCCCACCAGACCACGATCATGGATACGCCACTGTTCAGAAGCATCTAACTGACTCACTGACAGCAAGTATTATGTCATTTTGATTTCTGTTTGAAGTTCCACGAAACAGTCTGAACGTATGAGGATGATTACTTAATGGTGCATCATATTTGGATAGTAATTGAGTAAGACCCTAGTAAACACCCTTATTCAGAGAATCTTCTCCCTCGTTATCTCTGCAAAATGGAAGCTCGTGAACGGCTATGACACATACAATATCAATTAATCTCTTTAGATCCTCTCTATTTTTTTCTGACAGATTCATTATGACATGCAATAACACTACGTAATTGTATATCGAGCTGAATGTCTATACGTATAGTACTGAACATTTTCAGCTGCAGCAAGGAAAGGTTATTATGTCCAGTGCCTGATCATACAGTTTTCTCTTTTGTGAGCAATAAATGTGGCCAGCAAAATCGGTTGGTTAAGTTTGGTACTACCTGCGATCCATTCTTTCTTTCTGTATTGAGATTCCTGGAAATGTCAAACTTATTCTTGACTTTTGTCTCTATTAGCTGCCTTGAGATGAAGTAGTTGTAGAGAGGGTCTATCAGATTGCACAACTTCCACTTTGTTACCTAGGCTCCTTTGACGAAACACTCATTGCAACGTTTGTTCTATTACACATTCCAACACCATCATAATGCAGACGTATAATGCAAACAATAGTATTACAGGGTAGCAAGAACCAATAGGATTGTTTATTGGTAGTACCTTTACCATGAGGTGGAATTTTGAACTGATTCTGGCGCTTTTTTATGGATTTAATACAATTATATTCTAAGATATTCAATTTACTATTGTGGAATGCTGTTTGTTGCTCTTGTTTCACCCCAAAGTCTGTCTAACAATAAGTTTTCCCGCGTCGCTGAATATAACGCCTGGGAAGCGAACAGCTGAAAACTTTCCTGGTCGCAGGATAACTGACCTACTGTGCATGCATGGGTACACCAAGCGTATCACACTACAAGTAACTCTTGTCGCAGTGGTAAGAGTTGGAGCTTTTCCACTGTTAACACGTGAATTACTAGAGAATCTTATGCGTTTCCGTAAAACAGGGGAATGATTAATACTAAAATCTAAAATATTGTTCAATTTTCCTTTTCAAAATTTGTATGGGTAAGTGGTTCTTACCTAGCATACCCAGAATGCATGTCTATGACGACTATCTTTATGTAAACAAACACACTGTGACAGATGTGTATCCGATCCTGAATATAAAGGACACACTGGACAACTTGGGGCAGTGTGAATATTTTTTGACAATAGTTCTTAGTATTGGTTATCACCAGCTTGAAGTATTTCACGAATATAAAGCAAAGGCATTTTTTTTCAGTAGGCTCCAGTCAGTAACAATACATCAGAATTCCATTTGAACCGAAAAATGCTCCCACTACTTTTCAGTGTTTCTTAGATGGAGTATTTCATGAATTAAAACAAAATATGTATTGTGAATCTGGATGATATACTATTTTTTTACGAGTATAGAGGAACATTAGAAATGCTGTCAAGTATTCACCACAATGAGGACAGCTTGTTACACACTGTCTACAGAAAAATATCAACTTATTCGTACTCAGACGAAGTACATCATGCATATTATTCGTCAAGGAATGAAAACGGTTCGTCGTCTTACGTTGGCTGTATGAGATTTTGCATCTGAACGGATGGCAAATCATCTAATTACTTTAATTATCATCATAAATTTATATAAGTGTTTGCTGAAATGGCGCAATCATTCACTGCATTATTTTGGAAGGGAGTTAAGTTTCAGTGGAAAATCATTTGTCAGGCAGCATTTGAGAAGAGTAAGGAAGTAGTGGTGTCTCAGCCTGCCTCAGTATAAATTCTTTCTAAAAGTTGGGAAATATTGCCATTTGATGCTAGCAATAGCAGTCTGGGTTGGGTTGTTGGTCAGACTAAAGACGGAAATGGACATCCAATGGCACACACCTCTTGGCAGTCAGGCAAAGCTGAGAGTAATTATTAGACAACCCAGGAAAAGGAATGTATCGATTTTCTAATTTTTGTTGTTATTTGTGTATACAAGAAGTTGAAGGAAGTAACACGTAGGTGTTTTTAAAATGGTTATTAGGACTTAAGTATATCTCAGCTTAGTTTACACGATGAGTACTTCAATTAAGTGTTTTTGATTTTCAGATGATATGTATGCCAAGGAAAAGGGACACAAATGCGGATATGATGAATCAGAAAGTAGCGGTATCACAAGCACTAGTAATACTGAGAAAAAATGGGTAACAGTAAATATGAATGATAGTGACTGTCAGTTGCTTAAGACCCAAGCCCAGTTTTTTATACATAAGGTTTACTGTGCACCTTGTGTTGTGGTTCCAGCATCACTAACAGTGAGATTCGATGTATTGAGACAAGAACATAATAATTTTTTATCAGGTCCAGGGGCTAGAAGGACAACAGATAAATGAGTTGCAGAAAGGTTTTGGTGGAAAACTCAACATGCCATTGTGTAGTACTATGCTAAAAACTGCATTTCATGTGCACAAAGACCTGACTTATCATAGGAGAAAGCACAATTCCAGATATTTCCAAAGGGTTAAAAACTTCGCAGTTGCTAACACTTGACCTCTGTTGACTTTATAACAAGACTCCAGTAGGTAATAAATACTTACTCTTTATTCTTTTCCAGATACCTGCAAATAATCACAGTTCCTGATTAAAATGTAGTACAGTCATCCAAGCAATGGTGAAGAACCACTCGTTAAAGGATGGCATACTGGGCAGCATAATTAGAGACGAAGTAACTAACTTTATGTCTGACTGAATGAAACAGTTATGCCATTTATTACAAATGAAGAAGTTGGGTACTAGTCCATACCATCCTTAGCAAATGACAGAATGGAACGACTTCAATTTACTATATCAAATTAGATAATTTATATATCAGTAATCACAGTGAGGACTGGGATACCTATTTAAGTTTTATAATAAGCACATATATTTGTAAAGTTCATATGGATACAGGCCTTTTGCCAAACAAAGTATTCTATGGTAGGAAGATGCCATCAGTTTTTGACATGATTCTAAGTTGGAACACAAGACGCGTAAGTAAATTAGTTTACAAAATATTTAAGGGAAATACGGCAGAAAATGAAACGGGCCAGCACCAAGGTGTCAGAAAACCAAGAATTTATTGGGCAGCAGACTGCTAAGTTGCCACAATTCAGGACAGGCATTGGGTACCACTAGCAAACCCATGTACACGAAAGGGCGAAAAATCTAGAAGTGCATGATGAAGTATCAAGGACTATATCAGGTTATCATGGTGACTTTGTCAGTAAATGTGATGTTGCAACTTTCAGCGAAGGCATTGGTAGTTCATTTTAATAGTGAATCCATTCAAGGTTGTGTTTCCTTAGATTCAAGCACAATTACCTAAGTAGAAGAAGAAAAAAATGGAAACAAGGAGAAAGTAGACAGAATGTACCTTATGCATTAAAATCTAAGGATAATTAAGGGTTTCTGCATATTAATTTTTATTTTTCTCTTTTAAAAGTGTGTATAAACTATGTATTAAAAGTTAATATTATTTACTTGTATTCTTAGAGTTAACACTGACCAAGCTATAATATATGTCAGTATATAATTTCTGGTAATAAGTGTGAATGCACGGTATTAATGTTCTGCAACACATACATATCTGATTAAGTGGAAGACAATACATGAATACAGGTACAGACTCTGTAAGTGTTACTGGTCATGAAAGAAAAGACAGAGTGATGATATGACAGAGACAGCTACAGTAATACAAGTGGGGTGATAGTGGAAGATACATACTACTACAGAAGATAGTTTAAGCAAAAAAAAAGATAATCAATGGATAATGTCTGACAGACAGATTCAGCTGACAAAACCGAGGAGAGTAGCTCCTACCAGTCTGAATAGCATGGAATTGCAAGCAAAAGTTGCAGCGATTGTACTAGTTCTGCAATCCTAGCAGGCTCTCAACATTGGGTGCACAGTGGAATGACACTACTGTTAGTACAAATTGGGTGCCACAGTCACCAACTTTATTGTTAGAGACATCTATTATGTTTTAAGGCTGGATGATGCATTTGAGTGCTATTATTAATGCAATGTGACCGATGCTGTAAGCTAAGAGCTGACAGTGCATGTTGGCAGTTCCACCAGTTGGCATGTAACATAAGATTGGCAATCACAAATACCAGTTGCCACAGGAATATTTGGGATTAAAACCATATAGAGTCAATTTTTCAATCTTATATGATTTTAAAAGGGAAATGTGCACTTAAATGGAAGAATCAGTTTTTTGTAATCAAATAAATGTGCTCTTAATTTTTCTAACTAAAAATATATGAAATTGTAGCACTGCTACTCATTTGTGTAAGTAATCTTAGAAATTTCATTTTACTTGTACATTATCTGTTGAGTTATTTACTTTCTTTTTAATTTTAGTGTTCAAAATTACAATTATCTAAAAACAATTTTATGCAAAGAAAACTTTTCCTTTTTTTACATCTGTATCTGTGTTGTACTGTATGTTTGACTCATTCTACATCTCACGTGACAATGTGACAATCTCACGAACCGATATTAATGGAACATGAATAAAATAAAAGTCATTTGAACACATGGTTACTAATGAGTGAAGAATTTATTAATGTATCAGGAGGAGTTTACCATACTGATGATTGCAAATGATTGTTACACTACATGATAATGCTTTGAGTATAGGAAAGAGTAAATCCTGTCATATTTACTTGTTCTGAATTGTATTGAGTTTCCTTCGTTTTAAACTGGGACGTAAGACACTTAAGCTTCCACACAAAAGATGTAAAGTCTAAATTATACCTACCTTCCTTTAATATACTTTCAGTTATGCAAATCATTTAGCAGGTCAAAACTGTAACTGACTTTCTAGTGAATAATGATGGTATGGCACTATCCTTATCAATACTGGCCAAGTGTAAACTGTGCTAGACTGTGTTTAGTTTTACATTGTTACATAATTTAGCCCAATGGGTAACAGCATGGCTTAGACTGGAGTAAATACGGTATTGTATCTGTGCAACCAAGACAGTTTTTTGGGAAAATATTCATACAGTTTCTGTACCAGTGACAAGGAAGTATGGAGTGGAGCAATTTCAGTTACAACCTTTTGGTGTAGTGTTTGAAGTAGGGAGTGGTGGAAGAGTGAACACAATATCATATAACAGACACAGTCCATTTACTGACAGGTTGAAAACAGATACAGGAACACTGGATGTGGTGTAGCCCTATGTGGTTCGGCCTAGAGTAGAGAGCATAAACTCTCAAAGGGAGCTAGCTATGATATACCAAATGAAGATATTCACTATCTAAGTGGGCACAGATGAGATTCCATGTAGGTGCTAGAGAGCTGGTAGTATCAACATTCATTCATAGAGTCAATTAGCTCTGAAATCTCTATCAGCCCCTGGAATAAGCTCAAATATCATCTCAGAATGCCATCAATGTCTTATGAGGCTAGGTTTACAAAATAAACCTCTGCACTGGTTATTCATTATTTAATGTTAATGAACTACCTGTTGGGTAGGCAGGATGGCTTCATTTAGTCAACCAGAACCTATTCAAACTATCATTAAGTTGAGATAATTTTAAACTACCTAGCTGAATCTAGAGACAACATGTACCATATCTCACTAAGATTCAAAAACAAAAACATGGTGAGCTAATGTGATGAAACCATGATTAGATTAGATTAATAAATGTTCAATATACCATGAATACAAGATCTTGTAATGATGCAGAATATGTCAGTCTAGTAAATGATAACATTACATGACATAAACTTTTACTTTTTATAATTTATTATTTATACATTTATATGTTATAAAACTTCTGTAAATCATAGGTATGAATGAGTGGCATATTACATTAATGGTAGGTTTAATAGCTAGCCATGGACACTACAGGAAGCACTACTACACACAATGAGTGTTGTGATGGAAGCCCCTAACAGCACTCTATGCATTGTGGGTTATGAAACTGCACAAGAGTCACAAAGAATTGGTGTCTAACGAAAACCAACTAAAGGATCTTATTTCACTTTTCAGGGGCACTGGACGGTTTTAGTGAAAAACAAACACACACACACACAATAATCAGTTTTGGTATAGGCATTAGGATATGAACAACACAAGAATCAAATTAAATAAAAGGTCTCCATGTAGCCACATTTTCATACCCTCTGCCAGGCACTTAAATGTGATTTTCAGAGTATCCCACGTAGATGTAGAAAATGAATAGCACTTGTAAACATAATGACATGCATGTGGTTAGGAATATGACTAACAGGAGTTACAAATATCTTAACTAAGCGTATAACAGAAACAAAATCAGAATATGGTAATGCGGAGTATAATTGTTGTGCAATAGATAGCCACATCAAAATGAAGTTTTAATTAATAATGCATTTATGAAAAGTTAACACCTACCTAAATAAAACAATATTCAATTTATTGATTTCATCTTTGTTGTACTGCTCTAGGGCTGCAATCGCTACATTCAGAAATTTATCCAAATTTGAAACTTCTTCATATTTTTTATCTGCATCAACACAGTTCACAAATATTAGTTTTCTGAGACATTCTTCTGTTATCTGTAATTACAACATGGTGGTATTTAAAATTGGTTACTCATTTACATACAATTTAATTATAAAGTGCATATATCATGAGGACCTGTTTGCTATGATGATTAGCAGCTTAAAAGACTTAAAAGGTGACTTTCCTGCAACTCAAGTTAATTTTTTTTCTGTATAAAGATGTGGAAGCTACATTTTTTTCTACTTTTCTAACAAGGGAACATGAAGTCACGTTTTAAGGACAAAAATAGCACATTTGCAAGACATCAGCCCACGAAGCTGGCCCTGCCACTAAATTAGGGCCATAATTCAGATATTACACAGTTATGATCTTATATAAGTGCAGCTATGAAACTTTTGTGTTCACTGTTTGCCACTTGTTCTGTCCCACTGCAGTTGCTTAATTTATTTATAATTTTTTTTTAATTTTCTTAGGGTTATTTGCAGTCGATAAGGAATGCAGTCAGTCATCTTCATTACTACAGTGAAGTGCTTTCATTTGGTCTCTCATGCGAAAAACACTGCATAGGACCTCTACGCATTGCGGAATGAAAAGGGATTTCCGTAAGAGTCACAGACAAGTCGCTGTTGCTATGAGGACATTGTGACGTAGATGTTTCAGGTGGGGGAGACAGATTAGATCCGTCAGCACTTTCCGCTCCGTGATGCTATCATGAGAAATCTAGAATGTGTATGTATGCATCCTCCGAAAATAAAACTTCAAACCATAGGATCCTTGGTATCCACGTTCTCCAATCTTGTTGATGAGACAAATAACCAACATATTGATACCGAATTGCGATCATTAAGGAATACCGAGTTTGAATGACTAGGTGCAAGACTTTTGGAGGAGTATGAAACAACAAAAGTAACCTGAGGGAAAGCTGGTATTTCGATCCTTGACAAAATTCGTGCGGAATCTTTTGTGTCTGCCACAGTCAAGTGCAATAATTTCGTACAGAAACATTTCCATAAATTTTTATTAACGCATTTATAAACAGTTTGTGGCCACTGGAAGTTAATTAGGTTTTGTTACCTGCACTAAATATACTTGTACAACACTCACAGGGTGTAGTATGTGAACTGCACAAATATGTGTCATTGACATATACGATATAATTACCCTGTTCACAGTATATTTTTATTTTACTTAGTCAGTGAATTTACTACATACATGTAAACGTTTCGCATGCACAGTGCCGTTTTTTGTTGCTTTGAGCACATCTGTTAAATAACTGTACTTATACTAAGATTTTAACGTGTAAACATCAGATGGGCATTAAAAAATGATTTGACATACTGAAGTCTAACTTGTGGAGAAGGTACTACACTTAAAATACGTATTTTCTCTTATTCCGGGAGAAGTGTATTGTGAAACGTTGCTTTCATGTGGAAGTTGCGTGTCAGTCTCTTCACAAATGTAAGAACTCTTCTCGTTATTCCGCTTTTTTCCTCTAATAAGGAACAAATCAGCTACCGGCACCTACTTTTTCTCCAACTTTCTTTACTCTTCTTATAGAGTCAAGTGAAACTCCAGTAGTAGCCTGAACTTTATTAAGGGAACTCTTCATAATTTACTAACCAAATCCTCAAAATGAACCAGTCAGTATAAGAACATTTTTGAAGACTTTGGCTCGTCAGATGGTGAAAGATTAGATGTGAAGGTGTTTTTGAGGAGTTACAACCACAAGATGAAGAACTACAAGGACCTTCATCAGCAAGGAAGAGAGGCTAATGTGCGATTTGTGGCACAACTAAGAACAAATTTACTGGTGGAACACGTTGTTATTGTCATTCTTTTGTGTCTGCAGATCACTCGAACACCACAACTGAATGTCAAAATTGTGTATTTGGCAACGATAATTTAGATTCTGAATAAAACCAGTGTAGGCGTGTGATAAAATACGTAACAAGTAAATAACGCACTCTGATCTCTTCTGGACTGTATAATTTTCTCAAATATAGGCGTATCGAATATTATAATAATTCTGTTCTATTATTAGCAAATATTGTGGCATTTAATTACATATTATTCATATTTTGATTTCAAATTTTCTTAAATATCTCACATTTGAAGATTATTGTCCACTTTCGGAATACATTTGTTATATTTATACACTTAAGTTAATTGCTGTACTAATTTAGATATTAATAAATGTGATATTTCGACATGTCATTACGATTACTTTGTAGCTATATACCAGGTTTGTAACTCGGAATACATACTGGTAGCAAATATGCACCGCGCTGCTGCTGAAGTTACGATAATGCCGCCCGAGGGTTAAGGGCCCCAAAACACTGAGTGCCCAGGGGCCCCTACATGGCTTAAGACGGCCCTGCCTGAATAGCAACGTATTTTCGAAAAACCTTTCATCCCCTATTTCACCTCCTTAGGGATGGGAATATTGAAAAATCGCTGATGCCTACAGTGTAAGATAAACAACGTCTACAAATTTCAAGTTTCTATCGTCTGTAAATTCACTTTTCAGCTCCGTTTTCTGTCTTTTAGAAACGGACCAAGAACTCGAAATTTCTTTCTTATGCTTTGGCATCTTTATTGGTAGTTTTACTTTTCAAACTGCTATATGCATTTATTTTTCTTTATTCGTACCCTTGTTGCAGAAAAACAACAGAAGAATGTGCATCACACTGCCTCTTTTCTATTATAGTGTAAAGAGTCATCACTAGTCTTCAGCCTGAATTTTATATAAGCTGACTACTTTCAACCACTATATCTTGCACCCTCTTATCGCTATCGACACGGAACTGCTACAGTGTACAATGGGAGGCTTTGTACTACAACAACACAGAGAGATCGTTCGTCTCCATTGCGTAATTTTTGCTGAAGAGCAAAATTTTGACACCCACACGTAGAATTTTATAGAAGTCCATAACTTTCAACTTCCGTATCTTCCACCCCCTTATTGTTACCAACCCTCTACCACCATAGTACACAATGGGTGATACCTACTCTCATAGAAACCCTATTCGTTTGCGATGTATAGTTTTGCCTGCAGAGTGAAATATAGGAACCAACACTTCAATTATATATATAGACTATTATTAAGATAAGATGAATTAGCAATAGCCATAATTTTGCGTATTTTATTTAGCAACATGTTTCGGTCCTCATAAGTATCACCAGTAGGCTCCTTCAAGAATCGAGGTGGTCGATCCAATCGTTATTTATACGAGGAGGGCCTGAATATAATATGAAGTAACAAATGGATGCACCACCTCGATTGTTTTAGGGCCTGCTGATGGCGGTAATGAGGCACCAAAACAGGTTTGTAAGCAAAATTACATCTGTTGACAAATAATTTCCTACAATTCATCGACCATCTTTTGTCCCACTACTCCACGTTGACATGGTGTAATTAGAGAAAAAATTATTTCTTCAACATGATAGATAAGCTGTAAATAAATAATATTCAGGTAAATGTCAGGTAAATTTTAAAAATACTGCACTTTTTTTGCCGTCATCCTTGAGATCTCTTCAGCATTGCCATTCGAAATTCTACTTTTTTCTGCTTCTTTTCACGATTCACGTCACCCCCCCCCCCCCCCCCCCCGCTTGTCGGGTCAATGTTTCGGCATCCACCTCCCCAGGTTCTTGGCGTTGCGTTCAAGGAGACAATTTGTCGCACCTCTGCGAGCCCGAGTGGTGCCGGGGGAAAGCGCCCCGGTTTGCCCCCCCCCCCCCCTTTAGATATATTTTCATAAAAAGATATGCTGAATGTGTTACCTCTGCTTGTTTGCGCTTGTTTCAACTCGAGTTCGAGCTGAGGCGTCGGCCTACCAAGCTTCCTTATTTCATACCAAGAACATATGAATATGCACATGAACTCTAAAAGACAGTAAGTAACTGATTATACTGTTAAGTGACTGTAACAAAATGAATCTGTTTCGATGAAGAGACAAGCTACCTTCGGATGACGTGACACTGTAAGCAGCAACCCCTCATAACCTTACACATGTGCACAGGCCCTTTTTCCGACATCTTTTCAAAAAGTTAAACATTTGTTACTATGAAGAGTATTAATATCATTTACCCTCAAAGTCATTGTTAGCGTATTTGTTAAAAAGAAGATTAGGCTTAAAAAATTGCATGCAGCTGGTATCAAACCCAGTACCTTCGACCGCAGCGCGATGCCGCTAGGTGGAGAGTAGTGACTTCATTATTATTTATAATCGGTTCTTCTGAAGGCTTTTACAGTTTATGCGTCTTTAATTTATGGTTATAATATGTTTTACCAAATTTGACGTGTTTTTGATGAATCTTAAATGTGCCAAAAACAAATATGAAGGGCGGATGATGTTGCCTTCATGGAGGATTTGCCAATGGGCAAGAGGAGGTGCGCAGTATCTCCATTCGTGCTGAACCCAGCGCGCACAGAATAACTTAGAGAAGCCTTACAATGACGTAGAAATGAAGCCGGCTGAGAGCGCGACACCCAACCGACATGGCGGCCGAGCGCCACCCGGCCAGCACAGGGTATTTTATTGAGTTCGCTGTCCGTTAATTCCTTTTTCATATATTTTAAGGCGTTCCTTTGTTGACAATCTATTTTAGTCACACGTAATTACAAATTTCAGCTAGGAATTGCAAATATTACTATTATAAAATAGAAGCACATTTTTCTTCTGTCTGTCTCTTTAACCTTTTATAAATCGAGAAGTACCGAACGTATCGTCATGCAGTTTCTTTTACTTTCTTCGTTAGAATCCTGGGATAATCTTAGGCTTTATTTAATGTCAATACGAATACATGGAGAAAAAAAAGCACTAAAATAAGAATCACAACATAGAATCGTTTACTGCTTTTGCACTTTAGTCAGCTCTGGAGCCTGAACTATAATAGCTACGCCAGTGTACTTAGTATAAACTTGCAGAACTCATAAAGTTATCGAAGAAAGATTTTATTATACTACACCACGCAAAGAGATGATTATTTTGTCAAACGATTAATTTATGAAACTTGCATATGAAGCGAGTTTATCGAGCAACTACAGATTTTATTGAATGAAGTAATGGAGTTTTTAAGAATCGCAGTTATTTATTTATTTATTTTACAATGTAACTGATGAATTTACATGTTTAATTTTATACCGAGTATGGCCATTTTCATATACTACTAACTTGTCTCGCCCTCAGTGTTAGTATGTTTGGGGCGGAATAGCCGTGCGCACTGAGGCGCCGTTCTGCGGTACTCGCGGCCGTTCGCTGTCGGAGGTTCGAGTCCTCCTTCGGGCATGGATGTATGTGATGTCCTTAGGCTAGTTTAACTTAGTTTACGTAGTTTGTAAGCTAGGGACAAATAACCAAGCAGTTAAGCCCCATAGATTTAAAAACATTTGAAAATTTGAGTATTAGTAAATATAGTTTCAATATTCTGTCGCAACTTCAGATGCATTAAAACGTTAGTCTGCTGTTTTGACAAAAGAAGCGGATTTTAGCATTGGAACAAAATTTTCTCCATATTCACAAATTCTCGTCACTGAAACGTTACACAGGTAAAAAGGAAAAAAAAGTAGTGCCGTGAAAATAAATAGCGTCTTGATTTAAAATTACGGTGGTATTCTACACCCCAGCATATTTTTAAACGAATGATATAGATAGAACAAACTGAAGAGATGATTTTATTTGTATACTTTCAAATGTCTGAGAAATAAGGAAAACCATTTAGAGTATATATGATACTACATTTCAGTTTATGTCCCAACACAGAGTGAAACGTTATGTTTTTTGATCACGAACATTTTTTAACTTGTCAAAAAAATTCAGTTTACACCATGATGGCTAGTTGACAGGATTCTAGTAAGTTAAACGTATTTGTATTTCTAAGATTGAGATACACTAATAGATATTTTCGTCGTTTTTAAAACACTATTTTCACCATTAAAATATTCTAGGGTACTCAATTCCACGGAAGTATCAATATAATTACACATTTATATTCCCTACCAGACTTTGCTTCTTTAGACAAAGTATTATTCACAGCTTGATCCTGACAACATAAGTTCCCTTTTCCGATCTTAAAATCCGCTTCTTTTGCCAAAAGCATAACAATGATAACAAATATTATGCTCACAAATATTTTTATTCAGATCAAATAGCAACAGAATATTGAGTGTTTGGATTTGTAAGGCGACTTAATGGCAGGGTGATCAGTCCTCCAGAATAATGAAATTATTTAATTATACTGACGGTAAGATAATTTGTACTTCATGGCAACCCCCTTCAAAAAATAAATGTGGAACTTCTTCACTTACATAATAGAGAAAAAGCAATTTTCGTTTCACCAGCTACCGATGGCCGTTAAAAGCCCACTACTTCATTCAATAAAATCTGTAGTTTGTTAAATATCGCGCTTCATATGAAAGTTTCGTAAATTAATCATATGAGAAAATAATCTCCTCTCTGTGCACTATCGTTTAAAAATTCTTACTTCTATACCTCCAAGCATTAATGAGATATAACGGATCTTATGAAATTTACGTTCCGTTTTATTCGCTGACATACGAGATCGGTAACAAGTGTCTTACATACAACCCATTATATCGAGATTGGACATAGATAGTGACATCCTTCTAACTAAAATGAATAATTCAATATTTTAGCTACATTTCATCTGCAGCAAAATATGACCTAACTTGCACCAAACGAAAATTCATAGCGACCGCTATTTTTAATTATCGGATTTCTTGCAGTACTTTACTGAATCCGTTAATATCACAAGAAGTACAACCACAAACAAAATTGTAGCTACTTCTTCATGAAGCTGAAGAACGCAGCTATAAGATGTGTGAGAATCAAATTTTTATTGCCAGTACACACGTGGCGCAGAAGCAGCTCTACACTGTAAGTTAACCGGGTTCTTAATAGAAGCGAATTATTTTCATTTCGTGTGTGCTTTCTCTTACAGTTCATCAAACTTTAGTGTGATCGCGTGTTTATTAATTGAGAATCGCGTTTAGTTGACAGTTCAGTGTTGATATTTTGATTTTTAGCTCGCGGGTATATTTTTCAAAATGTTCAAATGTTTGCAAATCTCCGTAGCTTACAAACTACTTAAGCCTAGGTAAAATAACCTAAGGACAACACACACACCCATGTCCCAGGGAGGACTCAAACCTCCACGGCGAGCAAACGCGCGCTCCGCACCGAGACGCTTTAGACCGCTCGGCTACTCCACCGCGGCTATATTTTTTTTTTCAGATTCACCGTTAATAAACAGTTTAGTGTTTGGTACATATTTTTCGAAGCTCACTGTTTATCAAACTTTCGTATCCTCGATCGTATATTTAGTCAGCTTCGCTTCAAAGGAACAGTTTAGCGACCACTGCGTATACTTAGATTCCCACAGTTTGATGTATTCTCCCACAGTTTAAATCACAAAAGTCGTACTTATTTGGAACGTACATAAGTTTTTAGAATTGCTAGGAACTGTGACTACTGCGAACGGAAGCAGGCCGAATTGGTGACTTTTCGCTCGCAGCTTTAGGCTGCGTTGGCTTCGCTGGCAACGCTTGAGACTGCGGTGGGTGGGCGCCGCTGTTGCGGGCCGCTCGCGGGGGTGCAGCAGACGCCCTGTGCGTCTGTTGTGCCCTGTGGCCAGCCCGCTCACTGCCCGCGAGGGGGTCGCCTCCCAATCCGTGGTGGACTGGGAAGTTTCCTCAGCGCGTGTCAGGCGGCGTAAGACTTCCCGGGGGACCGAACTGGAGGCCTCCCCGGTTAGTCTTACGAACAGACTCGAGGCGCTGTCTGTGGCAGAGGATGTTCCTGACGCTGATGGTGACGCTTGTCCTGTACTCACCCCTCTGCCTGAAGGATCCGGGCACTCTCAGAGGATGGGTTTGTTAGTAGTTTGGAGCTCCAACGTTAGGCAGGTGACGGAGCCCCTTAAGCCATCGGCACACGGAGCGTGTGTCTGAACGTGTGTGGTCAACGTGCCGAGTCCAACGTGCGGTTGAACACTCGGAAACGGCGACTTGTGCATTCGAGGCGTGTGCCTCAACGAGCTACACGCGACCGCAGCGCGCTCCAGTGACAGTTGTCGGCGATATCAGGTGCTGGAATCACACTGTTTACGAAATGAGAATAGTGGAATTCCTGCTTTACCTATATTAAACCGCTTATTTCCGCGCTTGTGCATATGTTCGTTATGTTCTATGGTGTAGGCCTAAATAGTAACAACAAAATACCCATGAACATAAGACTCTCATAAAAATTGCATGTTATGTCAATAAGTGCAGCGAATTATAAAAGTTTCATGACAAATTGTGCGACATAAAATTAGATAAGGCCTTCACATCAGGCAAATATTATTGCAACAGTCTCGCTTTTTAGTAATTCGTAAAAGATCATGCTTCCATGGTCAATGTAGAAGAATGTTAAGAACGCGTAAAATGCAATACATGAAAGAATAAGTACTTATTTTGCTCTAAGTGAGGTGCAAACTGTCCTGTTCATAAAACGAATCCAACAAACTCACTCCTCAGAGGGCGCGCACTTATGTTTACATAGCATCGAATATTATGCAGTATACTTCTATGCAATTTATAGCAAAGTCTTTGAGTCTATCACAAAACCCGAATAAAAGGAGAAAAAACTTTTTGTTACTTGGAGCCTTTAACCATGACCACGACCTGCCTTTACTTTAGAGTGCACGACTTAGCTGCCTACGCTACGGTCAATAACGGATTAATGTACCAATAACAAAGGTATTAGATGTGTTGAATGCACTACTGGGAGATATGTCGGTTGCTGATATGTAATTACAACAAATGATGCAAGAAAAAGTTCTTGTTGATAGATCTTCAGTCCGCCTTGCCTTGAAACGGCAGATTACTGTAATACGGATTTCTTTTAACCACATATAAGACGTTGCCAGTCATTTATTCCTACAAATAGTACCTATAATGACCGGTTTTAGAGAGATTCTCAGTTTACTCAGTTACTTTTACTTGCTTTGAAATGTTATACATTCATAAGATCTAATTTATATACGTAAAACCCATGAAATACGACGGCCAATATGGCGTCTTCGCGTCTCTACCGAAAAGAGCTGTCCCCCTCCCTGGATAGCCACGTGGTGTGACGTCGGGGGCGTTCTCCCACCTGATTGGTGATCGTTCAGACGCTCGTTGAGAATATCTAGCATGCTTGATACTGCCCCACACGTTGGCAAAGCCTCGCTAATGTGCGGTTCGCGCGTTGTGACGCCAGAAACTCACCACGTTGACCACACTCGTTCAGATGCACGCTCCGTGTGCCGACGGCTAGGGATACGGTTGCTAGATAGGGAAAGAAATCTAATGTGCACTCCGTGATGTTAAACGGGTCCTTCCGGATGCCATGTAGACATAGGGTGCAGCCAGCTGCAGGTGGTGGCTCATGTCGGGACCTACAATGTGTGTCGCTTTGGATTGGAAGAGATTCTCTCTGGTCTTGAGAGGCTATCAGAGGTGGTAAAGACGACCAGTCTTGCTTGCAAGATGAAGGCAGAGTTCACCATCTGTAGCATAGTCGACGGGACTGACTGCAGACCTCTGGTTTAGAGCCGAGTGGAGGGTCTGAATCAGAGGCTCAGACGGTTCTGTGACCGTGTGGGCTGCAGATTCCTCGGGTTCCGCTAAATAGGTCAGGAGACCACTGTACTCAGGAAGCGGCTACACGGGTAGCGGGGGCTGTGTGGCGTGGACTGGGCGGATTTTTAGGTCAGACGACTTCGGAAATACACAAAAGGGGTTTCAGTCTGAAAGGGCGCAGGTCAGACACAGGAAGATTGCAGATCTAGGAATCATTGGTGTAGCAGTTGTAAATTGTCGTAGCTGTGTTAGGAAAGTTCCAGAGCTCCAAGCGCTGATAGAAAGTACTGAGGTATAACTCGCTATAGGTTCTCAAAGCTGGCTGACGCCTGAGATAAGTTCGGCCGAAATTTTTACTGTGGTGTCGCACAAGTACAAAGTGCGCGCCACCTACTTTCGTCGCGCGCCGCCATGCACGCACGGCGCGGCGTTCTTATGACGTCAGTCACGAGCGCCCTCTGCTACAACTCCGCTCGTGGTCACCACTGAACGACATCGTTCACTTGGGACTGAGATAGGAACCAGTTAGCACTTCGAAATCAGATAGGCACCAGTGAAGACTTGGCTATCGGACAGGCACTAGGCAGGCCTCTAGCTCAACTATGTATCCGCATTCTGCCGTACTGAACTATGTAAAAGCTAAGTATTGTATAAATTCTGTGTAATATATATCTCGTTCTAATTTACTCTAGTGTTTCTAGTTTCTGCTGTCCCGCTGGCTGCTCCCCTCCGTACCTGCACAAGCGTGCTATCTTTATTCCTGTGTCGGTCTTCCCACGCGGCCACCGACACCTACGACGGAAACAAGACACAAAAGTGGCGACGAGGCTGGGACACAAAATTTACAAAGGGCTAAATGGTCTTCGGAAAGAATAGAATAAATAAAAAAGGGGGGTGGCGTGTTTATTGCTGTTACAAACGGTTTATCTTACAGCTAAATAGAGGGCGATACTTACTGTGACTTGGTATGGGTTATACCCGACAACCAGAATAAATTAATAATTGGATCTTTTTATCGGCCTCCTGACTCAGACGATGCAATTGGCGATATGTTCAAAGAAAGCTTGAATCACATTTCAAACAGGTATCCGAAACATACTGTTATAATCGGTGGCGACTTTAATTTATCCTCGATATGTTGGCATAAATACGTATTCAAAACCGGCGGCAAATATAAAACATCTCCGAACTAGTTCTGAATGCTTTCTCTGAAAGCTACTTCGAATCGTTAGTTCATGAACCAACTAGAATAGTAAATGGTTGCGGAAATACCCTTGATCTCTTAGCAACAAATAGTCCTGAGCTAGTAAAGAGCATCAAAACAGATACAGGGATTAGCGAACATAGATTGTAGTAGCGAGACTGAATATCCAAATTCCCATATGCACCAAAAATAAAAGAAAAATATATCTATTCAAAAGATCAGGTAAAAATTCGCTTCCCGCTTTCCTGACTGATAGTCTCCAGTCTTTCAAAACTAAAAATGAAAGTGTTGATCAATTATGGCTTACTTTCAAGAACATAATATCAGTAGCAATCGAGAGATTTATACCAAATAAATTAATAAAAGCCCGTGTGGAGTTTGTTGGTCTTCCATCGGGCGCCTCCCCAGGTGGCGGATAGAGCAATGCTCACCAGATATGGTGGGTACCGGCGAAATAAAATACCTGGGGTGGACCAAAACCAGCAACTGCTGCCTTGTAGTATGATATTGGCTTATCAAAGGCTAAAGGAAGAAAACCTTGAATAGAGATTAACTGGTCCTCCAGGTTGGGGGTTGTGCAGTGGGCCAGCTCCTCACTCACATAAAAATATAAAATGCTAAAAAACCTAATAATATTGGAACTGTAGACGACGAACTGGCGATGAAAAACGAAAAATGAAGTTTGGATGCTGGAATGTGCAAGATATTTCCACTAAAATAGATATACTAACCGTAAAACTTGACATGTTCAACATGGATGTTGTCGTAATTTCTGAAACAAAGAGGGAAGGCATAGGAGAAGAAGAACTTGACAGTTATGTACATAACTGGAATGGTGTATCAAAAGCTGTAAGAGCCAAAGTAGGAGTCTCCATTATGATACAGAAAAAATGGAAAAAGGAATCTCAAAGTGGACATGTATCAATGAACGTATTATTACTGTTGAAATAACACTATTTGCCATGGAAGTTGTGATTATTGGAGAATATGCACCCATCAACGATACAAAAGATAAGGAGAAAGATGCATTCTGAGACACCCTCAGAGAGACTATTGAAAAAATCCCAAGGAGAAAAGAACTGATTATCATGGGAGACATGAACGGAAGAGTAGGAATTAGGGAATCGTGTAGAATAGTAGGAAAACATGGAGAGGCAGAATATAATGATAATGGAGAACGACTGACTGATATTTGTGCACAATTTGATATAAAAATTACCAACACATTTTCAAGCATAAGGACATTCATAAATATAATTGGCAACAGAATACTAAGATACTTCGGTCTATAATAGATTAAATTATCATTAGACAAACAAGTAGTTTCAAGGCAGCAGATGTCAGATCTTATACAGGAGCCCAGTTTGGATCAGACCATTATCTAGTAAAAATGAAATCTTTCTGGCCATGGAAGAATGCAACGAATGATACAAGTAACATAAAAAAATGAACTGTAGTGAGAAAGATCAAAATGTACCTTTTAATATTGACAGCCTACAAGAGGAAAGGCCAGGATGGAAAGGACACTGGACAAATCATTTGAAGGAATCACAGAAGAAATATATGATTACATAATGACTAATATGAAAAACGTAGCATCAGAGGTGCTGGGCATAAAAGAAAACAGCCACAAACGTGCAGCAAAAAAAAAATGTTCAAATGTTTGTTAAGCTTATGGGACTTAACTACGGGGTCATCAGTCCCTAAACTTACAAACTACTTATCAACTACTTACGAACTAGGACGGCACAAATATCCATGCCCGAGGGGGAATCTAACCCCCGACCGTAGTGGCCGTGCTGACCGTGACTGGAGCGCCTCAGTCACCTCGGCCACTGCGGCCGGCTAAACGTGCAGCAGAATGGTGGTCAGTGGAAATAGAAACACCAGTTAAAGAAAAACGAAATGCATTCATTCAGTGGTTGAATGATAAATCTGAAGAAACAAGATCAAAATAGAAGGAAAAAAGAATAAAGTGGAAAAGAAAATAAGGTTAGCAAAGAATGAAGCATGGGAAAGAACATGTGGCAATGTTAACAGTAAACTAGGATTTGGGAGAGCGAAAGAAGCGTGGTCAGTATTAAAAGGTCTTCGACAAAAGATACAAAAGGCAAATCCAATCTTCAACTGGTAACACAAAAGGAGTGGGAAGAATATTTCCAATAATTACTGAATGAGGACAGAGAAGAGTATCTAGAAGAAGGAACAGCGGAAGAAAATAAACATCATGATGATGAGAGCCAAATTTCAGAAAGTGAAGTACTTCAGGTATTAAGTACAGGAAAGAATGGTAAATCACCTGGACCAGGCAATATCAATATGAAGTTTCTGAAGTATGGTGGTGACAAAATTGTGAAACTGATTACGTGGTTATTCAATAAAATGTTGCATGGAGTTTCTATACCAAAGGGGATGAAACTGGGTTATATTAGTACCATATTTAAGAAAGGGGATCGCAAAATTTGCTCGACCTATCGGGGAATTTGTGTTACAAACACATTAATGAGGAGTTTTGGGGAAATAATTAAAAATAAAGTGGAAAAAAATTTTAGAACCCAAGAAGAACAATGCGATTTCACAGCTGGTAGATCATGTGTAGACCATATTTTCACATTACGAAAGAATCTGGAGAAACATAGGGGAAAATCAAAAAAATGTAGGATTTATTTTCATAGATCTAGTAAAAGCATATGATACTGTTCCAAGGAAACTACACTGGAGAGCACTACATATGGCAAACATAAATACTTGTTTAACATAAATAATGCAACGAATGTATAAAGATAACATTTGCCAAGTGAAAATTGGTAATACACTTTCACAGAAATTTAGAACAAGCAAAGGTCTGTTGCAAGGCTGTCCCATATCACCAACATTATTCAAAATCTATATAGATAATTGTCTTAGACCGTGGTCACAGAAATGTAATAGTATGGAGTTAGAAATTAGAGATGGAGTTTATCTACATCATTTATTATTTGCTGATGATCAAGTTTTCATAGCAAAAAGTTTTAGAGATGGATTTCTGGAGAAGATCGGCCAGAATTTCCAGGAAAGAAAAAATAAGAAATGCCGAGGTAATAAAGAGGATGGAAATAAAAGAAAGAAGAGATGAAGTGCTGGACGGAAAGAAATTACGGTGGTATGGGCATGTACGAAGTTGGAGGACACCAGAATACCGAAACTGGTACTAGACTGGCAACCTGAAGGGAGAAGAAGAAGACGACGACCTGCGACCACCTGGATCCATAACGAGCAGAAGAAGAGGACACACAAGATCGATACACCTGCAGGAAAATACAGAATAATTAGTGTAAAATTTTATGTACTAGGTGTACTCATTTCTGGTCGAATTATTATGTAAAGAGGAAAATCTCAATAAATAATAATAAATTAATAAAAGATGGGGCTGATCCCCGTGGTACACAAAACAGGTCATATCACTGTTGCAGAAGCAAAGAAAAACGCAAGCAAAATTTAAAAAGACAAAGAATCCCCGAGACGCACTCTTTTACAGAAACTCGCAACCTAGCGCGGACTTCAATGCGAGAGGCTTATAGTAGTTTCCACAACGAAATCCCGTCTCGTAATCTTGTAGAGAATCCAAAGAAATTCTGGTCATATGTGAAGTAGACTAGCGGCAAAACACAAACAATACCTTCACTACGCAATAGCAATGGTAATACTACCGATGGTAGAACAGCTACCAGCATACGAAATTTAGAAGTAGATGTTCCTGGAGTAGTAAAATAACTTAAGTCACTAAACAAAAACAAATCTTCCGGGACGATTGTATACCAATACCATACTTAGCTATCATATACAACCAATCACTGAGCGCAAGATCCGTACCTAAAGATTGGAAAGATGCCCAAGTCAGTCCAATATTAAAGAAAGGCAATATGAGTGATCCCCGAAATTACAGGCCAATCTCATTGACGTCGCAGTAGGATTTTGGAACATATACTTTGTTCGAACATTATGAACTACCTCGAAGAGGTAGTCAACACAGCTTGCCCTCTATTCACTGGAAGTGATAAGTGCCATCGACAAGGGATCTCAAATCTATTCCACATTTTTGGATTTGCGGAAGGCTTTTGACACTGTACCTCACATGCAGCTTCTAATGAAATTGCGTGTTTATGGAATATCTCGCCAATTGTGCAATTGGATTCACGATTTCCTATCAGAAAGGACACAGTTTGTTGTAACTGACGGTAAGTCGTCGAGTAAAACAGAAGTGATATCTGGCGTTCCACAGGGAAGTGTTATAGGTCCCCTACTCTTCCTCGTGTTTATAAACGATTTAGGAGACACTCTGAATAGCTCCCTTACACTGTTCGCGGATGATGCTATCGTTTATGGGTTAGTGAAGTTAACAAAGGATCAAAAGCAGCTGCAAAGCGATTTATACAAAATTTCTACATGGTCCGAAAATTGGCAATTGACATTAAATAAAGGTCTTAAATTCTGCCAAAACCTAGGAGTTACAATTACGAACAACTTAGACTGGAGAGAACACATAGAAAATATTCTGGTGAAGGCGAACCAAAGGTTACGTTTCATTGGCAGAACGCTTCGAAGATGCAACATCTCCACCAAAGAGACTGACGGAAGACATTGAGAAGGTTCGCCGCGGTGGAGTAGCCGATCGGTCTAAAGCGTCTCGCTGCGGAGCGCGCGGTTGCTCGCCGTATAGGTTCGAGTCCTCCCTGGGGCAGGGGTGTGTGTGTTTGTCCGTAGGTGAGTTTACCTAGGTTTAAGTAGTTTGTAAGCTACGGACTGATGACCACGCAGTTTGGTCCGATAGATTTACAACCATTTGAGAAGGTTCAGAGAAGGGCAGCTCGTTTTGTTTTTATCTTGTTGCAGGGGGGAAAGCGTCACGGAAATGTTGCACGATTTAAGGTGGCAATCATTAAAAGGAAGATGTTATTCGTTGCGGCGAGATCTATTTACGAAATTTCAATCACCGACTTTTACTTCTGAATGTGAAAATATTTTGCTAGTACCCACCTACATAGGGAGACATGACCATCCCAATAAAATAAGAGAGATCAGATCGAAAATGGAACGATTTAGGTGTTCTTTCTTCCCGCGCGCTATTACAGAATGGAACGGTAGAGAAATGTTATGAAAGTGGTTAATGAACCCTCTGCCAGGCACTTAAATGTGATTTGCAGAGTATCTACGTAGATGTAGATGAATAGTTTCTTCACAATCGTTTGAGAAATAACACAGCACGGTCGTGTTGCTCACCTTGGCGTTCACTCAGCGAAGCCAGCCTGTACGCTTTTGCACCGACTCTTGTATCGTTTGGTGCAGCCAACTGATGTGTGCGCCATCTAGGAAACTTTCTCCGAACCATACTCCGCGTGAAAGGGACTTAGCTTGGCGTGGCGCAGCTCGACCTGTGTGGTGGTCTGAGGCGACATCGCCTAGAAGACAAGGCCTCACAGCTGGCCGTGCGTACGTCATACCAAGAGGCCCAAGGCCAACGAGAAAGACAGGCCGCAAGCAAGTCACGTAAGCAAGGGAGGTCTGATCCGACGCTATCGCTAGCTGAATGGCCGACCGCTATGAGGCAGTGGGCAGCCAACCAGCTAGCAATCGCGCCAGCTCAGGCCAACCTTGGTTACGTTGCTTGACAGGAGTGCCGCGGCCTGTTTTTCTCGTTGGCCTCAAAGAAGCTGCGGCCGAAAGTTGACTGGCTGGCTGCTGGAGCACGCCTACCGCCTTGTAGCGGTCGGCCAGTCAGCTTGCGTTCGCGGCCTCTCAGTGTGATGTAGGCACGGCCAGTTGTGAAGCCTTGTCTTCTAGGTGGTGTCGGCTGAGGCGGGTTGCGTTGACCCACCAGCACGGACTTCCAGTGCGGCCGCGCTGAGTCAACACCACCTAGAGACAAGGCCTCACAGCAGCACGTTCCATGTCAATGACCAGGCCGCGACCGCCAGCTTACTGGCTGGCCGCTCAAGTTCCTTTTCCAGACTTGTATGCACTTTGTTCTGAATTTTTACATCTGTTTTCACCTAGGTTTGGGTGTGCAATGGTTTCATGGCTCCCATCACTATGAAAAATAACACACAGCTACAACCTTTTGGACACAATGACTACAAGTAGCATTTTGTTAAGGCCAAACTGAATAACCTCAAAGACAAAGGCATCATTTACTTAATATCTACTAATAAATGGGTCACCGCCTTGTCGGTCAGAATAAATCCACTGGAAAATTGTGACTGTACCGTGAGTTTAAAACCACGATTATTGCTCAGTTTTTTGTAGACACCTGTCCCCTGCAGCATCAAGAAGAGTTGCCAGCAAAGTTGTCAGAAGAACAATTTCTTTCGAAAATCAATCTAGTTGAAGCCTGTCTCCAGCTGCCACTGGATGAGAATTGCAAACATATGTTAATCATAGATACACAATTTCGCATTTACCAGTATTTACATCTCATTTTCAGGATTGCCTGCAGGTTATCAGTATTTCAGGGATTCTTGGAGGAATTAGTGGCCCCAATCCCATGGTACATCAATTATTTGAATGACCTTTTGATTTCTGGAAAGTCAACTGAGGACTACCCCTGCAATTTATGTGCCCTTATTTTGGTCTTACAGGCTTAAAATATCACCTTCATAACTATCAGTATTTTCAGCCTTTCATAGTATAATAAAGTTTTGAAGCCTTGATATGAGGAATCATGTCTCTTAAAGACAATGTGGAAGCCACCACAGCTATTCCTCAGCCCATTTCAGTTAAGGAACTTCAGGCATTCCTTGGAAAAATCACATATTATCATCAGTTGATCCCAGGGGCAGCGACCATTCCAAAGTCCTTACATAGTCTGTTACATAAGGAAGTGCCATTTACTTGGTCAGCAGATTTTGATGAACGTTATCTAATATGAAACGATAGCTGCATTCCACATTGTGCTTAACAACTTTGCCGACGACAGCATCTCGGGTTAGCTACTGATGCATTGCCCTATGAGCTTGGCATGGTGCAATCAGGAAGTGGCATGCATTGTCTGCACTTTCAAAACCCAAATGCACAAATATGTGACATCATCAGCCCACAATATTGCCCTCATTCAATTTCGGTTCTCTTGGTTGACATTGGTAGAAGAGAGCCCAGCAAAGCTACGGCATGACTGCTGACACCACCATGTGGGCGTGAGCATATGGCAGATGCCCCAAATGGATGCCAGCCACTATCACCTACTGAGAGGGCTGGCAATTGTGCATTGTTCGTACAGAAGAGGAACAACTATGTCCACATTTTCTGGGCCCAACCCAAGTGCCCTTCCATGAATGGGGCCCAGAGCTGGCAGCGCCTGAACTCTGTACCAGTTAGTTTACATTAGAGATTAGATTAGATGTACATTTCGTTCCAGTTGATACAAATTGAAGAGATCCTCTTATAAACAGAACATGTCAGAAAACGAGATACACAATAAACACTTACAAAATGAGACCAGATGTGTTAATTACGTTCCTTAGATCCACAAATGTAACTGCACTTGTGGGCACCCACGGGAGGCCATTTGATGATACGATTTGGCATTACACCTGAGAACTGGAAGTTCTTTGTACATAGTGAAAGCCTCAGACAGTACAAGATAAGATAGTTAATGCTGGTATGTCATAAGTATACAATATTTATAAAAGCCCCTCACAATAATCATTTACCAAAATTTAAACAGGTTTAATTCTGTTGTTGTATTTTATAAATCATTCCATCTATTCTACTAAAAGTATTGAATTTGCAGAATATTCAAATGTACTGATTATCATGAACTTTAAACATTTGTTATAGAATGAAAGTGTGTGTATTTCATAGCACAGCGCAGGTTTTAAGAAACAGTATTATAATGATTACAAGTAACACAAATGCACTCTAATTATGTGGCTCAGAAAGGAATAATCTAAATTATACAGAAATAGCTGTCTAGAAACTAACTGAAATGTGTTGGTGTGGCTAAATTCTTTGGACCATTGATCGAAATTATCAAATTGGGATGAACATATGAGCTATACAGCCAATAAGTAATTTATTTCTAGTGGAACACATACAGAAGCAAATTATAAAATATCTGTAGTTCACACAGGTTAACTCATTATTAATATACGTGATTGTTCCCTACATGAAACACCTCTAAACGTAGATGCTATACAAAAGAGAAAAGAATGATCTGGATCGTTGAGCACATACATTACAAAAACTAATACAAACCATTGGGAAAAAATAATGATCAAGATGGAGTAATGCACACCATTGGTTAATAATGGTACAATTTCTCATGTTCGATTGATTATAAACCTTGGAAATCATACGATTTTTTCAAATCATAAAAAACAGATAAGTCTCTTTGCATGAATCAAAATGTTCAAATTCACAATTCTAGGCATTAGCTACAATGTTCACAAGTAGAATATATTGCAAAATGAACAAAAACAAGTGAGAACAAAGTGTCACAGTATATTATCTGGATCAATTTGAAGTAACTATTTCAGTGCAACTTGTAAAATTAAATTGTGGACAAATTTTGAACCTGTTGCATCTTGGTGGGCAGATGTTTGACTTTGGTTAATTTATTACAAATAAACCAACACAACCCTTCAGCCATCAGTGTTGTAAATCCATTATTTACTAGTTTTTCCAACTCATTGTTACCATCTTCAGACCCGTGTTTAGCTGATTATAATCATATGATCAGGGTCTATGTAGAGCAATCGTTTATACCTGCCTAACAAAAGTCAAGAGATGACTGTCAACTAACTGTTAGCTGACAGTCGTGTGTAAGAGATGGGTCTACATACATGAACATCAACATGGACCCTGATCATATGATTATAATCAACGAAACAGGGGTCTGAAGTTGGTAACAATGAGTTACTAAACTAGTAAATAATGGATTTACATCACTGACAGCTGTAGGTCTGTGTTGGTTTATTTATAAGTAATTGCACAGCCATGTTCCAGTAATCTGAGACAAGATGGACATACAAAGACTTGGTTAACTGAGTCTGATATTTTAAAACTTCATTGTATCTGCTCAGTTAAGAAAATATTTCAAAATTATTGAGCAATATCAAATAACATAAAATTTCAAGTTTCAACAGTACTGACTACTATTATACTCTGCCTTATGCATTAAAAAAGTCTCTTCTAGGAAGTAATCATTTGGACTCTGTCCGTATATAACTGCCTGTGTAATTCAGTTCAAATGTGGGAGGAATGCAACATCATAACACATTAAACAGGGCCATGTGTACCAATCCACTGTTGTTTTTATGCGAATTTTTAGATTGATGATTCCTTTATTTACTTATTATTTCTGCAAGATGCAAGGTTTCGTTGTGGTGGGTCAAATTAATTTTACATGCAGGAAAGTGTTTTAGGAAGATCACAAAATGCATTAATGTCAGCAAGAAAGATCATCAGTTGTGAAGGACTTAGGTGAGACACACAAAATATTTGTTAAGATGTTCCACTGTAAATATTCATTATAGAAATGTAGGTCTGCTCATAAAGTTAACAGGAAAGTTGTATTCACTGTTTCCTATTACTGACAAAATGAGCTGCACAGGAATGGCTGAGTGGCCTAAGTCATCATGTTATGAATTGCGCAGCTGCTCCCATTGGAAGCTCAAGTTCTCCATCAGGTATGTGTATGTGTTTGTGTGTGTGTGTATGTTTGTTTGTCTTTCACGTACGTTTGTTTAAGTAGTTTCTAAGTCTTGGGACAAATGACCTATGCAGTTTGATCCCTTAGGATTAAAAATATTTGATCATTTTTTAAAATAAGATGGCTTATCTTAATTTTCATTATGTATAGTTAAAAAGAGAACCAATAACATTCTGTACTGAGATTATGTTTCCTGTATGCAAAAACCACAGATAACAGAAGGCTCCTGAAAATGTATTATATCAGTCTAGCAGTTTGTCATGACATAGTGTAGAAGTCTTTGTACTGACAGGAACTATTGCATCTAAAACAGCATTAGCATCTGCGTTAGGTAAGCAAATAGAAGTTGTTGCCCACATAAAATATGTGATAATAAAAATTGCTGGTATTCTTATTTCAGAGTAAACTAGAATACAGAGGAGCCTGAGTGGATGAGACACTTAAAAATTTGTTCCGTAATATTAATAATAATAATAAATATTCAGTATGCTCTATGTTTACATACACATTTAAAGTAAATGTCAATGAACAAGAAAGTGTCTTCCTCCAGTAACCCATCTCAGACTACAATCATTTTTAAGAATATGTATGCTCTATATTTATGGGAAGATAATTATATAGAGAAAAATGTAAATACCTGTCCTGATTTGTCTTTCAAATTATCAAATGTCTCTTTAAATCGTTCATTGAAGTTTTCACCCACACAAGACACAATTTTATCAAACAACCATGTCCTGTCCTTCTGATCTACAAGACGGTCATAGTAAACACGAAGGACTTCATGCACCCATAACCTGCAAAAAGCAATAAGAGACAGTAACGTTTTTGTAACTGAAAGTAATATGAGAGAGGAAAATCTTTCTTAATATATTTAATTACTACACGTATTATTCTCTTGAAAAATTATGTAACCGGAACAACCGTTTGCACATTCAGTATTTCACACATAAATAAAGATAAAAAGCTACAAATTTCAGTAACTTCAAGTACTGTTGTTACTTAACAATTAAGTAATACATTTACTTAAAGATAGATATATATCTTGTAAGATTTATATAGATTAAGCTCTTTTCAAGTTATTAGCAATATGTATTCTAACATTTGAAAAAAGAGGTTTTGTGTTTCCAATTGTCTCCAAATATTACATATGAATGTTTGTAGGTAACAAGCTGAGATACTAATTCACATATGGCACTTTATTTATCAAACAATAAAGAACAGAATAATCCACCAAACTAAAGTCAATTAATAAAAATGTAACTCCAATGTCCACTGCACTTGCAGGAGTAAAGATATAACATGTCACTGGATACTTCTATATTCCAACAAAGCTCTTCCTCCCTCCTCCCTTAAGGTGTGTACCACCAGGCATGGGCACTTAAATCTGGTCTTATTGCTCTTGTACGATTGACTTTTTGCTGTGAAGATTTGGGAGTTGATAATAACAGCTTTAATGTTGTTCCAGGTCATCTCCATGTGGGTTCATCAGTCTCGTGACACATAGTACACTATGAATTTTGGTTCTTCTCTTCTAGTTGAATGTCATTGCATTCAGGTCCCAGCAAAATCCATATTGGCTTTTCCTTTTTCTGTTAACACTCTGATGGTTTTGTCATTTTAAGAAATGTTCATAGTATGGTTGTCGCGTCATTCTGCTCAAAAAGGTGCAGTATAGAGAGGGTGTAGTGGAGCATGACATGTGTACGGGGACTGAATGCCTTACACATGAAAACTGGTCTCTCACCATGTCTAGATATTGTTGGTCTTCCCATTGTTTCCAATGACTGCTTATTCCACATATTAGCAATGAGAGATTTGTTGGTAATGTAGATGAGGCTGTGGTTAGATACTCTGCCACGAATTTTAACACTTACCAAGGGATCAGTTCATCCACTGAAGCATCAATAACGCCACCAAAGCACCAGTGTCTGTCTTGTATGAAGTTCAAGGGCGGATTTAGGGGGGGGGGGTACAGACAGCCTGACCAAACAAAATGAGAGAGAGAAAATAAAGAGAGAGGAGAGAGAGAAAGAGAGAGAGAGAGAGAGAGAGAGAGAAAAGAGAGAGGGTGGTAAGAGGGAGGGAGGGAGAGAATCACAGCATAAGAATAATTTTTACTTACAGACAGCATGTGACAGTGGCAAAATCCCTATAATTAACATAACGTAGATTGAATTTTTGTGTTATGCTTCCTTTTAATTGCTTCCTCCCCTTTTTTGTCAGTAATTTACGATAAAATTAAGTAAAAACCTTACAAAGCTAGAAGAAGAAATTGATTCAGTACAATGCGACACAGGAAATCTGATTTTAGGTTTTGAGTGAATATCAAACTTAGTGCGACATATTTACTGGCTGTTTGATTATTCTTCACTGCAGTGTTCGATAATGAAACAACTACGTCGGATACAGTATTGTTTGTCAACCATAAGTTGACGATTTATGCGCTGGCTGTTCGCAGCGGCAGGAGGCGCATATCATGGCTACCGGGAGGTGAGGAGCAGTGAGCGGAAGCCACCGTTGTGTTGTTGGAAATATTACCCGTAACAATGTGTGCTGTAATATTTCGTGTCTAGGGGCAGCGTAACATTGACAGCGATACGAATGTCCTGCAAACTAGTCCTGATGTTTTCAGCTTCTGGCATCACCAGGTAAAATCGTTTTCACTGGTCGAATTAATATACTTCCATCTAACTACCAATGCACTACTAGTTTCAACGCACGATGGCGTTATTCTCGAGAGCCTATGATTACAATAAATATTACAAAGATTCAATCATATTAAACAGTGAAAAGTTTAAAAATTTACCACAAAATAAAAAAAAATTGTATCGGGAGTATGGAACTCTACATTTATCAAAATGACAATCAAACACGTGAACCGCGCGGGAATGGCCGTGTGATCTAGGGCGCTACGTCGCAGAGAATGCTGCCGCTCCCGCCAGGGGTTCGAGTTCTCCCTCTGGAATGGGTGTGCATGTTCTCCTTAGAATGAATTAGTTCAAGTAGTAAGACTAGGGACCGAGACCTTAGCAGTTTCGTTACCTAGGATTACATATATTTAAATATTTTTTAAAAATTTGTGAACCATATGCCCTAGGTTTTTGCACAGTCACCATTAATCCATTTCGCACAATTAATATCGTAATCCTGTGGGCATCATTGGACAAAACGTATTTTTCGACCGCATTGTACGATTGTTTGACTTTTCAAGTGGTCAGCCTTATTCAATCTTATAGTGCAATTATCCGAAAGTTGCAAATATATGGAGAAACCAATGCCAATTTCGCATGGCTTCCTCTGTATAGGGATTCGCATATACCCATCTGGCCAAGCTGAGAAACAGTTACAAATCGAATTAAATTCAGAGCCTGAATACCCTGTGTTCAGCTGTGGACAAATATTTCATTCTTTATGATGATAAAGGATTCAACAAATGTGCCCACAGGTCATTCAGACTATGAATTTTTTTGGCTCCATTCGGTTACGGTAGTAACACTAAAACAGCTCGAAATTTAAATGAAAATAACCGTTCATCTGACACGAAAATTAAATAACCGAAAGTTCTCTACAAATTTGTTCTCTTACAGAGAAATTTGCAAAAATAACGGCGATTTGACACCATCCCTTGAATTTACGTAAACCAGGCTTTCGCAGTCACGTGACATTCCTCGCCCAGACCTCTTTCTGGCATACACCATTTTGCTTTCTGTATTTCATGATTTTCTTATTATAACCTACGCGTTGTCACTTCAAAGCAATGGCGCACCGAAGAATTAACAAAAACACGTCATTCTTAGTACGATTAATTATAATATAGTGTTTAAAATGGCATATTGTTGTTGTTGTGGTCCTAAGTCCGGAGACTGGTTTGATGCAGCTCTCCACAATACCCTAACCTGAGCAAGCCTCTTCATCTCCACATAAGAACAGCAACCTACATCTGTATAAATCTGCTTACTGTATCCATCTCTTGGTCTTCCTCTGCGGTTTTTACCCCACACACTTCCCTCCAATGCTAAATTCACAATCCCTTGATGTCTAAGAATGTGCCCTACCAATCTATCTCTTCTTTTAGTCAAGGTATGCCAGAAATTTCTTTTCTCCCCAATTCTGTTCAGTACCTCCTCATTAGTTATGTGATCCACCCACCTAATCTTCATCATTCTTCTGTAGCACCACATTTCAAAACCCTCAATCCTCTTCCAGTCCGCACTGTTTATCGTCCATGTTTCACTCCCATACAAGGCAACACTCCATACAAATGACTTCAGAAAGGACTTTCTTAGGCTTAAATCAATATTCGATGTTAACAAATTTCTCTTTTTCAAGAACGCTTTCCTACCCATTGCCATTCTGCATCTTATATGCTCTGTACTGCGGCCATCATTTGTTATTTTACTGCCCAAGTAACAAAACTCCAAAACTCATCTACCTCCTTTATTGCTTCGTTGCCTAATCTAATTCCTTCAGCATCACCTGATTGTCTTAGACTGCACTCCATTACCCTAGTTTTGCTCTTGTTAATGTTCATCTTATATGCACCTTTCAGGACACTGTCCATTCCGTTCAACTGCTCTTCCAGATCCTTTACTGTCTCTGCCAGAATTACTATGTCGTCGGCAAAACGCAATGTTTTTAATTCTTCCCCCTTAACTTTGATTTCTTCACCAAATTTCTCCTTGATTTCCTTTATAGCTTGCTCAATGTACAAATTGAATAACATTGGAGAAAGGCTACAACCCTGTCTTACTCCCTTTCCAACCACTGCATCCCTTTCATGCCCTTCAACTCTGACAACCGCTGTCTGGTTTTTGTACAAGTTGTAAATAACCTTACGCTCCCTACATTTTACTCCTGCTTGCTTCAGAACTTGAAAGAGTTTATTCCAATCAACATTGTCAAAAGCCTTCTCCAAATCTACAAAAGCTAGAAAATGTAGGTTTGCCTTTTCTTAATCTATCTTCTAGGATAAGCCGTAAAGTGAGTATTGCCTCGCGAGTTCCTACATTTCACCTGAACCAAAAATGATCTTCCCCGAGGTCGGCTTTTACCAGTTTTTCCATCCTTATGTATATAATTCGTGTTAATATTTTGCAACCATGACTTATTAAACTGATGGTTCTGTAGTTTTCACACCTGTCTGCACCTGCTTTCTTTGGAATGGGGATTATAACATTTTTCTTAAAGTCTGAGGGTACTTCGCCTGTCTCATACATCTTACACACCAGGTGAAACAGGTTTGCCATGGCTGGTTCTCCCAGAGAATTCAGTAGCTCTGAGGGAATATCATCTACTCCAGGGGCCTTGTTTCGACTTAGGTCTTTCAGGGCTCTGTCAAATTCTTCTCTCAGTACAGTATCTCCTATTTCATCTTCATCTACATCCTCTTCCCTTCCTACAATATTGTCTCGAAGTTCATTTCCTTTGTAGAGCCCCTCTATATACTCTTTCCACCTTTCAGCTTTCCCTTCTTTGCTGAGAACTGGTTTTCCATCAGTGTCCTTGATATTCATAGAGCTGTTTTTCATATCTCCAAATGTTTCTTTTATTTTCCTGTAGGCTGTATCTATTTTTCCCCTATTTATACATTCTTCTACATCCTTGCATTTGCCTTCTATCCACTCCTGCTTAGCCATTTTGCACTTCCTGTCAATCTCATTTCTTAGTCGTCTGTACTCCATTTGGCCTGTTTCATTTACTGCATTTCCATATTTTCTACTTTCTACTGGCGCTCTTCAACCTACAGAAGTAAAATTTGACAGAGGAGAAACATAAAAACACAAAGGAGATAAAATTTTGGAGATACACATACATAAAACGGAGATTTAAAATGGAGATAAAACAACGTATATAAAATGGAGGAAAATGGTGGTGACATAAAACAATTGGAACAGCGAAAGTGGTGAATAAAAACAGTTGCTCGAAGGTCAGTGGCACACACACAATTAAAATGAGCATATGGCGGCGGCTATGGTGAGACCGTCCGCTATTGTAGAGTTAAAACCAAAAAACACAACACACTCTCGGATAAATACACAAGTTAGAACTGACGGTGTCGGCTGCGGGTTGGCCGTCCACTGTAGTACAATAAAACAATGTAGCTAAAACGCACCACACTTGTCGAAGCACAAAGGAGGTTTCATAGATGGTGGAGCACTGACAGCATTGAAGATGTGGTGTGGATGGGGGGGGCACGGGGATGAGAGGAGAGGAGAGGAGAGGAGAGGAGAGGAGAGGAGAGGAGAGGAGAGGAGAGGAGAGGAGAGGAGAGGAGAGGAGAGGAGAGGAGAGGAGAGGAGAGGAGAGGAGAGGAGAGGAGAGGAGAGGAGAGGAGAGGAGAGGAGAGGAGAGGAGAGGAGAGGGAGATGGAGAGGGTGGGGGTGAGGGTGGGGAGGAGCCACAGGGCCGGGGGGATGATGTCCCAGGAAGCCACAGGGAAGAAGGATAGGGGAGGGCGGTAAGAGGAGGATCCGGAGGGACAGGGGAGTGAGGAGGGGAGAAGTGATGGGAAGGGAAGGAAGGGATGGGAAGGGAAGGGAAGGGATAGTCGGAGCCCTCAGGGAGAGAGGGAGCAAGGAGGAGGATCACAGCTGGCATGAAGGGTAGATGTCAGGTCGGAGGGCATCATCCGACAGGGACAGGATCCGGAGGGTGGACAAGTGGAGAGCAGGTACCCTTCCAAATTTCTTTTTCCTTTATTGTGTTTTCACACCAGCGATTACACCAGTAGGCTGGCAGCAGCTCCAGAGGCTGCTCTTCAGCCGAGAGAATAAATGATGAGATGAAAAATTAAAATACAAGACAGGCGAAAAAACAACGGAGGAACAATGACATATACATGGTGACAATTAGAGGTACAAACAGTTGACAGGTGAACAAAATCAGATTTAGTCAGTTATAAATGAGGAGCCACGGTGACCTAAAAAGCACATGTTGGACGACAATAACACAGGACTGCGAGTACACGGAGACTAATTAAAATACACGGTGCGACACTTGTCTGGTTGCGGTGGACGCAGTTAAAAAACACACACTTCACTGGAGCACAGCACACAACAATTGACGTAGCACTGTTAAAACTGTCGGTCCAGGACCCCGAGAAGGGGGGGGGGAGCAAAGCGTGGGGGAGAGGAAAAAACGGCGGTGAAAGGGGGGGGGGGGCGGCCGGGAGGAGCCGTAGGGACTCCAGGGCAGGGAGGGGGTAGGGGGGGGGGAGAGGAGGCACTTTATCTATGTATAGGGGATCAGAGGTGGTAGGACGGGTATATGTCAGAACGGAGGACGTCATCAGGGAGGGGGAGGCGGCGGAAATTACCCTGGGAGAGGACATGGAGGGTGTGGAGATGAAGGGAAGGGGGTATAATGCGGTAGAGGCGTGGCAGAGGCCCAGCGTTGGTAAGGATGGGGTGAACCAGGGGGTTGCGTGAGTCTATTTTACTGGTGGTATAGAGGATACGGATATGCTGGAGATATTCAAGGAGGTGGGTAAATGGGATCAGGTCATACAGGATCCGCGTGGGGGACGGGAGCCGGATGCGGTAGGCGAGGTGAAGGGCGTGGCGCTCGAGGACTTGAGGGGTTTTATAGTAGGATGTGGGAGCGGAGATCCAGGCGGGATGGAAGCTGCAAAGGACAGGACGCATGAGGGAGCGGTAGGTGTAGAGGATGGTGGAGGGGCTGAGACCCCACGTCCGGCCGGTGAGGAGTTTGAAGAGGTTAAGGCGGGAGAAGGCTTTCTGTCGGACAGTGTGGAGGTGGGGGGTCCAGGAGAGGTTATGGTCGAGGGTTAGGCCAAGGTACTTCAGGGTGGGGGTGTGGCGGATAGGGCGGTTGTGGAGGGTGAGGTAGAAATCATGGAGACGGAAGGAGCGAGTGGTACGACCTGTGATAATTGCCTGGGATTTGTCAGGATTGACGGAGAGGAGCCACCGGTTACAACATGAGGCGAACTTGGTGAGGTGGGACTGGAGCAAAAACTGGGAGCGGGCAAGGGAGGGGGCGAGGGCTAGGAAGGCGGTATCGTCAGCATATTGTAGAAGGTAAATGGGAGGCTTGGGTTGGGGCATGTCAGCGGAGTAGATGAGATAAAGGAGAGGAGAGAGGACGGAGTCTTGGGGCACCCCGGCAGAGGGGTAGAACAAACGGGAGTCGGAGTTGCAGACAGTGACATAGGAGGGGCGGAGGGTGAAAAAGGAAGCAATGAGGCCGACGTAATTAATAGGAAGGGCGTAGAACTGGAGCTTGAAGAGGAGACCGTAATGCCATACACGGTTGTAGGCTTTTTGGATATCAAGGGAGACAAAAATTGCGAAGCGACGGGAGTTGAGTTGGACAGATAGGAGATGAGTAAGGCGAAGGAGCTGGTCATCGGCAGAGCCTGGGAGGGTCGTAAGCCACATTGGGAAAGGGGGAGGAACTGGTGGTGATGGAGGTGCTGATGGATACGACGGGAGAGGATGGTTTCCAGGACCTTGCTGAACACGGAGGTAAGACTGTTGGGACGGTAGGATGAGGTCTGGGATGGGGGCTTATCAGGTTTTAGGAACATGAGAATACGGGAGGTCTTCCACAGGTCGGGGTAAAAGCCGGTGAAAAGGATGACATTTTATAAGGTAGCAAGAGCTTTGTGGAAGGAGGGACCCTTCCAAAAATTATGTTACAAATTTGTAGACAGCTTACCAAAAGCAAAAAGCGTGAAGACATGTGTAACTGCAACAAAATATGTAACAAAAATACGCTCTTCCGTATTTTCGAAGGACTTATTTATTACATAACTGACTTCAACGACAAAATTCCACTACACGTCTTTTTTTAAGTTTTTTTTGTCCCTGGAAGTTTTACATGGAAAGAAGTGTGATATCGCCACCTGGCTAGTTACGTACTATTTGGTCGCGATAACGATTTTGATGCTGCTGCCACAAGCGGCGAATACCGGCACTAGTTGAAAGTTATTCTTTTATTTACAAGTGCTGCCAACATTACAATGGTCCTCGATGCGAAAGATTGCTGTACACATTGTTAGAGTAACGGTTACAGCACTGCAGCAAGCTGCCTTCCCCTCACCCTTCACTCCCCGCAGCAGCCATAATGAGCTCCCAGAAGCCACCGACCAAATCGTCAAGTTATCGTGGCCACACAGTATGTATTGCTTCTTGTCTGCTTGTCCATCAGATGGCAGCAGGTGTTTGCTCAAGCGCCGACCCGGCGCACAGTCGCGGCTTTTCAAATCACTTCTACGCCGGCAGATGCCGGAGAAAGGTGCTGCAGGCTCCCTACTGCCCATAAACAACACTATCTACTTGAGAATAACGACACCAGATACAATTATGTGCGTAAGGATATGTAGATTTTTTAAACATTTTCGAGACTGTTTGTTGTAATTCTGCTTTATTAAATATTTTATCGTGGAGATAGTAACAATTGCTTTCCGTCTTATTCAAATGAATGAGCATTTAGTTGCTGAAGACAGATGACATTTGTTCATGTTACGTGCTAAACATAGAAACTGATCAAGAATGTCTGCAAAAATTAATAAAAATTATAAACCAAATTTTACATATTACATATGGGCACATGTATTTCAGTTACATGGAAGGCCTACTCTGGACTTTTATGTAGTATTATGAAATCAAAACAATTTGTCAACAGAACTTATTCTGCCTTTGTTAAAAAAGCTACCTCAAATGTTTATAACACACACTCTTCGAACGAAGCAGCGACGGATCCTACATTGGAAGCGTTCGTATACCCACATATAGATAAAGCAGTCAACAATCCGAATATTCAACACAGAAATGAACTTACGATGTTAGCTGCCAGGGAGATTAATCAACGGGTATTTTATCATTTGTGCCCAGCAGGGATTCCAACCCACGTTGTCCTACTGACTAGGCAGTCACGCTGACCCCACCACCACTTTATTTATTTATTGATCACCAGGCCAGCGCCTGACGCCAGACACAAATTCTCAATTTATCCACACGCTACTTACGTAGTGACCCTACCTATTATCGCCGATTCCCCGTAGGAATTGCGGGCCTAGTGTGCATACTTCAAATGTTCAAATGTTTGTAAAGCTTAAGGGACTTAACTACAGGGTCATCAGTCCCTGAAATTACAAACTACTTATGAACTACCTTACAATAAATACGACACAAACATCTATGCCCGAGGGGGGATTCGAACACCCGACGGCGGACTGCCGCGCGCACCGCAACACGGCGCTCCAGTACACGCGGCTAATCCGCCGCGGCGTGTCATACTCACTGAAGAAAATATCAGTGGCGATCTTCGCCTTAATTATATACTATCTGAGGATTGTCTACAAATACCTTCATCAAATTTTTCAGTTAAATTTTAGAGAATAAAATAGCATAAAAACTGAGTTTCTGGGATTTAAGGTATTGTAAAATATTACAAGCTATACTGAACACAGGGCACTTTTCAGATGGTTGGGAATGTGGATGATCTAGTGGGCTGATTGGTTGTAAGCCCCCTCCCGCAAAAAAATGTTCAAATATTTGGTAAGCTTATGGGACTTAACTACGGGGTCATCAGTCCCAAACTTAACCGAAGTTCTTCAGTGAACATTCAGGACTAGGACTCCTCATTCTGGAAACATCCCTTAGGCTGTGGCTAAGCCATGTCTCCACCGTATCCTTTCTTCCAGGAGTGTTAGTCCTGCAAAGTTCGCAGGAGGACTTCTGTGAAGTTTGGAAAGTACGAGCCGAGGTACTGGCAGAAGTGAAGTTGTGAGGACTTCTGTGAAGCGTGTTGGGATAGCTCAGACGGTAGAGCGATAGCCCGCGAAAGGCAGACGTCACTGGTTCGAATACCGGTTCCAGTACACAGGCTTAATCTGTCAGAAAGTTACATATCGGCGCACACTCCACGGCAGAGTGAAAATTTCATTCTGAAAATTATATTTGACTCTGTTTCAAGAAGAATTTCTACTACCATGAAAATCCTTTGTATCTGATGTGTGGAAAAATGCTGTTGAAATTTCTAATTTGCTCCAGTAACTGAAAAATCGAAAAGTGTAGCTTCAAATAAAACTGTTTATAATGGGTGGCATTACTGTCTCTTAGTGTTAGGAAAAGAATCCAGAGAGATAAACAGTTTGACCGAAAACACCTGAATGCGCGAACTTAAACGCAGTCCTTGAAATCCACAGTTTTTCACATAGTTAAATACTTTATTTGGGTATGAGTAAAACACACACAATAGCTCATTTTATCTCCCAAGCAATCACGAAACAATAAGGCCGTGTTCACACTGCCGGCTGGGCCGAGCCGGAAGATTAAACACATTGTTTTCAATTGCCGGGCCGAGAGGACTCCGCTTCAGCCGGCTCACGCCGAGCCGACGACATTCGAAATGTTTAATATTTCCGGCGCGAGCCGATTGGGCTGTGGTATTGCTTCTGCAGCACAAGTATCTCACGTCTCCAGCCTGTTTTCAAGCCTCTTTGCTTTTTTTTCTTTTAAATAACACTTGTGAAAATATGTTGTTTATTTTTTTTTTTTCTTTTATGACTATTAATTCTGTAAAATGAATACAAAATTCAGATTTTTTTTAGCTGTTCTCATAAGGAAAAACTTTTATAAATGTCAGACGAAATTCATGGGACGAATCCATTACCACCTGTTTCTTATGTGCTTAAAATCAGATAGGTCACTACAGTGTGACAACAAAAGAAATATAATAACAAAATCAGTGAACTGTTAGCTGGCTCAGTCGGTCTCAGTCGTGTTTCCTTCGATCTTCAGCTGACTGTGGGTGAGGACAGCTTTTAGCTGGGGACAAGCCCACCAGGAAACAAAACACAGCAAGATATAAAGTGGCACACGCTTCTCATCCTTTACTGACGTGACTTGTAGTGTCCGAGTCTAAACTATATCAGCGCATATTTCTTTCAGTTAACAATAAAAAAATCGAAATACCATAGAAACAAACAATATTGTCAGCAGATGATTCAGCAAAATGTTCGTAGAAACGCAGTTTCCCTCAGACACAAAATAAATAAATAATAAAATTCTGACACATGTGTTGATTTCTTTGAAAGTGAAGATGAGTTGAAGTACAGTACAGCGTGTCCGACATAAAACAGGTAAACCACACGTATGCCACCACTTTCAACATCCCTTATGAGGAGGCAACTACATTTTTTTAATGTTAATATTATCTATTATTTTTTACTTATTATAAATAGAATTATTTTTAACTTGTGATATATTTTCTGAGAGCTACAAAAGCGAAAATAAAAAAAAAAAAAAGATTATGCATGACTTAGGTGTAGAAATACCTATAAATTTCAGTATAATTTTGGGCTTCTTCCTTTAATCATTTCCAACTAGAAACCTAATAAGTATAATGTTAAAAATTTATTTCAGTCCATCTACCAAAGTAACAGTTAACATTAATTTATTCTTCACTTCTAATTCCATTCACGAATATATATATATATATATATATATATATATATATATATATATATATATATATATATATATATATATATATACCATTTATTGTGTAATGTGGACAAGAAATCAGTCGTACGCCTTTCATAAATTATAACTTCATGTAAAACCATAGCAGAACATTGTCAATTATAAGCGGTTGCCACCCAAGAAAAAGTAATTTATACTTACTTTCTGGTTACGGATCATTAAAACATCACGAGGAAGCGACAAACGTGGCCAGCAATTCATTTTTTCGGCGCTGCAGTTCTTCGCGCTATGTCCAACACCCGCCGAGATCGAAGGCTTGCGACCGCAGAATAACGCCACTCAGATAACTCGCAATTACTTGTGATAGGTGGTAGATATCTGTGCGGCTATCATTTCAAAAAAATTTTCTGTGCTTTTAGCTCAATTTCACTCGTAGTAATGTATTGTCTAAAATGCATAGAACAGTAAGCTGTCCGCTATCGAACTTTTTCAATACACGAATTGTAAATCAAGTGCGCATACTTGACAAAAAGCATCATTTGGAAAAGACTGTTACGAATTTCTAAAAGGTGAATATTTTATACGAAAGCTAAGATGTTGTCCGACCATGTGTCCAAAAATCAGATTTTTTAACCGCATACTTTCATCGAAATCGAGTGAGGAGCGTTCCAAAACTAAAAACTCACCCGGAATGAAAAGTAGACTTTTTATTTTCACAGGCAAGGCAAATCTTTTAAGGAAAAAGTAACTTCATAAAACGATGTGTCGTGGTCTTATATACCGTCAAAATTTTTTACAACTTGAAAATCGGAAAAGTCGATTTTCCTCCTCTTTTTCGGCCCAGTGCGCAGGCTGTCGGCGTGCGCCGGCTAGGCGCTAGGCGCTAGCCGGCTCGGCTCATCCCGGCTCGGCCAAGCCGGCAGTGTGAACGCACCCTAAACAACTTTTATTTATTTTTATCGTAAATTACCGACAAAACAGAGCAATTAAATGGAAGCATAACACAAAATTTTAAACTACGTCATGTTAATAACAGTGATTTTGCATTTTTAAACTCACAATTACATATCTTTCTCGTCTATCTCTCTCTCTCCCTCCCTTCTCTCTCTCTCTCTCCCTTCCTTCTCTCTCTCCCTTCTCTCTCTCTCCCTTCCTTCTCTCTCTTTCTCTTTCTCTCTCAAGTTTAGTCAGGCCAACTGGGAGGGGGGGGAGGCAAGTGCCCCTGTGCCCCCCCCCCCCCCCCCCCCCCACACACACACAATCCGCCCTTGATGACCATGTAGTTTGGTCCCAGAAGGTTTACAAGCCTTTGAACATTTGAATACAGTTAGGCAGCGAGAAAGAGGAAACAATGGACATGGACCACCACCTTCGTAGTGCACGTTATGTGGAGAATTTGGGAGTGCCTGGATAGCCCAATTACGATCAGTGATCTAGCCACCCTCTGCAACAATAAAACTAAGCAGAGAGTTCATCTAATAACGAACAACGACCCTAGTGAACAGAACTACCCACAAAAGAAATGAAAAAAGAAAGAATTGGTTAAGATGACTGCTTGCCCGTACTGGCAAATCCGGGATCGAATCCCGGTGCAGCACAAATTTTCAAATTCGCCATTGAATTTATTTCAGTGGCATGCAACGGTCGAGGTATTTCAATATTTCGAATATATTAATTAAATGCTACTACCAACTACTTCTGCTTTGTTCGCCAGTCGACACCAGAATTAACGAACTATAGGAAATTGAACAAGAAAAGATGCAAAGCGAAAGACGCAACGCTAATAACAATTTACGAAGAAACAGACTTTCTCGAACGTTGGTAAAAACGCCGGATAGAAACATCATTCCTCAATTTACACGCCCACATAGCCACTTTGCAAATTTTCTTCACAAACGTAGAGGTAGGTGAATACTGAATGGTGGTTTCCCACACTGGTTTTTATATTGTGTAAATTACGACGCTTTCAAAGTTGTGAAATTGGGTCAACTAAGGACAAAGTGGCCCTTTCACTTCCTTATTTGGTAGTAATTTATTTACTTCCCTACTCTCATTCAGACACTCTTTCCTTCCTGTTTTCCGACTGAAGACGATTTATTTATTTATTTTAGTTTTATTTTTCCTCAATTTCTCCATCTTAGAATTGTTAGATATTCATTACTGTTCCATAAACGCTTCTATCAGTTGTTACTAAGGATTTTAATTTTTCTTTTTGCCAATCAATTCCTGATTTTTTTTTTTTTTTTTTTTTTTTTTTTTTAAGTTGTTTTGCACTTCTTATGTCTATTTCCTTAATCCTATTCAAGTGTTTGTAAATCTATCAAACCAAACTGCGTGGTCATCAGTCCATAGCTTACAAACTACTTAAACTAAGGTAAACTAACCTAAGGACAACACACACACACCCATGCCCCAGGGAGGACTCGAACCTCCGACGGCGAGCAACCGCACGCGCTTCATCTTCTACCTTTTCTTTTATACAAGCAAAAACTAAATTACATACTTTTTAATGTTTCGGCAAATTTCATCGTTAATTTAAAAACTCCCATAGTTTTTCGTTGACCTAATATTTTCCTAAGTATTTTGCCTCCTAACTTATCTAAACTATAGTTTCGTCCTAGACACACGACTGGACGTAGACACAATGGTTAATGCTCGAATTGGCGATGGGACAGGGGAAGGAGAATATCCACCTTCCTACGCAATAACTATCTTTAGTCCCCGGCGTTGTCCGGATATTTATTCCTTTCTTATGTTATATCATCTCATTCCCTCACTATCCGTGTCCTCCAATCCTACACTATACATTTCAATTTTGTTTTTGTGCAGCTGAATACTTATGACGTTATCTCCTGAACTGTGTGTCATACAATAATATAATTTTCGAGGTTCGTAGCGTGGAATATTAGGAAAATATCTGCGAAATGTGTTGGGAATGGACTTAGTAGTGAAGAAGTAATAAATTACATACTAATACATGGTGTGCCAATTTCCATGCATTTCATCCTGACCACACGAAACTAATTGTTAATGTAGAAGTGATAAATACTAACTTCACGCCGAGTGCAATAGTTTTACTGCAGGAATAGCGGAGAGGTAAGCGATACTCTTCTTTCCTTCCATCATTCTGCTGATGTTGCTAGCTACAAAAAGATTTGAAAGAGTTTGAAATTGTGTGAAAAGTTTATTGCAAGTCGATAAATGTCCTCATTTTAAAATAGTGGATGAATAAAGTCGTTATTCGCACGCCACATGATGGGTTCGCTTTTTTGTGACTCATTGTTTATCTCTTGAAGTATGTGCCGTAGGTGATTTTTGAAAATCAAATGTTGAAATGTCTGTAATTCTTTGGGACCATACTACGCTGATCATTGGTCCCTTCTCTCACAAGCAGCTTTAAAATTTTGTTCGATATTCATTACCAGAGGTGCGCCCCCCCCCCTCCCCGCCATCCTCACACCCGAGATATTCAGGTTCCTAGTTGATTACCTAAGAAATATGGTTTTTCCCTTTAATATTGAAATTAAATATACTAATTTTTCACCCTCCCCCCTCTCCCAGAGATTTCAATGACGTAGTTTGCGTCATGAACCCCCTGTGGGCATCTCTGGTCGTACTTCATATGGCTTTCCCAGGCGTGATCATTACGGTGGTGATGCGGCTACTAAGAGATGCTTCATCTAGAGTCCTTTTCAATGGCAGACTAAACCCACGGATCTTCTTTGGTCGCTCTACACAACAGGGTTGCCTTTCGGCGTTCATGTATGTCTTCGCCTTGGAACCTTTGCTTGCCTTCGGCAACGTTTAGTGGTGTTACCCATTGATGACTACCGATTCTGTTGTACAGCCTATGCTGACGATTTAGTAATCTATATACGTAATGTTGATTAAGTCCGGGCAGCCTTGACATGGGTTGCGACATATGGTGAGACTGCGGGTAATTTTCTCAATGTCTGTAAGTCACATGTTTATCGCCTCAGGTTTCGCTGATGTGTTCGTTGCGCCCCTGACCACCCAGGTACCCTCCAATATTTAGGCATAGACTTTTCGGCTGATCTCCGGTGTTCGGCCGCTTCCAACTGCTGACGCCTACTTCAGCAGATCAGCGCTGGTCTCCTTGATCATCGCGGCCGGCCGCGGTGGCCGAGGGGACTGAGGCGCTTCAGTCACGGTCTGCACGGCCGCAACGGTCGGGGGTCGAATCCCCCCTCGGGCATGGATATTTGTGCCGTCCTTAGTTGTAGGTAGTTCGTAAGTAATTTGTAAGTTTAGGGACTGATGACCCCGTAGTTAAGTCCCTTAAGCTTAACAAACATTGGAACATTGGAACATTGGATCATCGCCTAAGATTCTTGGATATTCTTCAGCGAGTTCGGTCTGTCAATGTCTATATATCGTATCCCACGTTCCCCATGTTGCGCAGGTCTTCCCCTTCCCACTTACCATGGCCCATCGAATGTTGGCAGCGATGGCTTCATTCGTCAACAATGGCTTGTTGCTCAAAGTTAATTATGAATCGCTCACCCTTCCCCGCGACCGTGGTGGGTTAGGTCTGTATCATGTACTGGATAGATCCCGTGCGCTCTTTGTTAGCTCCCAGATGACGATACGGACACGTTGCCCGTCGAGCCTTACTGGTCTCCTATTTTCGACTTATACCCCAGCCTCACCGTCAGCCCCGGTTATTCCAATTTCTTTCCATTATGTCAGATATTTTATTCTCGAGCTTAGTTATCTCCACCTCAATTTGTCCGTCCCGTACTTACTCAAAACCAAAGCTGTCTATAATGTTCTACAAATACATCTACCATCAAACCTAATGAACAAAAATTTGCCCAGTTTGACTGGCGCTCCATCTGGCGCACTGTGTCTGTTTCTTTTCTTGATTCTGATGTCCAATTGGTCTAATATCTTACCGACAATCATACGCAAGTTTGTCGATTTCGCCTTATCGCATCCACCTCGCTAAACCCTTCCTGTCCCAGGTGAGGTGCGGATGACACTTATGAACATCGTTTTGTTTGTGGTGCTGCAGCTGACATTTGGCATCTGATTCGCCGTATCTTAGCTTTCCTCATGAGGACTATTCCAGAGAATATTACTCCTCATTCGTTGTTATTTCCGGAACGAGTTTATGTTCCAAAGGCTAATACCAATGCTGTGAATTGGATCCGCGGACATGCTATACACTATCTTTTTGGACATACTGCAAAATCGAATCTTGACTTTTGGACCTATCTTACGGATCGCCAGTATAGAGTTGTACGCCACCGCCGCGGCGGATTAGCCGTGCGTACTGGGGCGCCATGCTGCGGTGCGCGCGGCCGTTCGCCGTCGGGGGTTCGAGTACCCCTCGGGCACGGGTGTTTGTGTTCTCCTTAGGTTAGTTTAACTTAGTTTAATTAGTTTGTAAGCTACGGACTTATAACCCAGCAGTTGAGTCCGATAGATTTACAAACATTTGAACATTTTGATTTTCAAACTTACTTGGGAGTACTTTCCACGACCCTCCCCGCAGCTGGAATGTGTTCAATCGACAGAGAAGAATTTTAACTGAACTACAATCCATACTTGAACTGTTCAACGGAATAAGCATTCTACAAGAAGCCATGAATAACCTTCCTAGCCGCAGGGAACGGAGAGCTTCTGAACTATTCAACCAAGAGCGGATTCGAATAGGGGGTGGCACAGGGAGGCGTGCCACCCAGACGGCAAGACGAAAAATAGAGAGAGATAGAGAGAAGGGAGGAGAGAGAGAGAGAGAGAGAGAGAGAGAGATGGTGAGGAAGGGAGGGAGGGAAACAATCTTAGGATTAGAATAATTAACTTTTACTTGCAGGTAGCATGTAATTGTGAGTTTAAAAATGCAAACTCTTTGTAATTAATATAACGTAATTTGACTTTCTGTGTTATGCTTCCATTTAATTGTTTCTTGATCTTTTTGTCAGTAATTTACGATAAAAATAAATATGAGTTGTTTAGTGATTGCTTGGGAGATAAATGAGATATTGCGTATGTTTTACTCATACGTAAATAAAGTTAAGGGATTTAACTATGTAAAAAAAATGTTAAATTCAAGGGATGCGTTGAGGCTGGTGCATTCAGATGTATTCGGCAAATGGTTTATCTGAGTCTTTTCCTAGACACTAAGAAATAGTGCTCCTACCCATTATAAAGAGTTTTATTTTAAGCTACACTTTTCGATTTTCCAGTTATTTGAGCAAGTTTGAAATTTCATCAGAATTTTCCCACACATCAGATACAAAGGATTTTCAGGTAGTAGAAATTCTTCTTGAAACAAAGGCAAGTGTAATTTTCAGAATCATATTTTCACACTACAGTGGAGTATGCGCTGATGTGTAACTTCCTGGCAGTTTACATTTGTGTGCTGTATCCGGGATTCGATTCTGCGGCCTTTGACTTTCGCAGGCAACCGCTCTACCGTCCAAACTATCCCGTCATGCTCCACAGTCCGTCGTCACAACTTTACTTCTGCCTGTTCTTCACCTCCTACTTTCCAAACTTCATGGAAGTCCTCCTGCGAACCCTGCAGGACTAACACTCCTGGAAGAAAGGATATAATGAAGACATGGCTCAGCCACAGTCTAAGGGATGTTTCCAGAATGAGGAGTGCTACTCCTGAAAGGTTCACAGGAGAACTTCTGTCAAGTTTGGAAAGTAGGAGGCGAGGTATTGGCAGAAGTATAGTTTTGTGGATGGTCTGTGAAGCGTGCCAGGATAGCTCAAATGGTAGAGCGCTTGTCGGCGAAAGGCGAAGGTGCCAGGTTCTAATTCCGTTTCTGGCCCACAATTTTAATCTGCCAGGAAGTTTCAAGTGTTCAAATGTTTGTAGGGCTTATGGGACTTAATGACGGAGTCATCAGTCCCTAAACTTACAAACTACTTATGAACTATCTAATATTAAAGTTGGCCCAAATATCCATGCCCGAGGGGGAATTCGAACTCCGGCTGTACAGACCGTGACAGGCGCGCCGCAGAACGCTCGGCCACCTCGGCCGGCAAGTTTCAAGTGTAATTTTGTTGATCGCGGAAGCTTTCTTGAAAACTTATCTCGTTTTACATAGCAACTTTACAAAGAATGAAGAAGAAATTGATTCAGTACAACGAAAACAGGAAATCTGATTTTAGGTTTTGAGGGAATATCAAACTTAGCGCGACATACTCGTATTTACTGGCTGTTTGTATGTGACCCGTAATTGGGCGACCTTTTAGGAATCGCTGTTTTTCCAATGTCTGCATTGTTTGCTAAAGAGACAGCTACTCCGTTTACTGTACTGTGTGTCCACGGTAAGTTGATGATTCGTGCGGCAGGAGGCGTTTCCCATGGCTGCCGAGGGGGGAGGGGCGAGAATCAACTAGTAGAAGGCAGCGTCGCAGTGTTGGAAACGTCACCCGTAACAATGTGTGCAGTAATATTTCGCCTCTAGGGCCAACCTAACGATGACAAAATTTCGAAATGAATGGATGTCCTTCAAGTAGTGCAGATGTTTTCTGCTTCTGGCATTATCAGGTAAAATCGTCTTCACTTGTCAAATTAATATACTTCCATCTAATTGGCAACACATTATATCGTCATCCTCAAGTTCCTAGGATTAAAAGAAAATATTACAATGATTCAACCACATTAAACAGTGAAAAGTTTAATAATTTATCATACCATGTGCGCCACACGGCAATGGCCGTGTGATCTGCAGCGCAACGTCGTAGAGTACGTGGCCGCTCCCACCGGAGATTCGAGTCGTCCCTGTTGCATGGGTGTGCGTGTGTGTGTTGTCCTTAGAATAAGTTAAAGTAGTTTGAAAGACTAGGGACCGATGACCTTAGCAGTTTGGTCCCTTCGTATTACAAACATTTGAATTTTATTTGAAAGAATATGTACTACGTTTTTGTACAGTCACTATTAATTCATTTGACTCATTTAATATATACAAAACATTTTTCCACCATGTTGTACAATTTTTGTATTTTCAAGTGATCAGTCTTATAGTCCAATTATTCCAAAGTTATAAATATGTAGAGAAACCTATGTCAATTTCGCATGGCTTCCTCTGTATAGGGATTCGCATAAACCTATCTGGCAAAGCCCAGAATCAGTTGCATATTAAATTCAGAGCCTGGATGCCCAGTGTTCAGCTGTTGCCAAGTGTTGCATCCTTTCTGATGATGATGAAGGATGAAACAAGTGTGCCCACAGCTGAACACAGGGCATTCACTCTCTAAATTCTCAGGGTTTTTTTTTTTTTTTTTTTTTTTTTTTTTAAATGAATTTAGAAAATTTACACTGTTTAATGTGATTGAATCATTGTAATATTTTTGTGATCATAAGCATTTGAAAATGACGGCATAGTGCGCAGAAAGTAATAGTGCATTAGTAGTTAGATGGAAGTAAATTAAAAAGTTTTTTTCTAAGAAGCGACTGTGGCTTTGGAACATATTTTGTGTGTTTTCTATAGCATTTATATGTGGCAATAACTGTAATAAAATTTAGGCTTGTGTCCCCTCCAGAAAAAAATTCTCTATCCGCCACTGATGAAGTCCGTAATCTGAGGAGAGCCAGTGATAACGGTTCTGTCAATCTCCGTTGACGGCACACGAGATCTGGCTGCTATATCCTATGCCACCTCTCCAACATAACACTGCAGGTTGGTAAGTGGTTGTATGGTTGCGTTGGAAACTACATAAATTAGCTACCTCATTGTACAGACAAGACTCTAACTGGTGGCTTTGAGCTATTGTGATAACAAGAGGGCACACACAGCGAGCTAACAAGTGAGACATAAATGCCTTCACCTCCGTTTCTGCCACTATGCCTCTGCCCATCTTGTGCACCTGACCACTGCTAGTGGTAGACTAAGCCTGTCAGGCAAAACAAAATGAGGTTCCCCACACCAATGCTGAGTTGCCAACAACTGTAGCTTTTTAAGCTCAGTTACGCTGAACTGAGTTAACTTTTCCAAGTAAAGTAAATTTAGAATATACAGTGCCTAAACATCAAAAGTGTTGCTCTTCCTGTGAGCGTTACAGAAGGACAAAATAAAGCACAGTTTTTTTCCATTCTTGAATGTAAACACTATTTCCAGCTCTTACTTTTATGATTCACTTGCTAAACGTTTTTAATTGGTTAACTGCGTATGTTCAGTATACAAGTAATGATTCCCATTTATCACCAGGTCTGCATCGTTCACCAGCCATGGCTGTACAGGCAGCGTCAAAGTTAACAATCCTAATATAATAATTTACACAACCATATCTCATTTAAAAAATATATGCAGGATAACGTAAATACATTTTCTACTGATCACTAAGTCAATTAATTAACTTCCTTAACAGTCAAAGAATTCTGGTACTGAGTGTAGTGGAGGTTGCTTCAGGTCTTCCATCATTTGCTTCTTGAACCTCTCCATCGGTAGGGTCTGTTCTATGGCTAGTGTGTTGAACGTTCTCACATCATTTATTGAAAACTGTCTTCTGTTTTGGATAGTAGACATGTTGGTAAATTATCTTTTTTAATGTGGGTGTTATATTTGTGGATATAACTCTTCTAGCTGAAATTAATCGAATATTTAATGAGGTTGGTTTATGAAATAGTGAGTCCAATACGGGAATATTTCTAATGTGGCTCCACACAAATGAACTTATAATTAGTTTCTTTACCTACAACGAAGAACTAACTGCAGAAAGGTAAACTTTTGTTTGATTTTCTTTGTGCTGAATAAATTACTGTTGAACTGAAAATAAACTCAGTGCGTGGTGCGTAAGTTTAGTTCAGTCATCTACATCCACATGGATACTCTGCAAATCACATTGAAGTACATGTCAGAGGGTTCATCGGACCACTTTTATGATATTTCTCTGTAGTTCCATTCTTTAATAGCTCGCGGGAAGAAGAAACGCCGGCCGCGGTGGCCGAGGGGACTGAGGCGCTCCAGTCACGGTCTGCACGGCCACTACGGTCGGGAGTTCGAATCCCCCCTCGGACATGGATATTTGTGCCGTCCTTAGGATTAGGTAGTTCATAAGTAGTTTGTAAGTTTAGGGACTAATGACCCCGTAGTTAAGTCCCATAAGCTGTACAAACATTTGAACATTTTGAAAAAGAAACACCTAAACCTTTCTGTATTCGATCTGATTTCTCTTATTTTATTATGATGATCATGTCTCCCTATGTAGGCAAGAGCTAACAAAATATATTCGCATTTGGAAGAGCATGTTGGTGAAAGAAATTTCACAAATAGATCTCGCCGCAAAAATAGCGCCTTTCTTTTAATGATTTCCATCCCAACTCGAGCATCATTTGCCTTGTGGTGCACTGTATGTAACTATTGTGTATTGGTCAAGAATACACCAAGGATACATACCTTGTGAAAAATTGCCTGTTGTCTGCTGACTCTTTCCTTACAAGTGAACATCCTTGGATTACTCTTGCAAAGTCGCGCAGATTGAAAATATAGTGAGGATTTGCTGGCGTCGGATGCAAACTTTTCATTACTGATAAATAGACACTCAATGTAGCTTGAACAATGTTTTGAACAGTGGACATAACATCAGCAGCAAATCCATTTTTCTGAAATTTTTTATTAATTTTTAAAAAGAGAAACAGTTTATATAATAAAAAAGCATTATAGAGTTATCAAAATTTTAACAGAAGAGTATGTTCTAATGTTTGATGTATTAAAATGACAAGATCGCAAATACTGATTTATTTTTCTTGACGACCGGTTTCGATACACTTAAGGTATCATCATCTGGTCACTTGTGTCCTATGTTATCGTTTTGTGAAGGTGTAAGACATTAAAATGTACGTCAATCATAAAACAATTGACTTTGACCAATTGTACGTCACACATACAACGGTTAAAATACTTAAAACACATTTTCCATTGTGTCATAGTGACAGAGCGGCTTCTTGGCATTTTAATACTTCAAAGCAAAGAGCTCACCGTCCTACCATGGAAAAATTAAATGTTCTAATGTATATTTGTGTACATATACCTTCAGGTTTGTCAATAATGTAGTTGAAAATATTTTGGTCACAGTTTCATCAGCAAAATTGTTCATAGAGTATATATTTAAGTGATGAAGTAATCGTTTGGTTACACATTGATGAGTACCGACTGGAAGTCTCATAGCAGCAAAGAATAAAATATTTTGTAAGAATATTTTTTCCCCATTTTTTAAATCATACCTGAAACAGATAAATGTTATTACCAAGATTTTTATTGGAAATTTATCATTTTGTGATGAAATAGGTTTCTTAATTGATAAAGCTTGTTATAATACACACAAGTCTGATGTTTATGCATCGAGTAAAATAGTTCGATCATACAGAAGTGTTAAAACGTATTGACATTATTTTTCTAAGTACATAAATGTAGCTGTGTCTTATGGTTTACTATAATATATGGAGCATTGGCTTCAGCCACTTAATTGGACAGGTTTTTCGTTCCTTTGATTACAATAATTGTAAGCAAAGGAACGAAAAACCTGTCCAATTTAATTATTAAACCATTCCTATGTGAAGTATGAGAGTCGCGCATCATGTCTGTGTGTTCGGAGTAGATGTGGATGGACAATATGGTGTCATGGTTTTCTTTTTAATTTTTTTTATTTTATATGCAGTACATGATAATGTAGTAGATACAAATAGTACAATACAGTATTTTATAAAATTGCAAAGGTAATGGCAACACTGATATAGTTTATATTACTGTGGTAGACAAATAAAATACAAATTATCCTGAATAAACTTAAATGTTTATGACAATATCTTAGATAGCAGAAACAATTTTAAATACAAAAATGATTTGATAATAGTACAGGCCCTTCATAAAGAAATACAAGCAGCATAATGTAATGATGGTCTGTCATTTCAGGTAAAATTTCAAATTTTATTTTGCTTGTTTCAAAGTTCAAAATAAACAGAGAATATGTGATTGAAGGCTTTCTCGGCGTATTTCTGCAATGAAATCTTGACGGGTTATCAGCCGAGTGGCGCAACGTTTCAATGAATTGCGTTCAATCATCTTCGCCACTTAGCTGATAACCCGTGAAGATTTCATTGCAAACAGAGAATAGTTCTTTTCCCTTTCACTATTACAAATTTACGTAATCTGCATGCGTTGACCAAACTATTGTCCAAACACAGCTTACACATATTGAGCTATATACAACTCTGTTCAAACAATATGGCTGGATGTAGTCTCATGATCAAACTGTACTCGTCTGCTTTCATTCCCAGCAAAATTAGCTGTGAATAGTATCTTATACCTATGATCATACACACTCCTTATGCATAGTTTATCATTTGCAAACCAATAACAGATATAAAATAACGATAAATATTTAATATAGTAGAGTTTATTCATCATTGAGCAGAAAAGTATTCATTGCACGAATAGTGTAAACACAATAGTTGCTGGAGCCCACCAAAGATCATCTTACCGACATTTAAGGATCTAGGGATTTTCACAGTAGCTTCATGTATTTAATGAAATTTGTTATTAATAAGCCGCCGCGGTGACCGAGCGGTCTGCGGCGTGCCAGTCACGGTCTGCACGATCGCTGCGGTCGGGGGTTCGAATCCCCCCTAGGGCATGGATGTTTGTGCCGTCTTTAGTATAAGCTAGTTCATAAGTAGTTTGTATGTTTAGGGACTGATGACCCCGTAGCAAGTCCCACGAGCTCTACAAACATTTGAACATTTTTTTTTTTTTGTTATTAATAACCCAACTCAGTTCAAAAGTTACAGCAGCCGTGCATAGCTGGAACCCTAAGAGGAAGGATGATTCACACTATTCGAGGTTAAATTTAACTTTGCCACAAATGGGGGTTAATTATGCTGCCACAAAAGTCTTTGGTGACTTACCAACTAACAAAAAATGGTGAAAGATAGCTAACCAGCATTTTAAAAAAAATTGAAAGTATTTCTGATAGATAACTTCTTCTACTCAGTAGCTAAATTTTTAAATAGAAACTAGTAATTTTACAAAAAGAAAAAAGAAAACTGACACGTTCCACGTGATTGAGAAATCTCGTATTCATGATCTATGGAAGAAGTGTGAATCTAATCCAATCTGTCGTTGCAAATTATGTAGGCAACGCCAGATAACTCAGTTGAATAATGTTTATTCATACATGTATTGATCTATAGCGCATGATCCTATATAAACAAAAGTAATACATTAGAAATAATCTTCATAAAATTAGCAGAGCTGTTCGTTAACTGCGTTATGTGAATTGTAGCAAAATGCCCAGCTAATTAACCATAGACTATGCTATTTCCTAATCACGCAACACAAAATGCTCAAAATAGCTCAAATCTTAGTCTGACGAATAACATATCAACACTCGTAAAATCTTGTGTAGAATCACATACACCGCTCAGTTACAATTCCATAATGGAATCGCAAAAAGTTAAGTTCTTAAATTGGCACACATTAACTCCTGCGACAGTTAAAGTCCTGACAAAGCGGTCGTTTGCGTCACAGATTCTAACAATGTCGCAAACGAAGCACATCAGATATCCCTTGACACGAAACATTATGCTGTCTTACTTCACCATAACAGTTATCTTCTCTAGCCTTTCTCTCATTGGCAGATGCCCACCCTTTCAAAGTAGCAGAGTCTTTAAAACGAAAGATCTGTTTTGACTTAACTTCGACCATTTCCACAGTAACTAAATAGTTGACAATATTAATGTTATAAACATTCAATCACCTTGGTACTATATATCAGTAGTAGAAATAATGTATGGAATAAATAAGTGCCGGCCGCGGTGGTCGAGGGGACTGAGGCGCTCCAGTCACGGTCTGCACGGCCATTACGGTCGGGAGTTCGAATCCCCCCTCGGGCATGGATATTTGTGCCGTCCTAGTTCGTAAGTAGTTTGTAAGTTTAGGGACTGATGACCCCATAGTCAAGTCCCATAAGCTGTACAAACATTTTTTTATTTGAACATTTTGAACAATAAATAAGTAAACAAGCCAGCCTGCATGAGCTTGACCTCTCATACTACACAAAAATTACGTAATGTTCCTGGAACACCTGACAAATATTCATTGAATAGCTACACGAACATGAGGACAAGAGTGGCATATCATGCTGCTTGAAGTTGATGAGCTACTGTAGAGGATACGATGATCTGACTATTTCCATAGCAAACTGATATAACAAGTGTAATAAATCGTTAAATAAACATACGAGTGTGTTCGTTACAAGATGATAACTTGAGGTAATAAGGTGCCATCCAAGACACAGTTTGCTCAAATCGCACATTGCATTCAAATTAATTTTGATACATTCTGATATTTCGAACATTAACTCTGTAGTTTTGAAGATATTAAAATTATCGTTAGTTCATGAGATCCGCCTAATTTTTCTGACATCGTAGATGCCTTTAGAATTTTCTGGGAACATAACACTGATTTATTACTGATTTTTAAGTTAAGAGACCATCCATTTCAAAACTCTCATGTATTTGCCAGCTTCCAAATCATTGACCCAAAAATGTTTGCTTCTTTTAGAGAACATTTCCAGCCACTTTGTTCAATACTTTTTCATTAAACTACTGTCCGTTTATTTGCCATAATAAATTGAAAAATGAATTGTCAGTGATTTAATGCAATAATACATTTAGAGGCATTACATCGGTTTGTGAGCCGCTTATTTTCTTTGTGGAACATTCCTCTGAAGAACTGTTGACTGAAATGCACAAAACATTAAGACAATTGCCCTAACTACAATTTCAACAGCAGAATCAAAGCGCAATTTCAGCGCCTTAAAAAGAATCACAGTCTTCCTCAGGATGAACTCACTGGCTGTTTGTTCCATTCACAAGGGGGAAATCAGTGGTATTCCAAACTTCAACAACAAAGTAATTGACAAGTTTGCCAGTGAGAAGAACAGACGTGCACATTTACTGTATAAAACACAGACCTCATTAGTTAACGTGCTAGTTAGGTAAAATACACATGAAACTGCTCCAAGGTTTTTCCCAGAGTTTATACCTTCGCCGTAAGGCAAAATGCCAGGAGAGTCCCTGTTGTCTCTCTTGTGTATTCCCAATGGGGAAGAAGTCACATACGCCGTCCCACAGTTCATTTCTATTTTGACATCACAAACAGTACACATAATCACAACTACAATAAGTACGAACTTTGGCATGAGAAAAGCTGGTGAACTTCGGTTCGAATCCAAACACCTCCAAGCCCCCAAGTTCTTCAATAAATTGTGTCACCACAGCATAAACTCGGACACCAACACAAGTAAACGGAAAACCAGTGGAGCTGGGGGAAAGACGAACTGCAATATTAAACACACTTAACCCCCCCAAAAAACTATTAAAATGTTTAGCGCACATTTGTATACAGTTTTATTAGCTACAGTGTTTCGTGGATTACATTAATTACTGCATAATTAATTTAATATCTTTAATATATGTTTAAATGATATTATATAAATGGAGGTTATATAAAGCACTTCAGACTGATTCCATAATACTGGGTACAAACTTTTTGTATGGGACCCATAGCACAGGCTTCCACTGCCACAAACATATGTCTTTTTTTAAATGGATACCCCATGTTATTTCGCATGCAGTCCATAGCACGAATAATCATGAAAACAATGGTGTTTGCATCCTAATACAATTACATCGCGAGAAATTGAGAAGTGAAGTTGACGCTAAAAATACATGAAGAACGCAGCTATCGTACATCCCAAGACTCAGGTGTGAACCCCACGCTGTATGTAATCGTGATGTGATTGACCTACATGACCTTAATGTGATAGTTATCCCGAGTTATCTCATTTATTGTGCTCACCCAAACACACGTAGTGCTGCATCGCACTACACAAATCCTGTCCAGAAGACATTTAAATATGTATCACACTGTACCCTTGCATCCAAGAGACTATTAGCTATGGAAATGATAAATAGTACATGCGATCTCCAATGAACATATCACTTACGTGCATTTTTGTAACTAAATCAATGAACCCGTTACAGCGGGATTGGAGACTGTACTATCAGGCACAAAAATATCCGAACTACCTGAATTCCATTCCACCTGATGTGCAGGCATCCCAATTAATAACGTATCTATGTTGCAAGTACTCTAGTCCCTTTGCGGTATGGTCGTTCGACTATTCAAAATGGATGCACTACAGAAAACTGCTCTTTATGGCACTCATTCCAGATGTAAATTAACGCCACGATATTTCAAATAAAAGGAAACAAGGAAGCACATTATTAAAGCCTTAACATTTGTTAACTCCATTTTATTGCAATAACTGACATATCAAAAGTATTACCACACTCATTACACTCTGAAATAATAAACCCCATCACATAAAACATTCAGTAAACCTTAAACAACATTTAATATTGTTATGAACAACAGATTTTACGATAATATCGGAATTCCTAAAGTTCTGTAGAAATTCAAAGTACGAGGGTTGTACCAAAAGTAAGGTTCCCATATTTTTTACAAATAGAAAACATTTTTTATTGTTATTAATTTATACATCGTTGAAAATCTCATATGTTTGTCTATTTTTCAACATAGTCTCCATTTCTTTCGACACACTTTTGAAGACAGTGCTCCAGCTTTTGTATTCCTAAGTCGAAGAAGTTTCCCGCCAACCCGTTGAAGAAGTGTGTGACCTCTGCTCGGACTTCACCATCGCTCTTGAAGCGTTTGCCACCTAAGCTTTCCTTTAGCTTGGGGAAGAGGTGATAATCGCTGGGGGCTAAGTCTGGGCTGTACGAGGGATGGGGCATAACAGACCACCCAAATTTCTTCAAAAGCTCCAACGTTTGACGAGCGATGGGGTCGAGCGTTGTCGTTTAGAAGCACTACTCCCTCCGTCAGTCGTCCTCTCCGGCGATTCTGGATTGCTTGCCGCAGTTTGGTCAATGTTTCACAATATCTGTCTGCGTTTATTGTCTTCCCAGGTTGCATGAAATCGATGTGGAGTGCCCCTTACAATCCCAAAACACAGACGCCATAACCTTCCCTGCCGACTGTGTTTGTTTGAATTTCTTTTTTGGTGGTGGTGAACCAGAGTGACGCCACTGACGAAACTGTTGCTTTGTTTTGGGGTTTAATGAAACACCCACGTTTCATCACCCATGACGATAGAGTCATACAACCTCTTCTTGTTGCCTCCCCCCTCACATTGTTGAAGAAACGTCGAGGCGTTGCTCCTCGTGGCTGTTAGTAAGCATCTGGGGGACCCAGCGAGCACACACCTTGCGATAACACGTTTCTGTTAAGGTTCTTTCAATTGTACCGTTGTACCGTGGGAAACCTCAGGAATGCGTTCAACAAGTTCACGGACAGTGACCCTCCGATCTTTGAGCAGCTCACTGTTGATCTTCTGGACAATCGCATCAGAAACCGGCGGTCTTCCACTCCGTTCTTCATCGTGAACTTCCGTGCGACCCTCAGCAATAGCCCTGCACCATTTGCGGACGTGCTGAAAGGACATGCACTCTTCACCATAAACCTCGCACTGGGCGGGAGCGGCGATCAACACTTTCATCTCTGACGGCTGCCAAGGCAACACTGAGCGACGGAGCGAATGGCGGACGGGCGGGCTCGAGAGTAGGGGAACCGCTGCGCACGGCACTGTTGTCGGATGTAGCCTAGCACCTTCCCTCGAGGTTGTAGCTCATTTGGAACCTTACGTTTGGTACAACCTTCGTACTTTTGCTCTCTAAATCGTTTTTTCACAACTAAGAAACGTCTTTCTGGTGGCGAGCGATTTTGTATTAACCGATTGTTAAAATACCCCGATAATAAAAACTCGATTAACAACAGGAAACGCTCTATGGAAACTTCAATATTAAGTGCGTATCACGAACACTTTATCTGCTCTCATACCTGAACAAATATTTGTTCACATGTTTGAACTAGAATCGATGTGAAGAACTACCTTGTTCTGGAATCAGACCAGTCACCTGCAGCCATAGCCAACCAAGTAGTTTGATAGTGCTTATAGATACATGATTGTGTCTCAGATTGTCACAGGTCCTAGGCATAAAGATGTGTGAAATATTGGACATTTCAGGACAAATATCAGAACGCACAAATCTGAACGTATAAAATGCCAATTTTTAAAATATTATTATTCTTTATTTTTTCTACTAAACAAGGAACTTAGTAATCACTCTTATTTCCCTAATTACAAGTAACAAAGTTCCCAAACATAGGCTTGTGTGGGAGTTACTAACGAGACTGCTCCCACCGGAGGTTCGAGTCCTCCCTTGGGCATACGTGTGTATATTGTCCTTAGTTAGTTTAAGTAGTTTGTAAACCTAGGGAGCAATGATCACAGTAGGTTGGTCTCGTAGATTTGCAAAAATTTGATTTGGAGTTACATACCCAAATGGATGGTAACCTAGTAAAGTCAGACGTTAGAAGTCGAACTTTTTCACCAGCAGCGAGATGTTTGAAACTGTTGTACACCTCACTTGAGGTGTAGTCAGGAATGGAAAGCGCTGTGGGCTTGGAATTAAAAGATAGCGTTCAGATTTTGAACAAGAAACCAAATATTTATTTCCTGAAAGGAAACACATGGTGAGAATTGTCGGAGTGAAGGTTGGGGGGGGGGGAGGGAGGGAGGAGTAGAGAAGGTAGGTCAAGTGACCCAGACCCATCTCGAAAGAGAAGGAAATCGGACAGACAACGGAACTAATCGATGAAACTATCGGTTTTGATAGGTGTCTCGGAAGAGACGAGTGCTTGATTTTATTGGCAGGGCAGCTTTGCTGATGACCATTCGGCCTATTCCGTCGATTGTTGCCTCATCAGCGGAATAGGGACGGGCAAAGCTGCGGTCTCTTTGTAATTTTTATATGAATAAATTAAAAATGGTAACAGACAGTCCCAATCGGAGTTTCAGCTATTCACGTAAAAGGACAACACCTTAACTAGCGTATTATGCATACGTTCGACCTTTCCATTACACTTTGGACGAAATAGCATAGTTCTCCACTTCTTTACTTTTAGTGGGTGACATACCTGTACCATAAGGCTTGTATAAAATTGGACCCTTTATCTGTTAATATGGCCTCAAAGCTTCCAAATCAAATGGTAGTACTGCATGATTTCTAATAGGTGATATGTTCATTTTATACAGTTCATGTAAAAATTTTCTCATCGTTTCCTTCCGTGAGTGATTTGTGTTCCACGTGGTTGGTTCATAGAACAAAGCCTTCAGCTTCCACTCTGGTTTGTTCCATGCCCATCAGGCAAGTAACTATGCGGGTATCTTTCCTATTTCCACTAATATTTCGCGATCTTCTCTCCCCGCCTATTTTAATTTTGCTGTCTCTTCTCCGACTGGTAGTACGTACTCTGTCAGTAATTCTCTCTGAGCCTTGTACAACCTCCTTCAGTAGCTACCTTATGTAATTCTTAACATTTCTATGGATTGCATGCTGTAATTCTTAATTTTATTTTTCCGACTTAGTAATTATTTCATTTTTGTGGTTTTTCTGAGACTGGACTTCATCCGTCTCTGCAATCGCCCCCTATCGCGTGTAGCTGTATTTCATTCGCTTCCTTATATAATTCTAAGCTTTTCTATGGGTTACATGCAGTAGTTAATTTTATTTATTTTTCGGAAACTGAATTTATTCAATTTTAGCGGTTTTCGGAACCACGTGGGTCCGAGTTCCGACTTCCGGGGTTTGCAGCTAGTCGCCTGAGTTCACCCCACTTCTCATATAAAACCAGTACCTAGATCGATTGCTGACAGACTGAAATTTAAGAATGTACCGTAATTTCGTATAATGAATCCGATTTTACACCACTTCACCTTCAGTGGAGTGCGTTCATGTAACGTAGCCGTGTGTCCCTGTTAGCGTCCCTGTTAACTGGGCTATACACGCGCACCATTTCAAAATAGGCACGACAGACCAGAGCCAGCTTCAAAGTGTTTTTGTATATTGTGTTTTGTGCTACCTCCGACTTGCTGAATTCCACCTACGATAGCGGCGCCTGCTTCCGCCTCGTTTCAGCACGCTGTTTTTGGTGAGTTTCGCTGTGGCATTGCGTGTGTGTGAGAGAATGAGTGTTGTTTGTGAATCCTTCACCCCAGTAGCGTTAAATTATGTATAATTTAGGCTGAGCACCGTCCGCATTAATCCATGTAAGAGATGCATTTTTATTGTGTTAACGATGCTCACCGGTGTGGGATCCGTACCAGGTGAGGTTGCTAGAGGAAGTGGAGAAGATCCAACGGAGAGCAGCGCGCTTCGTTACAGGATCATTTGGTAATCGTGAAAGCGTTACGGAGATGATCGCTAAACTCTAGTGGAAGACTCTGCAGGAGAGACGCTCTGTCGCTCGGTACGAGCTTTTGTCGAAGTTTCGAGAACATACCTTTACTGAGGAGTCTAGCAGTATACTGCTCCCTCCTACGTATATCTCGCGGAGAGATCGTGAGGATAAAATCAGAGAGATTAGAGCCCACACAGAGGCATACCGACAATCCTTCTTTCCGCGAACAATACGTGACTGGAATAGGAGGGAAAATCGATAGTGGTACTCAAGGTACCTTCCGCCACACGCCGTCGGGTGGCTTGCGGAGTATGGTTGTAGATGTAACGAAATTGGTTCCCCATTTTGCTTGTTTCCTATCTGAATAAACAAGTTTTCTGTTCAACATAATCCGTCAGTTGCCTATAAATTGTAGTTTTAGAGCACCTTCCCTCTTTTATTTAATATTGTTCTTCACAGGTACTGAGAACAAGTTTAGATGCAAATTTTCTGAAGTGTAAACTCCGTTGCGCCATAAATGTTTTCTTAGCCACCTTTTTCAGATAACTTTAATTGTGGTGGCTTTCGTACTGATGTCTGTGTGTAATAACGTGTGAGCTACTATGTATATTGACCACTGTAGTATTAACTTCCTGTTACTGAAGTAATTTGAAACGAGTCAGTTCTCAGTTTGGGCCAGGAAACAATGCTTTATATCAGGGAGTAACCGATAGTTCACACGGACCTTTTTTGATAATTTTAGTGATAAAACAAGGCTCTTGTTACGTACAGTGGCCGACTTTTACGCTGTCTTAATGGCGAAGCAGTCGAAGGTTGTGATGTGTATTTCTTTGATGTATGGGTATATTTACCTTAAAATTGATAGAATTTGGTCTGTTGTGTGTTTTTTTTTCTTTTCTTTTCTTTTTTTTTTTTCTTTTTCAGCTCTGTGCAATTTTCGCGATGCGGGATGTGACAACCAGCTTAGATAGTGCTCTGATGTAAATTTTACCTTCCAAGCTTATAAATTATACATACAAACATTCCTTGTTGTTTGGAGGAGGACAAGAGGAATAGCCCTGGTTCTGTTGTGTAGGAAGACCGGTGTAACACGCGGTTCTCCGTATAGAATGATCATGCAAAAAGAACATTTCGAGTAACATTTGTGTGCCTTACTAGGTGTGCCTCATTTTGTCCTTAAAAGGGTTGGAAGTGTTGTAAGCCTATGGCTTTGATGTTAAAATCATAGATATTTTGGTCGCTATGCCCTAACAAGGGTTAGTGTTGGATCTAATGTGTTGTAAGCTGTTGTAGCACTGTATCGTTTTCGCGGTGTGGGTATCGGTTTAGACGCATCCTCTGTGGAAGGACCATTTTACTCTTCTGCAGGGTGTATAGACCAACCTTAAGAGGTGTTTGCTGTAGGTTCTAAGTTCTGTAGGGGAATCAAGTGTGCTCCAACGTCGAAGTCATTACCTAAAATATGTAGTCGTTTGCATCTGCAACAGCTATTTTTTGTCGAGACGTAGCTTCTCATGTAGAAAGTTTCCATTTTACGGGTCTATGGATCTAGGAGAAAATACCGGATGATAGGTTACGTGTCAGCAGAGCAGTGTTTCGATTGATCGAGTATTTGTTAGTTTGCCAGTTATTGGAGATGTACTTCTGTGCTGTTATGGTCCGCAGCTAAGCAAGCGCATGTTGTGTTGTGTTGGTGTATGGACTGGAGTTTGGCTTTAGATCGCAAGTTAGCGCTCATCCAACTGTTTGTGTGTGTGTGTGTGTGTGTGTGTGTGTGTGTGTGTGTGTGTGTCTGTGGAGAGAGGTAATGCAAAGAAGGAGATGCGCTAATCTTTTAACTTATACCTGCGTAGTAAATTGGAAAACTCCTATAGTTTGGTAACTTAAAGTGGGCTAGTTGTAGCCATTGGAGTGCGTGTGTGGAGAGGTAATGTTAAAGAGGAAATGTGTTGATCTTTATGTTTTAATGGATGAACTTCCATCTATACTACAGCAGCTTCGTGTAGATGCCTTCTCTCTCCCTGATTTGGGCAACACATAAAATTTCGAAGGGACTTTTGTAAACAAAGTGGAGCTCGTATCCGAGTAAGACATCCGGATGGACGGAGACTAGACTTGGAACGCCAATGTGGTTGTGGACACCGACAAGACAGTTGAAATCGGTTGCTTAACGTGGTTAGCGTTGAACTACCGAGCAAAAATATATAACAAATTTGTCAAATCAATAGCCCTGGTTTCAGCAAAGCTATTGGTCATGACAATATTGATTGTATAAAGCGTCCAGACAGGTGGTTGCGAGAGACTTTTACTTTTGTCGCCGGTTCGAGAACATGGCGTTACCAGGTTGGAGGAATGTGGTTATGGACTGTATTTACAAAGTACATAATTGTACAGCGTGTCATTCCCATCTATATGGTCTTAGCTAACAAATGCCATAGAGAATATTTGTTGTGTTTGGAGAGAGTTAAAAACTTTATTAAATTGCGTTTATTGAAATTGCGTTTACGTTGTCTCAGGGAGATCTCGCTTGTCACCGATCGCTGTTATAAGGCCGTCTGCGGTAACTTGCTTATGCAGAGTGTACGTGGGGAACTTGGTTGTGTACGACTGTGCTGGGTTAGTGATGGCTGTGAGCATAGTCGTGCCTGGGTTGCTTTTGGAGTTTCTTACGGTCGTATACAGAGATTATCACATGCTGGTTAGTTTGGAACTTTAGTAGAAAAGAGCTGGGATGGCTAGATCCTTTTGCTATAGTTCAGTCGTTGGGTTGGAGATGGTTGTTGTTACATAGAGTCTCGCAAGCTAGTTGGGATAGAAATTAAGTAAAAAGTGTTTTAAAATATGTGCCGCAGTATCTGTTTCCAGTTGTGGATGATGCTGTATTGCGATATAGCTCTAAAGAAGTCGATTTAGGACTATGTTCTTAAAACTTGGCGCTGTGTTACGAAGTATTACCTGTTTGTTCGTGTGTTAGTGGTGTTTACGGTTGAGACCATTTATATTTGGTGTGGTAAATTATTGCTGATCTTTTAACTTATACATTCGTAGTATATTCGAAAAGTTTTACATGCAGACATTGCGAAGTTACCTGGGGGCAGCGTTGTGAGAGCCCTCGGCATACTGGACCGAAACTCGTCAAGGAAGCACCGGAGAATATCTCGAGGGACTCATGTGGCTGTACCTGCGGTTAGCCTGTGTTAAACTAGGAGCTCTCATCTCCAGCTTCGTGTTGGGCATCCCACACGACTTCGCTGAAATTATTTTTTTAACAAACTGGGTATGTGCAGTACTTAGTACCCACCCGTGACTTTCGTTTGGAAGAAGGCTGTGTAGGGCATTTGGAATCGATTGCCGACGACTACATTTATTTGTCGAATCACCTTATCTATTTTATAACAGGCGTTTCGGGCTGGAGGTTACAGTATACGTTTACGGACTGGATCGGAAACGGGGATAGCCAATATTTACAAAGTGCAGCCCTGTACTGTACGTCAATCCCATCCATTTCTTAGAGAGCAGTTCTTGTGCTGTGTTTTGCGGGGTTAATAAGAACACCGAAAATTGACTGGTGTGTCTGTAAATCTAGCGAACTCTGGGACGTTTAAGGGTTAGTTTGCGTTTACGAACATTACGTTTGAAAGACCACCGTTAATTGTAAAATTAACTCTAGTTGAAGGGGAGCCAGTTAAAAGCTTACTTTAAACATATAACTCTGGCCGTAAAAACAGCAAAAGTATTTGCGTGAAATACTGACAGCCGTCTTTCACGTTGCACGTACTCAGTTGTACTGTAACAAAAAAGAAGAAAAAGAATTTAAAAAAAGGGTAGACAATCGTGTTCTTTTAACGATCAGTAGTTGCTGTGTGTAGGTTAGCATCTTCGTTTGTGGTAGACAGCTACTTGTATTTAAAAAAATGAATCTGAGTTCCGTATAGTGGAATGAAAAAAGAAGTCGCAAGAAAGGAACTTGGAGTAGGAATTTTTGTGGGTAAAGGGCTGGTCGATCTTGTTCTACAAAACTGAAAATCTGTGTTGCATTGGGTAGGTAAAGTAGTACCTCGTTTCCGTGGTTCCTGAATTGTCGAATAGGGGTGTTGTTAATTCGGGCTTTCGAGAAAAAAACAGTTTTAGTGCAGACCGTCGGAAATCGGTGAATTATTTCGTGCGTATTTTTATTGTAAGTCTCCGTTGTATAACAGGTTTTAAATAACTTCTGAGGCGCTCGATCATCGGTATTTGACATGTTGTAAAGAATCGTTTGCATTGTAACAGGACAGGTAGATTCCTTAGATGGGCATACGCAAGAAGACGTGTACTGGTATAGAAGGGCATCGGAGAGAGAATATTACATTTGGGAACTTGATAATTTTAAAAGCGGCCACAAAGTGTAATTGGTATGATTTCTAAGAGAGAGCAGGTTGTCTTTCTGGGCTTGACGTCTGATAATATCGCTTGCAGGTCTAAATTTAGACGCGGTCCTTCCAGATGTAACGGCGTTTGGGTGACAGAGCGGCTTTCGCTGCATGTTTGGTTTCGGGTGGGAAGGTCGACGGTGTCCGCGGATGGGTTCAGCACGTTTAAATAAATGGAATGTGCGCTATCCTCATCAAAGTGGTGTGTCTGCAGAGATCTTGCGTAGAAGCTTTAGATCATTGGATATATAACTCAGATGTTTTTGAGTGGAGATGCTTAAAATGTTATGATATTTGTTTAAACATTTAGCATATGTTTGTTTTATGTAGCTTGCCTAGAGAAGAGAACACTGTGATCGTACTGGAGATTGAGCTACGTTACTGTTAGGCACTTAAACGAGGATCGTCCGTACCATTTCCCAGAGAAATTGTTAAGGCAGTTGTGCTACACGTCTAGAGTGTTTGACACTCAGGTTTGAGACAGTCGTTACCGTTACATTCCGGTTATTAGTAGTCCCTTATGTTTGACTCTGGTCAGAATTGCTTTTAAATTAGCTGTACATCGAAAGAGTATCTGTTAAGATGGATACGCAAGTATGTTGCATTCGTTACCGTTACATCCCGTTTATTATCTAACCTGTGCTATTATTAAACACGTCTTTCGTCTGTTACATACGTAGTCTATACGAAGAGACTGGAGAGAGAAAGCTTCAAATAATAAAACATTATGATATTTATCAATTAATATGAATAAATTCAATGCTTCAGCTCTATAAATAATTATGATATTTAGTTTAAACGTTTAGCATCGGAATAATTGGCTTCTTTTTTCCAATGCTGGTGTATGTCTATAAGTAATAACTTTAGGGGTGTCGGTGGGGGCGACGGCGGGGGCGAGGGTGGGGGCACGTGGTGGTGGCTATCCTTAAGTTACTGTGAAACTGATATGCAAATTTAAGACATAATGTTCTAATTGTTAATGCATAAATTAAATTGATATGAAAACATGATAGGGAGTGGTGGTGGACGGCCTGGGGGCGAAGGTGGGAGGGGCACTCGCACGTCTGCTTGTGGAGGCGGAAATGTTCGATGTTACTATTCCAGGTAATTGTACTGTCCGAAGTATGCAATAATTGGCTCCTTTTTTCCAATGTTGATGTACGAATATAAGTCGTATATTTTGTAAAATACAATTCTAGGGGCCGGGTTCGAGTCCCGGCACGGGTCGCACGGGGGACGGCAATATTTAGGGCTGTCGGTGGGGTGCAGGTACGGCGGTAGCGGGGTGTGGGGGCTGTGCTCACGCAAGTGCTTTCTTGTGGAGGCAGTGCCCTTGTTACTGAGAAAAAACATAGGTCGTTACAATTAAATTGACATGCAATTTAATTAAATTAATTGGTTGTGGAGGTCGGGCAATTGGGCGTTTGCTGTGGGAGGAGGGGTGGGGGGGGGGGGGACCTCTTACAAGTGCGTGCGGTCGTCGTAGGCGGTCATGACAATAGTCGCTAAGTGCGATATTGTTTGCCCTGTCCTTCCGGGAAGGGCGGTGGCGGCGTTCTTTGATTAGCGGTGAGGCAAGTGGCCGAGGGCGGAGGGGAGGGGGTGGCGTCAGTCTAGCGGCGTCGGAGGGGTCTTCAAGTGCGTCAGTTTATTAGTGCAGTAGTTACATGTAATCTGTCAATCATCCTTAAGTGCGCTGTCGTTCGAGTGTGGCGGCATCCATTGATCTGCGGTCGGGCAACTGGCCGAACGTGGTAACGGTACCTGGCGTCGATGACAAACAAAAGACGGGCGAATCTCAGTGAATTAATACCCCTATTTCCTTACTACTTACATAAACTTCCAGCTACCACACATAAACTTTCGGCTACTGCACATATAGTTTCAGTTATTACACTCATAGTTTTGGGTACTTCAGATTTAATTTCCGCTGCCACAAACAATGTTTCGGCTGTCACACTTGGAGTTTAAGCTATGTTACATAAAGTTTTGGCTGTCATACATATTGTTTCGTCTCGCACAGACAACATTTCAGCCACAATGCATATAGATTCAGCTACTGTATATTTCAACCACCATACACGAAGTTTCAACCAGTATACATGAAGATTCAACAATCATGCAGGAACTTTCAGCTACCATCCATGAAGATTCAGCTACCATATAAAAAGTTTTGGCTACCATACCGAGACCCCACAATCCCATAAGCGGCCAACTGTGAACAGCGGACAAATTGAAGAGTGCCTCAGTGGCCATTATGATGGCAAACTTTAAATAGGCGTAAGACACTTTTGATTAGCGTGTGTATTCGTTTAAGTCCCAAAAACTATGTCTCATTTAAATATATTAACTACAAAATAGCTTCAGACTCTTTGAGTTTACAGCAACTATCAGATGAGTGTAAATTTATAACACATGTTGTTACGGTCTTCAGTTCACAGACTGGTTTGATGCAGCTCTCCACGATACCCTGTCTTTTGAAAGTCTCTTCATCTTATAATACGTTCGGCACCCTACATCCTTTTGAATCTGCTTACTGTATTCGTCCCTTGATCTCCCTCTACGATTTTTACCCCACACACTTCCTTCTAATGCTAAGTTGACAATTCCTTGATGTCTCAGAATGTGTCCCACCAACCTATCGCTTCTCATAGTCAGGATATGCCAGAAACTTCTTTTCTCCCCAATTCGATTAAGCACCTCCGAATTAGTTACATTATCTACCCATCTAATTTTCATCATTATTCTGTCGCACCACATTTCAAAAGCTTCTATCGTGTTTTTGTCTGAACTCCTTGTCCTCAATGTTTCAGTCCCATACAATGCTACACTCCAGACAAATGCTATCAGAAAGGACTTTCTGACATTTAAATTAATATTGCATTTTAACAAGTTTCGCTTCTTTAGAAATGCTTTTCTTCCCATAGCCATTCTGCATTTTATATTTTCTCTACTTCATCCATCACAAGTTATTTTGCAACCCAAATAACAAAACTCATCTACTACTTTTATTGTCTCATCACCTAATGTGATTCCATCAGCATCGCCTGATTTTCTAAAATTACATTCTATTACCCTTTCTTACTCTTGTTAATCTTCATCTTATATTTTCCTTTCAAGACACTGTCCATTCCGTTCAATTCCTTTTGCAGCTCCTCTGCAGTCTCATACTATTACTATGTCATCGGCAAACTGCAAAGTTTTTATTTCTTCTCCCTGAACTTTAATTCCCTTTCCAAATTTCTCCTTGCATTCCTTCGCTGCTTGCTCAATGTATAGATTGAACAACATTGGGGAAAGGCTACAACCCTGTCTTACTCCATTCCCAACCTCTGTTTCCCTTTCTTGCCTTTCGACTCTAATAACTGATGTCTAGTTTTTATAGGTTGAATATAACTTTCCGCTCGCTATCTTTTACTCCTGCTGCGTTCATAATTTGAAAGAGTGTATTCCAGTCGACATTGTCGAAAGCTTTCTCCAAATCTACAAATGCTAAAACCGTAGGTTTGCCTTTCCTTAGCGTATCTTCTAAGATAAGTCATTATGTGAGTATTGCCTCCCGTATTCCTACATTTTCCTAAGTCCAAACAGATCTTCCCCGAGGTCGGATTCCACAAGTTTTTCCATTCGTCTGCAAATAATTCGTGTTGTATTTTGCAACCATGACTTATTAAACTGATAGTTCTGTAATTTTCACATTTATCTCCACTTTCTTTCTTTGGAATTGGAATTACAATATTCTTCTTGAAGTCGGGTGGTATTTCCCCTGTCCCATACATTTTGCATACCAAGTGGGACAATTTCTTCATGACTGGCTCTCCTAACGATATCAGCAGTACAGACGGAATATCATCTACTCCAAGGGCCTTGTTGCGACTCAAATCTTGCAGCGTTCTGTCAAATTCTTCTCGCAGTATCATATCTCCCATCTCATCTACCTGCACTTCATCTTCAGTTTCTAGAATACTGCCTTCAAATTTATTTCCTTTGTATAGGCCCTCTAAATATTCTTTCCATAGTTCAGCTTTCCCCTCTCTGCTTAGTACTGGTTTTCCGTCTGAGTTCTTGATATTCATGCAGCTTCTCTTCTTGTCACCAAATACCTCCTTTATTTTCCTGTAGGCGGTATCTATCTTTCCCCTTGTTATACATTCTTCTACGGCTCTGCATTTGTCCTCTAGCCACTCCAGTCTGTACTTCCTGTCAATCTCATTTTTCAGACGTCTGTACTCCCTTTTGCCTGCTTCACTTGCTGAATTTTTATATTTTCTCCTCTCATCAATTAAGTTCAGTATATCCTGTGTTATCCAGGGATTTCTATTAGGCCTTGTTCTTCTGCCTATATGATCCTCTGCGGCCGTCACTACCCTATCTCTCAGAGCTACCCATTCTTCTTCTACTGTATTACTTTCTCCCGTTGCTGCCACTCCATGCCTAATGCTCCCTTTGAAACTCTCAACCACCTCTGGTTCCTTCAATTTGTCCAGGTTCCATCTCCTAACTTCTCTACCTTTCTGCAGTCTCTTAAGTTTCGTAACCAATAAGTTATGGTCAGAGTCTTTAACTGCCCCTGGATATGTCTTATAGCTTAAAACCTAGTTTCTAAAATATCTAATCCTTACCATTATAAAGTCAATCTGGTATCTTCCAGTGTCTGCTGGTCTCTTCCACGTATACAGCCTTCTTTCATGATTTTTAAATGAAGTGTTGGTTATCATGAAATTGTGCTCTGCACAAAATTCTACCAAGCGATCTCCTCTTTCACTCCTTTTACCCAGTCGATATTCACCTACTATATTTCCTTCACTTCCCTTTCCTACTACCGAGTTCCAGTCCCCCATCACAATCAAGATTTCGTCTCCCTTAATTTTCTGAATGTTTCTTTTACCTCCTCATACATTTCTTTGATATCCTCATCATCGGCCGAGCTAGTTGGTATATAAACTTCTACTACCGTAGTCGGTGTTCGTTTTGTGTCTATCTTTGCTACGATAATGCTTTCACGTTTCTATTCATAGTAATTTACCCGCATTCCTATTTTCTTATTCATTATCAGACCTACTCCTGCGTTACTACCAACTGATTTTGTATTTATAATCTCACTAGATATCCCGTTCATCCTGCCACCGAACGTCAGGAATCCCTACCATATCTGACTTTGTTTTTTCAGATTTTCTAGCTTACCTACCCGATTAAGGGTTAGAAATTCCACGCTCCGATCCATAGAATGTGTCTTGTTTTTCTTGATGACGACATCCTCCTGCGTAGTCCCTGCCCGGAGATCAGAATGGGGGACTATTTTACCTCCGGAATATTTAACCCAAGAAGACGCCATCATCATAAATTCATACAGTAGAGTTGCATGTCCTTGGGATAAGAACCGATTGTAGTTTCCCATTGCTGTCAGCTGTTTGCAGTAACTGCAGCTCAGTCAGTCATCCAGACTGGTGGCCCTGTAACTGCTGAAAAGGCTGCTGCCCCACTTCAGGAACCACACGTTTTTCTGGCCTCTCCACACATACCCCTCCGTTGTGGTTGCACTTACAGTACGGCTGTCTGCATTATTGGAGCACGCAAGCCACTCCACCTCGGCAATGCCTGTGCTTCATGGGTTGGTTACACATACATTGTAGAAATCGGCCAACGCCGTTTCTTCTTCCTACTTAAAGCGAATTATAACATTTAGATTTTTGGCGTTCTAAGTGCAGCATATGAACGGAATTTATCATTAGACACGACTTTCTGGCACTCTCTCGGCATATTCTACGATGGTGAAACTTTTGTACAAACATTAATTTCGGAAGAGTTTCACAACACTTTACATCTTTGCTTGAGTGCCTGCTGTATTCTCCAATATTTAGATATTTTATAGCACCAAAAAATGAAACAGGGCTGACTGAAACAGATAATGTTAAAAGTCGACTGGTGAAATGAAATATCCCATCACATACATAACTGTAAAATAGCATATTACCTTGTGAATACAGATAACAGCCACTAGCAAATTCTTTTAAGAACACGAAGTATGTGTATGCCATAACTTTTTCGTAACTAAGTGTATGTAGCATCAGCATTAGGGTTTCTAGCATGATTATTAACATCTTTAATGCTGTAAGTCAAATACCTTGCAGTAGCATTAACTGCTCAAAAGTCAACAACTATCGTCATAGGGTTCAGCTTCACAATGTGCATCCAGTGGGGCTATTTGCAATTCATATATGGAACTATACACTGTTCTGCAAACCTCTTTCATTTGTTACACATATATTTACAGCAGATGACTTTTAAATTCTTTGTTACAAACTGCTAATATTAATTTAATGGACAAAAATTCTAACAACAGTGAGGTAACTGATCCCGTTTCAAAATGTTCAAATGTTTGTAGAACTTATGAGACTTAACTACGGGATCATCAGTCCCTAAGCTTACAAACTACTTATGAACTAGCTTATCCTAAGGACGGCACAAATATCCATGCCCGAGGGGGGATTCGAACCCCCGACCGCAGTGGCCGTGCAGACCGTGACTGGAGCGCCTCAGTCCCCGCGGCCGGCTGATCTCGTTTCCCCGATAGTTATTTTACACAATCAGGAAATGAAACTCTTTGAACTTCCTGTCCACCAGTACTGCTTAAAGTAGTTTGTTTTTAAGAGCTACCAGTATTGTCAAAGCCTGTTATATATTTCATTCAAAATCCTATATTGATTTGACTAATAGCCTGTTATGCAAGAGTAACTACCTATGAACACAAGTAGTAGCACTACTTGTATTCCTGAGAAATATAAATGGAAAGACAGTATTCAGTCATTGTATTCCTTTCTTAAATAGATTTTTGCAGTTAAACGCTGAGCAGCTCTTCACCATTGTGGTTCACGAATTCTGCAATAGTCAAACAGTACAGACGTGACCACCAACTGAGTATATACACTGCAGTAGCTATACAATACACGGTTTATCTCCTAACAACGCTAGTATTTATCTGACGCTTGCCACTATCCTGGCAGCCAGCCGAAGGTTCAAATTATCCCGCGACAGCAGTGCCTTTGGGAGTCTAGTTATCTTCACAAGGTCTTTGTACCACACATAAAGTTTAGGCTACCATCCAGAAAGTTTCGGCTAGCACACATTGTTTTGGCTACCCAAACCACAGATAAGAGGAAATAACAACACACTCCAAGCACCATAGCCCGGAAAATGGAAACATTCTACTTGCAAGTTCTAAGTCTTTACAACATTTACACTGAAATTGAAAATAGTGACGTTTCCATACGCGTTTTAGGACATCTCTCATATTTCATCACAAGATTTATTACGATCTACAACAAATGAAATGTAAGCAATGTCTCTATAGGTGCACAAAAGTTTAAGTGACCCCTCTAGGATATTTAAGGTGTCACTTCCCACAAGCACAGAGCTTCGACATTTACATTATGCCACATCGCTGACCCAAATAACATGTTTGGCTTGTTCGAGATCACTAGATCAGGCAGTTAGCTACAACACAACCCATCACTAGTAATTTGCTCTGGTGATGGCAAAGTCAGAGTTCTCACAGAGTTTATGGTATGATGTGCCGTGTGTATATACTGGGTGTGGTGTATGCAACTCGACTGTCAGGGGTATTTAGAATACAAATGGAAGCATCTCAGTAGTGCAGAGGAGATGATTGTGATGCTAAATTGTTCTTTCGTCGAGAAGCACAGGGTTCATTTAATCTCCGACAGTTTGGTGACTAGTTTCCATCAATATGGGTGTAAGGAAAAGGTGTAACGTAGGTTGCATTGATTGTAGTGGTCAATAAAACTTTCCTGTTGTTATTTTATATCGGATTGGAATAGAATACATTGCACTGTGTGTGGCTCTAATAACAGAACTAAAAGTAGCTTGGCGTTGATGTATTGATTGATCTTTCCTGGTAAACTGTTCTGTGTGTTATTCATGCATTTGGTGAGAAACATGCGATGTTGTGAATGATTGTTAAACACACGAGGTAAATGGTATGATTGATAGGAATATGCTCTGGTGGGCTGTGCATACCGTAAGTTACTTGTTGGGTGTTCGGAATGGATCCCACAAATACGGGATAACCTGTGGTTTGTTATCATGGTTATCGATCGTAATGGTGGCTGGGAGTGTTATTAGAAGGTAGGCCTATATAGTGTAAAGTAAATAGAGTGATGTGATAGTTTCTTTCTACACCATATAGGTATCTGTTTGATGTACAAAGCAAAACTCAGAAGAATATGATCTGTTAACGGGTTGGGTTGTTTAAAGGGGGCTAAACGGCTAGGTTATCAGTCGACCTGTTAACGAACTTTTGCTGTGGTGTATGTTGGAAATAAGCTCAGGAGTACGGTCAATATTGGGATTGGCAATGTCTATGTTTCGAGAGGGAAACAAAGTCGTGTTATTATTGGCTTGTGTTAGATCTCATCTCTGTTGTGCTGTGCTGTCTTCAACATATCCAAATGCCCTTGTACATGAAGATGTATGTTATTTAGTGTGGACCTGTTGATGTAGATGTAATCAATTCGTTAGTGTACTTGTCCTGCATTCATTCTGGTTGGATGTTGGTACAATCCCAAACAATCAAACATTCAAAATGTTACGTTCTCTAGCATTGGGGTCATTGCTTTAATGGCATTGGACGTTAGTTTACGATTTAACATGGTTTTGGATAGAAGACAATGTATTCTTAAGACTACTTCCTACATTTTTGCTACATCAGGTAGGGTTTTACACTGTGCATTGTACATAAAAGACACAAAGTGTAGATTTGCTTTACTTGTGACACTAATATTGGGGCAATAGTCGTCTTTACATTGTAAGGTCTAACTCAGTCAGTGCTGTGTAATGCCTTATTTTGTGCCTAGATAGTGAGTGTTTAGTGTAATTACTGTCCCATTAAATTTGGGCAATATCCTCAATTAAATATTTGTTATTCACTACTGATTACAGCAATTTCTTTTGTTGTTCACACAGTTAGGTCTAGAAGGAGCTATTTGGCACTGTATATACGAATTTTAGGTATTAGCTTCATAATAACATTGTGATATATGATATAAAATAGTGTGCATTCTCCTTATGTAGAGAGAAAGTTATCATAACTGTTTACTATGATTTTATTACAAATTTTATTACCTCTGCTGGCCCTGGGGATGTTGGACATTAGTTTTACTATTATGAAACTTCCTGGCAGATTAAAATTGTGTGCCGGAACCGGGACTCGAACCTGGGACCTTTGCCTTTCGCGGGCAAGCGCACTACCGACTGTGCTATCCCGATACGACTCACGACGCCGCCTCACAACCTTACTTCTGCCAGTACCTCGCCTCCTACTTTCCAAACTTCACAGAAGCTCTCCTGCAAACACGCAAGACTAGCACTCCTGGAAGAAAGGATATGGTGGAGACATGGCTTAGCCACAGCCTAAGGGATGTTTCCAGAATGAAACTTCACTCTGCAGCGGAGTGTGCGCTGATATGAAACTTCCTGGCAGATTAAAATTTTGTGCTATTACTTCTCGGTATTTAATGTAATATTAAGATTTGTAGAATTTCCATTTTTAACATAAATATCACTTTTTCTATATACATGCTGTACTACTATGGTATTTGGGTTGAAACGATTTCTATATGTAGCGTATTGATACATTCAACAGCCTTGTTGCAAATACTGTTGTGACTTTTAAGAAGTGTCACTAATATGGGAAATAAATGAGTAACCAGAATACGATTATTATTTACATACTGTGTTATTAGTATTAAAAGGACACCATTCATGTCAACAAATTATTTTCACCCTGTTATTCAGCAAGGAAATAGCATCATAGAACTTCTTTTATTGAGGTTTTTCTAATAAGTTGCGTAATTTCGATACATCGATTATAGCAATGTCATTGGTATCATGGTATTAGTGCTTACTTTTTGCCATCCTAAAGTTTTATATATTTCGTTATTTTAGTGGAATATCTGCAGTTACAGGGCCAAAATGTTAGTTTCACAGTCTTTTGGCGATTTGTTTATATACTACTATTTGCAATAATTTCAATGTTAGGGTTAGCTCTTTTAGGGTTGCAAGTAGCTGAGAGATACTGAAATTAGGGGTGTTGAGCACTGATTTTATTATATTCGCAGGTAAAACAACGCTTTTTTTTACCAAAACATTTCGTTGTTTGATTTAATCATGTCATTATGGTTATGTACTAACCCCACTTCAAATGTTAATAGACATGTAAAGAAAGGTCTATTTACGATACTTACAACTACTGTCGGAGGTTTTCGAGATAGAGGAATATTAATTTTACGTGTGACATACTTATTTTCATATGACAGCTGTTATTTTTGTCATTTTGGGGGAAGTAGGCTATTTGGTTTTCTATATTAATTGTATCATGGCTATTTTCATTAATTTAAACTAATGTTGGACTTCTGATGAATGGAAAAAGCTGGTGAATGTTTGCTTTATGGATGTTTAAAGAAAAAAACTAGTATGTTAGTTGGGTGAGAGATCTACATTGGGTATGTTCAACTTTATTGTAACATACGTACTGCCTTTTCTGCATACATGTTATACTAGTATCTCATTTGAGTAATATATCTACTTAATTTCCATGAAATTTCCCCAAAATAACACCAAAATTTACTGTAAGATATTCCTATGTTTTGTTTGTTGTTCATTCTGCCATCTGTGGGCAAGTTGCTAGACTAGTGGTGCCACCTGTCGTCGGCAATATATGTGTTTTATCATTTCAATTGTTATTACTTTGAATTTAGCATCAGATCAATTCCTTTATTTAGTTTATGAGTATCAATTTCACAATAACATTACAATATAGGTTGGATGACCTATCTTGTTGCTATATATATAGATACTGCTATGGCACAGAACAGGAACTCGTATTTTGCATTTTGTCAGTTGCTACAACAGTATTTACGGTTAAAAAAATGAATTTCATATTACTAATGTCTTACTCACATTTTACAAACGACACTTGACTTTTAGTTATTTACACACATTTTGTTTTGCTCTCACTGCAGTATTCTGTATGGACCGCTATGTAACCATCATTTAATGTGCCAAACACTCATAGAGCGGGCAGTGTGGACAGGTCAGCCAAAACATTTTGGTTATACTGGGGCTGGAGGGGAAAGCCCTCAGGAAGGGGGGGGGGGGTTAGAAGCCCTTCGGGTCAAACCTTCCCCGCCCAATTCCCAGAATATTGATTTGTTCAGCAATTGTCTAATATAATATTCTGAATTCCCAGAATGAACATGATGGAATGCATCGAAGCACTGACCAGAGAGTAATTCCTGGAAGGATGAGGTCAGTATTCCTCTGGGTAGGGGTCAAGGCCACCTAGAATTCCTCTTGACCCCTTACTGATCTCAAATCGATTCTATGCTTATAGACTTCTGGAAGGCTTTTGACATTGTGCCTCATAAGCGTCTTCCAATCAAATTGTGTACTTATGGAATATCATCCCAGTTGTGGGATTGGATTCGTGACTTCCTGTCAGAAAGGACACAATACCTTATAATTGATGAAAAGTAACTTAATAAAACAAGTAATATCTGGCGATCCCAAAGGAAGTGTTATTGGGCCCCTACTGTACTTTATATTTATAAACGATTTAGGGAACAATGTGACCAGCTCTCTTAGACTATTCGCTGTTGTTTATCGGTTATTAAAGTCATCTGAAGATCAAAAGCAACTGCAAACTGATGCTAAAATCCTGACCATGAATAATGAAAAGTGTGAAGTCATCCATATGATCACTAAAAGAAACTCGCTAAACTTCACTTACACCATAAATCAGTCAAATCTACAGGCCGTAAATTCAACTAAATAGCTAGGAATAACAATTCTGAATAATTTAAATTGGAAAGAATACACTGAAAATGTTGTAGGGAAGACGAACCAAAGGCTACGTTTAATGGGCAGAACACTTAGAAGATGCCACAGTTCTACAGTAAATTGTGGCAAAACAAAGATATACATATGAGTCAACAAAGTGTAGAAATAAGTTTAGCTGCCTGTACATTATGTGTACACATATTAAGTTATTCCATAACTGTTTTTATCTGTACAAGCATTCTAGGGTGCCATCCAGTTTATCATTTTATAAAATAAAATAGAATTTGTATTACTTCTGTACCTTGATAGTTACAATTGACCTATAAATGAATACCCTTGACAAATTTGTATTCCGATTTCGTCCATATAGATGGCGCCAATGTCTGTATGAACCAACTGCAGCGCTACTGTTTATAATGCGTACAGTGCTGTTGTGTAAAAGTCGATGTGTTGTAATTTTATGTTATGTACTGATTATGTGATCCTGTTTTCTTATTTTGTAGATATGACACTGATGATGGCTAGTTACTTAGCCAAAATCGATATGTGATTAATAAACAGATTTATTGCGACCGAACACTCTATTATTCCCAGTAACTCTGTATATTTCGCGAGCACTCAGCATGAAATTGCCAACAGTTCAAAATAGTTTAAGCTTCCCAAAAACCACGTATACACTCAAACGTTCTTGTGTGAAAAAATAAACATGTATCAGCTGAACTGGTGTACACTTGTTCTCGCCAAATTCAGAGTCCTGAGAAGCTACCATTCGCTGCATAAATCTTAACACTCTGCCCTATCGAATCACTTGTAACATCCAGGAGGGTCCTTCACAAGACATGGAGCTCTTTTCCGTGCCCACCCTCCGCTCCCCTCCCTCTCTAACACACACTCCCCACCAGTTCTGTCTCTTGGCCGCTTCCACATTGACCGATCCTCATCTCTTCCAAAACCTTATAATCTTAACATGAAATATTTCTTTAAGTAAAAACTGACCATATGAAACCACATCATTACTAATATAACGCTATTTAAATAAAAAACGACTTTTTAATTAGTGTTACATAAAGCCTGAATAAATAAATAGACAAGGAGCATCCGTGAGCTTGACTGCTGATGCCACACACTATTTACGCAAATTACTGGTAAATTGTACAATAAATCGACACAATTAAATATCCAAGTGTTAAATCATGCTTGCGATTTGCCGACGACATTGTAATAATCTCAGAGACAGCAAAAGACCTGGAAGAACAGTTGAAGGGAATGGTCAGTGTGCTGAAAGTTGCATATAAGATTAACATTAACAAGAGCAAAACTAGGGTAATGGAGTGCAATGTAAGGAAATCAGGTGATGCTGAAGGAATTAGATTGGGAAACGAAGCAATAAAGGAGGTAGATGAGTTTTGTTATTTGGGCAGTAAAATAACAAATGATTGTCACGGTACAGAGGATATAAAATGCAGAATGGCAATGGGTAGAAAAGCGTTCTTGAAAAAGAAAAATTTGTTAACATCGAATATTGATTTAAGCCTAAGGAAGTCCTTTCTGAAGGCATTTGTATGGAGTGTTGCCTTGTATGGGAGTGAGACATGGACGATAAACAGTGCGGACAGGAAGAGGATTGAGGCTTTTGAAATATGGTGCTACAGAAGAATGCTGAAGATTAGGTGGGTGCATCGCGTAACTAATGAGGAGGTATTGAACAGAATTGGAGAGAAAATAAATTTCTGGCATACCTTGGCTAAAAGAAGGGATAGATTGGTAGGACACATTCTTAGACATCAAGGAATTGTGAATTTAGCATTGGAGGGAAGTGTGTGGGGTAAAAATCGCAGAGGAAGACCAAGAGATGGATACAGTAAGCAGATTCAGACAGATGTAGGTTGCCGTTCTTATGTGGAGATGAAGAGGCTTTCTCAGGATAGGGTATTGTGGAGAGCTGCATCAAACCAGTCTCCGGACTGAAGACTACAACAACAACACAAATCATGCTGCTTGCATTTCCAGTGCTACTGTAGAGAATATGATGATGTGTCTATATTTCCATTACAAATTTATATCAGTTGAAATCAGTATAAATATATAAAAATGTGGCGCTTTCAAGATGATAGATAGAGACAATAAGCTATCATGTAAACCAGAGTTTGTTGAAATTGCATGTTGCATTCAAAAGTTGATTATTTTAACCCTAGTAGTCATAAACATTTGTAATTGTTGAGATATTGAAATAATTTTAGAATAATGAGATGTGCGTAGTTATTCCAACATCATAGATGTCTTAAATGTTGACCGCAAATAATTTTATATATTATTTTATTCTGGATGACTGGAATGTGGAACTCACCGATGTCCTCCAGACACCCCTTAAGAATCGCTCAGTAACAGCCCTCATAAGTTTTGAGTATAAAACATGCGCCTTTCCCAGATCTTGGACAAACCCGGCTTAACGCGAAACTACCTGGCTGCCTGGCAGCTGCTGCAACCGCTTGCCTTGTCCTCTGTCGGTCGTTTATCTTTCCAAACAATACCATTACTTACAGTAATTGTTCGACTCTACGAACACTACTTCCGTAGAGTCACAGTACTCTGTGGCTACGTTAACAGCTGGGCGAGGATAGGTGAGGAAGCCACAGTGATTGCTGTGTCCCCCAGTGGGCCGGAGCGAAAGCTCAGAGCGTTCCATCAGAGAACCGACAGCCCTCTGTCATAAGAAACTGAGCCAAGAACGAATCGATCAACATAGATTACAAACAATACCACGCCTGCAGGCAGCTGCACTGAATTCTTTCAATGCCCACTGGCAGTTAATGACTTAAATTCCTTGTGTGTGGTTATTTCAGAAAGTTGGCAGAGGTAACAGCACATTGCTTACATATTGCATGTGATTTATTTTAGCTCATACATAACAGTGTACGAAGTTCAGAGGAGAAATTGAAATTTTATTTGAAGTTGAGACCGTAATAATACCTCATTTCGTTCTGGAAATATTAGTTTTGTGTTCGGCGGACGATCCCGCGCGGTGTGCCCACTACTCTCCTAGCGGACTCGATAACCGTTAGGAAATACTTATCATTCCATGTTAAGAAAACTATCCAATGAGAAATTTCATTTTGAACACCATATTGCCTGATATCTTTTCTCGAAAATGTTCAAATGTTTGTAAAGATATGGACCCAAAGTGCAGTGGTCATCAGTCACTAGACTTACAAACTACTTTCACTTATGCTAAGGAAGACACACGTACCAATGTACGACGGGGGACTTGAACTCCGGCCGGACGCCTTAGACGAATGTGGCCGCTCCGCGCGACGAGATGCGACAGTCAGGGTGGGAGAGAGACAGTGGTTGTATGAAAATGTTGATGGAGGCAGTAGGAATGGGGGACACGGAAAAGAGAGGCAGTGATTTTAAAAACGAGAGGTGGACGGAGACCATGCATAAGCTGGGAAACAAAATTTTTTTCCAATTTTCCCATGCTCTATATCTACGTGTTATTGATTATCGATCTACAAGCCGGCAATAAGAGGCGTTGACAGGATACTATGGTGACTGAAGAGACAGACAGCAGAATATGAGATAGAAAGAGACAGTAAAAATGTGAGAGGAAAAGAATGGGAGAGACACAGAGTCCGTGAAAGAGCAGAAAATGGGGCATCGGTAATTAAGATCGTGAGAACGGAATGAAGACAGTGGCAGGGGAAGCACAGGCAGAAGAAACTGCCAATACGAAGGAAACGAGACAGGAAGAACGAATAGTAGTGAAAGGAAATTCTGTGTATCAATATTTGTTTATGATGAGAGACTCTGCGAAAAATTGCAGCATAGTGGGTGTCAAAAGAGTAAAAATGCGTTGGTACGCCAAAATGTTTGGTGAAGAAGACGCAGTGAGGACTGAAGAGGCTGGTTCCCCACTTTTCTCTCAGAGTCTTTTTCTTTTCACAGCAACACATTTGTCTTTTTTGTGCTCTGACAAGAGATTTTTCAGCTTGTAGAAAAATACATCAGAGTTTCTATTTATTTGTTTTATAAAGTTATGGATTGGTTAACATAATATTCAATTAGAAGGAAGGAAAATGTCTACGGTAGGAGGCTGACTATAATTCAGTTATGAAAGAAATTTCGATTTCCTTTCAACAACACATGTGCCTGAAACAAAATGATAAATTGGGCATGCAATTCGAAACAATTAGGTTTTTCCCTGGATACCGAATCTTGGGTTAGTTAACGGATTAAACATCCGGGCTGACATATGCGTCGTGGCTGTGGTGTGGATGTGCTATTACAGATACAGGGGGAAGCTAATTGTTTCCATGTGATAGGTGGCTTTTGCTAGCCGGTCGGCTACCAGTTTGGACCTAGTGAATGGGATACAGCAGGTGGTCAGGGTTTCCCTAATGTGGCCAGAAACCGGAAACGCTTGGCTGAGCGAGGGTGGCTATTCCAGATTGCAACTGAAATACAATATAGCCACAAACATTATTCTAAAGATCCATATAAAATCAGGCAATGATCATACAGCAAATATATTTATATGAATGGATTCAGGAGACTTGGGAGAACCAAACGCCGTAATTAGAATTTAATTATCTCTTACAGATAAAAAGCCGATAAATATCAGTAATATAATAATAATATTATAAGACTTATATTTACAATTATTGACACATAGTGTTTATCAGTAACAATTTAAGAAGCAAATGGGCAGAATTGTACCACGCTACCTATCTTAAAAGACGTCCCACGTTATTTCCGTATTCTTTCAATAAACTTTGTTTTACTCCCTTGTTCGGATTTTGATTGAGGTAGTAATATTCTTGTGTCATAACATAGATTTCATCACATAAACACAAAACATGAACCCAGCAACGCGCATTACATTTATATATGTATTTTGTTATATTTAATATTATTCATAGTAACGATCGTTTTATGTTGTATAAAGTCTCTTAAATATTTCATGAGCGACTAAAAATAGTAGATATGCAGCAGTTCATATATATATATATATATATATATATATATATATATATATATATATATATATATAAACAATTATATGTATTTGTGCACAAGAACTGAATATATTTACATAAAAATCATTGATAAATTAAATATTAATTGTGAAACTATTTTTCGACGTCGGCAGTATATTTGAACTAGAGCTCTGCATTTCGATGAAAACAACCGCTCGAGCATTTCCCGTTTCGTGCCGCTGCTCGACGGCTGGGGTAGGCCCACGCTGCGACACGGCTGTGGCCGTCTAAAGCCCCGTGTGGCCGGTCGGTCGCCCTCCGCCTTTCGGTTACCGGCGGAAGTGTCGAGCACAGCCGGGCGCCCGAGCGCTGCCGGGCGCTCGAGCGCGCTCGTAGTCTCGGCCGGTGACAGCGCGACCGCCGAGCTCTCAACACTGTGGAATCGTATTAGAGACCGACCTGGCTTTGAGCAGCGCAGACAGCGTTGTGGATCAACGAACTACAGGTCGTAAAGGCTCCATTCATGAAACAAAAAGAAGTATTGTGGAGACAATTAGGAGCGGCTCGTTAATCCTGAAGAACATATCGGAAGAGGTGTCGAAAAGTGAACCTTGGAAATCTTTTGCACTTGTAGTCGATCCTGTCACACAGGTTTCTGCTGGTTTCGTGCAATGTACCACATGCGATACTATACTTACGTACCAGTCAAGCACAATAGGTATGATTCGGTACTGCAAAAGTAAATGCGGAGCAGAATTACACCGACCACTTGCAGTACCAACTAGCATAAAGAAAGTTCTTGTTGATATGTTGGTCGATATGGGCGGATTAGGTTTGCTACCATTAAATACTTTAAGTAAGATTGGCTTCAAGAATTATTCGCAGGAGCTCATCAATGTTCGCGCCACGTATGGCAAAATCAATATAGAAGATGTTCTTCCGCACCCCACCACTGTATCGCGGCATATTAGAGAAAAGGCCGACAAAATACGGTTGACAATGGTGTCCCAGCTAATATGTGCTTTAAAGAACAAAATGTGCTCTTTGAACGCTGATCTGTGGTCTGATAACCACAAGGAGATACGCTGCACATAACGCAAGATTAGACTACTGTATTACCGCTTGTCTACCAAAACAAACAAAATACTACATACAGAAATTACAGTTTTTAACGTTGCAGTTACTGGAAGACATGATCACCTCAATGGTGGAAACTCCAGTAGTTTGCAAAATATTTAAAAATTTACTTCTTGAGACAGGTCTTCTTGAATTTTATACTTTCTATGAGTTTTACCATTTTTATTTTAAGTCTTATGTATTCCAAAAAATTCCCCATGTCACATACAGTAATGGGGAATTTTCTGGAATAGATACGACTTAAAATAAAAATGGTAAAACTCATAGAAAGTATATTTAAAAATGTTTAATGTTTGTAAAGTTCATGGAACTTAACTGCAGGATCATCAATTCCTAAACTTACAACTATCAAACATCAAATGTGACATATACAGTTGTAGTATGTGGGTTATAGAACTGATAGTAAACAACGAAAGACATTTGTAAAAGAAATTACTAAGTTGTTAATATGAAGCGGTGGTCTCTCATCTCTGAAATACATTAATGACTTGCCATTCTACATTGATGAATATTAGTTAAAAAAATGTTCAAATGTTTGTATAGTCTATGGGACTTAACTACGGGGTCATCAGTCCCTAAACTTACAAACTACTTATGAACTACCTACGAACTAGGACGGCACAAATATCCATGCCCGAGGGGGGATTCGAACCTCCGACCGTAGTGGCCGTGCAGACCGTGACTGGAGTGCCTCAGTCTCCTCGGCCACCGCGGCCGGCAATGAAGATTAGTTCTTTTTGCTGATGATACAAGTATAATAATCACAACCATAAAACGAGAACTAACTGATGTAATCGTAAATAACGTCTTTCACAAGTGGTTCTAAGCAAACGGACTCTCATTAACTTTAGATAAAACACAGCATATACAGTTCCGTACAGTAAATGGCACAACTCCAGTAATAAATATAGACTTTGAACAGAAGTCTGTAGCTAAGATTCATCGAAGTTATTCGTTCGTTTTGAAGGGAAACCAAAGTTTTTCAAAATTTTTAGATGTGTGAATTAATGATAGACTAAACTTGAAGCAACACATTGATTGTCTGCTAAAACGTTTGGGTTCAGCTACGTATGCTGTTAGGGTTTTACCAAATTTTGGCGATAAGCATCTCAGTAAAACAGTTTACTACGCCTATTTTCATTTACTGCTTTCGTATGGCATGATATTCTGAGGTAATTCACTATTAAGTAAAAAAGTATTCATTGCACAAAATCGTATAATCAGAATAATTACTGGAGCGCGCCCAAGATCGTTCTGGAGACATCTATTTAAGGATTTAGGCATCCTCACAGTTACTTCAGAGTATATATATTCACTTATGAAATTTGTCGTTAATTATCCAACCTAGTTCACACACATGTTCACATGTTTGTAAATCTATCTGACTATACTGCTTTATTAGTCTGTAGCTTGCAAACAACTTAAACTGAGGTAAACTAACCTGAGGATAACACAGACACCCATGCCTGAGAGGGGACCCGAACCCCAGATGGCGAATGGCCGTGCGCATCCCGCATGGCTAATCCGACGCGGCAAACCGAGTTCAAAAGTAATAGCAGTGTGCATAGGTATAACACCAGGAGAAGTGATGATACTATTATGCAGGGTTAAATCTCACTTTGGCACAGAAAGGGGTGAATTACGCTGCCACAAAAGTCTTCGGTCACCTATCAAACAGCATCAAAACCTGACAGGTAGCTAACTAGCATTTAAAAATTTATTAAACGAATAACTGAATGACAACTCTTTCTACTCAATGGATGAATTTTTAGATATAAATTAGTAAAACTAAAAATAAAAAATAAAATAATAATAATAATAATAAAAATAAAAATAAAAATAAAAAGAATACAAAATATATTTGTGTCATATAACATTTTGTGTAATGTAATATATTGTACAGACACCTTTTATTACACTGACAAGTTCCACATCATTACGAAGTGTCGTATTCATGATCTATGGAAGAAGTATTAATCTAACCAGTCTGACGAAGTACAGCTCGCTGGTGCTGAGTGCGCCGGTTACTGGTGACCGACCGAGCGTCCGGCGCGCTCGGCCGAGCGCTGGCGCTCGGTTGCCCGCAACCGGTTAAAGAGGACGCTCGGTCACGTACTCCCGAAAGCCAGAGGGGCGAGCGGGACTCGCCGGTAAAAATCGGACATAATGCAGACCTCTAATTTGAACAGTGAGACGCCACGCTTAATGGCTATCTGAGCAACGAGCTTTAGTCTCAACCATTTTTAGTATTGTTAAATATATATTTGCTTATTAAATGTAAACAACATTTGTAGGGAGGTGGGCAAATCATTTAATTCTGTGATATTCAAATGCATAAAATTTTGGAAGGGAAATTGTATTTTAAACATGAGGCGTTAGGATGCGCGGAAGGATACAATTTTGGGAGCAGGGAGAGCACGCTTTTCGAACGCTTGGGAAGGGACTCGTAACTTTGACGTGATGGTGAAAGGTTCTGACGCTGGTCGGTCTGACGCCGCGTAACGAACTTGTGATTTGAAGAGATAGGCATGAAGGAAGAAAATTTACGGGACTGTGACTGCAGAACTTAGTCTCTGCTTGAAAAGTTATAAACTATGCGCGGTAGTTGGGCTGTGGAACTGTGATAATTCAGCAATCGTGTACTCGTGTGATGACAGTCAGTGTTTTATAACTAATACTTTTATCGCGGATTAACTTGGAACTGCAAAGTTCGGTGGACTACTCTAACTTACGAGTGATAATTTGGAACTTTTACTCTCGAGTGCGTGTGATACTTATTGCGCCTCTCATGAACAATAGTAGGGGAAATATTTAGTTATTTATCAATGTATAAAGTAGGACCACCACCGCGTTTCATGTCTAATAAGAGTAATAAACTCCATTTATAAGGAATTACTCCGTGAGTGAATCACTTCTTTATCTTAGAATCCATTTTGTTGCATATTCAGGAGTATAATTTATGTTTGTTTAAATATATTTTCAAGTCATCATATGCGGATTAATAGACTGGCTAAACTACAGATTAAGTATTTATCTTATTTAAACAGATTTGGTAGCTGTTTATGGCATAGAAGCTGACATACATAACTCACCCCTATGTACAGAGACAACGAGCCATAAACGTTTACTACCCGAGTTATGGGTTGCCCAAATCTTATTGGTGAGAACCAATAGGAAGGTCGCACGGTTCAGGCGCCGCATAGCAAGCCTGTGTGTACAGACGTGTCTGGTGGTCAGTGGAAATAACGACTAATTGTATCCTATTCTAGGGTCACCATAAGCAAAAATTTTACATTAATAGGGATGATGGTATGCATCCAAAGCAAGGAACTAATAACTTCAAATGTTTTATTCAAAATAAATGAATAAAAAATAAAGACTAGAAATTACTTCTAACAATTTGCAAATTAATGCCTGATCCTGAGTGAAACTCCTACATAAACCTGCACTAAGAGTGAAGCTCTCCAACAGGAATAAGAAACGTAATTTCTTTACTTTTAGATAGGAGCCAGGAACCTGAAAAATCTAACTCCAACCGACAGATCTGAATGTGTAATGCATGAGGTCGTACAGGGATTTATTGGCACTTGGTTGTATGCAAAAGCAGACGTTCAAGGCGCAATCACACAACTCCAAGGCGAAGACATTAATGAATGCTTTTACACAAAGTTACTGAAGACTTTTTGAAGTGATGAGGTGAAATGTATCAAGTCGTCTGCAAATCAAGTTTGAAAGTGAAGTATAGAGCGTTTTTTCTGCTCGGGAAGATGAAACCTCGCTTCACCACAATGCTGCACTTTCGTCAGAGTGGCTCCACCAATCGTGACTTGACTCGTAACAAAATTTCGACACTGGAGGGAAGCTAGCCCATCGCTTCTGTGATTTTGTAGCAATTGTTCCAGCAAGAGACAAAGTTTTAAGAGTCGTTGGTTTCCCACACAAAGACGTGTAGAACCATGGCGTCCATTCGCATGGCGCAATGGAGGTATTTTTCCTCCTCGCGACGCTGTCTTTTAGGTGCTATCTCTGCCTTCCTTAGTCATGAACGAAATAGCGAACTTGTGTTTTACTGGTTCTATATCTGCATCCCTCCACTGCTATCATCTTGATTCTAGAATATTAATGCCAGGGTTTCGGCGACCGGGAGGCCCCTAGCGCTGCCATCTGTCAGTGGGCTGATAAATTTCTTGGAGGAAAAGAAGAAAAAGAAAAAAAAAGAAAAAAAAAAACAGCTCACAGTTGTTAGCCCTCCTTTACTCTGACATGCTGTAGTCTACAGTGGCTACTACGCACTTACATCCAGTGGCTGCTATATTTAGTCAAAAGCAAACTCATATATGAACTTAAGCGGTAATAATAAAGATTCTAGTTACAATTCAACAATTAGAATTACAAAATATACAAAAATAATTAATAAAGAAATAATTAATGCTCACTCAACTCTACTGAAGATATATATAATTCATTGCTACTGTGTCCCCTCAGGCCATCATACCATTAAAAAAAAAATACTTGCATGATTATTAAAACGTCACAGACGTGTGTAATGTCTTTCAAAGACCATTTGACAGTCATCTCCTACGGTATTCATTGAAGGCCACAAACGTTCTTTTGGCAACCATATGGGTTTCATTCAATATCTGTCTACAGCCCAATGCTTTGTTTTATACCCATTATGAAGTAGCCCCTACTTCTTCACAGATTTCTGTACTGTAACTTACACAATAGTGTCTCACACAATATAAACTGTTCTGCTGGGTAGATATCTATTCAGTGCACAGTTAAATATTATGTTAAACGTGTGCTTTAGTTCCTCTAGAAATTAGTGTCCTGAGCCAAAAGTTTCAAGTTCCTCCCCAAGATAGGACATTAATGTTTCTGTAGTACCTTTCACTCAGCACACAAATATTTTACTACGTTTATACTTGAGTTCACTGTTGCTGCAACTACCTCAGGATCACTCAGCTGTGTTTCAACGTGGACATCCTCAAAGAGATCGGGCCTATTTGCTGCCATTATTAAAATATGTATCCATCACACATAGAGTTCCGAAGTATCTGTTCAATGTATTTTGGGAGAAGAAACAACATTGACCTCCAACGTTCGGAACCGCACGAAACCATGCTTAGAATAACACTCATTCATACAAAACAATGGTCTGTGTCATTTCCATGCATAATGTTCCGTTCTACCATAAGTAACATTATAATAGAGAGAATCAAAGTGACAAGATATCAGTACTGTAGAAGGAAAATTACAAGTACTTCAGTGAACTCTGTAGATCATTACGTTTTATATCTATAGTATCAAAAACCATCAGCTTAAAGTAACGACAATATTGCAAAATACAAATACCCTACAAACATGACAGTGCTTACATTTTAAACGTGCAGTAAGGGATTACTATAAAGTTCTTGAAACAAACAAAAATTGAGCAATGTACAAAGTGACTTTCAATGTAAAAAACATGACTATAAGTCTGTGGGCACACTATTCATAAGTTACTTTTTAATTGTATAAAGAAAATGGGTACATGCGAAGCCAACGAGAAAGACAGGCCGTGGCGCACACGTCACCGTCACGAAATCAAGGTAGTCCTGAGCCGGTGCGATCGCTAGCTGAGTGGCAGTAGGCTGTGCCCCAGCGGCCAGCAGAGCAGCTAGCGATCCCGCCAGCTCACCACTTGATTTCGTAATGTGACGTGCGCGCCACGGCCTGTCTTTCTTGTTGGCCTCGGTACATGTTATATTATAATCTGTGTTCTATGCATATGTAACTTAAGCCTCACAGAAACAGTTTTCTATAAAAGTTATCACAAAATTATATTCAGCGATTAAACTGTGATCCGCCGTGGAGTGGCCATGGGCACTAAGGCGCCTTGCTGCGCAGCGCGCGGTTTCTCGGCATCGGACGTTTGGCATAGGTGTGTGTGTTCTCATTAGCATAAGATAGTTTAAGTAGTTTGTCAGCCTAGGACCGATAGCCCTCAACAGTTAAGTTCGTTAGATTTACAAACATTTGAATTTGATTAGATTAAATAGTATTGCTCCAAATTTTTGTATACTTGTTGTTGTACTTCACGATTTTAGGTTCAAAATTCTATTCCTTGTGTATGTAAACCTTTTTTTAAAAATTGGGTAATTAACCTATTCCATATATTTCTTTGATATTTTTCAAAGAATATTATCTAAAACTTTAGTCACATGTATTATATAATATGATGTGCTAATAATAAGGGGTGTGTTTTTCAATAGCTTTACTAAATTATTTGCGTAATTACAACTATCTAAAATGAAATATTTACAGTCTAGAGTAGCAAGCAGAATACTTTACACTCTATGAGCGAAATAGTTAATGTTATTAAATAAGTTACTTGTATTACTTTCATGCGGAAATCACAAAGTAAAAATTTAGTTATCGGGTTAAGCTTGCGCATCGTAATTCAAGCCAACCCCCACATCCATTCTGTGACGTCATTGTGAAAAATATAGTTTAATGAATAATATGAGTATTCATATCCATAATTTAGCTGTATGCTCCTTAATATCAATAACGATGTTGTGAATTTAGGACAATTTAGAATGTTCTTCAAAAGATTTACTGCTGTGTAAAACATTAATTCAGTTGTAGGTAGTAGGTTCATGACAGTTTCAGAGTGAGCATTAAGCAAGGATTGAATGAAATGCGGCTAAGTAATACCAATCAATTGGCCAGCTTTGAGAGATCGAATGGTGAAGACAGCAGAGGATCAACTAGGTAGAAAGATGGGGTGTGAAGGAAAACAAGGAGAAATTTTGAAAAGGTATATGGTTCTCGGAGAAGAAACAATTTTTTTTTCGTTTTCCCGATGACTCTGAGATTCTGTCGAAGGCAGAAAAGGATCTGTAAGATCAGTTGAACGAATGTACATTGTCTTGAAAGGAGGGTATTAGATGAACATTAACAAAACAAAAACAAGTTTAATGGTATGTACACGAATAAATCAAACTGTACTGAGGAAATTAGATTACGAAACGAGAAAATATAGGTGGAAGATGAGATTTAGGACAGTAAAATAACATGATGGTCGGAATATAGAAAATATAAAATGCAGAATGGCGATGAAAAGAAAATAATTTATGAAGATAAATATGCCAACATCGAATTTGAGTGTTAGGAATTATTTTCTGGAGGGATTTGTCGAGTGTAGCCTTGTATATGAGTGAAACGTGGACGATCAACAGTTAAGACAAGAAGAGCACTGAAATTTATGAAATGTGGTGCTACAGAAGAATGATGAAGATGAGATGGATAGATAGCTAAATTCGTGATGACGTACTGAACAGAATTTTGATGAAAATATATTCGTAACATAACTTACTAAATGAAGGGATCGAGTAACACTACATGTTCTGAAACATCTAGGAATAGTCAGTGTAGTATTGGAGGGAAGAGAGGGGGGGGGTACAAATTATAACGGAAGACAACGAAACTAGTACTGCTAACAGGTTCCAATGGAAATGGATTGCCATTGTTACTCGGAGAAGAGAAACTAAAATTCTCATTCATAGAGAGGTTCAGTGTTCCACCATCTCGATGAATATTGGTGACTGATGCATTCCTACAGTTTACAGTTAAACAGGCTTGATCAGCCTCAGATCAAGAAAACTGAGTTCGTTGTATTCGTACCTTTATGTTTATACTGCTTGAATTCCCTGAGGTTGTATGCATTAGAAATTATTAGGGGAGCAAATTGATTAACGAATTCTATGAATATAGGGAGACTTAGCTTAATAGTAGAATGAAAAATAAATCGTCATAGCGATAATATTTTATTACTCACCAATGTCCCTGATCAAAATACTGCCTCATGAGTTCTATTGGTGTTGGTGCTTCATGGAATGCCTTTAATGGCGCGTTCAAATTATCAATAAATGTTACACAAAGTTTGCCTTTCTGGGGACTATATAGTCTATTCTTCCCTTTATTTAGTTTAGAAATGACCTGTTCCTGAAAATGAAACAGATTATTATTTATTGTGTTTAAGACATTTTACAGGTATTGTATAAAGAATGGAATTTCTGTCTTCACTTAGTTATACCTCAACGTGCAAGGAATTCCAACAAGAAATGGACATAGATTATAAGTTAATATCATGGCTTACCCTCAATATATTATAAGATAGAGTCATTTGATATTCATTAGTCACAAAAGAATTAATAGGCCTATTCCTACTGTGATTTACCAATCAGAATAATCTGAATTTTGTCTCTACTGTATTAGAAATAGCGTTTCATTAAATAATCAGACGTGTGAAGTGTACAAATTCTGCCGTGAGCATCAGTTGGTGAACAACTAGTTTCGTAGCGGGTTGTACATTTAGCTTTGAATTTAATTTTCAAAGTTTAATTCGGAAATTCTTTTGTGTGCATGAATAATTTAATTCTTAGAATTTTTCCATACTTCTGAATTTGATGGAGATAGTATCGTTTTAGTAACTATTAACTGTAAATTCATTAAGTCACTGCTCCTTGGTTTTGGTCAGCCAGTGAACGTCGATCAGACATCAACCAGCCGTCAGCCACCGTTGGTGAACCACCAGTGCAGTAACAACTGGAATATTTAGCTTTTATGTTTGTTTTCATAGTGTAATTTTTACATTATTTGCATGATTTTGATCGCTTATATAGAGGATTGCGTTACGTAAGATGTAACACCCCTTTTATTTTGCGAACGGTTACACATATGAAAACGCGATTTTCGGCACATGCTACAGCGTCGAGGGGCACATATTTTTTTGTTTCGTGAACGGCTCTAGGGTCGGTATTAACTGAGATATTGAAACTAGTGCGTTTTTTAATGGAATTGATTACTTTTTATAACTGAAGTCAATAGCTCTTAAGAAGATTATTACAGTGATACAGCATTCATTAATGTTGACGTTGATATGTGTCGGAAGAAACATTCGAGATATGTCGTAGAATTTAAGGGCCCGATGGCCACAATCGGGGTTAGCAGGCAAACCAAGCGGAGCTCTCGTGCCACGTAGCGTCAGAATGTCAGCACATCTGACTGTCTGCACTGCAGGCAGCTCAGTTACGCTGCAACTTCCATGTACAAGAATGATGAGAAGTTGAATATACTACTTTCATATGGTGAATATAAAAGAAGTGCCGTGCAAACAATACAGCGGTGTAGGACAATGGATCCGACGCGCCAGGCAATTACACCAATCATGAAGACGCTATTGCGAACAGGTTGCTTGAACGTGAATACGAGAACAAGAAAGAAAACTGAATCCGACAGATCACACACGAAGTACCTGTTCTGACTACGATTCTAATGAACGTGGTACGAGACAAAGAGTGTGGAATCAGCTAGACGAATGTCCACTAGAGCCGCGGCGGATTAGCCGCGCATACTGGAGCGCCGTGTTGCGGTGCGCGCGGCCGTCCGCCGTCGAGGGTTCGATTCCCCACTCGGGCATGGGTGTTTGTGTTGTCCTTAGTTTAGTTTACCTTAGGTTAAGTAGTTTGTAAGCTAGGGACTAATAATCAAGCTGTTGAATCCCATAGATTTACAAACATTTGAACATTTTGAATTTGTCCAGTAGATTGATACCTCGTTCCTCAGGCTTTACTGTATCTCGGGTATTTTTAAATGCTGTAAGTGCCAAAAGCATTCTACAAAATTAATAGAACTTACTGAGTCTGAGGATGAGGAGTTTCGCAATTCGTAGATACGTCATCTTCTCCAGTGTCCTCAAGATTTCCTGTATTCCCGCACCATAAACGGTGAATATTTCGGTAACCGAGCTTGAGGGCATGATCAGGGGAAACCATAGTCCATTCAATAGAATATTGTTGTTTTGGCTCATCTATGGCTACCTGTACAATTCCGCTACACATTAAAAAACTCATACAATATAGCAAGGAAGGTATTCTCTCCTGTACCTCATTAAATTACAGTTGCACCGACTATCTAAACTTCATAAAAAGTACGCCATAAGAGCATGTCAAGGACTACGGTCTTTCCTGTTCCCCATACATGTAGTTGGATATTTTGCCTACCGTGTCATTGTACAGCGTACGTACGTCAAAGATACCCTTACACAACGTATTCCATGTCAGAAATGTTGCTTCAGTCAGATCGACACCTACTTAACTCATAATGAGAGCAGGTAAGGTGCTACTAGGTCTTCAGCGTTGCCGAGGAGACTGAGGCGCTCCAGTCACGGTCTGCACGGCCACTACGGTCGGGGGTTCGAATCCCCCTCGGGCATGGATATTTGTGCCGTCTTCAGTATAAGGTAGTTGATAAGTAGTTTGTAAGTTTAGGGACTGATGACTCCGTAGTTAAGTCCCATAAGCTTAACAAACATTTGAACATTTGAATCTTCAGCGTCCAGAGCAATGGCGTTTTTTTTATCACAAAGCTATTTCTTATGAAGCCTGTTACGGCGACATTCTGGAGCTATTGGAACATGTTCGGGGTTCCTTTCTAGTTTGAGAAAGGCTTCAAATTGCGTCTCTCCATGAACCAAGGATGTCCTTTGATTCCGATCACACATTCCGCGAAGTACTGCATGAAATTGTTGTGAGGAAGCGCGAATTTTTGTCAGAATCGATTCCGTTTAATAATTACAGTTTACATATGATACATTATACGTAACGCTTCATCCATGGATGACTTGAAACATTCTGTTGTTCGGTTAATTAATCACTGTAAAGTTGTTTTGCATCATGCAATCTCATTGCGTTTCCGAATTTCTTACTACTTTTAATTAAACAATTATACATTAAAACATATGTAACATAATTCACTGTTTTTGCCTCTTTTTAGCTTGCTCCTCGCACACATGCCTCTAAACAATTCTGGTCATCTTGCTGTGCGGATTTTTTTGCTTTTCATTACCATCCATTCTCGAGCTTTAATTTCTTTTATTTATCTTGCACGTCCTTGGGACAACGAACCCAGAAAGTCAGTACGTACTTTACAAAACAGTGCTTAAAATTTCATAAACAAAGGACTTAATTTTTGAAGATACATTTAAGTTAGAAGAAGTACATAATTAACAATAGAAGAAAAATTTTATACCAACAAATAGCACATCATATTACAGTGAAAACTTTAGCCTCAGGGGAATAGCTGAGCGGTTCTAGGCGTGTTGTCAGGGACTGGGAGGCTGCTCCCGCCGGATGTTCCAGTCCTCCGTCGGGCATGTGTGTGTGTGTACGCCATCCTTAAGCTTAAGTTAGTTTAACTAGTTTGTAAGCCTAGGGATTGATGACCACAGTAGTTTCGTCCCACAGAACATAAAAAAAATTAAACCACTACAAAACAGAAGAGAACCACAAAGAAAGCTTCGATTTGACAACTTGATCTCTATCATTCACTTTTTTCAACTGTGCTGGTATTTCTGTTTAAACGTATATACTTTACTCAACTGGCTTTCGTTGAAAAACGTTGTAATTTTCCTGAATTAGTTAATACTGCCAATAAAAAACTGTTCGGATGTTTGTAAATGTATGGGAGTTAACTACTGAGGTTATTACTTCCTGACCTTACAAACATCTGAAACTACTCTAAGGACAATACACACACACCTATGTGCAAGGGAGGACTTGTACCTACAACGGGAAGCAACCGCGCGCTCCCCATCAAGGCGCCTGAGAACGCTCTGCCATTCCACCGCGGCTCGTCAATAGAAAACCCCATTACGGAATATGGGTACATGGAAGGCAGAGAGAGCTTCACTAGTGATCTGTGTGACTGGCCTTATCTGAGTTTGTACCGTTGTTGTTTAGTTTTCACCAGTACCCCAAAAGTTACACCATACGAGATAATTAATGGCCACTGAGCAACGTAAACCACTTCAGTGTCAGAGATAGTGGAGATTATTCATATAGTAGCTATAGCATCATTTAGTTTTTGTACAATATGTTCGCCTTAATTTCCCAAATAAACATTTCCATCTAATATCAATTCTAAGAATTAAAAATGGACAATGTAACTAAATGTTTGACTACCTTGGTACAATAAAATTTCACTGTCACAATACTAGGTGTCTTGAGATTTGTTGCAAGTACGTATACGCTGATATGAAACTTCCTGGAGGATTAAAACTGTGTGACGGAACTGGGACGAACGTGGGACCTTTGTCTTTCGCTGGCCTTAAGTTTAAGATGTCTTTTTTATTAACTTCTTTCGTGTAGCATCATACTTTGGGATAATTCAGCACTGAGTAAAATCGTATTCATTCCACAAAAGCGTGTAATCAGAATAATTGTTGGAGCTCATCCAAGATCATACTGAAAACATTTATTAAATGATCTAAGAATTTACCAGTAGATTCACTTTATATAATCCAAACCAATTCAGAAGTAACATAATTACAAAACTAGGAGATATCCAAGGTTAAATCTAACTTTGACACATAAAAGAGTGACTTACGCTCACAAATAGCATCAACTTCACAGAAGTTCTCTTGCAAACACGCAAGACTAGCAAGTCTTGCGTGTTTGCAAGAGAACTTCTGTGAAGTTTGGAAAGTAGGAGGCGAGGTACTGGCGGAAGTAAAGTTGTGAGGCGGCATCGTGAGTCGTGTCGGGATAGCACAATCGGTAGTGCGCTTGCCCGCGAAAGGCAAAGGTCCCAGGTTCGAGTCCCGGTTCCGGCACACAATTTTAATCTGCCAGGAAGTTTCATATCAGCGCACACTCCGCTGCAGAGTGAAAGTTTCATTCTGGAATTATTAATCTAATTAACCTGATCTAATCTTTTATGCTCAGTACTTGATCATGAACGTAACCCAATAAAAGCAATGGGCACAGAACAGAGCACTTTGGCTTTTATCAGTTGACATTACGTTAGTTATAAACAAATGTCTTCTTTGTCTGTTAACGTTAATACTTTCCAGATACGAATTTCACTTACGTAAAAGCACTGCTTGGTCAAAAAATCAGATGCTTTTCTTTAATCAATGAAAATACCTAGTACCCTCAAGCGTTTACCCCAAACAGTAGCTCATAGTGAAAAGAGTAAATTTCATCTTCAGGGGCTATTCCTTCCCTGAACGCAAACTGATAGTTCGCCAACGTATATACTGTACTTAAAGGTGTTAGTATTCTCCTAGCTATTGGTTTCTAAAAATATTTAAAAAATACCGAAAGCAAGGAAACTGGACCCTAATTGACTCTGTGATCTCTTTAATTATACATGTAAATTAGCTTCATAAATGCGTGTTTCAACTGGCCACACCAGAGATACAGTACACAGGGAATGAGTTATTTATAACTGGTGTGTTCACCTTTAGTTGTTGATGGTTCACCTTTAGTTGTTCATGGTATATTAGGTGATTTCGGATATATCTCATTTCATTAAATTTCTGTGCTCACTGCCAATGAAGACATATAAAACGATATTTCAACTACAATTGATTCAGGTGGTCCTTTAGTTTTATTCTATACCTTTTGATAATGCTGCTTCTAATTTTAATTTGCATGTGCATGGTTTTTCTTTAATGCTTGTTTAGCACTTTCCACACTCATAAAATGGCGGAACTTATATACAGTGACTGATAGGTACGTCTTACAAGTTTAACTACTTGTTTAAGTGGGGAAACCATATTAGGAGGCTCTTTGTCACTGATTTTGAGGGATTTAAATTGGGTGGGAAAAAGTAATGAGAATTTACTAACATTATGATATCATTTCATTCATAATTATATATGTTTCAATGAATTTATGTGAATAATTTCAGCCACATTTAACAACGTAACGGTTTATGTTCGCCGAAGGTTATGAGCATAGGTCTCCAACTGCGTGCAGTGTAGCCATTCCGAGTTTCATCTGAAATCAATAAGGTTTTGGGTTTACATGAATGACGTATTTTCTAAGAATATGAACCACAATGCAGGTGACAATAATGACACGTACAGATGTTGGAGGCGATGCAACAATTCACTTCAATAATCATGAACCTTTGTTTCTAATTATGCAACGAACAAGACCCTTAGAATCATGCTCTCATCTCACAACTTGGTTCATATAATTCCTACTTGAAACTTCTATGTGGCCACCTAAACATATCTCCAGTGAGTCTGCCTTTTCCACCAAGCGTTTTAGTTTCTCGAATGTTCGGAGGCGAGTCCCCATTCTCTTCTGGACGTGACCTTTACATTCGCTTTATGAAACCGGATGATCATCACCGTGAGGATTCAAATCGAGAATTGCTGCGAATGTCTTAGAATCACCGTCGCCTATATATATATTTTACGCTATGCACGTCTTCTGATGTCGAAATTATTCTTGACAGATTAGTATACAAAGCTACAGTGATGTGGAACCGGTCGAGTCTACCTGAGGTAGTCCTATCTGCGCTCGAGCCTGCACCCAATGTCTACTCATTCCATGCTCGGAATATCTAAACGGACGCGAAATTCTTTTTGAAACTTTTACAGTGTGTTCTTCGATAGTTAAGCTTGGATATTTAAGATTTTTCAACCTTCTAATGTAGTTTCCAAAGAGGAATTGCTAAGAGTTAACATAAGATTTTCATACCTGTACATTACTGGCTGTTATTTGTGAAGTTAAGACAACAGATGCTGGAGTATACTTGTCTTGCGATAACCTATTTAACAAATTCTGAAAATATAAACTCTTCCCTGTTCCAGCATCGCCAACCAGAAGCATGGGTACCCTATTACGCATATGAAGCTCCATCACATATTGCGATCTGAAAAAATACATCTATTATTTCAGTGAAATAATTTATAGTAACTCAAAAAAATTAGTTTGGAATATCCTATGAGAGAATATGTAACTGATAAGATTTAAAGATTAGCTTTTTTTTACTACGGCATTAACAACATTTCAGAAGGTGGAGTGCATTATATTATCTACTCTTAACATAAATAACATAAACATGAAAAAGTAGAAGGAAGATCAGAGTATAAAATCTCACTTTCTATGTGAATATCCTACAGCAGAGACTGGACGTAATTTTGACTTTGATGATTAAAAAACTTAATGTCTCGGCAGAACTGCTTCACCACAACATAAAACTAGTGCCTTAAATAAAAAAAAGAATAAAAAATTTATTTCTGTTTGAACAAGTGGCTTACATTCGAAAAACATGCACCAACTGTACTGATTATCTAAAAGTGATTACATTGTAAATAGGACACAGGAAGACAGTTTGTAAAGTTTTTGTAGAAGTAAAAATTATTACAGTCGTTTGTCTTCCTGCCAACAACGTAGAAGAAGCTCAATATAGGTGTAATGTTGCCTTATAAACAATGAGAAGTGATAAATGTACTCTTGATAATTAATAAAAACATTGCCACATCACTATAAACACAACAGACATATCTTTGAGGTTTCCGGTTGGTGTTCGGTTGTCAATGAAGGCTGTATTTCTCTGGGATGTTATTACACTTAACAATGGCAGCGTCTGTTCTTTCCGACGCAGCATTCCTTAACTGTAAGACTCCATGTCCAGGATTGGTACATATGTCAGTGCAGAGGCACACAGCGATCGGATCCACGGAGGGAATACATGGGCAGCTGCGAACCATGGAGTAAAATGGAGGACTTATTAAAGTTGGGTCGGACGGGTACGTCCCTGGGTTATTCGTGTAGGTGTTAAGCCAGAGTGCTTGGGGTGCTGCAGGAGTTTATTTCAACTGCCTAGTAAACACCAAGTCCCGGGTTAGAGTCTCGGCCAGGCATAAATTTTCATAAGTTCATATTGTATGATTAAAAGACCTACGAGCAGCTGAGACTAAAAACCCCAGTGCAAATAGTTATTACACTTGACGATCTTATACAACGTAGTGAAATGCTTTGGTACTGGATAATAAATTACAGCCAGCCAGTTAGCCACATGTTTTAAAAGGACGCTTTTCCATGAGGGGGAAGTATGTCGGCCCTCGTTGGAATCTGGCCAGCGGATGTTGAATCTCTTAAACATTGTTTTAGTAAGTCCTGCAGAGTACTCATCAGCACATGATACACAGCAGACAGCGCCTTCATATTTCGTGAGTGAAACCGGCTTCTGAGTAGAAGCGACATACAGCAATTTTATTTTTGTCAGCGCTTTTTTGTTTCAGTTTGTAAATTTATTCTCTCCCCTCGTGCAAATTAGATTCCTATTCGCGATTAAGAAACAGTGTACACTTCCTTTTAGCCCAGTACAGAGCACACCGCTATTTGTAAGTGCAATCCGTCCTGCTACAAGCGACATATTTTGACTGTCCTCTGAGGTTCTTGTTTCTGTTTATTAAATTTCTCGTGTGCTCGTGTGTATATTAGATTCAGATTCGCGTGAAGTATCTGGTTAGTGTATTCTTTCGCCGTGTGAATCACGGCAGTCGTCTGTTTTGTTTTCGGAGGTTTACTACCAGCAGTAGTCGTCTTCGTTTACCGTAGTTACCCTCTGTCGAGTTTACATCGCGTCTTTCTAGTCGTTGGTATTTCTGGGTATTGTAATCACGAATAGGGGCTGTGGCTGCTGTGTACAGATGCAGACTGAGCTGGTGACGCTTCGGGCTGTATAAATCTCGGTTGCAGAGATCGAGGCTGCGGTCGCGGAGGGCCGTTGCTGTTGGCCAGTCGTGGGAACCGAACGGATGTCCGGCGTGTCCACCGATCGGCCTGCGGCAGCGACAAACCCTGTTACTGCTCGCAATGAGGCAGACACCCAACTCGTGATTGCGTGGAACGTCGCTCCAGTGCTTAGTAGGCAGCGAAAAACCTTCCGGGGGACCGATCGTGAGACCTTTGCGAGAGGTATGAGGCGCTATCTTTTCATGACAACGTTCCTGAGCCGGATAGTGTCAGTCATACTGAGGTCATCACGCATCCTGCAAGATCCAGATTTTCACAGTTGGGAGGCGGGTAATGGAGCCCCTTAGGGAGATGGCTGCCAAAGAGGAGAAGAAGGCCAACGTGCACTCAGTGTGCATACCGGGTGGAGTCACTCCGGATGCCATGAAGTGTACGGGTTGCAGCCAACTGCAGGTGGTGGCTCACGTCGGTATCAATGATGTGTGTCGCTTTTGATCCGGTTTTGAGAGGCTACCTGAAGTGCTAAAGACTGCCAGTCTTTCTTGCAAGATTAAAGCAGAGCTCGCCATCTGCAGCATAGTTGACAGGACCGACTGTGGACCTCTGGTACAGAGCCGAGTAGAGCGTCTGAATCAGAGCTTCAGACGATTCTGCGACCGTGTAGGCTGCAGATTCCTCGACTTGCGCCATCGGGTTCCGCTGAATAGGTCAGTAGTCCACTACACGCAGGAAGAGACTACGCGGGTAGCGGAAGCTGTGTGGCGTGGACTGGCGGATATTTAGGTTTGAGGGCCTCGGGAACACACAGGAAGGTTTTCACCCTCAAAGGGTACAGTTCAAAGATAGGACGAACACAGATCAAAAAACCACTGGTCTAACAGTTGTAAATTGTCGTAGCTGTGTGAGTTCAGCTGAAATTTTTACAAAGGGGAAAATGGTGTTCAGAAGAGATTGATTGAATTAAATAGGTGGAGGCATATTTATTGCTGTCATGGGCGGTTTATCTAGTAGCAAAATTGAATTAGTTTTTTCCTGTGAGTTAATATAGGTAGAGGTTATACCTGACAACCAGAATAAATTAATAATTGGTTCCTTTTCTCAACCCACTGTCTCAGACGATTCACTTGCAGAAATGTCCAAAGAAAGCTTGGATCAAATTTCAAAAAATAGCCAAATCATACAATTGTAATTGGTGGCGACTTTAACTTAAAAAAATATTCATGTTTAAAACCGGAGGCAAGCATAAAACATCGTCCGAAATTGTAATGAATGCATTCTCAGAAAACTCTCTCGAGCAGTTAGTTCGTGAACCCACTAGAATAGTAAATGGTTGTGAGTACATACTTGACATCCTACCAACAATTAATCCGGAGCTAATAAAGAGCATCAAAACAGACACACCGATTACTGAACACACACTTGTGGTAGCAAGACTGAATATCGGAATTTACAAATCTACCAAATATTAAAGGAGAAGTATATTTATTCGAAAAATCAGATGAAAATTCGATAAACGCTTTCCTGAGTGAAAACGTCCACTCTTTCGAAACTAACAATGTGAGTGTAGATAAGATATGGCTTACATTGAAAGAAATAATATAGACAATCATTGACAGTTTTACACCAAACAAATTAACAAAAGAGGGGGCTTACACGCTGTTGTACACAAAATAGGTTAGACCACCCTTGAAAAAGCAAAGAAAACTGCATGCCAAATTTAAACGCACACAAAATCTCCAGGAGTTGCAGTCTTTTACAGAAACTAGAAATTTAACTAGAACTTCAGTGCGAGAACCTTACAATAGTTACCACAGCTAAACACTGTCAAGTAATTTGGTAGAGACACTTAAGAAATTCAAGTCGTATGTAAAACACACTAGCGGCACAACACAATACCTTCATTACACGATAGGAATAGTGATGCTGCTGATGACAGTTCTGCTAAAACAAAATTGCTTAACACAGCATTCCTAAATTCCTTCCCTATAGAAGACAAAGCAAATCCTCCAGAATTCATATCAAGAACAGCTGCCAGCAGGCATAATTTAGACGTAGATACCCGTGGAGCATTAAAGCAACTGAAATCACTTAAGAAAAGTAAAACTCCGGGTCCCGATTGTATACCGATTAAGTTCCTTTCAGAGTATGTTGATGCAGTTGCGCCATACATAGCTATCATATACAACTGTTCGCTCAACGAACGTTCCGTACCCAAAGACTTTAAAGTTGCACAGATCGCTCCAATATTGAAGAAAGACAATAGGAGTGTACCGCATAATTACAGGCCTATATCACTGACGTCAGTTTGCAGAAGGATTTTAGAATATATACTTTCCTCAAATATTATAAACTACCACGAAGAGAACGACCTATTGACCCATAGTGAACGCGGATTCAGAAAGTATCGTATCTTGTGGAACACAGCTGGCGCTTTACTCACTTGATGTGATGAGTGCTATCGATAATGGATGTCAAACAAATTCCTTATTTCTAGATTTCCGAAAGGCTTTCGACACTGTCCCTCACAAGCGTCGTCTAATGAAATTGCGTGTTTATGGAATATCGCCACAGTTGTGTGATTGGATTCGTGATTTCCTGTCAGAAACGATACAGTACGTTGTAACTGACGGTAAATCATCGAGCAGAACAGAAGTGATATCTGGCGTTCTCTGGGATAGTGTTGTAGGGCCCCTACTGTTCCTTATTTTTATAAATGATTGAGGAGACAATCTGAGTAGCTCTCTTAGACTGTTTGCGGATTATTTATCGATTAATAAAGTCACCAGCCACTCCCATGAACCACAGACATTGCCGAGGTGGGGTGGCTTGCGTGCCTCAACGATGCAGATAGCCGTACCGTAGGTGCAACCACAGCGGAGGGGTATCTGTGGAGAGGCCAGACAAACGTGTGGTTCCTGAAGAGGGGCAGCAGCCTTTTCAGTAGTTACAGGGGCAACAGTCTGGATGATTGACTGAGCTGGCCTTGTAACATCAGCTAATGTGGCTTTGCCACACAGCTACTGCGAACGGCTGAAAGCAAGGGGAAACTACAGCCGTTACCTTTCCCGAGGACATGCAGCTCTACTGTATGAACATATGATGATGGCATCCTCTCGGGTAAAATATTCCGGAGGTAAAATAGTCCCCCATTCGGATCTCCGGGCGGGGACTACTCAGGAGGATGTGATCATCAGGAAAGACAATACTGGCATTCTACGGGTCGGAGCGTGGAATGTTAGATCCCTTAATAGAGTAGGAAAATTAGAAAATTTAAAAAGGGAAATGGATAGGTTGAAGTTAGATATAGTGGGGATTAGTGAAGTTCGGTGGCAGGATGAACAGGATTTCTGGTCAGGTGAGTACAGAATTATAAATACAAAATCAATTGGGGGTATCACAGGAGTAGGATTGATAATGAATAAGAAAACAGGAATGCGGGTAAACTACTATGAGCAGCACAGTGATCGTATTATCATTGTCAAGATAGATACGAAGCCAACACCGACAACAGTAGTACAGGTTTATATGCCAACTAGCTCTGCCGATGATGAGGAAATCGAAGAAATATATGAGGAGCTAAAGGAAATTATTCAGACAATTAAGGGAGAGGAAAACTTAATTGTTATGGGAGACTGGAATTCGGTAGTAGGACAAGGAAGGGAAGGGAAGATAGTAGGAGAATATGGTCTGGGCAAAAGGAATGAAAGAGGGAGCCGCCTGGTAGAATTTTGCACGGAACATAATTTAGTTATAACAAACACATGGTTCAAGAATCACAAAAGAAGGTTGTATACGTGGAAGAGACCAGGAGACACCGGGAGATACCAGATAGATTTTATAATGGTAAGACATAGATTTCGGAACCAGGTTCTACAGTGTAAGACATACCCAGGGGCAGATATAGACTCTGACCATAACTTGTTGGTTATGAACTGTAGGCTGAAACTAAAGAAACTACAAAAAGGTAGGAAAATAAGAAGATGGGACCTGGATAAATTGAAGGAACCTGAGGTTCTTAAGAATTTCAGAGGGAGCTTTAGGCAACAATTGACAGAAACAAGGGAAAATAAAACAGTAGAGGAGGAATGGGTAAAATTGAGAGATGAAATAGTGAAAGTAGCAGAGGACAAAATAGGTAGGAAGGCAAGACCTACAAAAAATCCTTGGATATCACAGGAGATACTAAATTTAATCGATGAAAGGAGAAAGTATAAAAATGCAGTAAATGAAACAGGCAAAATGGAGTACAGACGAGTAAGAAATGAGATTGACAGGAAGTGCAAAATGGCTAAGCAGGAGTGGATAGAAGGCAAATGCAAGGATGTAGAAGAATGTATAAATAGGGGAAAAATAGATACTGCTTACAGGAAAATAAAAGAAACATTTGGGGACAAGAAAAGCAACACTACTAATATCAAGTACTCAGATGGGAAACCAGTTCTCAGCAAAGAAGGGAAAGCTGAAAGGTGGAAAGAGTATATAGAGGGGCTCTACAAAGGAAATGAACTCAGAGACAATATTGTAGGAAGGGAGGAGGATGTAGATGAAGATGAAATAGGAGATACTGTACTGAGAGAAGAATTTGACAGAGCCCTGAAAGACCTAAGTCGAAACAAGGCCCCTGGAGTAGATGATATTCCCTCAGAGCTACTGAAGTCTCTGGGAGAACCAGCCATGACAAACCTGTTTCACCTGGTGTGTAAGATATATGAAACAGGTGAAGTACCCTCAGACTTCAAGAAAAATGTTATAATCCCCATTCCAAAGAAAGCAGGTGCAGACAGGTGTGAAAACTACAGAACCATCAGTTTAATAAGTCATGGTTGCAAAATATTAACACGAATTATATACAGACGGATAGAAAAGCTGGTAGAAGCCGACCTCGGGGAAGATCAGTTTGGGTTCAGGAGAAATGTAGGAACTCGGGAGGCAATACTTACTTTACGGCTTATCCTAGAAGATAGATTAAGAAAAGGCAAACCTACATTTCTAGCTTTTGTAGATTTGGAGAAGGCTTTTGACAATGTTGATTGGAATAAACTCTTTAAAGTTCTGAAGCAAGCAGGAGTAAAATATAGGGAGCGTAAGGTTATTTACAACTTGTACAAAAACCAGAGAGCGGTTGTCAGAGTTGAAGGGCATGAAAGGGATGCAGTGGTTGGGAAGGGAGTGAGACAGGGTTGTAGCCTTTCTCCAATGTTATTCAATTTGTACATTGAACAAGCTATAAAGGAAAGCAAGGAGAAATTTGGTGAAGGAATAAAAGTTCAGGGGGAAGAATTAAAAACATTGCGTTTTGCCGACGACATAGTAATTCTGTCAGATACAGCAAAGGACCTGGAAGAGCAATTGAACGGAATGGACAGTGTGCTGAAAGGTGCATATAAGATGAACATTAACAAGAGCAAAACTAGGGTAATGGAGTGCAGTGTAAGAAAATCAGGTGATGCTAAAGGAATTAGATTGGGAAACGAAGCAATAAAGGAGGTAGATGAGTTTTGTTACTTGGGCAGTAAAATAACAAATGATGGTCGCAGTACAGAGGATATAAAATGCAGAATGGCAATGGGTAGAAAAGCGTTCTTGAAAAAGAGAAATTTGGTAACATCGAAGATTGATTTAAGCCTAAGGAAGTCCTTTCTGAAGGCATTTGTATGGAGTGTTGCCTTGTATGGGAGTGAGACATGGACGATAAACAGTGCGGACAGGAAGAGGATTGAGGCTTTTGAAATATGGTGCTACAGAAGAATGCTGAAGATTAGGTGGGTGGATCGCGTAACTAATGAGGAGGTACTGAACAGAATTGGGGAGAAAAGAAATTTCTGGCATACCTTGACTAAAAGAAGGGATAGATTGGTAGGGCACATTCTTAGACATCAAGGAATTGTGAATTTAGCATTAGAGGGAAGTGTGAGGGGTAAAAATCGCAGAGGAAGACCAAGAGATGGATACAGTAAGCAGATTCAGATAGATGTAGGTTGCCGTTGTTATGTGGAGTTGAAGAGGCTTGCTCAGGATAGGGTATTGTGGAGAGCTGCATCAAACCAGTCTCCGGACTGAAGACCACAACAACAACAAAGTCACCAGAAAATGAAAAGAAACTGCAAAATTATTTTGATGCATGGTGCTAAAATTGGCAATTGACCCTTAATAATGAAAAGTATGAGGTCATCCATATGACAATTAAACGAAATTCGTTAAAGTTACAGGATAAATCATTGAAATCTACAGGCCGTAAATTTAACCAAATACCTAGGAGTAACAATTACGAACAACTTAAATTGGAAAGAACCCGTAGAATATATTGTAGGAAAGGCGAACCAAAGAGTACTAAAAAAATGCCTACACTACACTTGTACGTCCTATTTTGGATTATTGCTGCGCATTGTGGGATCCACACCAAGTGGAAATGACGGACGATTTAGAAAAAGTACACAGAAGGGCAACTCGATTTGTATTATAGCGATATAGGGGAGAGAGTCACAGGAATGATGCTGGAGTTGGGGTGGAAATCATTAAAACAAAGGCGTTACTCGTTTGTAGAGCTTATGGGACTTAACTACGGGGTCATCAGTCCCTAAACTTCCAAACTACTTATGAAGTAGCTTATACTTAAGACGACACTAACATCCATGCCCGAGGGGGGATTCGAACCCCCGATCGCAGCGGCCGTGCAGACCGTGACTGGCACGCCGAAGACCGCCCGGCCACTGCGGTCGGCGAGAGATCTATTGGCGAAATTTCTTTCACCAATTTTCTCTTCCGAATGCAACATATATTTTAGCACCCACCTACACAGGAAGACATAATTATCAGAATAAAAAGATTTAGGTGTTCCTTTTTCCCGCGAGCTGTTAGTGACTGGAACCGTAGAGAAACATCATAAAAGCGGTTCGATGAACCCTCTGCCATGCACTTCAATGTGACTTGTAGAGTATTTATATAGATGTAGAATGTTTAATGCGCTATTGCTGTCTTTGCCATGAATATTAATAATAAAAAACATATAACCTATTGGCAGACAATCCATTTTACAATGCATGGTCTCTAACAGGACCATGTCTAGTACAGTAGTGTGGTGCTTAACCAACTTTCGTGATTCATTTCATGTAATTTAACCTCATATCGTGTGTCCTGAAAAGACACTGCTCCACTTGGGCTAAGAAAGAAACTACAAAACATATCTGTAATACATTCAAATGTTTGTTAAGCTCAAGGGACTTAACTGCTGGGTCATCAATCCTTAAACTTACAAACTAATTATGGACTACCTTATACTAAAGATGACACAAAGATCCATGCCCGAGGGGGGATTCGAACCCCCGACCGTAGCGGCCGTGCAGACTGTGACTGCCGCACCGCAGACCGCTCGGTCACTGCGGCCGGCATATCTGTAATAAGTAGTCTGAACTATCACATCGACGTTATTCATGTCACAAATGATCCAATACTCGTGTCGTCGACAGTAACCTACAGAAAGAACATTCTACAGACCTTGAATGCGTAATCCATAGGTACATGTACGCCTAGTGAAAGGTGTTTTAGTAAAGCAGGTGTATTACTGAAAAATCGCCACAGCCAAGTCTCATTCATAATAACAATGAATGTTCTCATGCTGCGAACAAGTGAAAAGTATTAAGAGCAAGACCTGTAAGAACATAATATTCCTTCCATATTTTCTTTTTAAATGATTTTCTACGTAACGGTAATATGACTCATTACATGTACACGTCATGGCAGAATAAATATTCTATTTGGAAAGGAGTCTTGTTTTCTTACTATATGTCGTTAATTACGTTACGTAAAAGCACTCAGTAACATTAGAAGAGACAGCAAAGTCAGCAGAGAGAGAGATAGATAGATATAGAGAGAGAGCTGTCCGATTCGCGATATGCAGCAAGGCGAGGCGAATGATCGGTCATGCTCGGTTATTATTTGCATGCCCGTAGTCCGGACAGTAGACCCTTAACAGGGTGAGCCGTAGCCAGCAAACAGCTCCCACTGCCGCACTCTCTGCACGCGTTATTACAGCTAAAGTTTGCAACACTGCGACGCTGCCTTCCGCTCACTGCTCCCTCGACCTCGGCAGCCACGGTAAACGCCTCCTGACGCCGCCAACGGCCAACGCACAAATCGTCAGCTTACTGTGGACAAACAGTACTGTTACCGGCGTAGCTGTGTCATTATCAAACAGTGCACTGAACAAAGCAGAAATTGGGAAACAGTATATTTCAAAAGGTCGCTCAATTACGGATCAGAATCAAGCAGCCAGTAAATATGTCGCGCTATGTTTGATGTTCCCTCACTACCTAAAATCGGATATCCTGTGTCAATGTCTTCTTCATGCTTTGTAAAGCTGCTCCGCAAAACATGAGAAGTTTTCAAGAAAGCTTTTCCGATCAACAAAAATTGCACTTGTCTGTGTTTGCAGAAGTACTGAAGAATTTCTACTAACATGTAAATCCTTTGTAACTGATGTGTGGAAAAATGCCGCCGAAATTTCTTATTTGCTTCAATAACTGGAAAATCCAAACGTTTAGCTTCAAATAAAACTGTTTATAATGGGTGGCAGTATTATTTTTGTCTACGGAAAGAATCCAGAGAGATAGACTATTTACCGAAAACACCCGAATGCGCCAGCTTGAACGCAGCTCTAGAAATTCACGATGTTTTCACGTAGTTAAGTCCTTTATTTACGTATGAATCAATCAATAGCTCATTTATCTCCCAAGCAATCACAAAACAATAAACTACTGTATATTATATTTAGTTTTATCGTAAATTACTGAAAAAGGAGCAAGAATCAATTAATCAAAATATCCACGGGTGTGCTGCCGGTCTGTAGTGTCCAACGGGCACAATATTTCGGCGATCATACATGTCGCCATCATCAGGTGAACTGACGGACTGAGCTCCTGGAAACGCGCCGGCACGGATATCGGCACGCTACGGCGGCTCGAAGGGAACTGGGTTCTAGCCCGGTAGCGGGCGATTTAAATACCCTCGGCCTGCCGAGCGACCCCTCCGCGGTCCGCGCCCCGCGCCGCCTCTGCGCAGTGGAACCGATTGCGACGGCGTCTGAGATGACGTCGGTGTGAGGGCTCTGCCCGCCGTGGTCGTCATTTCGTTACGTTTGCTAGATTTACTCTTAATTAACCCAATCGCTGGTTCCAAAGCTTTGCTAAGATTATAGCCACAGTCACGGTTTATGAGGTCATCACTTGTGCGAATTTCAATGGCCTCTCTAACGACGCAGTCCCATTATCTCGACGTCTGTACCAGAATCCTAGTGCGTTCATACTCCATCGCATGATTCTCCGACAAACAATGTTCAGCGACCGCCGACTTGCTCGGATACATCAATCGTGTGTGCCTCTGGTGTTCGAAGCATCGATCCTCGACGGTACGCATCGTCTGTCGAATATATGACTTTCCACACTGACACGGAATCTGCTACACCTACAGTTTAACGTGGGTTCCGGGTTCCGAACCACGGAGCTACTCGGTATTTTTCACATCAGCAATACTGCCAGAGGTGAAAGAAGTGGAAAGTGACAGATAAGAATCCTAGGACCTGGCGGGGATTATCTCAATTATTAAAATAAGCGTTATGATAATGACGTAAAACTTGACATATGAAACCACTGAGACAGCACATTCCACTGTTGAAACACCACTGCCCTAATAATGTAACTGTTTTCTTGATTAAAAAGAAAAGAAAAGTATGTATACTTGCTTGTTAGGAAGTGGAAAATTGCTTCATCTGATGATTAAGTGCTTTAAAATGACTGAAAGGCTGCAACTGCCTACTTTTCGCCGGAGAAAGAACCACCATATACAAGCGATGCTGCACACGTATTAAGTTTGAAAGGTGTTAAGTAAGCTTAACTCTGATAGAAATATGTGAAAAATACGTCGACTATAGTGTCCTTCCCTCATTAGATATGTAGAGGAAAAATTACCTTACACCATGCGTGAAAGTGTCATTATTCATGTAGAATGAAAGGGCTTAAACAACCTCATGAGGGTCTTCTGGCCAAAAATACAGCATGACTCCTGCTACCTTTACTCTGATATCCCTTTCACGCACAATTGTGCGGTTCTAGTTTTCTCGCTTTATTTCTTTGTGATTCACGCTACGAAGTTCAGGCCTGTATCACACAATCGTCGTTGGAGTGTGGTAACGTGCACAACTTGTTTTTGTTCCATGAGTCTACACTGTGTGCTACCAGCAGTCGGCAAACTTCCAGTACACTTACAATGGCGGCAAGAAAGACTTGTTGACAAAGTGTTGATATCCTTGTTTTGACATGTGAAGCTGTGAAGCTATCATATCTGACAGCTAGTTGATTTTATATGATCCTGTGATACTATTGTCTCATTTCTTTCAAAAGGCATGTTAGAGTAATATTGTGCAGATCATAAAAATTTGTTGTGAAGGCTAAAACCATGCTGTTGTGTGGGTACAATTTTTTTTAAATAAGCTCTTTTGCAATGAATTACTTTATGTATTTTGTATCTTAAACGTCCCTCTCTATGTCAATGTCACATCACATACAACCTTGAGTCTGGAAGGTAAAAAGTTCGTGTTGAGTGAATGAGCCTGCCGGAGGCAGTGTCAGGTGTTGCAGTCAGTGATACACAAAACACCACCACTCATGGAGCAGGCGTTAAGCTCTCTCTGACTGACAACTGCTGCCAATAAGGCATCACGAGCAGCAATCTACGATCATCGCTATTTGTTCAATCAGATCCTCATTTAGCTTCACATGGGTTGAGTGACTGTCGTACAAACCTTCCGTACCTCTAAAAGTGCGTCTTACTATCTAAGGAACTAAATTCCTAATCCAAGCAAAATAAACAAAGATTAACACTCGATATCTGTATTGTGTAGGTGCACAGCGAATGGTGGTATGGTGCAGAATTCTACTCAATGTTCACGTTCACGGTTGTCAGTACGGTACATAATTTTTTTCTTAGGAATCAGGTGGTAGACAATGAATCTACTGCCCTTCATATCAATTCGAGGTTCTACAATAAAACTAGTGCTATTGAAACATTCTTGTTTATGCGTCATATATTATTGATTTAATGAACTGGTGAGAGTTTCAGAAATTTAAAAATTAGTTATAAAGCGAGACCTACTGAACGTCAAGCGTCTACACTTGTTTTGTTTAGAAATGGGAAATAATTACTTACCTAACACAATCAATTGTTGGAACTAACATGGGGAGTACATTGGTTACTTCTTCTACCTCCATGCCCCTCAGTAGTTCGGGCCAAAATACCCAGGCCCCTTTTTCCTTAAATGTGTACATATGGTCATAGATAAGGCCTTTAGAAGGAACTGACACGTCCACCCTGTCTAGAGATCGTGGTACTTGATACTGCTGAGACATTCCTGAAATTATACTTTTTTTCATAACACAAATAATTTTCATAAAAGGAAATGCAATAACTCATAACAAGGTAGATTTGCTATTGAAACACTACCAAATTTATGACTGCAAAATCTGGCACAATTGAGTTCACGACAAATATCATTGCATACTGACTGTGCTGTTTCACTGTTGTTATTAGATTGCTACAATCCATGTGGAGAATTATAATAAACTGGTGTGGTAAAAATCATCTTCCTTAAACTAATGTATTTTGAACACACATTACAGCCAGGCACACTGTAGGCAATGCAAGTCGGTTAGCAGTCAGTGAGTGAAGTATGGAGCGTTCCGCAACTTGGTTCCTTAGGTAGCCGCTGCGTATTTACAATAATATCTGTACAACAACGTAAAAGCCGCTCACGCTCATCTCCGGATCAGTCAGCGATTTTCTGTCCGGGTCTCTGTATGCACACTGACAAACCAAAACATTATGAGTACCAGCTTAATAGTGCTTGGCAGACCTTTGAAACATATAATGTTTCGGTCCAGCATGAGATCAAGTTAACGGGTCCAGAGGTATAAGGCGCCAGATACCAGCACAGGTCACGAAAAGTTAGGAAATTATGTACTAATAATTTGTGGGTGCGTGCTAGCGTGGAGCAGCGTCCTAGATGTGTATCGTGGAGGTGAGATCAGGCCAACTGGATGTTAAAGATATCAACATGAGTCATGTCATTCACACAATCCTGACTCTGTGCTACAGGTAGTTGAAAGGTCCATCGCATCTGCAATACATCTATATCGTCTTCCACTTCTACAAACCAACCTGAAACATCTAAGTCTTCTACAATCCACTATGATGCGCATGGCAAAGGGTGTTTGCTTTAGTGCCAGTCATTAGGGCTCGTTTCCGCTGAATACCTGTGTGGAGTGTGGTATGAATGACTGTGCACGCTGGAATTAATCTAATGTGGTCCTTATGTTCCTCAGGAACAATTTGTAGGGGTTTGGAAATTTTATCATTTATAACTTGCTCCTGAAACTTTGGAAACAGTTTTTTCTTTTCTTTTCAGAGTTTGCACCTATGTTCAAGTGTCTGTCAGTTCAGTTTGTTCACTTCTTCTGCGGTACTCTCCCATGTGGAAAACCAACTTCTGCCTGACCATCTCTTAGCGTAGACAAGGGAATCAGTAAAATCGAAATATTCAAACATTTCTACAGTTTCGAGACGCTGAAATAAATTCAACTACAAAGTTGAAAATTTGTGCTGGACCGGGATGCGAACCCGGATTTCCCGCTTCGGGCCAGCGGTGGCCTTAACCAGTTAGGCTATCCAAGCACGCTTCTCTCCCAACCCAAATTCTCAACTTATAGTCCCCTGCCCATTGATTCCTCTTGCTCGCAGACTATACTGGATTCCCGCAAGGGATCGAGTGTTGGAATGTGTTAGCATTGAAATTGTCATTGCCTGATCTGGGCATATTTACATTTATTGATATTACGTCTGTTCTTTTCGGATATGGCTAATGGGTATGATCTATCGTTTCGTACGAGGGGCATCCAGAAAACTAGTTTCCCCTTTTTTACCATACAGACACAGCAATGTTTGAGCTATTTTACATATGGCTAATGGGTATGATCTACCGTTTCGTACGAGGGGCATCCAGAAAACTAGTTTCCCCTTTTTTACCATACAGACACAGCAATGTTTGAGCTATTTCTAGATATGGCCACCAAATGAACTAAGACACTTTGCTTGTTGTGGGAACAACTTTTGTATTCATGTGTCGTAGAAGTTTCGCGTTTCTTAACGGAACCAGAAAATGACAGTCATCTTTACCTCTTTGTCGTGGTCAAAAAGTTGGAAGAAGAATAGAAATTTCTGAGTTGGAAGAAAAGAAGCAAATGGATGTGAGAAAGAGCCGGACTATATGCTGGATGATCAAACAGCTCCCAGCCGAAGTTCTGCAAAGATCTGTCATGGAGCAGGACAACTCCTGCAGTAATCATTGAACCCCTCTTGTTCTGAATGGTACGTTGTAGTTTCGGTATTATTTCAAAGTAACTGTCAACATCTTACATCAACGAAGATCTGAAAATGACTATCACGTGCTGACACAGGAGGAAGAGTTTTACGACATGGAACACAAACGTTTATCCTACGGTATGACATCTGTTTCAGTTCTTTTGATAACTATGTCGAAAAACAGCTCAAACTTTGCTATACCTGGTACCAATAAAGTTTTTCATATAACTATGTTATATTCGTTTTAGAAAAAGTACGGATATAATTGTGATATAATTAGTCGGTACTTGGAGAAAAGGACCTATTACAATCTTGAATATGTTGTATTTATGTTCCACAATATTGCCGCGAGAGACCATGAACACCGCCTGCCGGCGTGGCGCAGCGGATAGCGTCATGGGCTGCGGTGCTGAAGGTCGCCGGTTCAATGCCGCCCACCGCAAAAAATTTATTTCTTTGTAATTAACAATTCCAGAATGTTCTACGTCTTTCTTATGTTCACTTGTAAAGTCTACTTGTTTCTTATGTTAACTCTTTTAATTTCTGGTAAATTCTGTGTGTGTATAAATAGCAGAGCACTCTGCCTGAGAGGCAGTCAGTGCTGTGTGTATGTTGAGTTCGTAATAAACGTGCTTTGAGTATAAGTGCTGTGTTCAGTTGCCTTTGAAGTCAAGCCTGTTCCCATTTCAACGGGACTATATTTATATTTGTCAGTTCGTAATGAACCGACGTTCGGCGTTTTAGGTCAGGAAATGTATAGACTGTATGTTCAGTATTAAGTTATCTGACGCTGTTCTAAAAATCCCAAGCCCAGTTCATAATAAATTAATAAATAAAGACTTTAAAGTGCGGAAAACTTCCCCTTTTGGACGTGCCTCGTAACGGGGAACACACAGCGCTTTACAATTTTGAAACAAATGGATACATGAACAGAGGAACCCCTGTGAGTGAAGTGCAACAAAAGTTCGTAAACGTCTAATGATATATTGAAAATGAGGGAAGACTTGCACAGAGGCAAGCTTCATTATAAAATGAAAGAGCCATCTGTATTGCTGACTACTGTAAACAAGCAATATCGTTGGTGACCCAGGCGCATAAGAAAAATAAGTATTTATTGAACCTGATCAGCTTACCACCAACAGAACCTTTCTTACATTACATCTGGGTTGTAGAGATGCAGTACATTTTACTTCATTGTTAATGAGGATTAAACAGCGATAGTAATAGTACAAAGAGTAATACAATACTATTAATATCATTAAAATGGACCAAGTGTATGTAAGGAAAAAGTGGAGAATTTTACTAACTAAAAACTAATAAAATTAATTGTAGCATTCCAGATCTTTACAGCTTCTGTGGCAGTCACTATAATACTAGAATGATAAATGATGTTGACAAATACTCCATAGTTTTGAGCATTCAGAAATTATTTCACATAGTGCATTATTCTGGAAAGAAATTAGGAAAATGATACGTCTACCTCCAGAGAGCAGTGAGAATCGGCTATCTCTATACTGAAACCGTAGCTTATGCAGAACATTACCAGCAATAAACATAGAACTTTGTATATTAAGGTAGTTATTTTTACATTTCTAGAATGTTTACTGCATAATCTCATTGAGAAGGCAATGGAATTTACAAATACACACAACACCTTTAATAAATGAGAAGATGGAATGTGATGAGCTGTATCAAAATTGTATCAAATGAAGGAGAAGAGACACAGAGTTTCGAAATTCAACTGTGAGTTAGGTGCAGGACTGAGATCAATGTTCTTTATTGCAGCCAGTATATAGACTAAGACTTGGCAGAGTAAATTTCTAAGAAAAGACTAAGTTATTTAAATAATTTGATGTGAAATGTATGATGTGTATTTTACAGAAATAATACATTTAATATTTTGAAAATAACTGTATTACCTTTCCAAATGTTTTTATAAAACTCATCAAACTTTTCACGGCTTTGTGTATCCAAAGTACCTCCAAGACCCCAGACAACAGCATACATAAATGCTGCTTGAAACCATGATTTTAGGTATTCATGGTCTTCATTCATTGTTACAGCATCGTTCAGCAACATTTCTATCAAAGACAGTGTTGACCTGAAGTAAACAAAAATTACATTACTATTCAATTTGGATTATATGAAGATAAATTTTGAAACATTGTTAATTCAGAGAGAAAGTGTTAGAATGGCCGTAACGATTACTGGAAAACTTATCAACCTGTGAATCATTAGGAACAAACCACAAGTTGGAATTTCTAGAGATTCTTGAAAAAGGTGGAAGCAGGTCCACCACCTACCATTCAAGAATCTGAAACAGCAACTGTAGCACTAAGGACCATAAAGTGAATGTGAGAAGACTCCATTAAAGCTTATCTTACATAATAGTTTCAACCAATGTTCATGATTTATCTCCAAATCCTATTTCAAGTAATCTGAAAAACAGAAAAGAACCTGGAAAACTAGAAAGTGGATGTTTTACATCAGTTGCATGAGAAATATGATGTAGTACATGACAACATGTATACAAGAACATCTCTATTACTAGTAGTCTATAAGATATTCTGAGCAATATTACTAAATGGGATAGAAGCATCAGATGACAGTCGTTTAGGTAAACACCAGAGCAAATTCGGAAAGGGTAAATCTTGGTCAGACCAGATACTACACCTGAAGTGCAAACTCTGTCACCGTCAAATAACTTCCAAGAACATTCTCTTCACCTATATCACTTTTATCCTTCCCTTTAACTGACAGAACTAAATCCTCTGTCGTAATATACTATACCAATAATGTCGTTAGTTCTGAAAGATGATCCCACCAACTTCATGTATTTTAATGTCAACAATTATCTGCATATTAAAAATTCAGCTATTGGGCTTAAATTTTACTGGGCAATGCCACAAAGTCGGTCAGAACGACAAGTTAATACACGTAGTATGTAGTACAGTATGCTGTATTGCCTACACAATACAAACAAACAATCAAGCTTTCAAACCTTCTTCCATTATGGAGACCATCTCCATTTCTTATTGATAGTGTTTGGTGGAGAAATAATTTTGGAAATAAGTAACATTAAGGAAAACCTAATTCTGAAAATATCCACTTATCTCTGATCTATAACTGTGTCTACGATTTCTGATACATAGACTCAAAAGAAAGGATTATAATTTTTTAATATTGCCCATATAATGGAAATGCAGTATTTTATTCTCTCTGTTACAGTAAATGTCAGTTATATTTCATAAGTGAAATTATTTTCCATTCTTGTATTTGAATATTGAGAGATTACTATTAAAATATTTCTAGTGAATTATTAATTCTAAGATATTACAGTCTTATATATTTATAATAATAGTGTACAAACAAATTCTGCATATCATTGTAAGCATACACCTTCAGAATATAAAGTGTTTATAATTGTAGTTAACCAATTCACAAGTGCCCAGTGTGAGTTGTAATTATTGTATGGCAGCGAAACTTAGTAGATATAGTAATGCATTACTGTAGAACTGATTTATGATGGGAAAGAAATTAGCTCCAATTTTTGACAACATGTGAAGTTCTTGCCTGTGTCTGCAATACAGATGTTTGTAGTGATACAATATGTAATAAATCAGAAATGTTGTGTGAGCAGAAAAGGACCACTGGGAATATTGACAGGACCAATGTAAGCATTAGATTTGTACCTGTGTACAGAATTACAATGGAAATATTTTTTTACAATGTAAACCAATTCCACATTCGCACATTGACAATTCCACCAAGTTTCGCTGCTGTAACATTATTAACAGCCCACACTGAACCTCAGGGAGCAGCTGTACTTTAATGTTAACTTGCATGGTATCTTCATATTAAAAGATCCTGTGTTTTAATGTTGAAGAACAAAGTACACAATAATCTGCATGTCTAGATGTTTGTAAAACTAATGGAGCAAACTGCTGTAGTCATCATTCCCTACGTTTACAAACTACTTAAAGTAACTTCCACTTAACGCAACACACACACCCATGCCCTAAGGAGGACTCCTATGGCAGGAGCAGATGCCCAGTCTGTAGCATGATAGCATGATGTAAAATGTAAACTTGTAAAATGTAAACTTTCACGGCCGGAATGGTCAAAATTACTAAACATTTCCAGGCTATTATGCCGTGGTCTAGTGGATTTATTGTCGATGCCTTAGACCATGTGGTTACTCACATATGGCCATGACCGAAATATAGTTTGCTGTGACTAAAGACAGGTTTACTTCTAAGACACTCTCATCGATGATATCAAGTTCACTTGTGACTAAAAGTTTATTGTACTGCACACAAAGAAAAAATCGTTCTTACCTTACCAAGGTGCGAGAATCTCCATACATTAACTGTCTGCAGTGAGTCTGGATAAAATCTAAGCATGGAGGAAACAACCATTGAATAATATCTCCCAGTAAAGCTTGATTTCCAGTCATCCATATTTTGTCATCACAGAGGAGCCATGAACTGACAAGCATTTTCCATGTTACAACAGCTTCCTCAAAATAAACTATTCCACAGCGAGATATGATAGATGGAGAAGTCTGTAAAGAAATGAGTATCACTTAATATATTACATGTGTAGTATGTAACTAAATATGTTGTTCATATTTTGGTCCATAATTATCATACAATAATTTTAGGTGAATAATTGATAGATAAAGAAAACTAACTCCATTTATATCCTAACAAATTCTTGTACAGAATTATGAAGAACATGCATAGTTAGAGAATGAATTCTGAGAAGGGAGTAAATTTTAATTATTTTAATAAATTTCTATATAACTTAAAGATAGATTTCATTACACTTCTCTGGCTGGATGATATTCTGAAAAACGGTTCGGTAAAATTGGTAATCTGCTGGCATACTGACTTTATATATTTTATTGTGTATTACCTTATCATTTTCAGTGAGACAACCTGTAGCGAATCAGACAGTTTCAAATAGAAATTACTATACAGGTTATTTTATAATTGCGGCATCCGCAGCTCAGTAAATATATGTTCTTCTTTGAATTTATCAATTGTTATAAAAACTGATTATAAGACTTTATATAGAAGAAGAAATACTTTTTTGAAGATTGACTTAAAAAGTCCTCTCATAAAACAACTAATAAATTCTGGAGCCACGTCAGCTGTTTTGATTGAGATCCTTTCCATATATACAGGTCCACTACCAGTTTCGCGTCAATAGAGACGCATTTTCAGGTGTTACTGTGTTAAACAACAAAACAATAATTAAAATTACAGGACCAATAACTTGATAAACGCGATACATGGATTGAACAAGGTATTACTTACATTTTTTTGCTCGCGTCATAATTCGATACTGAGTCCAAATATTCTAGTTGCTTTATCTGTCAATTGGTTAAAAATTCAATAGGGCCGAATACATGGGTCCAAGTCCAATATCAAATCGGTGTCTTTCAGGATTAAAAATATGGACGTTAAAATGTGGGATATGTAGTCGTGTGATTTTGACTACCGTATTGTCAATAAAACCTAAAGGTAAAAAAGACACTTGACAAATTTTGTGTCCATAGTCATAAAATAAATCATAGGCGAAGGGTAGTTGACGGGGGGGGGTCACCGATGTCAGTTGACAAAGTAATAAAAGTAATTGTTAGGATGTGGGGGCATTAAAACTTGTTAGAATGGATTCGTCTAGAAGCAGTCGGCGACCTTGTACTTGCACCAGTTTTTTAATACCACTGTGACATCGCACTATTGGAGTCACAGTGACTATCCTGCTAGTCGACCTGATGGCTCTTTGAAGTTCGTCAACTAACGACGGTGAATGGTTTGCCAAATAAATACCGCCGGAACCTGTTGATAGCCCAGATAACTGCACGACATTCTTTGTCAATTGCAGTGTAGTTTACCTCGGACTTTGAGAGCACTCTTGATGCACAGGCTATCAGCACCTTCCTGAATATGTACGAGCACTGCACCAATCCCATAACTGCTAGCGTCAGTGTGAAGATCGGTTTCCGTATTCAAGTTTATGGTTATAACTGGTGCGGACGGTAGAGCCTCCATACTTCTATAAAGGGTATTGTACCTTGCTCTTTGCCTTTGCTGAATACTGTTAGTGCTGGAAATGAAACATTCAGTTTGAACTATGAGGTTCTGAATGTGTCTCTTGTTACTCTTCATAAACCGAATCATCATGCTACCTTTCTCGATATTCTTATTTACAGCTATATTTGGTGATGCTGTAAAGTTTTAACTTAGCTTACTGACACGGAATGTTTCGGTCTAAGATGTTACCTCCCCTAGTCGGTTATCTGTTTAACTGCTCAATGATAAAGCACTCTGAACAATTTCAGTTCTTACTGCAGTTCCTACCACTCGATCTAAACATTAGCATGTGGGAAAAGTACTTGGAACAATGTCAGTCCTTACTACGGTTCCTACCACTTGATTTAAACATTAGCATGCCCCAGTCTATATCTGGTAAGTTAAAGTACAGTCTTAGTACTGTGACATGACCAGAAAACTTAGGCGACGTAATTTAGAAATTTTACCTCAGATGTTTCATCACTATTGCTGTGCCAGACGGCCTATAAAAATAACTAGTGACCTCATATACTGGGTGATCAGTATAAATTTGAAAACTTAATAAATCACGAAATAATGTAGATAGAAAGGTAAAATTCGACACACATGTTTGGAATGACATGGGGTTTTAATAGAAAAAAAAGTTCAAAAAATGTCCGACAGATGGCGCTTCATCTGATCAGAAAAGCAATAATTAGCGTAACAAATTAAGACAAAGCAAAGATGATGTACTTTACAGGAAATGCTCAATATGTTCACCATCATTCCTCAGCAAAAGCTGTAGTCGATAAATGATGTTGTGAACAGCACTGTAAAGCATGTCCGGAGTTATGGTGAGGCATTGGCGTCGGATGTTGTCTTTCAGCATCCCTAGAGATGTCGGTCGATCACGATACACTTGCGACTTCAGTTAACCCCAAAGCCAATAATCGCATGGACTGAGATCTAGGTACCTGGGAGGCCAAGCATGACGAAAGTGGCAGCTGAACTCACGATCATCACCAAACGACGCGCGCAAGAGATCTTTCACGCGTCTAGCAATATGGGGTGGAGCGCCATCCTACATAAAAATAGCACGTTCCAGCAGGTTTTTATCAGCCAGACTGTGGATGATGCGATTCTGTAACATATCGGCGTACCTCTCACCCGTCACGGTAGCAGTTACAAAACCAGAATCACGCAGTTCCTCGAAGATAAAAGGCCCGATAACGGTAGATGTGGTAAATCCAACCCCTACCGTGACTTTCTCGTGGTGCAATGGAGTTTCCACGACAGTTGTAGGATTTTCGGTAGCAGTTGTGGGTGCTGACAGATCCTCAGAGGGTGAAATTGTACTGTTTACATTATTATTCCTAGACTACAGCTATTGTTGAGGAACGATGGTGAACATATCGAGCATTTCCTGTAAAGAACATCATCATTGCTTTGTCTTAATTTGTTATGCTAATTATTGCTTTACTGATCAGATGAAGCGCCATCTTGTCGGCCATTTTTTTCTTTTGTTCTAATAAGACTCCATGTCATTCCAAGCATGTGTATAAATTCTTACCTTGCTATCTACATTATTCCGTGATTTATTAAGTTTTCAAATTTATTCTGATTTTTTGATCACCCAGTATTTTCAATTCTGATTTTTACCTAGATTGTTTCACTTTCTGGGTTGGTACTCAACACATATTTGCAGTATTTTTATCGTCATAAACATGCATCCACCTTCAGTGTTCACCTCACCCCACACCTATAAGGCACTCACCATTCATTCTTGGTGTGGGATTCGAGAAACCCAAGTTCCCACAGCTATGGATTGGTATGTGCAACCATTCGTCTCTCATGGTAAACTCATCAGCGCGTAATATGTGTGTTAAAGAGAATGGGGAATGTCTTAAGCGCCCAGAGTGCCAGAAGGACTAAAAAAAGGAATAAGAAGAAAAATGCTTCATTCCCAAGATGAGGTTCGCGCTGATGAGGTGCTTGGCGGGGTGGATAAGGAGCCATCGATTTCCAACTTCGTTCTCAGAAGCCATCGCGGTCATTAAAGCAGAGAATCATACGATTCTGCCGTGATCTTCGATGCAAATGAATCAGCCTTCGCAATCGCGTGAAGCCCTGAAGGAGCCTCCTGAATAGGCTAGGTGTGCACTATATCCAGCAAGCGACTTCTAGTGCAGCAGAGTAGGTGTGAAGCGCACATGTTTTTTTTTTTAATTTTTTTTTTTTTTTTTATTTATAGAGAAATGTCTCCACAGACTTGGTAAGACGAATCCAGATTGCAGACAGTGCAGAACTCGGCACACTAGCATGGAGAAAGCAGATGTTAATACAGTAATAGAAGTATCTCTGAAAAGAGCTCAGAACTTTTCTTACTGAAGTTATAAATGATCAGAAAGTCCCTATAATACCACAGACGGAAACCTTGGAATATATTTCGCGGCGCTATTGGAGACATTTCATGGTAGTAATTCGAGATTTTAACTTACCGTTTATGCACTCGGAGACTCAAATGTTTAAGGCGGGGAATAGGGACAGAAAATCGTATCTACATCTACATCCATTCTCCGCAAGCCACCCGACGGTGTGTGGCGGAGGGTACCTTGAGTACCGCTATCGGTTCTCCCCCCTATTCCTGTCACGTATTGTTCGAGGAAAGAAAGATTGTCGGTATGCCTCTGTGTGGGCTCTAATCTTGTTCTAAGTACTTTATCCGAAAAGACGCTAGAGGTACGGTGGGGGCTGTGGGTTGGCGGTGCAAGGGCAGCTCACAGCCCGAATGATACACTGAGGCAATCTCTAAACACTTTATTTCCATTGGCTTCAGGCGGCACAAGTCAGCGTTGTGCCGCTCACGTTTGCTCGATCTGGATTGCTGAGGTCACAGCCTCGCCGTCAGCCGCTTCATTAGCAGCAAACTCTTGGTTGAGTGTTTGCACACTGGCCACTGGTAACGAGAGCCACTCACGTCATGCCGGCGGACGGTGGTTGCCGGTGGGCGGAAGACTTCTCTATCAGTCAGGATGTGAAAGTGGCAACGCCATCTAGAGACGAAGCCTTAGCGCAGTACGTGTCACGCCACATAGAGTAGGCTGCAATCGTTAGCTGACTGGTTGGCCGCTGTGGCACAGCCCACTGTCTCTTAGTGGCCAGCCAGTCAGCTAGCGGTCGCGGCCTCCTCGGTGTGACGTGAGACAGACTGCACTGAGGCCTTGTCTGTAGACGGTGTTAGCGGAGGTCGCCTGTGCTTCTGGAAGGTCTGGGCAGAATCGCTGCTGGCTGCTCCGAGTCCTTGCCATCTCAAATGGTGGAACTGTGACCCCCCACAAACTGCAACGCTCACACTCCAACGAAAGCTGCATTTGAAAACCTTTGTGACACGAAAGGCTCTGGGTTTTTTTTTTTTTTTTTTTTTTTTTTTTTTTTTTTTTTTTTTTTTTTTTTTTTTTTTTTGCAAATGCGCCGTTTCGAATCATGTACTTTGAGTTAGCATCAGTGTGCTGCTGTAGAAAGCAATTTGTATGGAAAACTGCTACGAAAGCAAAGAGAACTTCACAGAAAATTTAAATATACCAAAGCTTTCTATTATTGATTGTATATAAACATATTGCACTTGATGGTCACACCCATCCTGCATTACTGCAATAGATCTGCCGAACTTCTGAATGATGTTCAGATGTCCATTTGTCTCTCCATTCAGCTTCTACACAAAGGAGCTCCAGCTTAATTTCAACATAGGTTCACCATAATTATGTGTATTGGAGCTGATGTGGTATTTGCTAATGACTAACAGCCTGCTCCAGTATATAATATTCAATTATGTATTAGCCATAGCTGTCTAGTACAATAGTTATGACCTCAACATTGTCGAAGGTGACATTAATGTACACAAAGAAACTTACACATTTCGAATCAGTAAAGTTTTCATTGTTAAAAACAAATAACATTGAATGTTTCTTTTTAAAGAAAGACCTGAGATGTTTCAGTTTCTGGGTGTATATTTACATGAAAGGTTAATACTGAATTAGAGAGAGGTTAATACTGCCATTTAAATAAATAATTGCTTAAAATAAAATATCTATAATTATATTAAAGAATCATGCCATATCAGAAAGTGTCATAATTGATTCACATATATGATAAATAAAGCAGTAATTGTTTTCTAAACTTCCACTACTTATACAACATGTTATGACTGATGTATTTAAATGAGTAAATATGATGCTAATGTTTTTGTCTGTCATGGCTAAATTAATTAATATTATGTTCCGATTCCAGCAACAAACTTATTGTACTTGAATGGAATTATCACACTGTCTGTTTGGTATTGCCTATTGCTGTAATGACCACCTTCATAACTGAGTGACAGAGACAGCTGACTATCATGCGGAATACCTGAGTGTGAGTCCCAATACTGCTAGGTATTTTTCCTTGGTGGGAGGATTGGAACAGGGTACATTCACTCTCATCAGGACAATTGTGTAGTTACTTGAATGACTATTAATGATTCCAAGGTCAATGGCCAGATAAGCATACAGTTACTACATGTTCCTCCATACTGCATCCATTTGCACCACAATTAGAGGATGAAACAGCAGTTGGCCAGCTCAACTGGTTTGCCTATGACCATCATTCTGAACTTACTTTGCTACTTTAATGGTGTAATGACATTTTTCTTTTCGTCATTATTATTATTACTATTAATATTGTTGGTTTCAGCTATTAAGGACAACATTGAATGTTTATACTATGTATTAGTGTTATTATTCTAAGTACTTATAATGTGGCAAATAAGTAAATAATTATTAGGTCATAGTAATAATAGTTTTTATATTTTCTGTTACTTTCATGTGTTCCATATTCCATATCATTAATCATAACTTCTATTTGCATAAAAAGGTATCTTATTCGCGGGGTTTAAAAACTCTAAGATAACTATGGGTGTTGTGCAAATGAAGGAAAGGGAACAGGAATATTTACAGTGACTATTTCTAGAGTTAATGGCAAGATAATATTTTAGAAATTCCTTGGAGATACCAATTCGCATTTCATAAGTAATGATATGAAATATCACAATTCACCATATAATTATGTCCCCTTGTTTTCTATCCTTCACACATACTGCAGAAGTATAAAAGTCTTCAAATATAAGAGTCATGTGAAAAGACAAAATGCAGTGCTAAAGTAATTGTAATAATAACAATAAAATTGGACATTATTACCTCAGACAGGTCAACCACTTCAAAAATTATTGACATAGTGTCTGTCAATTCAAGAGCTTCACCAGATGTTAAACAAAGCTTCTTGTTATCATCCAGTACAGTGTTCAAGTTTTCGACCCATGTGGAATCTATTGGTCCATCAAACACAATCCATCTCCTTTTTGAAGCATCGCTGGCACAGAGTCTTCTGCACAAAAGGTAATCTCCATAAGAGAGTTATTTAGCAACTGACAACTGTTCATTGTTTTCCACTCATAAATAGAGCAAGTGAAAGAAAAAGCGGTTGTCGCTATACAGTCATGTAAGTTTATATCACTCTGGTCTAATTTTTGAGGTCTTTAATGAAATGTACATTGGTGGCCATAGAATACAATCAAACTGAGAATGAGATCAGACTTCTATTATCTTATTATGTACATACTTAAAACATTGATTTAATGGCCAGCAGATTCATAAATGTAAATGCTGTATTTGTAATACACATTTTTTGTCGAAAACCGAAATTAACCACTATTTACAATCATCTGTACCCGTTTATCACATCACTCTTAAATATTCATAATCCTGCATTGACAATTAATCTGATAACAATACATACCAAAAATTTCTAACCATTATATCACTAATGTATGTCATTTACACATAGTGCGTAACATGAAAAAAAGTAGATTATGTCAATGTATAAACTAGTTGTTATAGAACCGACGAAATATAATCTACATCTACATGGTTACTCTGCAAGTCACAGTGAAGTGCTTGGTAAAGGGTTAATTGAACCACTTAAAAACTATTTACCTATCATGCCAGTCTTGAATAGCACCCAAATAGAAAGAGCACCTAGAATTTGTCTGTTTGAGCTCAGGTCTCTCTTATTTTGTTTCAGTTATCATTTCCGTCTATGTAGTTTGGGGACAAAAATATAATTTACAAAGGGGAGATTGAGTCAATAATTACACCACTACAGATTAAGGACTCTTGTGGGTATGATGGGAATCTAGCAGAATTCTGAAGTACTGTTCTCTGTACGTCAGTCCAGTACTTAGCCATATTTGTAATTTTTCCATTCAGAATGGTCATATTAAAGTAACCAGTAGTGAAACCACTATATAAAAAAGAAGAAAGGGATAGTGTAGACAACTGTGGACCTGTTTCTCTGCTATCGGTCTTTTCTAAGATTACTGAAAAGGATGTACATTCAAGGTTAATTGATCATTTCAGTTCACATAATTAGTTGTCGACTGTACAGTTTGGGTTAAGAAATGGTTGACTGAAAATGCTAAATGCTTGTTTCTCTGTAAGGCGCTTAATGGATTAACTGAAAGGCTGGGAACCTTAGGTGTCTACGATGATTTTACAAAGCCGTTTGATTGTGTTGATCACAAAATATTGTTAAAGAAGTTGGAACATTATGGAATAAGAGGAGTCGCTCACAACTGGTTCACCTCTTAATTTAATAACTGGCAGCAGAAGGTAATTCTGCAAAGTGTTGAAAATGACTATGACGTGCAGTCACAATAAAAAACGTTCAAATGTTTGTAAAACTTATGGGACTTAACTGTGGGCTTATCAGTCCCTAAACTTACAAACTACTTATGAACTAGCTCATACTAAAGACGGCACAAACATCCATGCCCGAGGGGGGATTCGAACCCCCGATGGGGAACGACCTCGACCTAGAAATAGGCAAGTTTGTTCAGGTAAAATAGAACGATAAGGAATACCCAGGAGTCATCCTCGCAATAGAAGCAGAGAGTATTACAGTCGACTGTATGGAGGCTACACTAAAAGCCTGGAGGTGACCCAAAAATAAGCATGTCTTGTTGTGTAAATTTTAAGATATGGTTATGACAATAGAACCCACAAAATTAATAAAAAATGTTTGTTCTCTTTAACTGGTCTGTAGACATCGTTATACCTCTACATTTTATTGTTTGTACAATATCTAAAAAGTATTGTTCAAAATTAATATTTGTCTTTAAAATAAACGTTTGGAAGTTAACTGGCTGTTCAGAAATTATGTTATTCATATAACCATCAACCATTTTGGACCCAAAACGCCTTCAAAAGGTAGTATCTATGGGAATTACTGTCTGGGTTCAAGTAACCAAACCGTAAGGTTAACTTGAGCCCAAATAAAATAGACAAATAAAAATATTTACTACCTCAAAAACAATGCGTACTGCTCCTTAAAGTATCCGTAATACACTGTAGTGTAATAATTTAATTGTAGATATGTCGGTGAAAAAATCTGTTGCGCACATTTTTAAACATAATGTTAGAAGTTTAGAAATCTGGGCTCAAGTAGCCCGTGTTTACGGTAGTTCAAGAGATAAATTCCTAGATTATAGAAAATAAATTGATGCTCAATCACAGTAAAACTCAGTTTCTACAATTTCTAACACTCGATTCAACAAAAACTGACATTTCGATAACACATATGGCCATACAATACGTGAGACTGCACAGTTCAAATTTCTTGGTGTTCAGATAGATAGTAAGCTGCTGTGGAAAGCCCATGTTGAAGATCTTGTTCAAAAACTATATTCTGCTTTACTTACCATTAGAACAGAATCTGAAATAAGTAATTTTTCAACACGAAGAGTAGTCTACTATGCTTACTTTTACTCCTTTCGACGTGTAGTGTTATTTTTTTGGGTAACTCTACTGATTCAAAAAGGATATTTTTAGTTCAGAAACGGGAGGTTCGAGCAATATGTGCTGTAATTTAGCGAATGTAGTGTCGACTCCTTTTCAGTAGTCTGGGAATTCTGACATTGGCGCCATAATACATATTTTCTTTAATGTCGTTTGTTGTTAACGATGTCAGTTTATTTCAACGAGTTAGCGGCTTTTACTCGGTGAATATTAAACGGAAATCTGATCTACATTTGTATCACACCTCCTTGACTCTTGTGCAGAAAGGCGTGCAGTACTCTGCAGCATTCATTTTCAATAAGCTGTCACAGGAACTCAAGAATCTTAGTACTAAACCACGTCGTTTCAAGTCTAAATTGAAAAGTAGCTTCATGACTCACTCCTTTTATTCTGTGGACGAACTCTTGGATAAATTAAAAAATTAAGCTAATTCCTTTGTTTCGTTACTGATTCTTTTTTCTTACTTAGGCTTCAGATTGTCATGTGCATAGATCTAACTTAATGCACTACCGACTTGTTCCATGAGCGTGGAGTCTTGTTCCTCAGTTAGGTCCTGCGGAATAGAAAACCACATTAATTAACTAATTAGTCAATGAGTGTGGAGGAGAGCGTCCCCAAACCTCAGATTAAGTTTCTTCCCAGCATATCATAATACACAATCGAATCAGATCACTCTATCAAGGTCACCGGTTTCCATGTGTCAAGAAGAGGTCATATTTTTTATCAAATTGAGTTTCACAATTCCAAGAAGTTTCCCTGCATCCCATTCTTGCTTTTTCTTTAAAACAGCCTGCGTCAGGTGAAGAGATATCTGCAATGCAACTATATCCAAAACTATGTATGACTTACGTCTAGACTGACAAGGTTTCCACAGTGTACACAATCGTTCTATTCCAAAGAAAAACGCATACTGAATTACTGCTGGTGTTTTAATTTTGCGGTGGACAACACACACTACCGCGTGGTAGATGTACGTTCGACAAAATGGTTAGGTTAGTTTACCTTAGTTTAAGTAGTTTGTAAGCTACTGACTAATAACCTTGCAGTTGAGTCCGATAGATTTACAAACATTTGAAATCTCCCTCTACGGATTCAGCAGACCCACCTGAATTACAGATCTTCGTGATAGGTTTGGAGAAACAGAAGTGGTTAAATGACTTGTTACCAGAATACAGCGTGTATAATATTGAGGACAAATACTGGCCCTCGCTTTATATGCTGTGGGAGAAAATGGGTACTGGTAAAAACGAGTCAGTGAATGTAGAAATAAATGTGAATATGTTTGAAGAATGGTGGCATGTATGTCACTTCTGCAATTATCCGAACGGCACAATGACTGAAAGGTATGTTGTGGTCAAAAACTCGCATAATGTCCCTATACATGCAAAAATGTAATAAGATTGATAACAAATAAAATGTATATATATATATGTAAAGTCTCTCTCTCTCTCTCTCTCTCTCTCTCTCTCTCTCTCTCTCTCTCTATCTATCTATCTATCCCTATAAATCACCCATATACTAAAGTAAGATGATTAGTAAGCAGGAAGGCTGAGTGGAGTATACAACAACAGGGACTTGTAGTAACCGACTGGTCCTACAATAGTGCTTGTAACCAGTCTATGAAAAAAAATTGAACACTACTTCCTGACAACATACCTACATTAATCATTAGTGCATCTGACTGTGCCAAAAGAAAACTAGTTCTTTCCCTGTTAACACATGCCAAGGGAATTCGTTTCAAACACATGTATGTCTTTTTAGAAACACTATTTCAACCAAAATACCAGCTGCCGCAGGGCATTCTACACACTATTGATGGTGTTAGCTAGCAGACTTCCAGCGAAAGTAGTGACAATTCACCACCTGAGAAGATAAAACCAAAATTAGTATGTATATTTTATACATATATGTACGAAATAACAGACACCTCTATTGATCCTGCAGTTATTATCTAGTCATATTCACGGAATGTACGAAATTAATTGCAAAGGGGTAAATGTTAAAATGTGTACCCAGCCAAGATTCGAACCCAGGTCTCCTACTTTCTAGGCAGTTGCGCTGACCCGAACACCGCTGGTGAGACAGCGATCATCACACCTGCATGGACTACTCAAGCACGCTTCCTGTAAGATACAAATTCTCAACTTCACCTTGCCACTATTACATTTGCGGTGTTTTCAAACTGATTCCCATAACAATAAGGGTCTCAAAGTGCCTCTGCACTGACGCGAGGATCACTGTCCGGCCTCAACATGTTGTAAAAGTTATGGATGTGGGTGGTGTCTGTTATTTCGGACATCTCAGCAAAGCCAACAACTTTCCTCTTTTCTTTTTGACATAGTCTCCTTCCAATACAGTCCCGATTTTGACTATTATCTCTTCCAAGATGTCCATAATCGGAGGGACACATTCTTCCCACCCCTCGCCCCTGGGTTCCAGTACTTGGGGCTCATCTCCTCCTGGGTTTTAAACATACCAATCACAAAAAATTATCTCCAGATGACACTCTGTACTAAACATTCCACAGCCCCTGATCTCCAGATGATACACCACAATTAATGCATCACTGCCCCTGGCCAAAGTGATCGTCTTCTTCGGCTCCTATCCTGACCTGTGGAAGGTTTCATGTATCCTCATGTTCGCTAAACCAAATAAATCCACATCTGAAGTCTATTACTACCGTCCTATTGGTCTCGCTCCAGTGTTCAGCAACATCTAACAAGCCATTCTGTCCTGCAGAATCCACCTCCAACTACCTGGCACCATCTTCATGATACCCAGTGTGGCTTTCGCTGATCCTTATCTTCCGATGAAAAACCCCTCTACCTGACACATCTCCTATCCAAACAACTTAACTCCCATCAGTCTGTGGTTTCTTCTCTCTCGACCTCGAATTTGGCACTCTGGTCTACTCTTCAAGCTCCAGACATATGCCGCTGCTATCAATATTGTCACGTTGCAATGGAAGCAGGCTTGATTTCGAAGGCAACTGAACACAGCACTTATACTCAAAGCACGTTTATTACGAACTCAACATACACGCAGCACTGACTGCCTCTCAGGCAGAGTGCTCTGCTATTTATACACAGACAGAATTTACCAGAAATTAGAAGAACAGTTAACATAAGAAACGAGTAGAATTTACAAGTGATCACAAGAAAGATGTAGAACCTTCTGGAATTGTTAATTACAAAGAAATAAATTTTTGCCGGTGGGCGGGATTGAACCGGCGACCTTCTGCACCGCAGTCCGTGACGCTATCCCTGCGTCACGCCGCCAGTCGGTGTTAGTGGTCTCTCGCGGCATTGGTCCCTCTCCTGGAGAAACAGCGACCCGCTGTTATGATCCCTGTGGAGCCAGCTGCAATGTCCTGGATCGTGACCGTGTCATGGGTCGTCTGTATGACAGTTCAAGAGAATCCTTCCCTTCTCCGCGATTATCGACGACAGACGTTCCTGTCGTGGCTTCATCAGGAACATTACCGCCCTTAAAGTCCTTGAACAAGAAGCCATTGTAGTCTACCTGCTCTTCAGGATCGTAGTAAGGCTTCATGCGCAGGACGTGAACAATGTCTCTTCGTTTTTGACGTTTCGACGACGGCTCATAATCCTCAACTTCGTATGTGACGTCTGATAGGCGGCGTATGACACGGTACGGACCAAAGTACCGCTTCAATAACTTTTCTGACAGTCCAACCTTCCGTACAGGGGTAAAAATCCATGCCAGATCTCCTGGGCGGTACACAACACGTCGGTGCTTGTCGTTATACCGCTGACGGGCCGGCCGCGGTGGCCGAGGGGACTGAGGCGCTTCAGTCACGGTCTGCACGGCCTCTACGGTCGGGTGTTCGAATCCCCCCTCGGGCATGGATATTTGTGCCGTCCTAGTTCGTAAGTAGTTCATAAGTAGTTTGTAAGTTTAGGGACTGATGACCCCGTAGTTAAGTCCCATAAGATTTACAAACATTTGAACATTTTTGAACCGCTGACGGTCCTTCTCCTGGGCGTCCAGTGTCGGTATGCGAGCCAGCTGCCTTGCTTCTTCGACCCTGGTGATGAGCTGTTTAACATAGTCATCCTGAGTGTCGTCCAGTTGGAACGGAAATAGCGTATCCACTGTCGTCTCAGCTTCACGGCCATGGAGCAGGAAAAACTGAGTGAAGCCTGTGGTGTCTTGTCTTGCGGTATTGTAAGCAAATGTCACGACTGGCAGAATTGTATCCCAATCCTTCTGCTCACCATCGACGTACATCGACAGCATGTCGGCTAACGTCTTGTTAAAACGTTCCGTAAGACCATTTGTCTAAGGATGGTATGCAGTTGTCATTCTGTGGACAATGTTGCACCGTGACATTACCTCTGATACTAGTTTTGACTGGAATACTTTTCCACGATCAGATATGATGACATGTGGTGCTCCATGCTTCAAAATAATGTCTTCTACAAGGAATTTTGCGATCTCTGGAGCTTCTGCAGTCGGCACAGGTTTGGTGACAGCGTAGCGTGTGAGGTAGTCAGAGCAGACTATTATCCAACGGTTACCGGTTGTCGACTTCGGGAACCTCCCTAAAAGATCGATCCCAACACGGTGGAATGGAGCTGCTGCCGGCGGAATCGTTACGAGATGTCCTGGAGGTAATTGTGGCACATGCTTCCGTTGCTGGCACTCTTTACAGTTACTCACATAGTGCTTGACAGATCTGTAGACCTTTCCAGTAATACCTGCGTCTGATTCTGTCTAGGGTCTTCACGAATCCCAGATGACCGGATATTGGAGCATCGTGGATATATTTGAGAATAGCTGGCTGGAGATGAGCTGGAACAACAAGTAGCCATTTGGGGCTCAGTGGATCGTAGTTGCTCTTATACAATGTTCCGTTTATAAGTTGGAACTCTCCATTGGTCGGTTCTCCTTTCTCCAAGGCCTCTATTGTTGTTAATAGTGCTGGATCTTCCCTCTGTTCAGCTGTAACGTCATCTAATTCAGTGAGAGCTGAAATTTCATTAATGCTGTTGTGTTCCACTAATGGATTCCTCGAAAAGCAGTCGGCATCCTTGTGTTTGCGCCCGTTCTTGAATACCACTGTGACATCGTACTCTTGGAGTCTTAGTGCCCATCTTGCTAGTCGACCTGATGGATCCTTCAAGCTAGTCAGCCAACACAAAGAATGGTGGTCTGTCACGACGGTGAATGGTTTGCCGAATAAATAGGGCAGGGAACTTGTTGATAGCCCAGATAAACGCGATACATTCTTTTTCAGTTGTAGAGTAGTTTATCTCGGACTTTGAGAGTACTCTTGACGCATAGGCTATCACTTTTTCGGCACCTTCCTGAACTTGTACAAGCACTGCACCAATCCCATAACCACTGGCGACTGTGTGAAGTTCCGTTTCTGCATTCTCGTCGTACATGGCTAGCACTGGTGCGGAAATTAGTGCCCGGAAAGTTCTTTCTTTTGTCTCATCCCAGTAAAATTTGGCGTCTTCCTGCAGAAGTTCTTGTAATGGACGTGCCTTGTTACAAAATCCTTTTATGAAACGTCGATAGTATGAGCACAGCCTGAGAAAACGTCTCACATCACGAATGTGCTGAGGAGTTGGAAATTCTGTGACTGCCCTTACTTTATCTGGATCAGGACTGACACCATCTCCGTTGATTAGGTGCTCCAGTTTTTTTATCTCTTTGGCGACAAAGAGGCACTTCTTTGGATTGAGGTGGAGACCTACAGCCTGAACATACTTCAACACAGTTGAAAGGCGACTCAGATGTTCTTCAAATGTTTTCGAGAAAACGACAATGTCATCTAAATAGCAGAGACATGTCGTCCACTTAAGGTGTCGAAGCAAGTTGTCCATCATGCGTTCGAATGTGGCTGGAGCATTACATAATCCAAATGGCATTACTTTAAATTCATAGAGGCCGTCAGGTGTAATAAAAGCCGTCTTCTCCCTGTCAGCTTCGTCAACCTCGATTTGCCAGTAACCTGTCTGCATGTCCATAGTTGAGAAGTATGTAGCTCCTTTCAAGCAGTCTAAGGTGTCGTCAATACACGGCAATGGGTAGGCATCTCACTTTGTGATTCTGTTCAGTCGCCGATAGTCGACACAGTATCGTCACGTGCCATCCTTCTTCTTTATGAGGACCACCGGAGACGACCAAGGACTCTCCGAAAGTTGAATAATGTCATCTCGCAACATTGTAAGATTACCGCCCAATAGAAATACTGGTAATTAATAGCATTTGATAATTAAACAGTATGAAGTTCACTGCAAACATTGACCATGCCAATGCACTAAATGTTACACAATTTTAACCTTATTAATTATGGTAGCAATGTATGTACACAGTTGGGTGACAACATTTATAGTTACGCCATAGGTAGAAATTCTCCAAGTTGAGATTTGCTGTGTGCTTGTAGCTGACGGGAGGCTAGCGAGCAGGCCGATGTTAGTGGCTTGTAACAGCTTAGGATTTTCCAGTTCGTTTCCGGTGAGGGGAGAGAGGGACAATGGCGAGTGCCAGGCGCAGTGCAGTGCACAGCGTGAAATAAAATATTATAATACTACTGGCATTTCAAGTAATACGATGCAGTTAGGAACCTTTAAGGCCCTCATTACAAAATAGCCTGTTGACAAATAAACAATACATTAGCTGATATAGTCACATCTGACGTAATATGTTTAATTGACAATGAAAAGTAATAAATTATCAATGAATACAAGACAGTTACACAACTAGCATGGCAATGTTTGTTTATAAAAATAATATATTAACTTTTTTCATTTTATTTTCAATTAATCTTGTGTATTTTATCTTGAAGTATTCAGTTAAATCACTTATCTGTGACATTAGAATTTGCACAATTATGATAAATAGTACTAAGTATGTTTATACCAATATAAAAACCTAAGTAGACAATTTATTTAATGTGTAGTGTAATTATTTTTGATTTTAAGTAAAGTTTTAGATATGTATTGGCTGAGCGCTGTACGTTGTCAAATCGGTTAGAACAGCTCACATGGGGACGTTGATGACGTAGGGGAAAAATCCCCGGCAGTTGAGCTTTTGGCGCGCGCGCTCACGAGGGCAGGAAGTGACGACTCTGGAGCACGTGGGGTGGCTGGCCGGGCGGCGTCGCGCTGCATTCGGTCGGCATGTGTATCTCCAGGGGGAGACTTTAGATCTGTGTGTGGCAATCGCCACGTGTGGTTGCTCGTCGTAGACTGTACCAAGTTGAATCGAGTGCTAATGTGTGTTTTTGAATATTTAGCCGGCGGAACAAGGTGTGCATGGCACTGAATTGAAGTGACTGTGATTTGTTAATGTAACACGTGTCGTCGCATAGGCATGAACATAAACGGTGTTTGAGACATCCACATGGTGTGCAAACAATTTACGACCAATATTCATTTTGTCTGGGGGCTCACGAGCTATAACTTTATTTGATAAATGTGTCGACGTACAGACGTATCAGCCACAGGGTTTCAATATGGTGTAATAAACAACATAAAGTGAACTTTTACCTGTTTTCAAAAATAGTAGTTAGTTCACCCTTTTCTCTCATGAACTTGATTTTATTATGAATTTCTTTTTGTTAATCATATGCAGGGAAGGAAAGCTGGGAACGTTTGATATCATCCCCTAGATAACGAGTCAAACAGTCGCAATCAGAGTTCCAGTGTTTTTGCATGTTTAGGAATTTGGTTCGCAGCTGGTGGTTGTGAGTTTTAAAAATTAATCTTTCCCTATTTTAAACTCTCACCCCGACCTTTACTCTCGCAACATCTTCTCCACTTCCTCCCGAATTATCCGTCTTTCAGCTGGCGACACACTATATGAACTCTGGATAATTGACGGATGATCCCCAGTATTGATACGGTGCTTTATCATGAGCCGTTTGTCTGACTTTTCCCCCGCTGAGGTGTGAATGCACCCGAAAATTGCCGTAGTATACCTAACACCCGCTGGCGTTGTTTCTTGGTCTGTCCAGACCCTATTGGCAGTTCCACGTTTGTTTCCTCCAGCGTGTTGTCTGTACTAACAGCAGGGCATGGGTCTTCATTGATGACGTTGAGCTCACCATCCTGGATTGGTTCAGCTGTCCCGATACACATTCCATTGGGGATAAGTTGTGACTACTCGTGACAATTTGTGATCCAAATCTCTCCTTGACCACCGGTAATGCTTATGATAAACTTTTTACTATCAACAAGAACTTCACAGTTTGACCAGTCATCTGTGTTTGTGACTGCAACTCTTCTCATTGTCAGTGGCGGTATCGTCACATTGTCAACGACGAATAACTTCCCAGAAAATTCTGTATTACGTGTATCCGGCGGAACAACTTCTTCAATTTGCAGCTCAGATCTTCCGCAGTCAATGATAGCTTGGGATGGCTGAAGGAAGACCCACTCGAGGATAACGTTGTGACTACATTCTGTTAACACGACAAATTCAAACGGCTGGGTCCTATTGTTGATGGTTATTCTTGAGACACAAGTTCCTGCTGGCTGGATGTACCTTCCACTTGCGACCTTCAGCACAGTTGCCCCCGTACCACAGAACATTGTCTTCCTTAGTGTGCGGTGCTAATTATCCGAAAATACAGAGAAAGAAGCTCCTTAATCAACCAGTGCCCGGACAGGCTGGCCGCAGATTATGACGTCGATGAGATACCCCGACATCTTAGCGACTGTCATCTGCGACGGCGTCACCTCCATAGATGGTCGCCTCGCTTAGTTTTCCTGGGCGCGGCGCCTAGGGGAGCGGCTGGTACCTCTGTACGGCAACGGTGAACGGCTGCGGCGCGTCGGGGAGCGACCTCGTCTAGGGTACGGCGATGTGCTTCTTCCCATAGGTCGACTGAATTCATTAGCAGGTGACTGCCTGGGATAGAACTGCTCCGATGGCTGACGTCTTGTGGCAAAATAATCATCGAATACTCGCCTCCTCTCCCTGCAGTAGCGTACGACATGTCCAGGGCGTCCACAGTGGAAACACAGTGGCGTGTTGTCTTCTGTCCTCCAGACGTCTGTTCTTCTGCGGGGCGTCATAGTTACCGGAGGAGTTGGCTGTGGTCGCGTCGGTCGGTTCATGGGCTGCCGTTTGGCGGCTGCAGCGTAAGTCATTGGAGGGCGACGCCATTTTTCACGTCGGGTGCGATCCATGGCCATAATCTGATGGTCGCTCGGTCTAATAGTCCCGGCTGCCATGCACTGTTGTAATTCTTCTCTCACGATTTGTCGTATGAGAGAAGCCAAGTGCTGCTGGTCTTCCATAACGGCCATAGGGACTACATTTGGGAGTCTGTCATACTTCTTGCGTCCAACCCTAATTGGTTGCATCTCTTCAATACGCTGGAACCACTTGATGAACTCTTCTGTCGTAGCGACGTCTTTTACCAGGAGAGCTATGTACATATCTTCTGCAATTCCTTTCATCAGGTGCGTGATTTTGTCCGCCTCAGTCATGTTCGGATTGACAATGTTACACAGAGCCAAAACATTCTGTATGTACGATTGTGTCACCAAACATTCTGTATGTACGATTGCTCACCATATCGTTGGGCCCGGTTCTTCAGTTGTTCTTCCGCCGAGCGGATTTGTCGCTGGCGGTCTCCAAACGTCTTCTTAAGTTCCTCCTGGAACGTCTCCCAGTCATTCAACTTGTCTTCGTTGTTTTCGAACCATTGCTGGGCTGTTCCGTCCAGGTAGAAATAAACGTTGGCCAAGCACATCGTATGATCCCACCTGTTGTATTTGGCGACTCGGTCGAACCCTTTTAGCCATTTGTTGGGGTCCTGTCCAGCATCTCCAGAGAACACCGACGGGTGTCTGATGTGCAGCTGGCTTATTGCTGGTTTCGTCTCCATCGTTCTTCTGATAATACGGACTTTTGGCAGGATGTACTCGGTGTATCCCTTGTATTCCGGTTCCAGTCGGTGTAAGCGACGGCTTTTACGTTGCCTAATCGGAGCCACGGTGATGCAGCTGTTGCACAGTGTACCCGGTGCCTCCACCAAACAATGTCACGTTGCAATGGAAGCAGCCTTGATTTCGGAAGGCAACTGAACACAGCACTTATACTGAAAGCACGTTTATTACGAACTCAACATACACGCAGCACTGACTGCCTCTCAGGCAGAGTGCTCTGCTATTTATACACAGACAGAATTTACCAGAAATTAGAAGAACAGTTAACATAAGAAACAAGTAGAATTTACAAGTGATCATAAGAAAGATGTAGAACCTTCTGGAATTGTTAATTACACAGAAATAAATTTTTTCCAGTGGGCGGGATTGAACCGGCGACCTTCTGCACAGCAGTCCGTGACGCTATCCCCTGCGCCACGCCGCCAGTCGGTGTTTGTGGTCTCTCGCGGCAATATGTTCTGGATCATTGCCTCCGTCCTTTTCTGCCAACTGTCCTATAACACTATCTATAATTCTTACTCATGCATTTTCTTCCTATCTGCCAGCATGCCCCAGGGCTCCATCCTCTACCCCCCCCCCCCCCCCACCTTTACCTCCAGTACAGCTTGGATGTGCCATAGATCGGAACTTCTCCTGGAATCACCATTTCAAATATATCCAACACAAGGCCCACAACCAACTCTGCCTCCTCAAATTCCTCTCTGACCAGAGATGAGGCTAGCAACCACTACACTATACTCTACACCTACAAATCTCTTATCTATCCTTCCCTTTACTTGCCAACCCCACTTGGACCTCAACCCCACCCAACTTCTACCACTCCCTCCGTTTCATTCAACGCCATGTACTCTGCCTCGCCTATCATATCTGCCTCGCCTCCCCTACATGGATCCTCTATGACCTCATCCCTTTCCCTTACCTCCTCCTTTTCCTTGAACATATCTACTTCAGGTACATATCCTGTAAAATAGATTCTTACAGTCCCCTGGTCATCTCCACTCCTCGCAGATTCTGGTCCATCGCCATACCTGCATCATTGTGTGGCCTCCACCCTCCATCTCCACACCCTAAACGTCATCTCCAGGGCTACATCCGCCACCTTCCTGTTACAGATCACACCCTCCATCCTGATAGCTATCCATCCTATCAGCCACTGACATCGATCCAACCTCATGACCGTTTTTAGTCACCAAGTGAACTGTTTTTGTGTTGCCGATTTTATCCCCTTAATGAACTGTCATTTCTACCACTATAGTCTCCATGTAAACATGTACCTCACAGTTTTTGTGCCCCTTTATGTTTGTTTTTCAAATCAAATGTTTGTAATTCTTATGGTACCAAACTACGTTGGTCATCAGTCCCTAGACTTACAAACTACTTAAACTAAGTTAAACTAACCTAAGGACAACACACATCCATGCCCGAGGAGGGATTCGAACCCCCGACGACGGACGGCCGCGCGCACCGCAACACGACGCTCCAGTACGCGCGGCTAATCCGTCGCGGCTATGTTTGTTTTTGTTAATCAGTTGGCTGAAGAGCAGCATATGAGGCTTCTGCCATCCTGTCCGTCTTGTATGCAAGTGAAAGAAAAAAGAGGAAAAAAAAGAGTGGGTCACACACGAATTTTGAAAAACGAAATGTTTTTTCGGAAATAGTTAACGTAAACATAGGCGACTCCAAAATTTTTGACATCGATGATAAGTGTTTTAACAATATTATCATTAAATATTTGTGAACAATACTTACGTCCAGTATGGCACTTCTGCTGTGCTGGTGACTACTTCATCACTCGGCAATATCTTGGAGTAGAGTGACTGCGTTTTCCGCCGATTTTACAGTGGAGGAGGGAGGAGGGATTGTGATGTTCATATATAGTGGTAAAAATTATAAGTTTTTCTCGTCATAAAAATTCAAGGTATTGCCAATAGTGATCAAGGAAAATTCAAAATTCGCAATAGACGCCATCTTGCTTTATGTTATAAGGGGTAAGAGAGTAGGAAGGTGTACCCTGGTGGCCATTTTGTTCCATAACCAGAAACAATCTCATCTTTGATGACATCGTCATGTCATTGCTGCATCGATGGCCAGGTGATTGAAGTGCGGGGAGAACATCTGGCAACACTGTACTGGGTCAGTACCAGCAATCTCCCATTACTGTCCCAGACGAGTAAAATAGGAAAGGAATATAATTTAACTAATTTGTATCAAGGAGGTTCTAAAGACCAGCAAGATACTTATTTGATTACTGTTATGGAGTATCGCGAAGCAGCTGGATGTCATCCGAAAGAAAAAGAAGGTTTACACAAAGTTACATTTTTGAGTCATTCTATCGTAGGATAAAAACTACTGAAGCCTCTTGCCATGCCAATGTTTCAAATGAACTAGCCTACAAGAAAGCACTGCGAATCAATGCGAAGAAGATGTATCATGTAAGAAGTATGAGTGGCGCAATAATGGAGTTACAATCATCTACAGCTGCATCTATATCAGTATTCCGCAAAACCATCTTACGGTGTGCGACGGAGGGCACCCTGCACACTATTGTCACTTCCCCTACTCCAGTCTCGTATGGTTTGTGGGATGATGCCTGTAAGTTTCAGTGTCGTCCGCATTGTCAATGATCTTATCCTTGAGGTTGGTTGCTTCGCGAGATATACGTAGGAGGAGCAATATAATGGTTAACTCTCCATGAAACATACGTTGTCAGAACTTTATGACAGAAGCCTGTACCTCGAAACAGGGGTATGGCTAGAGGTTATATCTGACAACTAGAATAAATTTATAATAGGTTCGTTTTACCGACCCCGTAACTCATACGATTCCATTGCAGGAATGTTCAAAGAAAGCTTGGCTGAAATTTCGACGCGAACCCAAAGCACATAATTTTAATTGGTGGCGACTTTAACCTACCTTCGATATGTTGGCAAAAATACATGTTCAAAACCCGAGGCAAGTATAAAACATCGTCCGAAATTGTACTGAACGCATTCTCAGAAAAATATCTGAAGCAATTAGTTCATGAACCCACTATAACGGTAAATGGTTGTGAAAATGTACTTGAACTCTTAGCAACAAATAATCCGGAGCAAATAAAGAGCATGAAAACAGACACAGGGATTAGTGAACACACACTTGTCGTAGCGAGACTGATGAAACGAAATTCCAAAAATCCACCAAAACTAAAAGTAAAGTATGTTTATTTAAAAAAAATCGATTAATGCTTTCCCGAGTGAGAATCTCCAGTCTTTCGAAACTAACAACGTGATGCGAGAGTGAAGGTCGGGGTGAGAGTTTAAAATTTGGAAGGTTTAATTTTTTTAAACTCACAACCACCAACTGCGAACCAAATTCCTAAACATGCAAAAACATTGGAACTGTGATTGCGATTGTTTGACTCGTTTTCTAGGGAATGATATCACATATTCGCAGCTTTCCTTCCCTGCATATGATTAACAAAACAAATTCATCATAAAATCAAGTTTATGAGAAGAGAGGGAGTACTACGTACTATTTTTGAAAACACATTAAAGTTCACTTTATGTTGTTTACTTCACAATATTAGAACCCTGTGGCTGATACGTCTGTATGTCGACACATTTATCAAATAAAGTTATAGCTCGTGAGCCCCCAGACAAAAATGAATATGTGTCGCAAATTGTTTTCACACCATGTGGCTGTCTCAAACACCGTTTATGTTCGTGCCTATGCGACGAAACATGTTACATTAACAAATCACAGTCACTTCAATTCAATGCCATGCACACCTTGTTCCATCGGCTAAATATTCACAAACACACAGTAGCACTCGATTCAACTTGGTGCAGTCTACGACGAGCAACCACACGTGGCGATTGCCACACACAAATCTAAAGTCTCCACCTGGAGATTCACATGCCGACTGATGTCGAGCGACGCTGCCCGGCCAGCTACCCCACGTGCTCCCATCTCGTCTCTTCCTGCCCTCGCGCGTGCGTATCAAAATAACTACACTACACATTCAACAAATATCTTCTGACGTTTTTATATTAGTATAAACATCCTTTGTACTATTTATTATAATTGTGCAATTTCTTATATCACAGATAAGTGATTTAACTGAATATTTCAAGGTAAAAATACACAAGATTAATTGAAAATAAAATGAAAATAGTTAATATATTATTTTTATAAACAAACATTGCCATACTAGTTGTGTAACTGTCTTGTCTTCGTTGGTAATTTATTACTTTTCATTGTCAATTAAACATATTACGCCAGATGTGACTATATCAGCTAATGTATTGTTTATTTATCAACAGGCTATTTTGTAATGATTGCCTTAAAGGTTCCTAACTGCATCGTATTACTTCAAATGCCAGTAGTATTAGAATATTTTATTTCACGCTGTGCACTGCACTGTGCCTGGCACTCGCCATTGTCCCTCTCTCCCCTCACCAGAAACGAACTGGAAAATCCTAAGCTGGAACAAGCCAGCAACGTCGGCATGCTCGCTAGCCTTCCGTCAGCTACAAGCACACAGCAAATCTCAACGTGGAGAATTTCTATCTGTAGCTTAACTATAAATGTTGTCACCCAACTGTGTACATACATTGCTACCATAATTAATAAAGTTAAAATTGTGTAACATTTAGTGCATTGGCATGGTCAATGTTTGCAGTGAACTTCATACTGTTTAATTATCAAATGCTATTAATTACCAATATCTCTATTGGGCGGTAATCTTACAAATACCCCCACTTGTGGCATCCAAACCATGTGCAGGATGGCGCAAGTAGCACCAAAATTAATACATTCAAATGAGCAAAATTTTAAATTACAAAATTATTGAATCGGTTTGGTTCAAACACTATGCCAATTATGACCTCAACTAATGCAATAAATAAATAAATAAATAAACAGGGCAGTGAGAAATTTCCCAATATTTGTACCATTAAGACCACTTATAGTGTGTGCAAATTTTTAAGAAAAGAATCCTTATAACTAATTACATCCATGAAATTTAAGTGTGCCTGTTGTTTATATACAGAATTGGCACCAAATTTATAATATTATTAACCTTTAGTCTTTAGAAGACCTTGTCCTACATGGAAAAACTAGAATTATCACTATAAAAACTTTTGACGGTGTACACTCCACTTGTTTAAAGGAAATCTCTGACCACTTTAACACTGAGAACCCCAGAGTCATCGTTGCAGCAACTCTGGTCCATGGTGTACAGTCCTATGTCTCCGTCATTTCAACCAACATGCTTAGCTTAGATTCATGGCACTGGATCAACCGTTCTTGTTCACACACGTCATATGCATCCTACATGGAACAGGAAGAGCAGAAGGCACTCATGGGTCAACATAGACAAAAGTATGTCTGGACACCAGGATTCGGTTGGATTAGTTTCCTACCCCTCTGCCATCCAGACTTGGTGCAATTGAAACTAAGCATTGATTCATGTACAGTAACATGCAAATCAACAGAATTAAGAACTCAAAGTGGCTTGTGTTAGTCATTATCAGATCAACCCAAACCACCATGCCTGCACTCTCATCAGCCATAGCTTCAGATGAAACAGACAAGAGAATATGTGGCCTACTTGGAGTATTACTCCATAAAATAAAAAAAACAACCTGCCTGTGTAAAAAATATATCTTAAAACTCAAATAATACTACCAAAAGAATGTTATCATAGAGAATTTTCTCTTCTATCAAAATGACACCTACAAGCATAAATACAGATCCTACCCCCTCGCACCAAAAAATTATTTTTGCTGGTGTGAGATTAAATTTGCATTTCCATCATCAGCCTCATGTGCTTTCCACAAGTACTCCCCACAATAAAATATCTAAAGTTAAAGTCTAATTTGAAAATTAGTTTATCACAAAACATCTACATTTTTTTAAATAATATATCACCATACCCTATTGATACTCAGGCTAGACAGAAGAATAGGGGGTAAGTGTACGCACTGGGGTAAGTGTACGCAGTCTAAAATCTTGGCTCCAAACAGTTATGTTTGTAGCTGTATGGCATTAGAAACTCGACAGCGATGTCAAACGGGGAAGCACGGAGTCTGAGCGTCAGTCAGGCAGTGTTCGTGGCACGATGAGATACGTTCTGTTTTCAGCATTCTCACTATAGTTTTTAGGTAACTTCGTTCCCACTTTTTTGCGTGATCTTTAAATTTCTTGTTCCATGTTAATCTCATATTGAAGCCCTATGATGTTATTGTTCAGTAGAAAGTGTAATTAACCCAAAGCGAATACTCATAACTTTGTAGAAATTAAAGATGTAGGAAGTCGCAAAATGGGGCAAGTGTACGCTGCTCTCAAGGGGTAAACGTACGCATTCACGTAAGTGCATACACTTGCCCCTTGATCAGCAGTAAATACTGACAGTCTTTACCCTCTACTACTCCACGACCCTTCATGCCTTGTAACGGACATTGCTTTATTATTGTTTGTTTTTAATTCGAAGTAGACTTATAATTTTCTTTTTCTCCAATAGGAATTACGTCAGAAAAGCCGAAAAGAAACCCCCGACTACTGTACGACAACTTCTTAGCAACAATTATTCTATCATAAAAGCAGCAAGAACTGTTGGATTCATGAATCTACTTTGAGAAAACGACTTAAAATGGGTAAAGGTTCTAATTCGTTGGGGAGGTTTATGGAAGTTTTCACTCCTGAGAAGGAAAAAGAAATTGTGGAACACTGCAAAGATGACCTGAGCAGCTACAGTGCCTTATTAGATTGATAATTTTGTAAGATGTTCTCTATCATTTGCTTAAGTTTTTCTGGAAAAGTTTGTTTTTCTCTTGGTGTATTATTTCATATTTGCTTATAAATGCTGTACTTTCAATGTCTATTATATAATAAAAGATGATACCTGTACAACATTATATCATCAACTTTACAAAATTAGACATTATTTCTGATATTTTTCTCTCGATGGGGCAAGTGTACATGTGTGAGTACACTTGCCCCACTTAATGGGGCAAGTGTACTCACTAACACTTCCTTCGAAACTTATAATTTATTCATAAGCTGAAAAACATGTCATCATTTTGAAAAATCCATTTAGTAACCAAGAACATGATTTAATTACAGTAAAATTTTCATATCTCTAGGTTCCTTCAGATTCTCCCTACAGGCCCTCATGCAAATTTTGCGTACACTTACCCCCACCTACCCTAGTTCTCGTCAACTGTTATTGCAGAAATTGTTCAGTCAACAGTTGAGCACCATTAAAGAAACCAAAATCTGTTATCAGAATCAGTTTAATATAACAATACTGAGCATTCCCTATTAGACACGTTACCTACCAAACACTCAAAAGAGACAGACATTAAAGAGCAAACAGTTTCTCTCATGGAAACATTTCTCAATACAACCCACCTTTAGCCAAAACAGCCACAACAAACATACATTCCTCACTTCTGACCCATATGGTCAGTCACACCCACGTATGCAACACCGTCAGCTGACATATTCATCACAATTTATCTAAGCCACAGACCCCACTGCCTGCATCAATGACCTCCACTTTCTCATTCTCCGAGTCACCCCACAACTCACACCAGATAGCCAGCCCTGCTCACATATACACACACACATAAACAGTACACTCCCACTTCCTCTATCCTTTAGTGTTAGCATATATACATACATATTTACCTCATGTACCACGGTTGAACTGCAAATCTGATACAAGCACATGTTTTAACACAAACAACAAAAGAAAAACATTTACAAAGAACTCTTGTAAACTTGACCCCAATGCTTAAATCTAAACACACAATTAGATACTAACACAGACCACAGAATAAATATACACAAATTCTTAACCTACTATCTAGAATGCATTGAATCTCATACTTCATTATTTACACTGGTTTATGGCAGTTACTTGTGTAAACATGCCATTAAATCTTTATCACTTACAACATTTTTGAATTTCACCCTCTTCATGCATCCCTCCAGACTTAATTCTTGCACTTTATCCTTATACTCCAACTGAGCTTCATATTTGCACAGGAAATCACTTCCTAAGATTAGGTTTAAACAAAGTCCCTTGATGACTAATAAATCTTGAATAAACAGCTCCTCCTCAATGATTACTTCAAATTCTGGGTTCCCTGCATTTAACACTTCTATTTTTCTTGCAAATGCACGCTTTTCTTTTTCCCATGCCCCTGGTTCCACAATCTTAAGATATTTTAAAAACCTGATCCAATCATCAGTCCCATAGTCATTGTTCATTATTATAAATGACAGAGGATTGTATCTTATTCTCCTTATCACCTGACCCCTCCTGTATAAGTTCATGTACCTCACTTATCTCATCATGATCTAAGGTACACATGCCTAATCCCCTTAATTGATCATACTCATTGTCCCCATTCACAAACTCTTTCAACACATTGTAATAAGTCTCGTCCCTATTATATTGTTTGCCTAGTCTGTCCAAGTAATCATATTTGTGCAGTAGCCAATCATCTGGTGTCCACTTCCTAATCCAGTTTATTTTCCCAATTAAATTTCTGGTTTGTGCATCTACACTGTCAACTTGGCCTTCATTTACAGTACATCCAGTGTCATTTATTGTCTCTACTGGACCACATTTATTTACATTTAATTTAGAAAAACATTCACTATCAATCATACATTCCACAACATCTATGCTGGCTCCAGTACCATCAATATTTACATTCTCACTTTCACATTCAGTCAACACTTGTGCCTCTGACCTATCCAAGACTAAGGCTAACCCAACACTGTTTTTATCCTCCTTACATTTGTTATTGAATAAATGTCGCACATCATATTTCCCTTTACTGTTCTCATTCCTATCCTTTCTCCTCCTATTTGCCTTTCTTTTGTCATGTTGCATGAACTAATCCCCAAAAATTTCCTCACTACCTATAACAGCATCCATCTGACATATACTTTCCTCTCTTTTCTCCCTTTCCTTGTTTACTCTATTTATGTTTTCTTCCCTCTTTTCTTTAACCTTGCCTTTGTGAACTCCTACTTCCTCTTTCCTATCATCATCTCTGTCCATGTGACATAGTTTTTCCTCCCTTCTCTCCCCTTCTCTATTCCTACTGTAATTATGGTCATTAGATCCCCTGTTATCCCATCTTCTGGTCCTATTATTAGAATAGTTCCTTGTCCCAAAACGGACCTCATTTGGAACAAATCTTAGTTTCCCTGATTCTGTCTCTGTTTTTCTCTCCTACTGTTATCCCCATTCCTATCTCCACCTTCCTGCCTTTGATTTCTCCTATCAATTTCCCATGTTTCCCTCTGGCTTCTATTCTCGCAGTTGTCTCCTCTGTTATTGTTACCTCTCCAATTTTCATTTAAATTCCTCTCTCAATTGTGGTTTCCCTTGTTGTGACCCACATTTCTACTGCCTCTGTTTTCATTGTGGTTCACATGCTGTGTTCCCCTGAGCTGTCATTCCATAACTAAACCCTGGTCTATCTTTTCTACAAATTCAATGAAATTCTCAGCTGAATCTGTGGGATGGTGAATTAACTGCCAATGCAAATCTGCAGGTAACCTCCTACACAAAGTGGAAATTACTGCTAAAAGACTCAAAGGTGTATCTAAATACACTAGTTTCTCAAGTTCCTCCTGACAAAATTCCTTCATGCTCTGTTTCCCTTTCACATAGTTTTGCCCATTCAAGAATTAATTTTGTATCTTAGCTTGCTTGGCCTCCCCCCAATACTTATTTAAAAACAATTTTTCAAGCGCCTCAAAAGTAACAAATTTATCAGCACACTGATTTGCCCAAGTTTGAGCAGAACAGTCAAGCATTCTCTTTGCTAACTTCACTTTACACTGGTCTGACGTACCAGGCACAAACTGGTCCTTGCATGCAGCCAAAAAATCTACTGGATGATAATTACCCACTCCCGACAACTTTTTGCCATTAGGTGTCTGCACCATGGACCAATTAGTGTTTCCTGATGCAGTAGATAATTCTAGATTATTTATTCTAGTGTTCACCTTCTCAATCTCAGTATTGTTTACTGTCACTACTTGTTCTATCTTTTTCCTAAAGTTACATTCTGTATTCTCTAATTTTCCTGACAACAAAGTTTTTTTTCCTCAATAACTACCACCATCCTCTTGTCAACCTCAGCCACCAACACCTGCATAGTGCCCTCATTCCTGTGATCACATATTTGTTTCACATCATCTAACTTGCCTCCTACCTCAGTCTCAATAGCACCAATTCTGGCATGTATCTCCTTTTCCCTATTTTCAAACCGTTCTGTTAGACTTCCTATCTTTTTGTCAATGTCTGTGATTATTTCTGCCTTTAATGCAAACATTGAATTTTGTAGTGCCCCAATGTCTGCCTTAAAGTCTGCTTTCAATTCTGATTTTACAATTTCTATTTCTGATTTTACAGTTTCTATTTCTGATCTTATTTTTGATTCTAAATTTGATTCTAAATGTGAGTTTGAATTTTCTATTTTTGATTCTAACTTTGAGCTAAAACACGCTAACGTGGCTGCGATCATCTCAAGTGTCAACAACATTCCCCCAGTATTTACCCTCTCTGGACTTTCTGGTATGCTACTTTCTGAATCTACGTCGCTTGGCGACTTTTTGAACACCTGCTCCATGATTTAGTACCACAAGAAAGCTTGATTAACACACAAGAATTTATAGCGCCAGCTGCTTTACTTATCTTTTAATCCACAAGTTGCTGCAACGAGCTGCGACGTCCCCAACGCTCGCTGCCGTCTGTTGTAGAAGCTGTGGCTGGAATATGTCCTTACTGCATCCCTTATCCTTTGTAGAATCGAAGCTGCTGGGCCCCGATGCTCCGTTGGCGACTTGCGAAGTCCCCACGATCACTGCCATCCGTTGCAGAAGATGAAATTTGAGTGCGTGGATCCCGCGCGCCGCCGCTCACTGCCGCCGGGCCGATGCGCCGTCGATCACCTGTTACGGATGCCCGCTTCCGAACTCCGTCGTTAACCGCACGACGCGTTTACGTATCGTCCGATTATGCTGTTTTGTCCACTATCACTGTCCTAAGCACACCCTACCTCTCTGTCCGAGCAAGACCAGTGTGAATTTATCCCGCTCTCTGCTGCCAGCCGCCACACACACTTGAAATTGTCCGTCGCGTCTCACAACCACCAACTGCGAACCAAAGTCCTAAACATGCAAAAACATTGGAACTGTGATTGCGACTGTTTGACTCGTTTTCTAGGGGATGATATCACACGTTCGCAGCTTTCCTTCCCTGCATATGATTAACAAAACAAATTCATCATAAAATCATGTTCATGAGAGAAAAAGGTGTACTACCTACTATTTTTGAAAACACGTGAAAGTTCACTTTATGTTGTTTATTTCACAGTATTAGAACCCTGTGGCTGATATGTCTGTATGTCGACACATTTATCAAATAAAGTTATAGCTCGTGAGCCCCCAGACAAAAATGAATATGTGTCGCAAATTGTTTTCACACCATGTGGCTGTCTCAAACACCGTTCATGTTCGTGCCTATGCGACGAAACGTGTTACATTAACAAATCACAGTCACTTCAATTCAATGCCATGCACACCTTGTTCCATCGGCTAAATATTCACAAACACACACACAGTAGCACTCGATTCAACTTGGTGCAGTCTACGACGAGCAACCACACGTGGCGATTGCCACACACAAATCTAAAGTCTCCACCTGGAGATACACATGCCGACTGATGTCGGGCGACGCCGCCCGGCCAGCTACCCCACGTGCTCCCGTCTCATCACTTCCTGCCCTCGCACGCGCGCGCTGCAAAAACTCTACTGCCGGGGTTTTTCCCCTGCGTCATCAACTTCCCCATATGAGCTCTTCTAACCGATTTGCCAACGTACAGCACTTAGCCAATACATTTCTAAAACTTTACTTAAAATCAAAATAATTACACTACACATTCAACAAATATCTTCTTACGTTTTTATATTAGTATAAACATCCTTTGTACTATTTATTATAATCGTGCAATTTCTTATATCACAGATAAGTGATTTAACTGAATATTTCAAGGTAAAAATACACAAGATTAATTGAAAATAAAATGAAAATAGTTAATATATTATTTTTATAAACAAACATTGCCATACTAGTTGTGTAACTGTCTTGTCTTCGTTGGTAATTTATTACTTTTCATTGTCAATTAAACATATTACGCCAGATGTGACTATATCAGCTAATGTATTGTTTACTTATCAACAGGCTATTTTGTAATGAGGGCCTTAAAGGTTCCTAACTGCATCATATTACTTCAAATGCCAGTAGTATTAGAATATTTTATTTCACGCTGTGCACTGCACTGTGCCTGGCACTCGCCATTGTCCCTCTCTCCCCTCACCGGAAACGAACTGGAAAATCCTAAGCTGGAACAAGCCACCAACGTCGGCCTGCTCGCTGGCCTCCTGTCAGCTACAAGCACACAGCAAATCTCAACGTGGAGAATTTCTATCTATGGCGTAACTATAAATGTTGTCACCCAACTGTGTACATACATTGCTACCATAATTAATAAGGTTAAAATTGTGTAACATTTAGTGCATTCGCATGGTCAATGCTTGTAGTGAACTTCGTACTGTTTAATTATCAAATTCTATTAATATTCAATATTTCAATTGGGCGGTAATCTTACAGTGAGTGTAGATCAGATATCGATTACATTCAAAGAAATAGTATCCACATCCATTGAAAGGTTTGTACCAAACAAATTAACAAAAGAGGGGGATGACCCGCCTTGGTACACAAAACAAGTTAGATCACTCTTGCAAAAGAAAAGTAAAAATCATGTCAAATTTCAACGGACGCATAATCCCTAAGATTAGCAATCTTTACAGAGACTAGTAATTTAGCTCGAACGTCAACGGTGAAGCTTACAATAGTTACAACAACGAAACCCTGTCACGTAATTTGGTAGAGAATCTTAAAAATTTCTGGCCCTTTCCAAAGTGTACTTGCGGCAAAACACAATCAATAATTTCACTATACGATAGCAATGGTGATGCTACTGACGACAGTTCTGCTAAAGCAGAATTGCTTACCACTGCTTTCACAAATTCCTTCAGTATAGAAGACGAAGCAAATCCTCCACAATTCGTATCAAGAACAGCTGCCAGCATGCGTAATTTAGAAGTAGATAGCTCTTGAGTACTAAAGCAACTGAAATCACTTAACAAAACTGAGTCTTCTGGTCCCGCTTACATACCAACAATTTCCTTTCAGAGTATGCTCATGCAATAGCCCCATACCTGTCATATACACGCGCTCGCTCAGTGCAAGATCCGTACCCAAGGACTGGAAAGTTGCATTGGTCACTTCAAGACAGGAAATAGGAGTGCTCCACAGAATTACAGACCTATATCATTGACGACGATTTGCAGCAGGATTTTAGAACATATATTTTCCTCAAATATTATGAAATACCTAGGAGTCACCTATTGACCCATAGTCCACACGGATTCAGAAGATATCGTTCTTATGAAACACAGCTAGCTCTTTACTCACATGATTTATTGAGTGCTATCGAAAGGGATGTCAAATAGATTCCGTGTTTCTAGATTTACAGCAGGCTTTTGACACTGTACCTAAAACGTGTCTTCTAGTCAAACTGCGTGCTTGTGTAATATCGCTACAGTTGTGTGATTTAATTCGTGATTTTCTGTCAGAAACGACACAGTACGTTGTAATTGACGGTAAAGGTTCTTTATTTTTACAAAAAATTTAAGAGACATTCTAAGTAGCTCCCTTAGACTGTTCGTGGATGGTGCTGTCATTTATCGGTTAGTAAAGTCACCAGCAGCCCAAAGGCAACTGTAAAATGATTTAGAGAAGATATCTCCATGGTGGAAAAATTGGAAATTGACCCTTAATAATGCGGAGTGTGAAGTCATCCATATGACCACTAAAAGAAATTAAACGTCATTTACACAATAAATCAGTCAATTCTATAGGTCGTAAATTCAACTTAATACCTAGGAATACAATTACGAATAACTAACATTGGAAAGAACACATAGAAAATATTGCAGGGAAGGCGAAACAAAGGCTACGATTCATTCTCTGAACACTTAGAGGATACAACAGCTAAACTAAAGAAAACGCCTAGGTACATTACACTTGTGCATACTATTTTGGAGTATTGCTGCGCAATGTGGGATCCACACCAGGTAGGACTGACGGATGATTTAGAGAAAATTCAGTGAAGGAAGTCTCGTTTTGTATTATCGATATATGGGAGTGGGTATCACGGAAATTATGTACGAGTTGGGGTGGAATCATTGAAAGAAAGACGTAATTCGTTGCGGTGATATCTATTTGCGAATTTTCTTTCACCAACTTTCTCTTCCGAATGTGAACATATTTTGTTAGCACCCACCCACATTGGGAGACATGATCATCACAATTAAATAAGAGAAAACAGATCGAAAGCATAAAGATTTACGTGTTCCTTTTTCCCACGAGCTATGGAGAATGGAACTGTAGAGAAATATCATAAGAGCGGTTTGATGAACCCTCTGCAATGCACTTCAATGTGACCTGCAGGGTATTTACACTGCTGGCCATTAAAATTGCTACACCAAGAAGATACACAGATGATAAACGGGTATTCGTTGGACAAATATAATAGAACTGGCATGAGATTACATATTCAAGCAATTTGGGTGCATAGACCCTGAGAAATCAGTACCCAGAACAACCACCTCTGGCCTAATAACGGCCTTGATACGCCTGGACATTGAGTCAAATAGAGCTTGGATGGCATTAACAGGTACAGATGCCCATGCAGCTTCAACACGATAACACAGTTCATCAAGAGTAGTGACTGGCGTATTGTGACGAGCCAGTTCGTCGGCTACCATTGACAAGACGTCTTCAATTGGTGAAAGACCTGAAGATTGTGTAGGCCAGGGCAGCAGTCGAACATTTTCCGTATCCAGAAAGGCTCGTACAGGACCTGCAACATGAGGTCGTGCATTATCCTGCTGAAATGTAGGGTTTCGCAGGGATCGAATGAAGGGTAGAGCCTCGGGTCGTAACACATTTGAAATGTAACGGCCACTGTTCAAAGTGCCGTCGATGCCAACAAGAGGTGACCAAGACGTGTAACCAATGGCACCCCATACCATCACACCGGGTGATACGTCAGTATGGCGATGGCGAATACACCCTCCAATGTGTGTTCACCGCGATGTCGCCAAACACGGATGCAGACATCATGATGCTGTAAACGGAACCTGGATTCATCCGAAAACATGACTTTTGCCAGTCGTGCACCCAGGTTCGTCGTTGTGTACACCATCGCATTCGCTCCTGTAATGTAGCGTCAATGGTAACCGCAGCCATGGTCTCCGAGCTGATAGTCCATGCTACTGCAAACGTCGTCGAACTGTTCCTGCAGATGGTTGTTGTCTTGCAAACGTTCCCATCTGTTGACTGAGGGATCGAGACGTGGCTGCACGATCCGTTACAGCTATGCGGATAAGATGGCTGTCATCTCGACTGCTAATGATACGAGGCCGTTGGGATCCAGCACGGCGTTTTGTTTTGCCCTCCTGAACCCACCGATTCCATATTCTGCTAACAGACATTGAATCGCGACCAACATGAGCAGCAATGTCGCCATACGATAAACCGCAATCGTGGTACGCTACAATCCGACCTTTATTAAAGTCGGAAACGTCGTCGAACTGTTCCTGCAGATGGTTGTTGTCTTGCAAACGTTCCCATCTGTTGACTGAGGGATCGAGACGTGGCTGCACGATCCGTTACAGCTATGCGGATAAGATGGCTGTCATCTCGACTGCTAATGATACGAGGCCGTTGGGATCCAGCACGGCGTTTTGTTTTGCCCTCCTGAACCCACCGATTCCATATTCTGCTAACAGACATTGAATCGCGACCAACATGAGCAGCAATGTCGCCATACGATAAACCGCAATCGTGGTACGCTACAATCCGACCTTTATTAAAGTCGGAAACGTGATGGTACGCATTTCTCCTCCTTACACGACGCACCACAATAACGTTTCACCAGGCAACGCCGGTCAACTGCTGTTTGTGTATGAGACATCGGTTGAAACTTTCCTCATGTCAGCACGTTTTAGGTGTCGCCACAGGCGCCAACCTTGTGTGAATGCTCTGAAAAGCTAATCATTTGCACATCTCAAAATCTTCTTCCTGTCGCTTAAATTTCGCGTCTGTAGCACGCCATCTTCGTGGTGTAGCAATTTTAATGGCCAGGAGTGTATGTAGCTGTAGATGAAAAGCATGCCTCTTCAAGCTTTTGCCACTGGAGTATCCTAACCTTGTCTGTGACGCTTTCGCGCTTACTAAATGTTCGCTTAAAGAAGCGTGCTGCTTTCCATGCGATCTTTTCTGTGTCTTCTACTAACCGTATCTGATATGGAACCAACTCTGATGAACAATACTCAGGCGCTGGCCGAACGACAGTTTTGTAACCTACTTTCTTTGAGGAGGGACTACTCTTCCTGACGATTTTCCCAATGTATATCAATCTGGCATCTGCATTACACACGATTGATTTTATATGGTCGTACCATTGCAATATCACCTCTTATGTCTACTCCCAGGTATTTTATGGAAGAAACTGCTTCCAGCATTTTTTCTGCTACTGCGTACTTATATCATAAAAGTCATTCTTTCTATGCAAACGCAGAACTTAACATTGGTTTATGTTGAGGCTCAATTGCCAATGCCTGCACTATGGTCAACACGCTGCAGATTCTCCTACACTTCCCTACCATTTTCCAACGTTGAGGCTTCTCGATAAATTACAGCATCATCTGGCAAAAGCCTCCCGATGTCACCTACGAGGTCATTTATATATACTGTGAAAAGCACTGGTCCTATACCACTACCCTGGGACACGCCTGAGCTCGCTTTAACGTGTGAAGATTTCTTTCCGTTGGGAATGACATGCAGCGTTCTGTTAGCTAGAAACGACTCGATCCAATCACACTGTAGGTCTGATATTCCAGATTCGCCCACTTTGTTCATCAGGCGACGATGCGGAGTGGTATCGATCGCCTTGCGGAAGTCAAGAAAAACGGCGTCTAAATGCGATCCTATATCAAAACTGCCCTCTGGATCTCGTGGATGAATAGCGCGAGCTGTGTTTCACATGATCGTTGCTTTTGGAAACCATGTTAATTCCTGCAAAGAAGATTTGAGGCCTCCAGAAATGACATAATATTAGAACATAAAATGTATTCCAAAATTCTACATGTGACCGATATCAGAGATATTGGGCTCCAGTTTTGTGCATTTTATCAACGACCCTTCTTGTAGGCTGGAATGACCTGCGCTTTTTTTTTTCAATCCTTAGCAAGACTTCGCTCCTCTCTGCCTCTAAAATTGGGACAAGTTACTTCGTACACTCCATGTAAAATAGAACTGATATCCCATCAGGTCCAGCAGCCTTTCCTCTGTTGAGCGATTTCAGTTGCTTTTCTATCCCTCTGATACTTATTTTATGATCGTTCGTGTGATGGTTAGAGGAGAAACTACCGTTCAGCCTTCCTCTGTGAAACAGCTTTGGAAAATACTGACTAAACAAATATTGACTAGGAAACGGAATAACTCAATGTTCCGATTTTGGCTGTAGAGCTTCTCAGGATGCACTTCATGGAACTTGCATGGCAAGGTCTTTTAGATGACCTCATTCCTTACAACTTCTCTATTAACTTCAGTGTTGTAAACTGAACAGTTTGTAAGCAAACACACTTACGTATATATCTCAAAACAAGGAGTTTTAATTATACTGTTTTCCACTCACTGATTAAATTAAAATTGCCAAAAAGGGACAGTTAAAAGAGCCATTTCATATTTATAAATGAAAACTTGAAAACAATGTAGAGATAGCGCTGAATTCAGTAGCACAGATTTTAATTTTGTTTATTAAATTTAATAATTATGTTTGAGTGTACATACAAAAAAATTATTGTAATAGTTACTGCTTTTGACATTGTGCCAGCGACTTACTCAGACAGTTCCTCCATCTTCACTCTAAATAGCTTCATATGCAAGCTGATTATTACTTTTCTGTTGTTTTGCCATATCTACCAAGTACACAAGCGAAAATAGAACGCAGTGGCATACATTCTTTATCACACTAGAATCTTGACAAGTGGATCACTCTACTTCTTCAATTTGATAGAAGCTTTCAAATTTACATTATCTACCTACAATAGATACATTGTCAGTTTAGGAAGATGAAGTCACATAATTCTGGAAACATTGCGGCATTAACAGCGCTGTGTTTGTCAGTGATAATGAGAAACAGTCTAGAGCAAATCATTTTAATTTACAGACTACCTAGTGTGGATCATTTCAGCTCTACTCAAATGTTTCCATGTGGAGAGGAGCGAGAGTTGTAAAACCTCTCGTTAAATGGCGCACTCTAAACCATTTTCTTATTATCAGGAAGTACAGTCACGTGTGTACAACACCCACAATAAAAATAACGTTTTGTATTAAAGAGCATCTTAATATATTCATAATGTAAATATAACATAAGAATGGTACGTCTCCTTACTTGAATATAACTGGAAAGACTCCAGGCTGCTTCACATTGCCTGAGTTCCCAAAAATCTCTGAGAGTGTCATAGACTTAGGGTTAATCACTTCATAATTCACTTTTTCCACTATATCACCAACTTTTTCCAGTTTTGGGAAAACATTGCTGACGACCTGAAATTGTAATACGAAATGTTTATGTTAAACTTGACATACTGATAGCACCGGAACAGTATTTGTTTTAAAAAATAGCAAAATTAGGAAACTAAATTGCCCATTAAGTGAGGACGTCTGAAATAACATATATGCTGGCAAGCCCATAGCCAGCTTAGTTACTGAAACCACTGAAATTTGAACTATTGCTGAAGGAGAACACACATTTGGGCCTAACCAGATAGTCAAGACAGCGGATAAAATGGCAAGTGAATTTTCTGGGCTTTGCCAGGGACTACTGGAGTAACAAGGCGGCTGGCTTAGATACCAAAATGTGGATAAAGTAGGTCGCTCCAAAGATGGTTGCCTTCACTTCGAAGAAAATTTATAAACTTAAGTGTTGTTACATTAGTTGGAGTGATGGTGTAGTATTAAGTAAGATAAAACGATGTAAAAAAAAGGGGGAGTGCACTGTCACGAATGGTAAAATACCACTGGTTATGGGTGATACTGAGGGGGAAAAGAGTGCTTAGAAGACGCCCTCAGTTTGAGAAAACTGATAAATAGGAGGTTCATTGTGGCAAACAATTTTTAACGGAAAATACTCATACAATGTCAGTAAACCTTTGTCCAAGCAATTAAAATCTCTTTAGTATGCAATATCAGTTACCTTTATTATGTCAGAACATTCCAGGGCTCAAATATAAACTTGATGAACTACTCATTTGTAATGACAAAATAGATTTCTCTAACTCAATTGACATAATTTGCCTCTCTGAACATGATGTGATCTCTGGTATACATATGTTAAACATTTCAGGATTTCATTTAGTTTCTCGCTTCTGCAGAGTTGATATGGACGGAGGAGGACTTGCCACATTTATTAAAAACTGCTATAAAGTAAAGAATATTGGTTTCAATAAATTATGCCTAGAGCAGCATTAAGACGCATCTGCAAAAGATGCTATATAATGCTATTTACCAAGCACATGTTCCTAAATCATGTATGAGTTCTATTAGAGTATTTAACAGGTGTAACAGAAATTTAAAAAAGAAATCTTGGTTTCTAGTAACTTTAATGTAGATATCCTTATGCAGTCTTCTAGTGAACATTTATTGCATTCATTTAAATCTAACTCATACTGTAAACTTTCTAACTACAATAATTAAATCCCCTAGGACATCCACTGATAACATTTTGTAGACAAATCATAGCATAAAACGAATAATCAATGGTCTATCAAATCATGACATGCAGCCCCTTGTTTTAGGTGTATATTCTAAGCAGATTATGAAGACTGTTAAATCTAAATACAGGAGAGTAGTAGATTAGATTAGATTAATACTTGTTCCTTAGATCATGTATACGACATTTCGTAATGATGTGGAACGTGTCAGTTTAGTAAATTTTGTCTATACTTGACAATCTATATTTTAAGAATTTTTTTTGTAATTTTTTTATATATATATTTCTTTTATGTTTTATCTAAAAATTCATCTACATTGTAGAAGGAGTTGCCATTCAGAAATTCCTTTAATTTCTTTTTAAATACTAGTTGGCTATCTGTCAGACTTTTGATGCTATTTGGTAAGTGACCAAAGACTTTTGTGGCAGCATAATTCACCCCTTTTTGAGCCAAAGTTAGATTTAACATTGAATGGTGAATATCATCCTTTCTCCTAGTGTCGTAGCTATGCACACTGCTATTACTTTTGAATTGAGTCGGATTGTTAATAACAAATTTCATGAGTGAATATATATATATATATATATTGTGAAGCTACAGTGAGTATCCCTAGATCCCTAAATAAATGTCTGCAGGATGCTCTTGGGTGGGCTCCAGCAATTATTCTGATTACACGCTTTTGTGCAATGAATACTTTTTTACTCAATGTTGAATTGCCCCAGAATATGATCCCATATGAAAGCAGTGAATGAAAATAGGCGTAGTAAGCTAATTTACTGAGATTTATATCACCAAATTTTGCAATGACTCTGATAGCATCAGTAGCTGAACTCAGACGTTTCAGGAGATCTTCAATATGTTTCTTCCAATTCAGTCCCTCGTCAATGCAAACACCTAAAAATTTTGAATATTCTACCTTAGCTACAGATTTATGTTCAAAGTCTAAATTTATTAATGGTGTCATGCCATTTACTGTATGAAACTGTATATACTGGGTTTTATCAAAGTTTAATGAGGGTCCATTTGTAGAGAACCACTTAATGACTTTCTGGAAGATATCATTTACAATTTCATCAGTTAATTCCTGTTTGTCAGGTGTGATAGCTATACTTGTATCATCAGCAAAAAGTACTAGCTTAGCATCTTCATGTATGTAGAATGGCAAGTCATTAATATATATTAAGAACAGCAAAGGACCCAAGACCGAACCTTGTGGGAGCCCATTTTTAATAACTCCCCAGTTAGAAGAATTAATTGTCTCATCTACATCATGTGAACTGCTTATTTCAACTTTCTGCACTCTTCCAGTTAAGTATGATTTAAACCATTTGTGCACTGTCCCACTCATACCACAATACTTAAGCTTATCTAGAAGAATCCCATGATTTACACAATCAAAAGCCTTTGAAAGATCACAAAAAATCCCTACTGGTGATGTCCGGTTATTCAAAGCATTTAATATTTCATCAGTGAAGGTGTATATAGCATTTTCAGTTGAAAAGCTTTTTTGAAAACCAAACTGACATTTTGTTAGAACTTTATTTATACTAATATGTGAAGCAACTCGAGAATACATAACTTTTACAAACTTTTTGGATAAAGCTGTCAGAAGTGAGATGGGCCGGTAGTTGTTGACATCGTATGTATCCCCTTTTTTATGCAAAGGTTTAACGATAGCATATTTCAGTCTATCTGGGAAAATACCCTGCTTTAATGAGCTATTACAAATATGACTGAGAATCCTACTTATCTCCTGGGAACAAGTTTTTAATACCCTGCTGGAAATGCCATCAATTCCATATGACCGTTTACTCTTGAGAGAGTTTATTATTTTCCTAATTTCTGAAGGTGAGGTGGGTGGAATTTCAATTGTATCAAATTGTGTGGGTATGGCCTCTTCCATTAATTGCCTTGCTCCTTCTAATGAACATTTAGATCCTATTTTCACCACAACATTTAAAAAGTAATCATTAAAAATGTTTTCAACTCCTGACTTTTTGTTGATAAATTTTTCATTTGTATTGATGGTAATACCCTCTTCCTCTGCTCTTGGTTGCCCTGTCTCCCTTTTAATAATATTCCAAATTGTTTTAATTTTATTATCAGAGGAGCTAATCTCAGACATGATGCACATGCTTCTTGATTTTTTAATAACTTTTCTTAATGTAGCACAGTAGCTTTTATAATATTTTATTGTTTCTGGGTTATTACTATTTCTTGTGGACAGATATAGTTCCCTTTTTCGGTTACACGATATTTTTATACCTTTAGTAAGCCATGGTTTTTTGCATGGTTTCTTAGAATTAAATTTTACTAATTTCTTGGGGAAACAGTTATCAAATACCCTTACAAATGTATCGTGAAATAAATTATATTTTAAATTAACATCATGTTCCTTGTAAACCTCATCCCAGTCTAACTGCTGTAGACTTTCTTTGAAATTTTTAGTTGTTAAGTCATTAATCGAGCGCACTATTCTGGTGGACAGTTTCGAATTACTGAACGGAGCTATTTCATATACTGTTACTAGCTGTGCACCATGATCCGAAAGACCATTCTCAATCGGACAAGCATTTATGTTGTTAAACTTATCTTGGTCTATAAAAAAGTTATCTATCAATGTACTGCTATCCTTTACTACCCGAGTAGGAAAATCAATAACGGAAGTCAGATTGAAAGAGCCAAGTAAGACTTCCAGGTCTTTCTTCCTATTACACTCTTTCAGTGAATCTACATTGAAATCACCACAAATAATAATTTGCTTCCCCCTATCTGACAGATAGCACAACAAGGCATCCAAGTTTTCCAGAAATAACTGAAAGTTCCCTGAAGGGGACCTATATACTGTTACAATTATAAGATAATCATCATTAAGTTTAAGCTGGCAGGCACATGCTTCAATATGCTGCTCTACACAAAACTTTTTTGTTTCTTAATTTTTTACACTGTGATAGCTTTTGGCATATATGGCAACTCCTCCTCTTATCTTATTATCTCTACTTACATTTGAGACTAATTGATATCCACTGACATTCACATTTTCCATACCGGTGACAATGTGATGCTCAGACAGGCATAGTATATCTATTACATTATCAGTTTCTATAGCATCTAAACAAACTAAAAGCTCATCTATTTTATTCTTTAGTCCCCCAATATTCTGGTGAAAAATGCTAACATTATTTTTTACTTTACTTCTCTGAGAAATATTTGATTTTTCAACATTTTTAGCACCTGCCTGCCTGAGCTTCTCACTGGACACTGATCTTAGCCTAAAAAAGAAGTACCTTCATGAATTGCAGTGTCCCCCCTTAAGGACTTTGCTATCAACCCAGCTAGTTTCCCCTTCCCTTTCCTATTGAGATGCAGGCCATGTCTAGTGAAATCCCACCTATCAATAGCATCCACAGGAACCAAACCGATGTCCGACAGAGTGTCCGCCCTAAGCAGTTGATCAATCTCCATATTGACTCTCCTGACGGAGCGGTTCAATTGGGGTTGATCGTACCGCATGAAAGCAGGCAACAGTCCAACATTTGTCTGGGTCGTTGCAGAAGCTATTTTAACCAGGTCACCAGTCAACCAGAAATTGAGTATTTTAGAAAACTGGTCAAAATGCGAACTGCAAAGATGTTTATAGTGCTCATGACATGAGTGAAAAATACAACGTACTCATTAATACTGGAAATATAATGTTTGAAAGCTGGTTTCTTCTAAAAGTAACTCACATTAAACAGAAGTCTATAATAAAAATATGGATTGCATAATAAATAAATATTTCCTGTAAGACTAACTGACATTAAACTTCGAAAAGACTCAGTTTGGAGAATAGAAAGTAGAAAAGTTTGACAGTATTAAATTGCTGGTATTACAATTAATAATAAATGCAGTTGGGGGGAGCACGCTGCAGAACTGCAGAAACGATTAACAAATCTGTATTTGCAATTCTAGTATTATCAGACATAGAAGACATAAAAAAACCTTTGCAGCCTTTGCTTTCATTCACAGTGTCATATGGTATAATTTTTTGGAGTATACTAACTACTGCCTCTCAGTGTATTTATTCCTAAATGAAATTTGCCATAAATAATATATCCCTGTTCCCAACGAACAGCTTAGTTTATAATTGCAATTCTAGGAACAAAACAGAACTACACAAGGACGTAAAAGCACTGACTTTAGTTAGAAAAAGGTACACTACTCAGGAACATACATTTTCAATAATATTGGCTCGATGCAAACTGCAGGTTGCCCGGAATTCGAAGGCTGGTCGTGAATAGAGCATAACACTCTACACTTAGAGCTCGATTATTGCTAAAACAACCGAAAACTCAGTACAGACTGACTCCTGCTTGGAGTGCAGCGATCTGTGATGCTATCGACTGCAGCACGCATTTCGTCGGAAGACTGACGGCAGTATACCTGTTGTGGCGTCGCTGTTCGCCACAAAACCGGGGGTCTACACAAGTGAAGAAGACTCTTTAATCGCTCCACGGTACTTCGCCCGCAGTCTCGGTACATTTTGCCTGCTCCACGCGCCGCACAACAGGAAGGAAGGGGCTCGCCTAGGTATGCCGGCGCATCACAGCAACGACAGCAGAACACGGGAGTGCCAGTCAGTAAGAGGAAGCCCCAGGAATACTACAGATCCAGGACGTTCACCATAGACTTCCGTCTATGCACAAGTCGGAAAAGTTTTCAAATGGCTAGCAGAACTATGTAATACTGCAAGATGTTTGTACCACACAAGCACATCAAAGTTAAGTTTTTATTTCATCTGTAATAAAAATTATTGTAGACTAATCAATTCAAATGAGTTGCAGACCCATGTTTACATCCTTGCTAGTCCACCGTCACCGTCCCACGCCACATAACGAGGTCACAACAATACCAGCATCCATAAAAATTTATCTACAAATAAAGATCAGTTTAACAAGAACCTGAAAAACCTACCAGAGACCAACTCCTTCTACTCCACTGACAAATGTTTTAATAGAACCAAATGATGTATGAATCTGTATACATACAGTTTCATATCAGCGCTGCAGAGTGGAAGTTTCATCCCGGAAATAAAATAATCATAGCGAACTTTGCGTTTTACATTTGAATATAATTAATCTATGCTGATCGCATCCATCCTGCGATGTTAGGTAATGTCAGAAAATAAATTATTGTGGGATCACCTCACAACTGTACGTTACTGAGCCCAGTTAAGATTACTTGTTTTATTTTCCATGTTTTCGTAGAAATTTGGTGGCGACCCTCAATTAAATTCAATGCAATTAATTTGGTCACAATTACAAGTAAATTCACATTTGATAAATTTATTGATAATAATTAATTCATCATCATCATCTTTAGAGACTGATTATGCCTTTCAGCGTTCAGTCTGGAGCATAGTACCTCTAATAAAATTCCTCCATGATCCCCTATTCAATGCTAACATTGATGCCTCCTCTGGTGTTATGCTTTTTACTTAAAAATCATTCTGCAGCGAATCTAAGTACTTTCTTCTTGGTCTCCTAGGCTCCTCTTACCCTCCGCTACCGAGCTCATGAGTCTTTTACGTAACCTTGCTTCTCCCATGCGTGTAACATGACCCCACCGTCTCAGTCTGTTCGCTCTAACTGCTTCATCTATGGTGTTCATTACCATTCTTTGATTTCCTCATTATGAACACCCTCCTGCCATTGTTCCTCTATTAGTACCTGCAATCATTCTTGGTACTTTCATGTCTGTAACCTCTACGTTATGAATAAGGTAACCTGTATCCACCCAACTTTCACTCCCATACAACAAAGTTGGTCAAAAGATAGAGCGGTGCACTGCTAACTAAGTCTTGGTACTTACTTCCTTCTTGCAGAAGAGAGAATATCTTAGCTGAGCGCTCACTGCATTAGCTTTGCTGCACCTTGATTCCAGTTCTTTCACTTTGTCGCCATCCTGTGAGAAAGTACGCCCCAGGTACTTGAAACTGTCTACCTGTTCTAACTTTGTTCCTCCTATTTGGCACTCAATCTGTTTAAATATCTTTCCCATAGACATTACTTTCGTTTTGGAGATGCTGATCTTCATATCATTATCCTTGCACCTCTTATCGAGCTCTGAAATATTAGTTTGCAACCTTTCAATTGAATTGGCCATTACAACTAAGTCATCCGCATATGCGAGACTGCTTATTCTGTTTTCACTATTTTAATCCCGCCCTGCCAGTCTACTGTTTTCAACATATGATCCATGAACAACGGCGGTGACAGGTTACAGCCTTGTATTACTCCTGAAACTATCCTGAACCATGAGCTTAGTTTGCCATCTACTCTAACTGCTGCCTGACAGTCTACGTAAAGCCCTTTAATTGCCTGAAGAACTTTGCCTCCTATACCATAATCTTGAAGAACTGACAGTAACTTTCTCCTAGGAACACGATCATAACCTTTTCTAGATCTATGAAACATAGATACAGTTCCCAGTTCCAGTCATAGCACTTTTCCATTACCTGCCGTAAGCTAAAGATCTGGTCCTGACAGCCTCTAAGAGACCTAAGCCCACACTGATTTTCATCTAACTTGTCCTCAATTAATACTCGCACTCCCCTTACAACAATACCTGAGAATATTTTGCCTACAACGCTAATTAAAGAGATACCTCGATAGTTGTTACAATCTTTTCTGTTTCCATGTTTGAAAACTGGCGTGATTACCGCTTTTGTCCAGTATGACGGAACCTGTCCCGATTCCCACGCCTTTTCAATTATCCTGTGTAACCGTTTGAGACCTCATATTCCACTGTATTTGACGAGTTCCGGCTTAATTTCATCCACCCCAGCCGCTTTATTGCACTGTAATCTACTGACCATTTTCTTCACTTCCGCAAATGAGATCCTGTTTCCATTGTCGTTCCTATCCCATTCTATCTGAAAATCTGACACATCATTGAACGTTTCACCTACATTGAGCAATTCTTCTAGTAGCTTCTGACCTGTCCAGAACACTTGTTAATTACTTCTTCCCTCCCTTTCGAAGATTGCTAATTACGCTACAAAATTGTTTTCCCGCGACTTGACCCAGAGTTTCTAGCTTATTTCCAAAGTCTTCCCATGATTTCTGCTTGGAGTTTGCAATTATCCGTTTGGATTTGTTTCTTTCTTCAACATAACTTTCTCTGTCTGCCTGATTTCTAGTATGGAGCCATTTTTGAAATGCTTTCTTTTTCTTTTTACAGGCTGCCTAGACCGTGTCATTCCACCAAGCTGTCTGCTTCTTCCTGCCTTTACACACTACTGTTCCCAGACATTCTCTAGCTATTTCTAGTAGTGTGTCCCTGTACCTTGACCATTCCGCTTCCAGTGACTGTAAATCATTATATTCAACTAACTGGTACCTTTCCGAGACCATCGTTATGTATTTGTGCCTAATATCCTTGTCTTGAAGCTTCACCACTCTTATCCTTCTAGACATGGACCTGACTTTCTGCTCTTTTGGCCTCACAAAACCAATTTCACTGGAGATTAAATAATGATCAGTATCATCAAAGAACCCCCTGAAAACACGCGTGTCCTTAACTGTCTTCCTAAATTCCTGGTCTGTTATTATATAGTCAATGACAGATCTGGTTCCCCTTCCTTCCCAATTATAGCGGTGAATGTTCTTATGCTTAAAGAAGGAGTTTGTGATAATTAATTGATGAACATTAAATTTGCCCCCTTAATAACAGGCGTACACGCAGTACACGTCAAATACAGGCACTAACGAACTATATTTATTCCTTCCCCCACTTTCGTCCTGTCTCTGACGGAATTACACCGTCATTAGCAATCCGAAAGGTTTTATTTCTTCTCCCTAAATTTTAATTCCTTCTCCAAATCCCTCTTACACTGTTTTACAGATTGCTCAATACAGAGATTGAATAACAATGGTGAAAGGCTACAACCCTAACAACCCTGTTTTACTCCCTTCCCAATCACTGAATCCCTTTCATTCCCGTCGACTCTTATAACTGCTGCCTGCTATTTGTACAAGTCCTGTATAATTACTGTACCCTATATCTTACTCCTGCTACCTTCAGAATTTTAAAGAATGTATTCCAGTCAACGCTTTCTCTAAATCTGCAAATGCTAAAAAATAGGTTCACCTTTTCTTAACCTATATTCTAAGGTAAGTAGTAATCTGAGTACAGCCTCATGTGTTCCAAAATTTCTTATAAACCCAAAGTGATTTGCCCCAGCGTCAGATTCTACCAAATTTTCCATTCGTCTGTTAATAATTCGAGATAGTATTTTGTAACAAGTGACAGTTCAGAAATTTGCATACTTGTCTGCACTTGCTTTCTTTGGAATTGGAATTATGACATTCCTGTTGATGTACTTCCCCTGTCTCGTACATCTTGCACACAAGGTCGAAACGTTTCTTCATGACTTGGTCTCTCAGCGATGTCAGCATTTCAGAGGGAACATCATCTCCTCCAGGGGCCTTGTTTCAACTCAAATATTTCAGTGCTCTGTCAAATTGTTCTCTCAGTGATGTACCTCATATCTCATCACAACCTATTTCATCTTCGTTTTCTACAAAACTGCCTTTAAGTTCCTTTCCCTTGTATAGGCCCTCTATATATTTCTTCCACCTTTCAGCTTCCAGCTTTCCCTTTCTTATTTGGTACTGGATTTGCATCTGAGCTCTTGATACTCATGAAGTTACTTTTCTTGTCTCCAAACGTCTCCTTTACTTTCCTGTCGGCGGTATCTACCTATCTGTCTTTTCCCTAGTTATGCATTCTTCTATGGAGTTGTATTTGTCGTTTACCCATTCCTGCTTAGCCAGTCTACATTTCCTGTCAATCTTATTTTTCAGACGTCTGTACTCCCTTTTTCCTGATTCACTTGCAGCATTTTTATATTTTTTCCTTTCATCAGTTAAGAAGATTATCGCCTGCGATATTCAAGGATTTCTATAGGCCTTGTGCTTCCACCTATATGATTCCATGCGGCTGTCACTACTATGTCTCTCAGAGCTACCTACCGTTCTTTTACTATATTACTTTCTCCCGTTTCGGTCAGTCCTTGGCTAATGTTCCCTGTGAAATTCTCAACAAATTCTGGTTTCTTCAATTTATCGAGGTTCTATCTCATCACTTTTCAACATTTTTCGAGTTTCGTAGGTTTTAATCTATAGTTCATAACCAACAAATTATAGTCAGAGTCTATATATGCCCATGGATAAGACTTACAGTTTCAAACCTAGATCCGAAATCTATGTCTCACCATAATAAGGTCAATTTGGTACCTTCCTGTGTATCCTGGTCTTTTCCATGCATACAGCCTTCTTGCATGGTGGTTAAACCAGGTGCTTGTCATAATTAGACCGTACTCTGTGAAAATTCTACCAGTGACCTCCTCCATCATTGCTTTTCCAAAATGCATATTCACCTACTACATTTCCTTCATATATTTTTCCTACTACCAAATTCCAGTCCTCCATCACAATCAAGTTTTTCTCTCCGTTATCTGTCTGAATTATTTCTTTTATCTCATCATACGCTTGTTTCAATCTCATCGGCACAGATAGTTGGCATATAAACTTGTACCACTGTGGTCGGTGTTGGCTTCGTTGCTATCTTTGCTACGATAATGAGTTCACTATGGTATTCATAGTAACTTACCCGTATTCTTATTTTCATATTCATTATTAGATCTACTCCTGCGTTGCCCCCAACCAGAAACCTGACCAGAAATGCTGTTCGTCCTGTCACCGAACTTCACTAATCCCCATTTTATCTAACTTCAGCCTAACCATTTTTCTTTTCAAATTTCTAACTTAACTACCCGATGAAGGGATCTAACATTCCACTCCCCGATCCGTTGAATGCTTGTTTTGTACTTATTGATGACGATATCCTTCTGAGTAGTACCCGCCCGGAGATCCGAATGGGGGGCTATTTTAACTCCGGAATATTTTACTCAAGAAGCCACCATCATCATCATATATTCATACAGTAGAGTTGCAAGTCCTCTGAAAAAGTAACGAATGCATTTTCCCCTTGATATCAGCCGTTCGCAGTAACTGCATGGTAAAGCCACGTTAGCTGATGTTACGAGCCCATTTCAGACAATCAGTCAGACTGTTGCACTTGTAACTGCTGAAACGTCTGCTGCCCCTCTTCAGGAATCTCACGTTTGTCTGGCCTCTCCACAGATACTTCGCCACTATGGTTGCACCTACGGTACGGCTATCTGTATCGTTGAGGCACACAAACCATCCCATCTCGGCAATGACTGTGGTTCATGAGGGTGGCCTTGATAATTTAGTTTTAGTTGTGGATCAACGCGTGTGATTTTTTTTCTTATTGTTTTAAAATTTTGATATATAATGATCACCAGTTTGTGCATCATGGACAGACGTTAACTGAATTCTCAAAACCAGCGTATCCAATGTGGCCAGAGAAACAATCCTTTTACTTTCTCGAAATACATTTGAGAAGTGACAACTTGCTTCATGCTACTAGCCTCAGGCAGCACACAGAGTGCGTTTACAAAGTAAAATCTTGTTCGACACTCGTGGAAAGCCATGCAAAGTTCGTTACATAATCAAAGATCTTATCGTTTTTAATAGTATTCACGGAATGTACTGGAATTAAATGCAACATTTGACAGCTACTAAAATGTTAATGGATTACATTAACATAAAAAATTACATTTATATTCATGTTGCAGTGTTCTTGAAGTTTTCATCTTTGGAAGGAAGTAATGTAATACGTCATTGGTAGCTTAGTTGAGTATTATGGTAATATTAGATACTGCTACTATAGCTCTGGACTGCTCATCGTTCTTGGGATCAGTTACTTTGAACCCAGCTATCAATAATACATGCCCCCCACCTATGTATACTCAGTTTTCTTAAGAAAATATGATATTTACGATGCTGTTGTGATTTAATTTTTTTTAATGTTTGTTAAGCAAAAAATGTGTAAAGCTTATGGGGCTTAACTACGGGGTCATCAGTCCCTAAACTTACAAACTACTTATGAACTACTTACGAACTAGGACGGCACAAATATCCATGCCCGAGGGGGGATTCGAACCCCCGACCGTAGTGGCCGTGCTGACCGTGACTGGAGCGCCTCAGTCACCTCGGCCACCGCGGCCGGCGTTTGTTAAGCTTATGGGACTTAACTACGGGGTCATCAGTCCGTAAACTTACAAACTACGTATGAACTACTTACGAACTAGGACGGCACAAATATCCATGCCCGAGGGGGGATTCGAACCCCCGACCGTAGTGGCCGTGCAGACCGTGACTGGAGCGCCTCAGTCCCCTCGGCCACCGCGGCCGGCTGTGATTTAATTATAATGGATTAAGCTTCTGTGTCAAACGCATATGAAACCTTCTTTTTACTCTTTCCTAATAACGTAATAAAACAATATATACATCTATGTAATGAAACATGGACTTCAGAATAAATCATCATAGTAAGAGATTTTGTATATTAATTCTCTCATATATATTCTACAAATATTTGCATCTCTTTGCAACTTTTCGTGGACATTATACTATGCTTTGTACACAAGGTTAATTAAAAAGATAGATATCTAATAGAAGGGTTTTTCTCATTTGGCATAGTATGTTTCAAAGATTATAATAAATTTTACACTTCCACACTTTAGCCTCTTGAAACGGAACAGCACCAAATTACACCCATCCAACTCAGAAAGCGAACGTGCAGAACGCGCGAAGTTGCCATTACGTGGGAACATGCGCTGACAGGAAGAACTTTCTGAATAGCCGATGAAGAAAACGGCACGATCATAACCTCTAATCGTGTACAGGCTATTATTTCTCTTCAGAAAACTTGTGTTAATCTGCTCCACTACAGATACCTCTCCTTTGTGTTTGCAGGTACTAATATGGCTAGCGGTATCATTCAGGTACGCAGACAACTCTACCATGGCAAAGTACATGGCAACTGTAGCTAAAAAATGAAGTGAAGAAATACTGTCAGGCTGTACAAGACAGATCTCTTTGCATAAGAGTGAGAAACTAAAGGGAAATGCCATTATGGTTATATGGAAGAAAACTATGAAAGTTATGTGTGATTGATTTTTCAATTGTGTAATATCTGGCATAAATATATACGTAAGCCCATTATTCTTGTTTAAAATTCCATTTTCTGCTTAGTGTGATGGGAAAACCAAAAAATAGTAACAAAATTATTAAGAAATGAATATGCTATAATTATCTAGCTGTAGTTTAATGAGATAAAGCCTAATAATAACAAAATACAATAAAAAGTTACTGAATATAAGATCATCTAACGGATACTGACCTTAAGTACACTTGTTTTTCCACAGCATGCATTGCCAACCAAAATAATGCCAGTATATGTAGGTAAGACTTCAATAAATTGGTTAATTTTATCTAGGAATTTAGATTCTGGTTGGTATTTCAGTTTCAGAGTTTCCTGTAACAATAGTAATTGATAGAGATTAACATATAAAATCAACCTTTGCATATAAAGTTTTATTTTCATTTTTTTACGTTTTTGATGTCGTACCTTATGGGCTATCTCTTGAAAACCTGATACTGTTTGTACTTGATTATTTTGTTGAAATACATCTGATAATATATCATAAAAAAGGGACCTATCCTGTGGAACTAGTTTTGGTGCATTTAATTTTATTATTGTTTGCATAAGTATCATTTCCTCATTTTCGTTTGGTAACTGTAACTTTAATTTGCCAGCAGCTCGTAAGACAGATTTTATTGACCGCATACCTGAAAAGAAGTAGACCATACTGTTTCATGCTGCTTCTTCAAGATTTAGTAAAAGAATAATAACTTACTGCATTCAGTGAAGAATACATTACCATAAATTTTTGCTTCATGGGAATCTTCTGTCAAAAATGCGCCTTAAAAGGCATTGGAATAGTTAATGTGGTAGCACCCGCCATAAATTATACTCACCATCAGATATGTTAATCTATTTTTTCAGACTGTTCTGTTTAAACGAAATATCTGGGACATTTAGGTATTACCATAAAAAATGGTAAAATCCGGCCAGTTTGTATTTACCAGAAACGTAGGAACTCGCGTCAAAATACATTATGACTTCTCTTAGAAGATATGTTAAGGAAAGACAAACATACATTTTTAGCTTTTGTAGATTTGGAGAAATCTCTGGAATATACTCTTTCAAATCCTGAAGGTATCAGGGGTGAAACATATGGAACAAAAAGTTATATAGAATGTATACAAAAACCAAGCAGCAGTTATTAGAGCCGAAGGTCATGAAAGGAAAGCACTGGTTGTGAAGGTAGTAAGGTTATACCCTTTCTCCAATGTTATTCAGTCTGTACATTAAGCAAGCTGTGAAGGAATGCAAAGAGAAATTTTCAGAAGGAATTAAAGTTCAGGGAGAAGAAATAAACCTTTGTGGTTTGTCGCTGACTTTGTAATTCTGTCTAGCAGACGACGTGCAAAAACAGTTGAACGGAATAGACAGTGTCATGAAAGGAGGTTATAAGATGAACATTAACAAGAGAAAAGAAAGGGTGATGCAATGTAGTGTAAGAAAATCAGGTAGCGCTGAAGTAATTAGATTAGGGAATAAAACAATAAAAGTAGTGGATGAGTTCTGTTATTTAGGTAGAGAAATAACTTTTGATGGCCAAAGTAAAGAAGATATAAAATGCAAACTGGCTATAGGAAGAAAAGCGTTTCTGAAGAAGAGAAATTTGTGGGCATCCAATATTAATTTAAATGTTAATAATTCCTTTCTGAAAGCATTTGTCTGGAGTGTATCCTTATACGGGAGTGAATCGTGGACAGTAAGGAGTTCAGGCAGAAAGATTATAAAAACATTTGAAATGTGGTGCTACATACGAATGCTGAAGATTAGATGGGTAGAGCGCATAAATAATAAGGTGGTGTTGAACAGAATTGGGGAGAAAAAATTGTAGCATATCTTGAGTAAGAGAAGGGATAGATTGTTGGGACACATTCTGAGACGTTAAGCAATCGTCGATTGTGCGCTTGAGGGACGTGTGTGGGGTAAAAATCGCAGATGGAGACTGACAGACGAAGACAGTAAGTCGGTTCAAATGGAGTAAGTTGCCGTTATTATTCAAAGGTGAACAGGTTTGCTAAGGACAGGGTAGCGTGGAGAGCTGCATTAAACCTATCTCAGGACTGAATCCCACAACAAAAACATAATAATCAGTAATGATGCAGTTACTACTCTATCATAAATGAACAGCTAATAGCACTTGTATACCCAGAACTTATATGTTGACCCCAACCAGAGCAATTTCTTACTGTCTTAAGGAAAATATTTGCTCTATTATATTTCACAAAATCGATGTCGTCCAGATACAAGAAATGTTAAAAAAACAACAAATTTAATCACGAACACCGAATGAAAAATGGCGCGCCACAGTGATCACAAAGGTTCTCACATCAAGATCAAACAGGACGCTGAGTTAGGTGTTCACTTCTAAATAATGTATGACGAATCCAGTTGAGGTAACGGGGTGATTCGAACAGTTGGAATGTGATGGCATGGGACGTTTTTGGGAGGATCAGGTCTCTTCACTCCTACACCAATGTTCTCCTGTAACCTCTGTAATCGTCAGTTTTCGACAAGGTAGTTGACAAGATGTGGAGATAGCGGTGTTATCTGTACATCTTGTTGCGACCATCCACCAGTAGGGTCGCATATGGAGGCAGACGTGGTCGAAAGCCGAGCGAAGGGTTAGCAAAGCTACTTCCACAGTCAGTTTTTTATATGTTGCATAAAAAGTCCATTTGATATTTGTAAAGTCTCGTCTAGATGCACTTAACTGCATCAGTGAAAACCAGTAATAAAAGTACCAAACTGCCTACGGAAGTTGTCCATCCAAAACACACTGACAACCATTTCCCAGAACTTTAAGGTCGAGACAAACCAGTTATCGAGACTTCAAAATCCGTGACACTTTGGTGTTGGTGTCACCGTGGAAGACACGCAGACCAAAAAGAACTGACAAAAGAATAATGTCAGACACGGCCCCACATTTGTTTCAATTTTGAAACGTCGCTTGTGTAAGAAACAAAAATGCAGGTATGTAAGATATTTTGACTCATGGCCTCCCTGCTTTTGAGAATACAGGACTTGAAGTTCGTGACACTAAATCGACTCAAAATTAAATACATCAGTAGATTATTGTAAATTGGACATTTTCATCGTATTGTGTGTTGCCAGAAACGCATGTTATCGGTGAAATACAAAAAAGACGTTTTTCCTTGTTTTTTCCTTTATTGATATTTTAAAGCCCCCAGGTGCGGCAGCCTGGCAGCGGTCCGATGCCGCTCTTCAGCCAAGAGATACAATTTATGAAAATTTTAATGTACAATTTATATATGGAGATAAAACGGAGAATTAAATAACATACGGTGAGAGTGGTGAAATGTAAAATTTACGAGACAGACATATTCAGAAGGTAAAATTGCCATGGTGGCTAAAACATTGATGCTGACACAAACACACAGAACGGTGATGAGACGACGAACACTGCATAAAATACATGACAAAACTTGTTCTGCCTGTTCAGCGGTTGTTGAAATTTTAAAAATCACACAGAGGCACAGAACACTATTGCACTGACACTGTTAAAATCACTGCACAGGCCTTGCAGGGGCCAGGGAGAGGAGGGGAGCGCGGAAAATGGAGTAGGGAGAGGGGGAGGAAGTGGTGAGGATGGATGTAAGGACTCCACAGGGAGGGGGGGGGGAGAAAAGGAGAAGCCAAGGGGGGAGGGATGGGGAAAGGGGGAGAGGAGGCGCTTCAAATACAGGGAGGGTCTAGGGTTGGTAGGAGGGGTACATGTCAGGACGGAGGGCGTCACCCAGGAGGGAAAACTGACGGAAGTTACCCTCGGAAAGGATATGGAGAGTGTGGACAAGAAGGGAGGGAGGGATCTGTAGATATCGGCATGGCAGAGGCCCTCAATTTTTCGGGAGACATAGAGGGTGTGGATATGCTCCAGGAATTTAAGGAGGTGTGGAAAAGGGATGAGGTTGTATAGAATCCACATGGGGGGAGACGGATGCGGTAAGCGAGGTGGAGGGCTTGGCACTCGAGGATTTGGAGGGAGTTATAATAATCAGGTGAGGCGGAGACCCAGGCTTGATGGAAGCTACATAAGACGGGACACATGATGGAGCGGTAGGTGTGGAGGATGGTAGAAGGGGTTCAATCCCCTTGTCTGGCCGGAGAGGAGGTTTAGGTGGGAGAGGGCTTTCTGGCAGGCGGTTTTAAGGCGGGAAGATAGCGAGCGGTCATGAGTGAGGCCAAGATACTTGACGATGGTGGTTTGGAAAATGGAACGGTCATGGAGAGTGAGCTATAGGTCTCGGTGGCGGAAGGAAGGGGTGGTACGACCTATGATGACTGCCTGAGATTTGGTGGGGTTCACGGAAAGGAGCCACTGGAATTCGGATAGGAGGGACTGGAGAAGGTGCTGTGATGGAGCGAGGGAAGGTGTGAAGCCGAGGAAGGCGGTGTCGTCAGCATACTGAAGAAGATGGACAGGAGGCTGTGGTTGCGGCTTGTCCGTCGAGTAAATTAGGTAAAGGAGGGGAGGGGAAGACGGATCCCTTGGGCACCCCGGCGGAGGAGTAGAACAAACAGGAATTAGAATTGTTGACAGTAACATAGGGAGCAATGAATCGGACGTAATTAATGGAAAGGGCGTTGATCTGGAGTTTGAAACGGAGACTGGAATGCGATACTCGGTCGTAGGCCTTCTCAATGTCGAGGGAGACAAAATAGCGGCGCGACGGGAGTCCACTTGGACGGAGAGGAGGTGGGGTATTCGAACCCCCGACCGTAGTGGCCGTGACTGGAGCGCCTTAGTCTCCTCGGCCACCGCGGCCGGCGGTTGGAAATTAATTAGTGGTAACACTGCTGTGGAGACACTATGCAAACTATTGTCGCTGATAGCACACGTTGTTGACATACCTGCCTTACCTCCGAGCAAATAGACTCGCCCGTCACACGTCACCGGCGTGCGCTCAATCCAGAGAAACAGTCACTTGTGTCGAGCGGACTACCGTAACGGTGTCACTGTGTTTTCGAAACAGGAACAAAGGAATTGGATCAAGATTGCATGTGCCAGAGGTGGTACAGGACGACAGTGTCATCAGGGTCTTCAAGAGGCGTGCGGGGAATCGGCATTGCCGTACAGAACAGTGGCACGTTCTGTAAAAGCCTTCAACGAAGGTCGGCAAACTTTGGCAGACATGCATCGGGCAGGTCGTCCTGGGATCTCTAAAGCAGAAGTGCATACTGTTGCCGCGTTAGTCGACAGTGATCGACGCCAGACTATTCGTGAGCACGCCCACGAAACCGGATTAGCGCATACGACTGTGCTTCGCATCCTGAAGGAACGCATGAACATTCGAAAAATTGCATCACGATGGGTTCCGCATGAATTGGCGAAAATGCAGACATGGATGTGTTACGACGCAGCACAGGCGATGAAGGAATAACTTCGTGGCACTCGCTTCAGAACTATTTCAGAAATTCGACGGGAAGTAGACCGCTCCAATCGCATCATAAACAGAACAGGCTCTGCTACCGGTATACTACGCCTTCCACGTCACTGGCAACGGATTCTACACAACGCTGGTGACTGCTTCGAAGGACAGTAACAGGAGCAAACATGTAACGCTTTTGTATCAGTTGTGAATAAATAGTTGCCACTATTTAAGTTCCAGCTCTCGTATATCTGAAAAACAAAATAATAATAATAACTAGAGTGAAGGATGTTTGAACACGCACCTCCAGCATCGAAGTCCATCGCCAGCACCACAGAACCACGACTCTAGCAGTATGCTCGTTATTGCATATCTAGCACTTCGATCACTGATTTCGTGCTTGATCCGTGTTTAGTTTCTGATGGGCTGTCCGCTGCTTCACCTCACCACAGAGTGTAAGGGAGTGCGGTGGAGAGTTACCCTTGTCAGCAGCGTGCATCGCGCCGCGCGTTTGGCTGGTCGACGATATATGCCACTCACTGTTGAATGGGCGGGCCATTTATCATAAGATAAAAAGCGCGCATGGTTTTGTATGTCACAGGAAAGACAACAATACAGTACCTCATAAATGGCATAGCACACAGATGAAGTAGGAACCAGTTCTCGAAAGGTATGGTGTAACATATAAATCGTTCAAAATCTTGACTTCTAGTAGAAAAAATATTTCATAGCAAATCTGTTAAATTATGTCATTTTAAGCAGAAAATTGGTAATACTTTTATTCGTGATCATTTAGGAATAAAAGTACAGCAGATGTGAAACAGTATGAAACATTTATTTATCTCAAAAACTAAGTAAGTGACAGTGCATCATTTCGGAGACCATATGTGTTTCATTCTTTCTTTGAAGCGTGCTAAGTACAGGACACCCCTTATAAACGCGCGCGAGAAGAACACTCTTATGGCCGTAGCCGAGCGGACTGGCCTGAGCTTCGCGCAGCGTGACAGGCGCCCGGTTGGCAGCACTGTTGCTGCCGCGACAGTTGCGTTCCAATTCCGACGAAAACGCGCGTGTAAGAAAAGGTCGTGGATCCTGAAAGAAACAATCGAGGGGCTAACCCGATACGTTTTATGATGTAGAATTTAGCCATATTTTAGACGTGAAATATGTTTTACTTAATTGAACTTTGTTAACTCACAGTCTTATAATTTCTGTTGCGGAAAAAAATTATGCAAGATTTACCGAGACTCCCATTCCCCCAGATGAGGTTTGATGAGATTCAGGTCGACACCCCCTCCCCTTAACACCTCACGTAATTAAATAACGTCCCTTTATAACTTTCACACATACTAACTCTCGGGAACTATCTACTTCAGTTTCACTACGAGATAAACCACTTGCAACAGCAATAAACACCTTCTATGACAATATTGAATCATTTGGAACATTGTTAGGTCCTCTCGCAGGGGTGTAGATAATTTATTCTTCTGGGAGTAGAAGGGGGGGGGGGGACTGTCGTCTGGAAGGTAGGTAGTTTTCAGAGGGACGGTTAATTTCCGTAGAGGGGTAGTTTTCTTAAGGTGGATCAGTACCCAAAATATATGCAGCTGAACTGTCAAGTCGTTTCAACGTTTACAACTGGAACACAGTTTGCATTGTGAGCGACTAAAAACGCCCTGGTCCTCTGTAAATAATTCAGTTAATCTCATCTCTGCCTTTAATCAGGTTTCCGCGCCAATATTAATTTCAGCTTGAGCGCTTTCCATTAGCGCTTGTTGCCCAGGTTCTTACACAACACAGATACTACAGTTTACTATAACAATAAATGTGGTTCATACGTCTATCCTCGTCCACTGATTTATCTACACTAATCCTGCCCTTTCTGGTCTTTACTGAGAATGTAAATGGCTTTAATTTTAAAAATTTACGTCTTGGTATTCAATATACATAGAGAAACACTTAGAAGAAAAGGAAATGTGTATGTCATCGCATGCATTTTTGTGGCACATTACGTAATGGAAAGATGATGTGTTAAGAGTTTATAAGCCGATACACGTTGCGACAGCTATACAGAGATTACGAGGCTTGCACAAGAGAAACTATTATGCTATATCAGTAAAATACAATGAATTCGCTTTCAGTCACAAATTGTGTTTTATATCACATAATGCATTTCGAGCACTGAGGGCTCATCATCAGGTGCTTCTATGATCTATTATACATGTTTTTAAAGGCGTGGGCTTATTAAAAAGTGGTGCTCAAATAAGTCTGGTGCAGTATGATAGATGGACATTTGAATGTATAAATAATTACTAATACAAACATTTCTCACCTCGAGACAACACTGTGGAAGTGCTTGTGTTAGTAATTATCTATACATTCAAATGTACTCCAACTATCATACTGCACCAGTCTTATTTGAGCACCCCTTTTTAATAAGCCCAGGCCTTTAAAGACATGCATAATAAATCATAGAAGCACCTGACGATGAGTCCTCAGGGCTCGAAATGCATTATGTGAAATAAAACACAATTTGTGACTGGAGGCGAATTGATTTTATTTTACTGAAGTATAAAAGTTACGGAACTTCACTGACGATAATGAACAAAATTAATATTATGCGATATCAATTCCATCTTTGGACTGAAGTCCACAAAAACAATATGTAAGCTATCTGTGAATGTCTGAATTTAAGGATAATGGAGTAGAATATGCGTGTAGAATAAAATAAAATTTATACTGGATATACAAGAGAAAACAGGACAGTAGTATATTTTAAGACAGCAGAAAATGATATAAAAATTTTTGCTGGTGGGTCTCTTTTCATGACTTACTTCACAGATACATAGTTTCTACGGAAAACTCATGTTGGTTTTAACTAAAGCTACCACGGAACTCACATATATCACACTTATTTGATGAATATATATATATATATATATATATATATATATATATATATATATATATATATATATATATATATAACTGAAAATAACTACCTTTTAAAAAATATAATGAGTAAATATACCATGGAAATACAGAAGTGTGAAATGTATTTATATAGTACCGGTATGAAATTACTGTCATACCTCACAGAATAAAATAAATATGAGTGGCAAATATTGCAAAAGTACACAATACTTGGGCAATGTTTGAAACATCTGAATAAAGAAAGAGGTACTGGTAAAAATTTATGAAATAAAGGGAAACAAAACTAACAGACGTAAATAACTAAGAGTGTAACAGATGTCACTGAATTAATTATAAACAAACTTAAATTACTGAGCCAGTTTACCATAATCATAGTGGTTCTGAGTAGATAGAAGTTCAGAACATAGTCTGTAAGTGGTCACAGTTTTCTCTGAAAGCATTCTTGCGGCCAAAAACCCATGGGAGTACAGACATATTTCTGTCACCAATACTCTGTCTGGTATTGTCATAGCAATACTACGAAACAGTATCTGCAATCAATAAAATATTTCATGCCTATGTTATAATGAAAATGATGTGAAGAACACGTTTCATATTTATTAAAATGATTTAATAGCACATAGAATATCATGTATAATATACAAAGCATGTTATTAATGTAATTAAGATACGTAAGGAACAGATCATTTTTATGTTTAGGTAGTTATCCAACGATGTCCTGACAGAGTGGAAGGCAAATATATTTGCACAGCCAACACACAGTTATGGGGGGATCTACAGTTTAACGTGGGTTCCGAACCACGGTGCTACTCGGTATTTTTCACATGAGCAATACTGCCAGAGGTGAAAGAAGTGGAAAGTGACAGATAAAAATCCTAGGACTTGGTGGGGATCGAACCCGCGACCTTTGGATTTGTAGTCTGGCACTCTAAAACTGTGCAACCGAGGCGCAAGGTGACCTATCTTTTACGATATGTAGCGAACATGGGCACCACCTTGAATTCGGCCGTTGTTTAGAGTTATAGATCTGACTGTACTCCATAATGAACAGTCATTTAATGTGTTCAACATGCTGTTCCTCTTGGTCAAAGCACATTTGGAGGAACTGAAACCAATCGTCGTGCACTCGAAGAAGGATTTCCGCGGAAATGTTGGCACACGCTTCATTAGTGCGTTGCTAGAGAAGGTGTCTGTTTCTCATATCCTCTGCATATACGATTTGGTTTAAATGGCCTTACAGATAAAAATCAATTGGTGTGAGAGCAGGTGATCTGCATGACCAGTTAGGTCAATCCATTGACCTGGAAATTGATTGTCGGACCTCTGATGAACAACTGCTCCTTAGTGTCATCTAGCCCAATACTGTTGAATGTCAGAGGGAAAACTGCTATCTTTATTCAGAACTAAGGGAAACACCATTACTTACAGCATTTCCAACTAACGTTGAGAATTTACGTTCTGCTCAATGAAAATGTGTACAACTATACGGGTACCCGATATTTCAAACCACGCCATGACCTTTACGTCACCAACTACCTTTCAAGGTTCTTTCTATTGTGCATTCTGGTCACTCAAGTATATATGGTTTGAGACAATTAACATGACAGCTGACAAAAAAGCTTGGCTAATCTCTGTGCAAGAGGGACCTTGTTGCAACTTACGAATCACAATTGTTACGTCGAAACTGTTTACAGGAATGAACCTGTCAGAAATTATTGGTGTTATCTGAGGCGAGAATCGTTCCGAAAGTAATAGAGCTGTGGACGTAACATACTGAAAACATGTCGGATGTTGTTCAAATTTGCAATATATTAGAGTAACTCTTCCTCTACACAATGGCACTGTTCAAGATAGTCTCCATTACAAGCGATACATCGTTGAATTCAACATTCGAATCTTCTTTGGAGAAATTCAGATTTGCATTGTCTAACCCGCTGCTTCACTTTCACGATCACCTCATCTCTGTCCTGCATGTGTCGTCCCGGAAGACCGTCCTTTATTAGGCCAAAGAAGTAGAAGTCAGAATATGCTAAATCTGGACTGTACGGCGAGTAAGAGACCACTGACCACCCCAATTTGCCAATCTCCTGACTTGTATGCAAATACATGTGCATTGTTATGATGAATTTGGCTCAATTTGAAATTCTTATTTGGTCTATTCTTATGGTTCTAGATGTTTCCCGAGTGTTATAATGTAGTTGTTGCTGTTGACGGTATATCCCAAAAAATCGACACCGTGAGTTTCTTTGCTAATCTTTGGCTTTTGAACATTTTAGATCTCGGAGAAGGTGTGTAGACATTCCTTCGAATGATTCTTTGTATCCGGATCATAAGCGTATACCCAAGTTTCATCCTCTGTGACCAAATCAGAGGAAAACGTCTCTTCGTTAGCTTCAAATGCTCCAGCAGCTCAGAGCTGACTTCCACTCTTCTGTCCTTCAAATCACGGTGTCAGCTGCGTCGGTACACACGACACTGGCAATTTCCGATACCCAAAGTCTTTCACCATCTCATTCACGACATTGTCGTCATAGTCCAGCTGTGCAGTTCACGCATTATGATTCGTCTGTCCACACAAATCAGTTCATCCATTCGTTAGCGATTTATGTCAGTGGTCGCAGTTACGGGCCTTTCACTGCGAGGTTTCTTTTCAGTGCTGTTTTTTCGTCCTTTAAACTATTTCATACATTTCCACACATTCCTCTTGTCAATTCTGGTAACTCCGTAGATGTCAGCAAAGCCGCAGCCTTCATTTGTCCAGAATTTAATGATCGCACACTGTTTCAACTTCGAATCCATGTCCACTTCCTACGAAAAAAGAAATTATGGAATGTGTCCACGAAGATCTACTCTACTAACATGTGAAATTTGAGCTACATACGTCAGTACATAAACAACTTACACCAAGTTGCATTACCTCCGGAACGGCTCGTGTATATTACATAAAACCCCTTTCCATTTAAAAACTTGGCATGATTCAAGTTGGTCAGTTTCAAGATGGCGCCAGTGTTCTGTATATTCCGCAAAAGCCAGAGCGTCTCACCCATACCTTACTGGAATATTCAAGTTTCCCAGTTACTGCCCAATTTTTTAAATAAATGGGTCTGCTGTTACTATTGATTCAACCTGAGGACTTAAGTGGATAATATAACGAGAATTGTTAATATGTCACTACTAACATAATTGAAGATTTGAATAATATACTAAACTACTAATAATAACAAAATTGTACTTATGTCACCAAGATGTAGTAGATTGATGCTCATACAAAGAGCATCGAAAGAATCCCCTTTTGATACCTAAAATTTCCCTATCACAAAAGAAACAATAGACTGGGATTTGGGCGTCACATCACAGAGAAAGTAGCTTCTTACACTAATGATCAGGGACAGAATTACAAAATATAATACGTTACTTGACGAAACAGAAAAAAGGAAAGAAAAAGAATGACTTGAAGACAGCAGTGAGACCACAGACAACAATCATTTAATTCAGACAAGGATTTTTCCTAGAATTTTTAATCGATTCTGTAACATACTTTGTAAATTATTAGGTTACATGTGTAATTTTTTTTATTAAAAAAGCATGCCATGCGGGAATCGCCGCTCGGCTCTAGGTGCCATGTCAGGAACTGCGCGGCAGCTCACGCCAGAGATTCGTGTCCTCCCTCGGGCTTGGAAGTGTGTGTTGTCCTTAGAGTAAGTTAGTATAAGGAGTGTGTAAGTCTAGGGATCCACTTGTTTACAAACATTTCAACATTCTTATAAAAATGTTCAAATGTTTGTTAAGCTTATGGGACTTAACTACGGGGTCATCAGTCCCTAAACTTACAAACTACTTATCAACTACTTTAAACTAAGGACGGCACAAATATCCATGCCCGAGGGGGGATTCGAACCCCCGACCGTAGTGGCCGTGGAGACCGTGACTGGAGCGCCTCAGTCCCCTCGGCCACCGCGGCCGGCAACATTCTTATATCTTCGGTTATTAATGCAATGGTAAATAATATTTAATAAATTTAAGTGTAGTATTACTGAATCTGTCACAGAGATCTGTCTTACAAATAACGATTTCATACACTGCAATATTTTAGTTATCAGAAAAGTCACAACTGGAAAAACATAACAATAAAGGAACAAAATATGAACAGAAACGCAACTGATCATAAGGTAATAGAGACATGTAAATGATAGTTATTTCAAGTTTTATTCCATATAATTTACTTAACATATACATACTAAATAATAATAATAGTAACAATAAAAATAACCTGTAATTATATTAATTGCAAAGGAATTATAATTGACAAAGAACACGAACGCGTTTCTTAATTACCTACCGTTTCCTGTTTATAGCCGGTTTATGCCATCCACTACTTCCATTATAGGTATTTATATGTTAGAAAACAGTTGATTGAATTTTGTGTGCTCACAGTTTTCTGAATCTATACTTTCAATAATAGAAGTTACTTTATTTTATTTACTAATAAAGTAATAAATGAAAGAAGTGTGAGAAACATAAGATGTAAAAATGGACAAACATTAATCCACAATGAAAATCAACTAGTACATTTGTCATTAATTTTAAATAATTACATACTATAAGAACTATATTACGTGTAGAAGACTGTCGGTATGAATAAGCCGATTTATTTAATGGCCTGTATGCATTAATTGCAGTCACCTGTGCGAAAGAGTCTAACAGTGCTATTAGTACCTGAAAACAAAGATACATATAAATGTACGTTATTGTATAGGTAATACACTTATGTATATCTATAGTGTACTCAACTTTGTTAAGGAGTGCGTAATTAATTTTAAAATCAATTGTTAGATCCACAGATAAATGTAGAGAATTCTAATACCATATTTGCCAATTCTTAAATGCATTTTTAAAACAATTTACTCAAGTATTTGCTGACTTGAGCCTCATATGTTGTTAATTTCGTTGGCTGAATTAAAACATTCCAGTTTGTTTTACAGAGATGGGGCCATCTCCGTACACACTCTATTAGAAATGTAGACATTTACAATACTATCTTTTCTTGTTTTTCTAGTATCGTGGCAGTAACTGCTGCCATAAATATATCATTATCGTTGACTGTATTATATATACAAATATTCTAAAATGTAATCTTTGTATAGCCAATAAATTTCGTAAGTATCTCTTATGGATAACGTTGTGAGCTATTTCTCCTGGGTGGTTACAGAAAAGGCTTATATAACAACATCACAAAGCGTTTGCTCTCATCATTCTGGTTCTAATTGCTTTGTGTAAAACATTACCTTCAAAATCATTTCAAATGCATACCTTATAATGATGGACAGTTATTGCCAATAGGTTAATATTTTGTGTACGAATCAGTACTTATGAAGGAAGATTAGAGTTTAACATCAAGTAAAATATGATGTCATCAGACATGGGGTAAAACTTAAATTGAAGAAGACAACAAATCATATTTTCTGTGACCTACAGTAAGGTCCATCGAAGCGTTTGCAATAAATCCTTTACGTGACACACAGAGTTTCTAAATCTGAATGTTTTGGACAGGTATTTGTACCCCACTCTTTGAAAATTTAAGTTTATTAAGTTAAAGATCCCTACAATAGCAACTATTTTTCAAGAGTTCAGACGTTACACTACTCCTTATATTAGAGTGTTGATAACAATAAACTGCCCTCATATATACAATGTGCACTTTTATCTACAAAACGACGGAAATATTCAAGAATTATAATTACCTGACATCTTATTCAGGATTTTTTAATGTGATATATCTGAATCCTTTTATAAGATCTTTATTACCATAAATCGCTGATTGCTTTTATATGATTAGTTTCAAATCGTTAAAGAGTCATTATCAAATATTACTTGCCCAGGCATGTAAAGAAACACACTTCAGATGAACCAACATCTCAATGGCAAGTTATAAATGGTATGCACAACATCACTTGAATATGCCTTTGGGGCATGTTGTTCAAGACCCTGTGTTATACTGTGCCACATGTCTAGGTAGTGTGATAACACACTACCTAGACATGTGGCAGAGTGTAACACACGGTCTTGAACAGATAAGTGTGTTTGTTGGATTCGTTTTATAAACAGGACAGTACGCACTTTATTGTTTCACGTATAGCATTTTACACCTTCTTAAAATAAGGAACATATGCACAAGCACGTAAATAAGCAATTTAATAGAGGTAAAGTAGGAATTTCAATCTTTTGATTTGGTAAACGGCGTGATTCCAGAACCTGATAATGACGACAAGTGTAGCGCTCTGCGGTCGCGTATCGCTCGTTGAGGCACACGTCTCGTGTGCACAAGTCGTGAGCGCTCAGCCGGACGTTGGACTCGGTATGTCGACCACACACGTTCAGACAAACGCTCCGTGTGCCGACAGCTTAAGGAAACAGACGCGCTCGTTTAGCGGCAGCATCACAACGAATAGTTCTAAATGAATAAACGGTTTTGTAGCCGTCTGTCTCTCAAAGCAAACGATGCCCCATCGTATTCTTGACATGGGTGCTGATTTAGTGGCTGCGAAATTCATGTTGCCATATTTACGATTAACATGGTGCAAACTGCGATACGGTTCAGCTGATAAATCCGTCAGCCATAATCTGTCTTCTTTTAATGCTCTAGCAAAAACTTGTAAAATCAATGACTTCTTCATTAAAAAGTAATGGGAAAATCCGTTGTACACTCCATAAAAATACTCCTTGTGTTGGTTTCATGAAACAGGCATTTAAACGTGTAAAATATGTTGTTGTTATTGTGGTCTTCAGTCCGGAGACTGGTTTGATGCAGCTCTGCACAATACCCTATCCTGAGCAAGCCTCTTCATCTCCACATAAGAACGGCAACCTACATCTGTCTGAATCTGCTTACTGTATCCATCTCTTGGTCTTCCTCTGCGATTTTTACCCCACACACTTCCCTCCAACGCTAAATTCACAATTCCTTGATGTCTAAGAATGTGTCCTACTAATCTATCCCTTCTTTTAGTCAAGGTATGCAAGAAATTTCTTTTCTCCCCAATTCTGTTCAGTACCTCCTCATTAGTTACGCGATCCACCCACCTAATCTTCAGCATTCTTCTGTAGCACCATATTTCAAAAGCCTCAATCCTCTTCCTGTCCGCACTGTTTATCGTCCATGTTTCACTCCCATACAAGGCAACACTCCATACAAATGCCTTCAGAAAGGACTTCCTTAGGCTTAAATCAATATTCGATGTTAACATATTTCTCTTTTTCAAGAACGCTTTTCTTCCCATTGCCATTCTGCATTTTATATCCTCTGTACTGCGACCATCATTTGTTATTTTATTGCCCAAGTAACAAAACTCATCTACCTCCTTTATTGCTTCGTTATCTAATCTAATTCCTTCAGCATCACCTGATTTTCTTAGACTGCACTCTATTACACTGGTTTTGCTCTTGTTAATTTTCAGCTTATATGCACCTTTCAGCACACTGTCCATTCCGTTCAATTGCTCTTCCAGGTCCTTTGCTGTATCTGACAGAATTACTATGTCGTCGGCAAAACGCAATGTTTTTAATTCTTCACCCTGAACTTTAATTCCTTCACCAAATTTCTCCTTGCTTTCCTTTATAGCTTGCTCGATGTACAAATTGAATAACATTGGAGAAAGGCTACAACCCTGTCTTACTCCCTTTCCAACCATTGCATCCCTTTCATGCCCTTCAACTCTGACAACCGCTGTCTGGTTTTTGTACAAGTTGTAAATAACCTTACGCTCCCTATATTTTACTTCTGCTTGCTTCAGAACTTGAAAGAGTTTATTCCAATCAACATTGTCAAAAGCCTTCTCCAAATCCACAAAAGCTAGAAATGTAGGTTTGCCTTTTCTTAATCTATCTTCTAGGATAAGCCGTAAAGTGAGTATTGACTCCCGAGTTCCTACATTTCTCCTGGACCCAAACTGATCTTCCCCGAGGTCGGCTTCTACCAGCTTTTCCATCCTACTGTAAATAATTCGTGTTAATATTTTGCAACAATGACTTATTAAACTATTGGTTCTGTAGTTTTCACACCTGATTGCACCTGCTTTCTTTAGAATGGGGATTATAACATTTTTCTTAAAGTCTGAGGATACTTAATCTGTCGCATACATCTTACACACCAGGTGAAACAATTTTGTCATGGCTGGTTCTCCCAGAGACTTCAGTAGCTCCGAGGGAATATCATTTACTCCAGGGGCCTTGTTTCGACTTAGGTCTTTCAGTGCTCTGTCAAATTTATCTCTCAGTATAGTATCTCCTATTTCATCCTCATCTACTTCTTCTCCCCTTCCTAAAATATTGCCGCTAAGTTCATTTCCTTCATAGAGCCTCTCTATATACTATTTCCACCTTTCAGCTTTCCCTTATTTGCTGAGAACTGGTTTTCCATCTGTGTTCTTGATATTCATAGAGCTGTTTTTCTTATCTCGGAATATCTCTTTTATTTACCTGTATCTGTTTTTCCCTTATTTATACATTCTTCTACATCCTTGCATTTGCCTTCTAGCCACTCCTGCTTAGCCATTTTGCACTTCCTGTCAATCTCATTTCTTAGTCGTCTGTACTCCATTTTTCCTGTTTCATTTACTGCATTTTTATATTTTCTCCTTTCATCGATTAAATTTAGTATCTCCTGTGATATCCAAGGATTTTTTATAGGTCTTGCCTTTCTACCTATTTTGTCGTCTGCTGCCTTCACTATTTCATCTCTCAATGCTACCCATTCCTCCTCTACTGTTTTAGTTTCCCTCGTTTCTGTCAATTGTTGCCTAAAGCTCTCTCTGAAATTATTAAGAACTTCAGGTTCCTTCAATTTATCCAGGTTCCATCTCCTTATTTTCCTACATTTTTGTAGTTTCTTCAGTTTCAGCCTACAGTTAATAACCAACAAGTTATGGTCAGAGTCTATATCTGCCCCTGGGTATGTGTAAAATAATGCCACCAAAAACACTCTTTATTAAATTTCAGACATGAAAGCCGTTCGCAGTGGCCGAACGGTCTGCGGCGCGCCAGTCACGTTCTACACGGCACCTGCGGTCGGGGTTTCGAATTCCCCCTCAGACATGTATATTTGTGCCGTCCTTAGTATTTGCTAGTTCATAAGTAGTTTGTAAGTTTAGGGACTGATGACCCCGTAGTTAAGTCCCATAAGCTCAACAAACATTGAACATCAGACATGAGATCAAATAGTTGCTATTCATGATCAGGGTAGTTTACAGTAATTATAATAACGAAAGGCGGGAATTGGAGTACGGATGCAGTTTCGCGTGACGTCACAGCCTAGTCGGCTGCTTCACTTGCATAAACGGTCGCGCGGCCGTTCGCCGTCAGGTGTTCGAGTCCCCCGTCGGGCATGACTATATGTGTTGTCCTTAGGTTATTTTAACGTAGCTTAAGTAGTTTGTAAGATAGGGACTAATAACCGAGCAGTTTAGTCCCACAGATTTACAAACATCTGAACATTTATTACACACTCGCCGCAGCCGTGTGCTCCATGCGACAGCAGCCTACGGCCGAGAAGCAGTGCCTTGCGAGCAAGTTGAGCGCTGCCTAGCTCACGAGCGACTGGAACAGCCTGCTTTTAGGTGGAAAGAAGGTTTAGAGCTTAATGTACCATCGACTGCAAGACTGTTTTATAGATTGTGCATAAGGAGCGGCGTTAAAGAAAGCAAGGATGGCGGTTTTGTTCTTCAAAATGAAATCATCCTACGCTGGTACGGTTTGGGGAAATAACGGGTCATCAAAAAGTCAGTATAAATTTGAAAACTCAATAAATCACGGAATAATATAGAGAGAGAGGTAAAAATTGACACATATGCTTGGAATGACATGGGGTTTGATTAGAACAAAAAAATCAAAAAATGTCCAACAGATGGCGTAGGACAGCAAAACGTCAGTGTATAAAATGACTGTAATGAGAGAGAATCAGATGCACCAGCAGTCGCAGCATGTTGAAGTTACCTGAAAAGGCACTTTTAATGAAGCTGTATTATCAGAATGGGGAATGTGCTAGTTCAGCGTTACGATCCTATCGCCATAGGAAGGGGATACGAACGGGTAAAGGTCCGTTGACAAATGCAGCTGTGGCGAGAATGATTTCGAAGTTCCAAGCCACGGGTTCTTTAGACGATAGACCTCGTAGTGGCCGACCAAGCACAAGGCGTAATGCTGCTGATACAGTTCAGGGCCGGCCGCGGTAGCCGAGGAGACTAAGGCGCTCCAGTCACGGTCTGCACGGCCACTACGGTCGGGGGTTCGAATCCCCCCTCGGGCATGGATATTTGTGCCGTCCTAGTTCGTAAGTAGTTCATAAGTAGTTTGTAAGTTTAGGGACTGATAACCCCGTCGTTAAGTCCCATAGACTATACAAACATTTGAACATTTGATTTAGACAGTTCAGGAAGAAATGGAGCCTGCAGTGGGTTCGTCTATTCACGGGGAAGTCAGCGCTCGTACAGTCGCACGTACTGTTTGATTGGCACTACTGTTTGGTTGGCACTTAGGCGTACACTCCGATGCTATCCTTACAAAATCCATCGGCATCATGTGCTGTTACCTGGCGATTTAGTGAAGCGGAGGGCATTTGCGGTGTAAGCGTTTCAAAAGATGGCGGTTGGTTGAGTAACGTGTTGTGAACCGATGAAGCTCATTTCACCCTCCGAGGGTCTGTCAACGTCCACATCTGCAGAATTTGGGCTACCGAAAATCCTAGAACTGTCGTGGAAACTCCATTGGACGACGAGAAAGTCACGGTATAGGTTGGATTTACCACATCTACCGTTATCGGGCCTTTTTTCATCGAGGGACTGCGTGATTCTGGTTTTGTAACTGCTACGGTGACGGGTGAGAGGTACGCCGATATGTTACAGAATCGCATCATCCCCAGCCTGGCTGATAAAAACCTGCTGGAACGTGCTATTTTTATGCAGGATGGCGCTCCACCCCATATTGCTAGACGCGTGAAAGATCTCTTGCGCGCGTCGTTCGGTGATGATCGTGTGCTCAACCGCTACTTTCTTCATGCTTGTCTCCCAGGTCCCTAGACCCCAGTCCGTGTGATTATTCGCTTTGTGGTTACCTGAAGTCGCAATTACGCGTGGCGCGTGCTACTCGTCCTTGTTAATCTGTTCTCAACTGACGCCAATTTTGTTTCTCTGCGTTGTGATGTCTGTTTACAGTGCTAGTTTAAAACGTCTAAGGTTGTAATATTCGTTCGGCAATTCGCTTCTTAAACGCAAAGAATGAGAAACCTGTAGAAGTTCGTCGCCAAATTGAAGATGTTTATCGTGAAAAGGAAATGATTAATGAAATGGTGAGGTAATCGGTAAAAATGTTTAATGAGGTAGAATTAATGTCCGTGACGAGCCCAATAATATTCGGCCTCATATTGTCATCGATCTTATATATTTAAAGAATCTACGAAAAGTCAGTCGGGCTGACCAAACTACCCGGCTGATTTAGTTTATTTTCTCGTTTTAAATGAAAGGTATTTATCCACAGATTTCTATCAAGTATTACAATTTACACAGCTCTCGCCTTCCTTTCTCTATACTCAAACGCGATTTCCCTCTGTATATTTCTTATGGGGATGTCCTTGCTGTTAACTAAAGTCAGTCGGTCAGGCCGTTCTATCCGACCGATTTTCTTCATTTTTGCTTTAAATGAAAGAAATGCATTCGCAGATTTGTCATCAAGCATCAGAATTAACTTAGGTCTATCCATCTCTTATTTATATTCAAATGCGTTATAGTTCTTTCCTTGCATTGAATATTTTAATCGGTTTGTTTTACGATATCTTCGGTTCTAATTAAGGTACGCAGTTCTTTTTGACCTAACAATACTCAGCGGATCAAGTTCTTTCATCTGCGCTTTTAAACACTTGCATTGATCTATTCTGAAGAAAGCTATGCGTGAACATTCAACTTTACATCCATTTTTCCCAACGTTTTTGTCATTCCAATAACGGTGTGAAGTATTTGCACGGGTCCACTAGTTCCAATATGACAACGCATTCAGGCGATTTCCCGCAAAGTTTCAGAACAGTTTTGCACGAAACTGATTCAGACCGCTTAGGTTAGATTCTGATCAACAAGTGGCTTAAGAACGGTGGAAATTGTGTGGAAAAGTATTTTAAGATATGTTCTTTCTTATGACAATGAAATTAAAAAAAAAAGTGTTTACTATATTTTTTCCGAAAACGGTAATTACTTTCAGGTTACGCCTCGTACCTGAGTATATTTACACTGTGTGCATTTGTGTTTATTTATATAATGAAAGATAAATAACACATCTTTTCTGTAGGTAGAGAAATAAATATACAGAAAAAGAACCATAAAATAAAATTTCTAATTTTATTATGAAAATGGCCTGTTCCTTAGCTATTGTTTGCAGTATGGATAACAAATTGAATACAGACTCCTTGTTCGATTTTCGAATTATTTTATCAATATCTGTCAAGTTAGGTGAAAGTAAATCAAATCTAAAATGAAGCAAAGTGAATTAGTCATAAATACACTGCTTTGTTTGGACAACTAGTCCTCTCCTAGGCGTAATTCTGTAGGAGGCGGTATGATGTAGTTTTTCTCTGACCTTGGAATTGAAAGAAACTGTCACATAGTCCTCTAGAGCGATATTTTCTAAAACCACAGTGCAATTCCACATTTGTCATCTTAACGAGTTTTTCAGTAGTGAAAAAGTTAAAGTGACACTAAATGGCCCTAGGAATGACAAGTGATCGAGCTCCAGACTTTTTGATCCATCATTTAGCCTTTAACAACGGAAGGAGTGTGGTACATGCATAATATCTAACAACTGGTGAAACAAGATTTATATCTTCTGATCTTTATTTAGTTTTGCAGGAATGCAAGAAATTCAGTAGCTACTACAAACTTAAAATATGTGTTACAGATTATTTTACTACACACAACTCACCTTCAGGTTATCTGGAAGTTCTTGTCGATTTACTTGACCAGCGTGCATAGTGATACAAATGTAACATGAAGAACTCAAATGAAGTTGTGTTCCTTCGAAATTAAATTTTGAGGAATGTGACTGCAGTGCTTTAGTAATGCTCATAATTTTTTGTGCCACCACAGACAACACATCCATACTTATACGATGAAATTCATCAAAGCAGACCCACGCTCCTGATGCAGCAAGTCCCATGAAGAACTGAAATGAATATGAACGATAATTACCAAAAACTATTGTTGATAAAGAAATTTTTCTTCCCTCAAATTAGTGACAAAACAATTTTTTAAGTCTTGATCATATAGTAGTAGGTCTATCAAAAATTAATTAATTAAATTCTTCGTTATTTATTAAAGACAAAGTAATGTAAGTTGTCAGTACTTTTACAAATATCGACACAGTATATACAGTACAATGATATCGTAGTTTAAATAATTTTGAACATGGTAGAAAAATGAACAATTTATGAATTAAAACTATAAATCCTTAAATCTTTCATGGTATTTAAGTATTCTTTCGGTGTGCAACTGTTGGACCGATAGTCTGCTTCATTGCTAGTACCTTCAGAACTATAATGAACGCAGTTTACTGTCTTACCCGCATTCTGTATACATAGTTTTGTTACTGCACTAGAGATGAAGATGTTTCCACAAACTAAGTCATTTTTAATTGTCTTTGTCCTTTACCATATCATGCAAACTGTAGGAAAAATGCCTCACTTGGAAGTCGTTTACAATTCAAGAGAAAAATGCACACGATTAAAAAAGCGAGGCTCTGGCTACGCTGCAAATGAGTAGGATTCGAACCACACCTAGAGAGTGTATGTGAGTTTGATGTCACAGCAGTCCAGTCATTGAGATACGACGACTGGCAGAATTGTGCGGGGTGATACACGTTCCTCTGTACATTCAGCATCACGTGACAATGTTGCCAGCTGCTCGTTTTCCTACAAGTATTTTTAAAACATAATCAACCTTATTGTGCTAGATAAACTTCTGCTTTCTATATGGTTGAAGAATGGCATGCCACTCTCCAAATGTGGCAATTTCGTTGCCCTGTATGTGGAAAGTCAGGTTTGCTGCACCAAGATTAATGACTAACGCACAAGGTCACATATTTTCTATTAGTCATGAGTGTGTGTTGTTATTGCATGTTACTGAGTGTGGGTGGTTGACTAATTCATGACACGCTGGCCACAACATAAATAAATGCTATATTTATTGTAAACAATGATATATACAAACCTATTTATATTGTGGAAAAGTATTTGCTGAAAAAAGATGGCGTCTTGTACTTCCCACAAAGGCAGTGCTTTGGGACTAGCTTGTAACTGTGGCTTAAAGATGACAAAAATAAGTGTGTTTTATCTGTATTATAAAATCCATATGTTTGTTGACGAAAAGGCAAATGAAAAGATGAAAGTGGCTGAATCCTCTCTGGAAGCATAAAATCACTGCTGGCTGACAAATATTCCTCTGACAGACAAATAATGTCCTCGACATTTAATGTTATCTGCTCCCAAATGACATTGCAGGTATTATTTACAAATGATACTTTGATATTGGTGTCGAACTAGTATATTAGTTTCACCAAAAGACTAAATATTAATAAATTCTATTGTTGCGTTTACGGCAGGATAAAAATGTTTAAAGTGGAACAGTCATACACCCAGTTATACAGTTTCATCACCCCTGTGGAAGAAAAAGAAACTTAAGCGAAAAATAAGTTGAAATAGTTGAAGTGAGTCACTTGTAATGACAGCGAACAGAATCTGACAACTTTCTATCTGAAATTAGGTAATCTTAATAAACTAGAAATACATGGCACCTACGTTTCCGTCGATGATGGAAATAATTAAATCCAGATGAATAATAACTACTTTTTCAGGCACAATTTTCTGTTCATACTGCCAATCCCTCACAGACTTAAGAGTAGAATGTTTCAAAATTAGAAGATATGAAGTAAATGTGAAACTATAAGAAGGTGATATTGAGTGTTAAATCATTTTTCAGTGTGTTATATGTAGAAGATGGTACACAAACATGCTTTACACTTTCACAGCTGAGCAATATGGATGCAAAGAAATAACAACGAACAGTGTTGTGGGTTGTTCAGCTAAGAATTGTCATCCTAGAAGATAAGTTGTAGATCATTTACAACCATAATTAATGCAGATTACTATATGCCCTTCATGTTAAGAGAGATACGTGCGTAAGCTCAGTACAGAAAATATTATAAACAGAAAAAATGTCATAGTAGGCATAATGTCACCAGGAATGAAACACATTCTGACGATGTATTTCCAGCCTTGAGACTCCACTGCCATTGGAGGGCGTCCAGTTTCAGCATTCGGTCCACTGCTGTTTCTATTAATTGGATATAATTTACCACTAAGTACAGAACATGGAAAAGTCGTTATGTTTGCTGATGAGACCATTGTATGAATTAATAATGCCACAGAGCATGGTATTAAGGGATGTACCGAAGATATTTGCAGCTATGGTAAAGCGCTTCAAAATAATAGCTGTTTCGATTAATCAAAAACATCAAAATTACGTTTATTTCTACTCAAATGCTAACTTAACGGCGGAAATACATATTAAATGAGCAGTCCTTCAAAGTTTTAGTTCTGCATAAAGATAGTAAACAGAGTAACACTACCATACACAAGATCAGTACAAAAGATAGAGAACTAGAAGGTCTGACTCGGCCCTTTAATGCAAGACTTTTTCTTTGATGCTATAAAAACTACCAAGATTAATGTACAGTGCGTATATACTGACAAAAATATTTTAAAAAAAAACCTTAAAATTATTATGTACCACTAGCAACAAAAAGTTCATAGCTGGTCAGCTATATACTGCTTCCATTATATACCCGATGCAGTAAATGTCATTATTACGCCTCTAAACTTTCCAGAAAATATCTCATAATGCAACAGTAGTATGTGAATGACTACTTTTACATGCCTAAGGTGGAATACTAAAGTAAATAAACGCACATGTTAGGAGTGACTCCATCCAGCTAACTGTCGAACTGATTCAGTAGCACTCTGAAATTTATAATTTCTAGCATATGTAACACTATGTATGACGGGAAAAATGAGGTATGTAGCTCATCAGCTACTCTATGCATTAAAGGGTTAATATTTATATATAACAGTAATGACGTGAGCACAATTAAAACAGCATAATTTGTTTATTTTCATCGGATTATGGTTTATGCCATAATATTTTGGAGCAATCGACAACTAGCAAAGAAACTTTTGTACGCATGAAAGCTAATTACAAGAATTATGTTTGTTGTCCTTCCTAGGAACACACCTGGAAATATGTTAAGCGATTTTCATATCTGTACAAGAACTACTCAGTGTACATTGATCAACCGGGACATTGTGACCGCCTTCCTTCTATCTATGTAATACTGTGCAGGCAATAGCAGCATCACAATGCCTGTGAGTCACACGCACGGCGCATGTCCGACAGTGAGCACACTGTCCGTGTGTAGAATGGAGAAGACGCGTGATCTCTCCGAGTGTGAGCGGGAGCAGATGTGAAGGCCCGGAGGCCAGAGACTGCACCACCTGTAGAGAGTTGAGGACTTCTGTGGTAATTGTCTTCAACAAGTGAAAAAACCAAGGTAAAAAAGCGCACTAACGTGTTCTACGGCCCACTTTGAATTTGTAATTTTATAAGTTTTTGCAAACATTTTGGACCAAAATAATAATCTAAACAATAAAAAATTAATTAATAAGAGTGTCCGAAACCCTTGTAGGTAAAAAAAATTTTTAGGTACTGCCGGGTTCCGAACCCCTGACCCTCAGCATAACAGTCCAACACATTGCCCACTACGCTACAGATAACAGTTAAGCATTGCATTTTTTTAATCTCGTACTATTGGTGGCCGTTGTTAACTGATGCTAAAACGGCATCTTTAGACACTGGATTTTCATTTATCGTACGAAGAACGACATCTTTTTGTTAATTCTTCAGTGGGTCATTGTTTTGAAATGACAACGTGTAAGTTACAATAAGAAAATCATCAAATACGCAACGCAAGACGGCGTATGCCAGAGAGAGTTCTAGGCGAGGAATGTCACGTGACATCTGCGAACGGCTGGTTTTCGTTAATTTAATTCAGGGTGTCAAAACCCCATTATTTTTGCAAATATCTCTCAAACGATACGAGATATGAAAAAAACATAAGGGAACGACATTGTAGAGATTTGTCTCCTCTACAGATTCGTTTATTCAATTTTCGCGTCAGATGAACGGTTTATTTACAATTAAAATTACATTACAAACGGCTTTTTGTGGTATTACTAACGTATTTCTTCTCCGAAATATTTCAAAAAGCTAGGTTCTGGTCTCTGGTAGCCAACAATTATGTCTGCAAAATTTGGTTCCGATCGGTTGAACGGTTTGACCTAAAAAGTGGGATCACGTTACGGACAAAATATTCAAATGTTTGTAAATCTATCGGACCAAACTGCGTGGTCATCAGTACGTAGCTTACAAACTCCTTAAACCTAGGTAAACTAACCTAAGGACAAACACACACACACACAAACACACACGCCCCAGGGAGGACTCGAACCTCCACGGCGAGCAACCGCGCGCTCTGCAGCGAAACGCTTTAGACCGCTCGGCTACTCCACCGCGGCCCTCACGCACACAAAAAATCGCCGTTATTTTTGCAAATATCTCTGAAACGATACGAGATATGAAAAAAAAAACTTAAGAGAGCAAAGTTGTAGAGAATTTTCTCTTCTACAAATTCGATTTATTAAATTTTCGTGTCAGATGCATGGTTAAGCCGTTATTGTCATTTAAATTTCGAGCTGTCAAAAGAAGATCGCAAAGGCCCACTTTTAGTGTTACAACCGTAACCTAAAGTGGGCCAAAACACGTCCAAACGTGTACGGGTTGGGCGGACAACACTCATTACGAATGTCGGACGTCGTATATTGGGAAGACTGGTAAAAGGGAACAGGTGGCAAAGTGTAACGGTATAGAATCAGGCTTTAATTTGGACAGAACACAATTGTATCTGAACACGATGTACCGAAAACTTGGTCTCTTCAGCCGATGCCCGAGCATGTGCCAATGTTAACACCTTAGCATCGGCAACTACGACTGAAACTAAGCACGAGACCATCGTCACAGGGTGTTGGTATTGTAGAAGAGCGTTGCATGCTCTGATGAATCGATATCTTCTTCGTCATGCCGATGGGTGGTTGTTAATCAGTTGTGTACAGCTGCGCGGCAGTGGTCGTGTGGTCTGGAGCGTCATCTTACAAATCACGCGGCCACTTCCGTAGGAGGTTCAAGTTCTCCCTCGGGCATGGGCGTGTGTTTTTCTTTAGTATAAGTTATTTTAAGTAGTTTGTAAGTCTGACCTTATCAGTTTGGTCCCATAGGTTTGCACACATTTCAACCATTTGCGGGAGGCGGCGGAGTGTCCGGGCGTATTAAGGAGCCTTGCTGCAGGGGGTGCGGTTGCTCGCCGTCGGAGATTCGAGTCCTACCTCGGGCGTGCGTGTGTGTGTGTGTGTGTGTGTGTGTGTGTGTGTGTGTATGTGTGTCTGTGTGTGTGCGTGTGTGTGTTGTCCTTAGCGTAAGTTAGTTTAAGTTGTTATAGTAGTTTGTAAGCCTAGAGACTGATAACAACAGCAGTTAAGTCCCTTGGATTTACAAACATTTGAACATTTTGAGATGTACAGCTCTTTGTCACCTTTATTGCTGGACAGTGACAGGCTGGCGTTGGTTCATTTATGGTTTGGGGAACATTCAAATGGACATCCATCGGTGCAGTGGAGCATTTGCAAGGCATCCTGACGACTAAGAACTGTCGTACACTGGTTGTAGACCGTCGCAGATTTTAACAAGGTGTGATAATCTCACAATGCCTGGAGCGTGGCGGAGTTGTTTGAGGAACCACTGGCGAGATCCAGTTGATGTGCTGGTATCCCCGAGCCTGGTGGGCTGGTTGCACTCCACGAAGCATACGTGATTGTCCCTTTCGGTAGCTACAGTTAACGATCGGTCCAACTGCACGTCTGCTCAGTGGAGTCAAGCCAGACCCGCATGGATCTTAAAAAGGTCAGCAAATAGGGCAAAATCGGTCATAATTTAAATAAAGGATTGGTGAAATCTTTGACATTTTACTAATTAATAAGTAGCAAAAGATTGTCCTACCATCATCTCAAAACTTTTATAAGTTAGGTGGTTGTAGTGTTGTAGCTGATCAGTGTATTTTCCCCTGATAAGCTTTGTTACTAAAAATAGCAAATGATCATTCGAACTAAGGCGTCTCTTACAGCAGGCGCGCTTCCCCGCGAGCTGGAAGCGCCGTTCTGCGGCCGTCAGTCCAACCATTAGGGAAAAGTAGTTGCAAGAATTATTACCTGAAAACGAAAAATATAAGCGTGTAAGAAATTAAATTTCAAATAGAGAAATAGAGTTTCTATTTCATGAAAATCGAGCCTAGATGGCGAAATTGATCAAAAAAAATTTGCGAAATTCCAAACAACGGTTTATATTAAATAAATAAAAAACGATAACTCCGATGGAAAAATGTTAAATTGGAAAGTTGTAGCCCTTAAGATTAGCTATCGATTGCTTTTTTGTATGTATCGATTGATACGTTTCGCGATATATCGAAGGAACTCTTAAAATTCTTTAAAAAGTAGATTCCTTATAACTCGACAACATTCACTTTTCCAAACTTATTATTTACCACAAGTATGGCCCAACATAAGTCATAAAAGAACTTTGTAGAAAATATTACAAATATTCAGTATTTTTAGATATATTGGTATTTATTTAGAGAAAGCTCTCCTGGAAAACTGTCTAGAGTTACTCAGGGGATCTACCTCTACATCTACATAGATAACCTGCAACCTGGCAGAGGGTTCATTAACCACTTTCATAACTTTTCTCTACCGTTCCATTCTCTAATAGCGCGCGGGAAAAAAGAACACCTAAATCGTTCCGTTTTCGATCTGATTTATCTTATTTTATTGGGATGGTCATGTCTCCCTAAGTAGGTGGTCGCTAGCAAAATGTTTTCACATTCATAAGTAAAAGTCGTGATTGAAACTTCGCAAACAGATCACGCCGCAATGAATAATGTCTTTCTTTTAATGATTTCCACCCCAATTCGTGCAACATTTCCGTTACGCCCCCCCCCCCCCCCCCCCCCCGTAACGTGATAAAACAAAACGAGCTGCCCTTCTCTGAACCTTCTCAATATCTTCCGTCAGTCCCACCTGGTGAGGGTCCCACAAGGGGCAACAGTACTCCAGGAGAGGACGCACACGTGTGATGTAGGCAGTCTCTTTGGTGGAGCTGGTGCATCTTCGAAGCGTTCTGCCAATGAAACGTAACCTATGATTCGCCTTCCCCACAATATTTTCTATGTGTTCTCTCCAGTCAAAGTTGTTCGTAATTGTAACTCCTAGGTATTTGGTAGAATTTACGACCTTAAGGTTTGACTGATTTATCGCGTAATTGAAGTTCAGCGGATTTCTTTTAGTGGTCATGTGTATTACTTCACACTTTTCTTTATTTAGTGTCAATTGCCAATTTTCTCACCAAGTAGAAATTTCGTCTATATCGCTTATCAGTTGTTTTTGATCCTCTGTTGACTTCACTAACCGATAAACGACAGCATCATCCGCGAACAGTCTAAGGGAGCTATTCAGATTGTCTCCTAAGTCGTTTATAAAAACGAGGAAGAGTAGGGGACCTATAACGCTTCCCTGTGGAACGCCAGGTATCACTTCCGTTTTACTCGATGACTTACCGTCAATTACAACGAACTGTGTCCTTTCTGATAGGAAATCGTGAATCCAATCGCACAATTGGGAAGATATTCCATAAGCACGCAATTTCATTAGAAGCCGCTTGTGGGGTACTGTATCAAAAGCCTTCCGGAAATCCAGAAATATGGAATCGATTTGAGATCCCTTGTCGATGGCATGTGAATAAAGGGCAAGCTGTGTTTTGCAAGAGCGATACTTTCTGAATCCGTGCTGACTATTGGTTAATAGGTCGTTCTCTTCGAGGTAGTTCATAATATTCGAACAAAGTATATGTTCCAAATTCCTACTGCAAATCGACGTCAGTGAGATAGGCCTGTAATTTTGGGGATCACTCCTATTGCCTTTCTTGAATATTGGAGTAACTTGGACAACTTTCCAGTCTTTGGGTACGGATCTTTCGCTGAGTGATCGGTTGTAAATTATAGCTAAGTTCGGAACTATTGCATCAGCATACTCTGAGAGGAATCTAGTTGGTATACAATCTGGTCCGGAAGATTTATTTTTGTTTAGTGACTTAAGTTGTTTTACTACTCCAGGAAAATCTACTTCTAAGTTTCGCGTGCTGGCAGCTGTTCTTGGATGGAATACTGGAGTGTTCACTTCGTCTTCTTTGGTGAACGAATTTCGGAAAGCTGCGTTTAGTAATTCTGCCTTAGCAGTACTGTCGTCGCTACTATTACCATTGCTATCGCGTAGTGAAGGTATTGTTTGTGTTTTGCCGCTAGTGTACTTCACATATGACCAGAATTACTTTGGATTTTCTGCAAGATTACGAGACAGGATTTCGTTGTGGTAACTACTATAGGCTTCTCGCATTGATGTCCGCGCTAGGTTGCGTGTTGCAGTAAAAGGTAGCCAGTCTTGTGGATTCTGTGTCTTTTTAAATTTTGCATGCGTTTTTCTTTGTTTCTGCAACAGTGATCTGACCTGTTTTGTGTACCTCGGGGGGTCGGCCCCCTCTTTTATTAATTTATTTGGTATAAATCTCTCGATTGCTACTGATATTATGTCTTTGAAAGTAAGCCACAACTGATCTACATTCGCATTTTTAGTTTTGAAAGACTGGTGATTATCACTCAGGAAAGCGTGAAGCGAATTTTTATCTGCTTTATTGAATAGATATATTTTTCGTTTATTTTTTGTGCATTTGGGAATTTCGACATTCAGTCTCGCTACTACAACTCGATGTTCGCTAATCCCTGTATTTGTTTTGATGCTCTTTACTATCTCCGGATTATTTGTTGCTAGGAGATCAAGGGTATTTTCGCAACCACTTACTATTCTAGTGGGTTCATGAACTAACTGTTCGAAGTAGTTTTCAGAAAAAGCATTCAGAACTAGTTCGGATGATGTTTTATATTTGCCGCCGGTTTTGAATACGTAATTATGCCAACATATCGAGGGTAAATTAAAGTCGCCACCGATTATAACAGTATGCTTCGGATACCTATTTGAAATGTGATTCAAGCTTTCTTTGAACATTTCGGCAACCGCATCGTCTGAGTCAGGGGGCCCATAAAAAGATCCAATTATTAATTTATTCCGGTTGTCAGGTATAACCTCTACCCAGACCAACTGACAGGATGTATCTGTCTCACTTTCGCTGCAGGATAAACCGTTTGTAACAGCAATAAACACACCACCCACTTTTTTATTTATTCTATCCTTTCTGAAGACCATTTGGCCCTTTGAAAAAATTTCGGCCGAACTTATCTCAGGCGTCAGCCAGCTTTCAGAACCTATAACGATATGTGCCTCAGTACTTTCTATCAGCGCTTGGAGCTCTGGAACTTTCCCAATACAGCTACGACAATTTACAATTGTTATACCAATGGTTTCTAGATCTGCTTTCTTCTTGTGTCTGACCTGCCCCCTTTGAGACCGAAACCCATTTTGTGTATTCCCGAGGCCCTCTAACCTAAAAAACCGCCCAGTCCACGCCACGCAGCCCCCGCTACCCGTGTAGCCGCTTCCTGAGTATAGTGGATTCCTGACCTATTTAGCGGAACTCGAAAACCCACCACCCTTTGGCGCAAGTCGAGGAATCTGCAGCCCATCCGGTCGCAGAACCGTCTGAGCCTCTGATTCAGACCCTCCACTCGGCTCTGAACCAAAGGTCCGCAGTCAGTCCTGTCGACAATGCTGCAGATGGTGAGCTCCGCTTTCATCTTGCAAGCAAGACTGGCAGTCTAGACTAACGGTTTTTTCGTATTTTTATTTCGTGAAGCGTTGTTATATCATACTATTCAATAGTTTTTTTAGATCTTGTTGATTATGAGTATCAAGGAATGACTCTGAAAATCTTGCACTTTTTAGGGCCCGTTTTCTTCAATTATTTCTATTTTTATGTTACGAGAGGAACTGTTGAAGAAATATGTTGCTGACACTTTTTCGAGTCCCGGTTCCGGAACACAATTTTAATCTGCCAGGAAGTTTCATATCAGTGCACACTCCACTGCAGAGTGATAGTTTCATTCTGGAAACATCCCTTAGGCTGTGGCTAAGCCATGTCTCCACCATATCTCCTTTCTTCCAGGAGTGCTAGTCGTGCATGTTTCGCAGGAGAGCTTCTGTGAAGTTCGGAAAGTAGGAGGCGAGGTACTGGCGGAAGTAAAGTTGTGAGGCGGCATCGTGAGTCGTGTCGGGATATCTCAGTCGGTAGAGCGCTTGCCCGCGAAAGGCAAAGGTTCAATTGCATGACATTTACATATTATTGATATTAGATGCTATACTGCTGTGTATGCAATGTAGATACGAATGTGAAATTTTATTCAAAATAGAGAGCAGAACAATTTCTCATTTCGTTCATGAGGCACCCGATTTTATATCGACGAATGACGCACACGTTATGCCGATACGTGGATTTCGTGGCTGTTATGTCATTCTATTTGGAGAAACTATTTAGTGAAAAACGTTTTCTCAATGCACAGCAAACAATTTGACATATCTCGTTTACGGACTGAGTTTTGTTCGTTATTAGTCAGATATCTCATTGGGTCGTCGTGTATGTATCCGGTGGACAGTTATTGTAGGGAACACCTCCGCCGCGTACTGGGGCGCCGGGCGCCGTGCTGCGGTGCGCGCGGCCGTTCGCCGTCGGGGGTCCGAGTCCCCCCTCGGGCATGCGTGTGTTTGTGTGTTGTCCTTAGGTTAGTTTAACTTAGTTTAAGTAGTTTGTAAGCTACTAACTGATAACCACGCAGTTAGGTACGATAGATTTACAAACCTTTTAAAATTTAGTACACCTCCATTACTGCACTTCGCCGTCATGAAGAAAACCCCACTCATAGCCTGGCCCCTCCCCAACCACACCATTTACGCAGCTAGTGGCCAAGACATATTGGTTAAACTCTAAGAAAGGTAGTTTACCATGTATGTGAGACGATTCCAGGTGTCTTCACTAAAAAATCGCAGTTGGTTATCCTCGAGGATAAGTATTCATCAGATACAAGATTCCAATCAGGAGCACTCCAAGAAAATGGGATAGGAGCATTATTTATGACTACATACATAAATTATCGAAACCAGGGTGAACAACAATCTCTGGGTGATTGCTGCTGATGTTGTTGTGTATGGAATGGCGTCACTGAATGACTGTGGTAAGATTAAATCTTGATGAGATGAATGGCAGTTTCCTATAAATGTAGAAAAATGTAAGTTAATGCAATTGTGGAAGAAGACCAATCCATTAATTTCCGAATAGACCATGTGCACTGCTTGACACAGTTTCGTCGCTTAAAATTCGAGCTGTAACATTGCAAAGTGAAATGAAGGGCAACGAACGTGTAACAACGGTAGTAGGGCAGGCGAAATGTAAACTCTAGATTGTATGGAGAATTTTAGGAAAGTGGTTCAACTGTAAAGGAGATTACTAATGCGATCCATTCTTAAGTGCTGCTCTAGTGTTCAGGAATCCCAAAGCTATGGAAGCAATTCAGTGGCAAGCTGATGGATTTGTTGCCAGTAGGTCTGATCTACAAGCGAGTATTATAGAAAGGATTCATGAACTCCCATGGGAATCTGTGAAAGCAAGAGAAAATGACTTTAATGGAAAACTAATGAGATTGTTTACAGAATCAGCATTTGAAGCTAATTTTAGAACTATTCTACTGTGGTCAGCGTACATTATACGAAAGGACTACGTTAACAGAAATTATGGCTCGTGTGTTTCTTAGTGGTAAATTACTAGACTACAAATCATGTAAGGGCATCGGTGCAGTCTCCAGTAAGACACTCCCATGATTTTTATCTCTTGCTTAGGACTTCTTTCATAATCGATAATGTATTTTGATGGATTGAATGCCGTGTTGCACCGTTTCGCAATCGAGACTAAACTGTAGATTGTCCTACAGTTAACTGGGTAAGAGATTTAAAGGGTTTGAGGAGGGCAACGGCATTCCAGCTTCAAAGGATCATGCATAGGAGAACAATCTTGGGCTTGATGAAAACTTTACTTACGAAAAATGAAAGCCATCCATCACGTGGTGCATTGCAGCGCATTATGTAGACGTAGAAGCACTCAAATGGATATGAGTATGTCTGTAGTGTGACGATATCCTTTCAATGAAATTGTCTAAGTCTGCATGAATAAATAAATAAAATATAAGTAAGACGAAATATTTATATTTACCTTTCCTAAGGTCTTGTAGTTCAGGCCTTCGGAACAGTTGAATACAATGCAGTGAACAGCAAGTGTTTTGGCAAGATCTTTTGTTGTTTCCGTTTTTCCAGTGCCTGCAGGTCCTTCCGTAGAGGCATTAAGATGCATATAATAAGCGTTTATGATGGTTCGGAAACAACGGTCTGTCAATGGTGTAATTACAAGTCGGCTTGTGTTTCCCAGATACTCATACATGTATTGAATAACTGCATTTATGCAATGGATTTCTACCTTTTGTTTTGAATAAAACCTGAGAATATATTAAGATCTCTATATTAATATTTTTTTTGGATATTAGGCCATTTAAATGTAGCATTATAATTGTAAGGAGATTAAAATTAATAGCTAAATGTAGAAGTTGGTATAAACTAACACTGCTCTTAGTGTATGAAATATTAGCACATTCACAGTTACTTTAGAAATGACTTAATAAGTTTTATCGTTATTTAATAATTAAGAACCAAAGCTATCAGTTTTATTCATTTCCTGTGAATGAAAAGACTAAAAATAAACTACATCTCCCCAACAAGGCAACAGAGATAAATATCAATAACGTAAATAGTTGAATTTATCCTAATCATTCTGAACTCGACATGAACTTAATTATTATTCAAAGTGGCGGTAAAGATTATCCAAAATACGACAGAAAAACCAATAAAAATGAATTAATAAGACTTTTGCTGCTGATACATGTTCTGAAATATTTTACTAAATTTAACATGGAGTATGTATGGAAGAGATTACTGTACTTTTACATACCTCAATTGTGCTAACCAAAGAAAGTCATTCTCAGACATTACACGTTTTTGCAGTAATTCTTCTGCTATATATTTTGCATGAACATCAAGAACTATTAGAGCTTCGAGGTTAATTCGAAATGTTCTTGGTGCTTTATCACGTACAAAGCACACAACATCATTGATATTATTCTGTAAAAGATAATACAGATTTTCTTAACAAAATTCCACATTCACTATGAATAAAAAGTTTTACTTCATACGATTTTTAATACTTTCACAGTGTAGCTTATAGTAGAATTATAAACAGAATATTAGAGAAATCGGAGAAGTAATATAACATTCGTCTCACTAGATGACTCTCAAAATGAAAAGAATAATGTGATCTCTGCTAGGATACCCATGATCAGATTTGTAGATGGGAAAATGATTGAAGTACTGTTATTCAGAACACTTTCTAGGGCACCTAAATCGACAACCAAAACAAAATGGAAATATTTTAGAACTTGTAGCTACAAACGGGCCTGACCTTGTAAATGATTTTAGTCTAGAAACAAGCGTTAATAATGTCCTCTTAGCGACGATACCTACTAAAGCTACTAAATCAGTCAAGAAGCCTAGGAGAGTGTTTTTGATGTAAAGAGGTGGTAAGTATTTCTTAGTATCCCTGTCAGACAATAAATGACATTGCTTAGTTCTGGTACGATGGACTTAGAGCAATTATGACCAAAGCTTGAAAGCAGGAGAAATATGTGTTGAACTAAAAAAAAGTGGGGCAAAGTATGTCTGAGACTAATGTCAAAATTATTAAATTTTAATTAAACTGATTAATTAATTCCCATTCCTCTCTCCCGTATCCTTGCAACCACAGTTGCAAGTACCCTGCCCCTTTCCCCTTCTACCCTCCACCATCATCAATAATTTTTTGAAATTTTTCAAGCAGTGCGTTTGACTGTATTTACCTGGAAATTCTCCATCATTTTCAATTCTGCGATGTATTTACAAATTTATTTTTGACAATCTGGTGACAGAATTTGGTGACAGCATTTTGCATGCCCGTGACCGAAAAAAATTAGAACTATTCGCATACTGGTAATATTCATGTTATTACCACGATTTTTTCCAGAGCTTGCGACCTCCAAAATTAAATGAATAAGACCAGAATGACTTTAAATCAAGCCAGATGCGGATCCTGCAGGAGAATTCGAGTCTTTTGACAGTCCAGTGGAGTCGCGATACTTCCACAAAGCCTTGTCAAGGAAAACATAGACGCCACGTGCGACAGTAATTTTGCTACAACTGTCTGCACACCCTAACCATATTATGGCATACTCTAAATGTAGGAGCATACTCTGAATGTAGTCTGGACACTGAAAAGACTGCTACTTGCATCTTTGCGAACTAGCCTCAGCGTACTATCAAAATGTTGACACATGTTTCCTATAAATGTCGATACACGGAGAGCATCTGTTTGTGTTAGTTACGCCGTGTGGACAGTTCTGTGCCACTAATCTCCTGTGCCTAGAAGTTTTATTCGTCAGTGCTGTAATCGTTAACCATATGCATGTATTTTCCTCCATTTTCAAAATTCAAATGTTTGTGAAGCTTATGGGACTTAACGGCGGGGTCATCAGTCCCTAAACTTACAAACTACTTATGAATTACCTTATACTAAAGACGACACAAACTTCAATGCCCGAGGGGGGATTCAAACCCAGGACGGGGAACGGCCTCGCGCATAGGAGGATAGCGCCTCAATGCGCTCGGCCACTCCGCCGTGGCCCTCCATTTTCCTTCTGTCCTATGACGAATTCGAAAGCGTCTTTTTTGGTTGTTCCTACCTGATTCTGCGTTTCGTTGTTTCTTTTTTTTTTCGGAGATGTTGCCATTATGGGCTAACTTTAAAATCTTTTGCAGGTGTTTGCTTGTATCACAGATCCACTGCACGCAAGGAGAGGGGGGGGGGGCGGATGTTGCTAATATTTATCTCCGTGTCAAATCTATGGAAAAGAAGTATTGTTAGCACCACCTTTAGGCGGAAACAATTAAAGCGATATATTTTTCTTTGGCTTGCAACTTCGGCAAGTGGTTTAGAATACACGAGTATTAGGCCGTTATCTTCTAGGCCATTGTCAAGTGCTGACTGTCGATCATTGCTGCTGCCGCCCTTGTACAGCTGCGCTGATTACTGTATATCTCCGGTGCTTTCAACTTCGCCATTAATGGAAATGTTTTGGTCGCATGCATGACAAACCCGCTTCAAGCTTCCTATGATCGGATCCCAAACTGTAAATAGCTGAAAGTCGACGTTTTGTCATCAAAATCAATCTCGTTCGCCTCTTTTCTCAAGCTATCCTAGTTGCTATTTCAACTAATAACGGATGTCTTCTAGAATGAAATATCGTTACTATTTTTCATAGCACACTCCGCAAAAGCTGCTTACTCGCAATAGCGTAAGCCAGAACATCTTTCGTGTTATACATATCCCTCTTCAATAGTACCCTCTGTAAGACCGAAATAAAACTGTCCACACCCACATGGTATTTCATATACACCTAACGTTCTAGGGCCTATATCATCTTTCACAGGTCTCATCTGTCGTCGCATTATTGTAGGCCTGAAGACCGAGTCGATCTTTTGCCTCTCAACAAGCCAGCTAATATTTTCCCTTACTGAGCCACAAAATGGAAAAATTCAAGCTTCTTTGTGTCCTCTTGAGCGGCCTTCTGCTTCCGTGTCTTCAGAATGGTAGCTTGTGAAGTCTGGCCGAAGCCGTAGCTGTTATCCTAAATACTTTCCATAAGAGGTTGAGTTACTTTCGAAATTTTTAATGAGGCAGTTCCTTCTGTAGATTCTTCGTGTCTGAGACTGCTCCCACTCGGTGCACCCAGGGCTTCAGGACAGACCGTTTCTGCGATGTTTGGTGGTGGCTTCTGGCTTGTAGATACCGATCTGCGTGGATGGCTTGCCAGTAAACGAGATGACTGAGACACCAATTTTCTTCACTGCTGATGAGGACGCAAAGGAATCGTACGCCGCCCTACGTCGCTACTTCCATTTTGAAAATAAAGTTGTCATTGATGGTGTTGAATTTGTTCAAGAATTCACCCAGCTATTCATGTCCAAGAGACCAGACAACAAACGTGTCGTCGATGTAATGATGAAAACATTTAGGTTTTAAAGGACGGCTGTCCAGGACGATGTCCTCTTAGTACTCCATAAATAGGTTGCCTATATATGGGCGCCGTCCGTCTGATTAAAATATTCCCCACCAAACAAAAAGTACGATGACGTCAGAATACGCTTGAATAAATCTATAACTGTGTGTTCGAATAACTAGGGTAGTAGATACATGGGAACGTGTGTGAATAATAAGACCGCATCAGAGCTGAACGTCATACCCTCTCCTCCAAGACTCAAGCTTTTGAAAGTATGTTTAAGCCAAAAAATAAAATAATTTCGCGAGAGTGCACAAATCAAAATGTTAAATGTTTGTGCAAAATACTGCTAGTAGAATATTTTATAAATTATGCTACTAATGGGGGTATTAATAGTGAATTATGTTTATACTGAAGTGACGTTAATAGCAATCTGCTAAATTAAACTTTATTATTATTATTATTTGAAAAATAACTGATACACGTGTAGAGTCACATCTTCCATATTTTATCTACACTACACTAAATTTCTAATTTAGATTTGCCTATTTTGCATTTGATATAACATATCAGATTAGAATACGTAGGGTTTCTGGGTGATCCACACACGGAATGTCTCTTCAAAATGAGTCATTGCCAGGTGGGCCTTCAATATGGGTTCTTTAGAAACTAGTAACTCTTTCCACAGAAAGAAGATTTCTGATTTCTGTTTTCATTTTTTTCGTGCAACTAAACCATCAGTCCCAGTCAGCTGTCTGCAGGGGAATACTGGAGGCGTATCCTATAATTAAATCCGTAATAGGGAATTGTTTACTCTTCTTATTAACATAAATAAACTCTATCAGATCTTTGAATTTCATTCAATTGCACCTAGTGTTCAACACCTTCTTATAGAATGCCCATTCCAGTAACGGATTATTTAAATTCTTAAATTTGGCAGAATTAATAAGTACATATATTTCTGTGTTTTGATTACTGCTATTGTTCTTGTTTATTTCTTTTGTGTGTTCATTTTCAGGTTCTCTGCGACTAGGAGTTCGTTCCCTTTTTCTTTCCCAAAACAAATTTATTCATCGCTTCTTCAAATGTACAAACATACACAGTCTGCATATGACAAGAATAAAAATGTTCAAATGTTTGTAAAGCTTATGGGACTTAACTACGGTGTCATCAGTCCCTAAACCTACAAACTACTTATGAACTACCGTATACTAAAGACGACATAAACATCCATACCCGCAGGGGGATTTGAACCCCCGACGGCAGCGGCCGTGCAGACCGTGACTGTAAAAGTCGACCACTGTACGAAACAAGAGCCTTGTTTTATCACTAAAATTAGCCAATCAGGTCCGTGTGAACTACCGGTTACTCCCTGCTCCAAAACCTTGTTCCCTGGCCCAAACTGAGAACTGACTCGTTTCAAATTACTTGAATAACAGGAAGTTAATACTACAGTGGTCAATATACATAGCAGCTCACACGTTATTACACACAAACATTAATGAGCAAGCCACCACAATTAAAGTTATCTTATAAAGGTGGCTAAGGAAACATTTATGGCGCAACGGAATTTAGACGTAAGAAACATTTCATCTGAGCATGTTCTCAGCACTTGTGAAGAAGAATATTAAATAACAGAGCGAAGGTGCTCTAAAACTACAAATTATAGGCAAATTACGGATTATGTTGAACTTCAACTTGTTTATTCAGATAGAAAACAAGCAAAATGGGGAACCAATTTTGTTAATATAATAAAAATGCATCTCTTACATGGCATAATGCTGACGGAACCCAGCCTAAATTACGCATGATTTAACACTACCTGGGGAAAGGATTCATAAACAACACTCATTATCTCAAACACACGCAATGCCACTGCGAAACTCACCAAAATCATCATGCTGAGACGAGGCGGAAGCAGCCGCCGCTATCGTAGACGAAATTCACCAAGTCGGAGGTAGGACAAAACACAATATACAAAAACAGTTTGAACTGGCTCTGGTCTGTCGTGCCTGTTTTGAGATGGTGCGTGTGTATATCCAAGTTAAATTACATCTGAATTGGAATACGAGCAAACACGCTAACGGCGACGCACGGCTATGTGAAATGAACACACTCCACTGAAGGTGAAATGGTTAAAAATCGGATTTGTTATACAAAATCGCGGTGCATTCTTAAGTTGCAGTCTGTTAGAAATAGGTCTAGGTACTGGTCTTACATGAGAAGTGGCGTGAATTCAGACGACTAGCTGCAAACCCCGGAATTCGGAACTCGGACCCACGTGGTTCCGAAAACCGATAAAATTGAATAAATTCAGTTTTCGAAAAATAAAGAAAATTAACTACAGCATGCAACCCATAGAAATACTTAGAATTATATAAGGAGGCGAATGAAATACAGCTATACGCGATATGGGCGATTACAGAGACGGATGAAGTCCAGTCTCCAAAACGCGTAAAAGGGAATAATTACAAGTAGGAAAAAATTAAGAATTACAGCATGCAACGCGTAGAAATGTTTATAATTACATAAGGAAGCTATTGAAGGAGGTTGTAAAAGGCTCAGAGAGAATTACTGACACAGACAGAGTTCGTACTACAAGTCGAAGAAGAAACAGCAACATTAAAATAGGCGGACAGAAGAAGATCGCGAAATATTAGTGGAAATCAGAGGAAACTAGCATAGTTACTTGCCTGATGGGCATGGAACAAACAAGAGTGGAAGCTGAAGGCTTTGTTCTATGAGCCAACCACGTGGAACACATATCACTCACGAAAGGAAACGATGAGAAGATTTTTACATGCACTGTACAAAAATGAACATACACCTATTAGAAATCGGGCCTCACAAAGCTAGAAAGTATTTACACAGAGTTCATACACCGCCACATGGTTACAAAAGGTTTTAATATTTCAAACCATTATCAAACTACAACTAGAATCACACACACCGCGTTTATCTATTAGAAATCACTGAACTGAAAAACGAGAAAAAATTTCTGCAAACGATCGTAGAAAATATTTCAAAAAATGATTCTAGGTTCACAAATCTAAGTTAAACGTGCTAGTCAATGAAATGCTACCATCTCCAGAAACAAGAGCAGAACCAACCTTACCTCACCAGACGACCAGTCCAGAATGATCAGACCGAGTGGCCACCGGACGCGGGAAACGACCGGAAGCCGGAAAATCCAAGAAAAAGCGGTGGTGGGGACAGACAGCGAGACTCGCGCTAAAGAAGGCTCGCTGACTAGACTATAACCAAAAGGTGTAGAAACCTCTTTGGTAACTTCAGCAATTAACAACTCTGAGCCACAGAGAACGATGCAAAGCGAGCTATCAGTCCCCACATTCAAACAGCCATAGATTCTCACACCCACTTAAAAGTAAAACAACTGCACATTCTCACGGGGACAGTGGCGTAGCGAAGAAGCCGTACTTATGCCACTTTAATTAATATAATAATAAATAATTAACATAACGAAATAAGAAAACCTATCAATATTAACTAATATTTTAACACATGAAATAAAAATGCTATTCATCAAGCCTTGGAAAGAGTGGGGTTCAAGTTTTAACAAAATGATAATCTAGCGAAATTAAATAAATTATAGCTTTACAGTAATATAAAAATATATGGAAGATGACAGACGGTCGTCTTTCAACTGGCACGCTGCAGACCACTCGGCCACTGCGGCCAGCTTGACAAGAATAAACGAACTAAGTAGAAGAGATCAGTAATGAGATCCAGAATCTTCTAGGGAAATCGGCCTGTTCAAGTTCGAAAGGTTATGTTTTTAACCTCTATTGTTTGTTTCTGTGGCAGAAAGCAGTCGCATTTTTGCGAATGCTGTTTTAAAGCTCGTCACATCCTTCGAGTTCGAGTAGCATAATGTGACAAAAGCGACTGTGACTTAAACGCATATTTGAAATGATCGAGGGCCCAACATCCAACATGCTGACGAGGAGAACTCCCCTTCGCTTCGCTCTCAGAGTCTGTGGCAGTGGCGGCGCGTCCTATACGTTCACTGGTTCAGTGACCTCCGGAAAAAATCTCCTCGTGAAAATAAAGTAAATAAATAAATACAGTAAAAAGTCTTTTTAAACTATCATTCTTCGTTTCGTTCTTCTATCAGACCATTTTATATTCACAATCAAAGTATTTTTATCGCATGAAAAACGTTTTACATCGCGGAGACAGCACGTATACCGAGTCGTAGCGCAGCTGCTTAATATAGGCCAGTAGTGGCAGCAGCGTTTCAATGCGCATGCTAAGGTTCAAATTCTCTTCTAAACCCCCTGGAGGCAGCCTATGCGCACTCCCGCGGCAGAGAGGGGCACGCCACTTTTAACATTGGCGTTGGAGCTAGTGGAGACACCAGCTTCTGGCTACCCAATTTCTGGCGGTCACGCACGAATAATTCCGAAGCAAGGTAATGGAGCTACTGTGCACCTCACCGAGCGAGGTGGCGCAGTGGTAAAGTACTGGACTCGCATTCAGAAGGATGGTGGTTCAAATACCCCTCTGGCCTTCAAGATTTAGGTTTTCCGTGATTTTCCTAAATCACTCCAGGCAAATGCCGGGTTAGTTCCTTTCAAAGTGCACGGCCGATTTCCTTCCCCATCCTCAACCAAAATTCCGAGCATTAGCTCCGTCTCTAATGACCAAGCTGCCGGCGGGACGTTAAATCCTAAGCTTCCTTCCATCTACTGCGCACCTCACCTTGCGCATGAGCAGCATCTGCCCTTCATATTTATCTCTTTGTTTAAAATTTTTTTAACTATTAGAAATCCAAGAAACAGCAGTGGTGGGGACGGACAATGAGACTCGCGCTAAAGAAGGCTCGCTGACTAGACTGTAACCAAAAGGTGTAGAAACCTCTTTGGTAACTTCAGCAACTATCAACTCTGAGCCACAGAGAACGAAGCAAAGCGAGCTATCAGTCCCCACATTCAGACAGCCATAGATTCTCAAACCCACTTCAAAGTAAAACAACTGCACATTCTCACAGGGACAGTGGCGTAGTGGAGAAGCCGTACTTATGCCACTTTAATTAATATAATAATAAATAATTAACATAACAAAATACGAAAAACCTATGCCGGCCGAGGTGACTGAGGCGCTATAGTCACGGTCAGCACGGCCACTACGGTCGAGGGTTCGAATCCCCCCTCGGGCATGGATATTTGTGCCGTCCTTAGTGTTAGCTAGTTGATAGGTAGTTTTTAAGTTTAGGGACTGATGACCCCGTAGTTAAGTCCCATAAGCTTAACAAACATTTTTTTTAACCTATCAATATTAACTACTATTTTAACACATGAAATAAAAATGCTATTCCTCAAGCCTTGAAAAGAGTGGGGTGAAGTTTTAACAAAATGATAAACTAGCGAAATTAAATAAATTATAACTTAACAGAAATATACAAAAATATATGGAATACGACAGTCGGTCGTCTTTCAACTGGCACGCCGCAGACCACTCGGCCACTGCGGCCAGGTTGACAAGAATAAACGAACTAAGTAGAACAGATCAGTAATGAGATCCAGAATCTTCTAGGGAAATCGGCTTGTTCAAGTTTGAAAGGTTATGTTTTTAACCTCTATTGTTTGTTTCTGTGGCAGAAAGCAGTCGCATTTTTGCGAATGCTGTTTTCAAGCTCGTCACATCCTTCGAGTTCGAGTAGCATAATGCGACAAAAGCGACTGTGAAACAGGAGCAGTCGTTGCGCATGCGTAAAGTTAGGAGGGGGGAGCTGCTTACAGTGTCACGTGACCCGAAGGTAGCTTATCTCTTCATCGTAACAGATTCATTTTGTTACAGTCTCTTAACAGTGTAATCAGTTACTTACTGTGTTTTAGTGTTAATGTCCATATTCATATGTTCTTGGTGTTCATTATCGGAGAAAAATGAATAACGTTTAGTATCTCTTAGAAATAAGTTACCCAGTTTTAATATTGGAACCAAAGTTGTGAAATAGTCTCAAAACGTCAAATGTGTGTGAGGTCTTATGCGAGAAAACTACGTGGTTATCAGTCGTTAGACTGACACACTGATTACTTGACTAACTTAAACTAACTTACGCTAAGAGCAACACAAACACCCATGCCCGAGGGAGGATTCGAACCCCCGACCGTAGCGGCAGTGCAGATCATGACTGGCGCGCCGCAGACTGCTTGGCCACCGCGGCAAATAAAGTATCTTGGTACCACCGACACCTCAGCTCGAGTTCAAGCAAGCGCAAACAAGCCGACGTAAGATATTCTGCAGATGTTTTAATGAAAATGTATCTAAAATGTGTGTGTGGGGGGAGGGGGCAAACTGGGGCACTTTCGGCCGGCGCCACTCGCTGAGGTGCGCCAAATTGTCTCTTTGGAAGCCGAGCAGAGGGGGAGAGGGGGTTGGCCCCACTATCAAGAACCGGCACTCATACAGATGAACCCCCAGTCATCTGAAGCGCCAGCCGCCACTGCTTTGTGGCAAGTTGTCGCGGGTAATAGCCCGTTAAAACTGAACACAGAAACAGGCAGAAGCCGTACAATACTGAAAAATGAGCTAAATCTCAACAGTTATCGGTCCAAGTCCAGAATGTGCCATATGGAGTATACGCCAAGTGGCACGTCGCCATTAGACTGCCACGCGAGACATTCGTGTTCAGTTTCCCCTCGTACTCTGCATTTTTACTCTTCACGAAATGACGAATTGTCCGTCCGCTCATTGATACGTTAGTTCGCTCTATTCAGGTTTGTGACTGTTGTGGCGTAACGTCCGTGCCGCGCAAACCCTGTGTTATCAGGAAGCGGCTCTCGAATGGGAGCCGCAAACGTTTGATGACAAGTCAACAGACGGCTCCACCGGAAAAAGACGTCTGGTGTGTCATACACGACACAGGTGACGGTATATGTGTCACACGGCTGGAATGTCTTATCGACGCTCCTAAGTTGTAAGCTTGGTGAGATGGTGAGGTATGCCTCTTTGCCCAATTTAGGTCTTCGTAGACATGTGATTACTCCAAAAGAAATGATGAAAACATAACAGTTTGTCACAGAAGCTGCAGCAGATGAACGCAACAGTTTCAGAACCACACACTTCCCCTGTGCTCATTTAAAACATAGGTTTCCAACGTTTTGAAGTTTTCCACATGTGCAACATGTCCACGAAAATTTGAACATGTCCCGATATTTAGGACTGCGAGTTGATTATGTGTGTCAACATTGTTCACACCCGTTTATTAGCAGCGCAGTTTACCACCATGCAGTGGTGTTTATTATAAATCAAAACTTGGATAGACGCTCCATCGACTCTTTCCTCCAATTCCTGTACGTACGTTAGATTGACCCTGTTAACTTCTCCTTCTTTATTTATTTCTTTTTTAACAGAATGAAATACGTTACTGAAAAGATTTTAGTTCTAAAGACCAAATAAGGAAATGCCACGTAGTGTTAAGTAAGAATTATTTTAATACTTCAACAAGACTAGATTTATGGAAGAATGTATTCATGCAAACTGAAATGAACAATCATAAAGAGTATTTTCAGCTGTAACAGAAATAATGACACAATTAGTCTTCAACAAACTGGCTAGTTTTACTCACTTGTAGCTGGCTACAGTATCCTTTCAAATATGAACAACTATCGTGTGAAATGCAATAATGGATATCAGCTGTCCATACTATCTGTGATACACACAGTACAACTTGTCCAGGCCATTTGGAAACCCACAAACTTCTTTTTTGTGCACTATAATCGATATTACTGCGGTGTATGTTATGTTGTAATGTAAGGACCATTTGTGTTTCCATCTGAAAACCAATGAGAAACTGTAGCATAAGAATTACATGATAATGAATGTAGCAGCATAACAGCATACCCTATATATTAAAATTAAACGTTAAAATAGTAACTTTTAAAATAATTTATTTGCCGTTGTTATAGTTCCACAGATCATGCACATTAAATACGATGATGATGGCAATTGCAAATTTAGATTTCACGTAGAAAGTATACAATGAAGTCTATCCACTTAGACATTGGGTAGAGAGTTCTTCCTTATATCGAGTTGGTTGTAAGGTGAGGAATGTTGACGTTTTCATTGGGACGTTCTTCTAGAGCTAAAGTAATTACAGGACATTGGTTGTGTTACAATGAGGTGACAAAAGTCGTCCTGCACTGATATGCACAGATGGCAGCAGTATCACGTACACAGAGCGATTCATTGCCACAGCTGTCATTTGTACTCCGGTGATTCATGTGGAAACGTTTCCTAAGTGATTATGGCCGATCGACGGAAATAAAGACTTTGCGTTGTTGTTTGGAGCAACACACATGGTGCACTGTACTTCGGAAATCGACATAGAATTCCATATTCCAAGATCAGCAGTGTGAAGAGTGTGCCGAGAATACCAACTTGCAGGCATTACCCCCAACAGTCATTGCAGTGGCCGATAGCCTGCACTTAATTATCAAGAATAGTGGAGTTTGCTAACAGACAACCAGCACTGCGAAAAATAAGCGCAGAAATCAACGTTAGACGTACGACGAACGTATTCATCGAGATCATTTGCAGCCCTTCATTGATTTCCTGTTCGTATACAATAGGCATTTTTAGGGATGACGATGTGCCGTTTGACTATGCGACAGTTGTTCACGCCTGGCTCGAAGAACACCTACACTTCCAGCGAATCATTTGGGAACCCAGATTGCCTAACACGATTCCCATCGGACATTTATGGGACACAATCGAAAGTTCTGTAACCCTGTACCGGCCACACTTTGGGAATTGTGGATGACTAATCGAGGAATGTAGAGTTATTCATGATTTTACTATTCCTCAGTTTGAGCAAGATGTATAAGACTGGCAAAATACCCTCAGACTTCAAAAAGAATATGATGGAATTAATGCAGATAAGTGTGAATATTACAGAACTGCCGATTTAATAAGTCATCGTTGCAAAACAGTAACATGAATTATTTATGACGAATAGAAAAACTGGTAGAATCCGAACTTGGCGAAGATCAGTTTGGATTTAGGAGAACTGAAAGAACACGTGAGACAATGCTCACATTACGACTTATAAGATAGGCTAAGGGAAGGCAAACCTACGTTTTTAGCTGTTTTAGGTTCAGAGAAAGCTTTTCACAATGTTGACTGGAACACGGTTTTTAAAATTCTGAAGGAAACAGGGTAAAATATAGTTACATTAAACTTATACAAAAACCAGACAACAGTTAAGAGTGACAACCGAGGTTTGCATTAACAATTTCAAAAAGAACATTTCGTTTTCTCTGAAACTTTTTAGTGGGCAACAGTAACCGCAATGTTGTTTGTAAGTAATGCTTAACAAAAAATGTTTAAATAATTAATTGGGATGTCAAGGGACCCAAGTTTGCATTAACAATTTCCAAAAAACATTTCGTTTACCGAAATTCGTCTGCGACCCACTCACTCTTTCCTTCACTGTGTTTCAATTCCCTTTACAGAACAGGCTGTCAGCGCTAGCAGGCTCTCTTCAGCCTACAGAATTTCCAAATAGACATGGAAACAAGAAAAACAGTAAAGGTCAAAAAAATCTGGAGATAATAAATACAGTGACATGGTGACTTTAAATGGAAGGCATAACAGAGTGAACATTGAAGTCTTTAAAAAAAAAAAAAAAAAAAAAAAAAAAAAAAAAAAAAAAAAAAAAAAAAAAAAAAAAGTTGAGGATGAAAAAATCACACAGCTGGAAACACAGAGGTACAAAAGAAAAACAGACGCGATTAAAAACACACAGGGCGGGTTGGTAGTTCACTGTTATATTTTAAAACGACACTTAGAAGAAACACACACTCTGACATAGCACTAGAACATAGACGATGACAGCGATGAATGACGGGTAAGAGAACAGGGGAGGTACAGGGGGAGAGGGGCGAGGGGGTGGGGGGAGAAGTGGGAGGGAGACAGGAGAAAATGGGGGAGGAGAAGGGGCCATAGGGCCTGGAGGTGTAAAACCAAGGCAGAATGTCCCTGAAAGCAAGCAGGAGAGGGTAGGGATAAAGGTGAAGGTAGGAGTGGGTTGGAAGTAGGAGGGACAAGGAGGAAGGGAGGGATGGGGTCGTCTGAGATGGATAGGAAGACGGGAGAGGGGGAGGATGACAGCTGGTAGGAAAGATGTTAAGGTAGAGGGCATCATCCACGAAGGCACAGAAGTTGCCACACTATTGAGAGTGGACACATGGAGGATGGGGGAACACAGTGAATGAAGCATGAATTGGTGGGAGGGAGCAAATTTTAGAATACAAAAGGGTAAGAGGAAAATAGGTGAGAAAGAGGGGGGGGGAAGCACCGGAATAAACTAGGGATTGTTGGCAGTCAGTTCAGGAAAAGGAGAAGTGTATGTGGTTTTTGCATGTTTTGGCCTTAAAGTCGAGGTTAAAGAGAGTGTGCAGGCACAAAGGGAGACTTGGTGAAGGGTGTGAAGGTGTTGGAATGGGTCAATGATCTGGAAGACAATGGTGAGGAAACGGATGATGTCCTCTGCAGTGGGAGGAGCCACAAGGAATTATTGATGGGCATAGGGGGTAAGTGGGGCAGATGGAGATGGTGAGTTTATCTTTGGTGAGAGGAAAGGAGGACTTGCATTTGTAGAAGAAGGTGGGGTGAACCTCACTGCATGTGTTCCAAGAAGGAGAAACAGTGAGGTTTGGGCATGATGACAGTGAGAGGCTTGCAAGGGAAGGGGGTAGACGATGGGAGGCAGGTGGGGGGAGAGGGAGAGGGTGGCATGGAAACCGAACTGAATGTCGGGTATTTTTGGAGGATTATATTGTGGAGATCAGGATCAGGCATTTTAGGACGACAGAGTCCCTCCAGGGGGTGATTTGGGAGATGAGGGCAGAGTGGCATACTGGTGGAATAGGAGAGTGAGGGCATTACAGTCCAGAAATTGGGCGTCGAGGTTATTTATAATGAAAGTGTGGAGGACAGAGGACAGATATGGCAGAACAGATTGGAGAGGGGCTGGAGAGGGGGCTCAGGTGGTGTAGGATGGAGCGGGCAGCTTCCATTGGAACTGGAAGGCCAGTAATGAGAGGATTGCGGGCCTTTGTTGTGGCAGAGGAGATGAAATCTGTGGAGGATCGATTATATTTTCAATTTTTGAAGGGGATGGAAGATGGGCATGGGGACAGGGTCGATATGGAGATAACATATGGCTCGCTCCTGAGCCACAATGTCCTCAGGGGGTGGGGAAAGAGGGGAATCAATGGTGGGTCTCCAGGCACAAACTGTGGCACACACAGCATGGGGATTGGGAAGGAGAGGAAAGGAGTCCGGGATGGGGATGAGAGGTTGTTGGTGGCAGGAGTAGAGGCATGTGAGGAGGCGTAGATGACTGTTGAGGGGATGCTTAGGGTGAGGAGGGAGGGGATGGTGGATGGAAGGAGGGATGAAGAGAAACTCCAAGAGGTTGTTGTAGGGGTGAGGAATGGATGAATGGCGGAATGGATGAGGTAAATGATGGGGGGGGAGGGAGGTCAGAGTCATTCAGCACCCAGAGGAGGACTAAAACAAATGGGAGTTGAAGTTGCAGACAGTAATATAGGAGGGGCGATGGGAGAGGAAGTAAGTGATGAGGCAGACGTAGTTAATAGGAAGGGAGTAGATGTAGAGTTTCAAAATGAGATCAGAATGCCACACATGGTCATAGGCTTTTTCAGTATCGAGGAAGACAAAGATGGCGGAACGACAGGTGTTGAGCTGGTCAGACAGGAGGTGGAGGAAGCATGGAAGCAACATTGGGAGATGGCGAGGAGTTGGTGCTGGCGGAGATGCTGTTTGATGCAGCAGGAGAGGATGGTTTGCAGGACCTTGCTGAACATGGAGGTGAAATTGATGGGACAGTAGGATGACGTTTGGACTGGAGTTTGTCAGGTTTGGGGAACTTTAGGATATGGGAGGTTTTTCCACAGGTCAGGGAAGAAGACAGTGTATAGGTTTACTTTGTAGAACGGAGCGAGGGCAGTGTGTAAGGAGAGAGGACAGGTCCAAAGGTGCCTGTAACGTAGTCGTGACTGGGAGCTCTGTTGCATTTTGTGCATAGTATCATTTGAATGTCGAGGGCAGTGATAGGTGTGTTTAGTACTGAGAGTGGAATGTGCACCAAGTACTGGAAACCAGGGCGAGCGGGGGGTAGAGGTTTGTTGCTACACTCATGGACACTGGGGACTATAAGGGATGGAAAAATGTCGAATAGGTAGGAAGCAAAGTGTTCAGTTTTACTGGTGTTGTCCACCTTCATGGAGAAGCGGGTAATGGGGAGTGGAGTGACTGCCAGTAAGGCATTCGAAGGCCTGCTAGTACATGGAGGAGTTGACATGGAGCACTGTATTAAGAGAGGTGCATGTCTGAAACCAATTCCAGAGTATCTTCGTGGATAAAAGCTTTGTGATGTGACGGATATGCTGGTGGCAGGTGAGTGTGTCGCAGTTGCAGGTCCATAGGAAAGAGTGGTAGAGCCGGCAAGATTCATGAAGGAGAAGAACGAAAAGAATGGACTGTGGAGGAAGAGTGAATCTATGGATTTTGTCAGAATGTGGACTAGCATCGCATCAGCAATGGTCTGGTGAAGGAAGGAGGATTCATGGTCAATATAAGTGAGGATGTGGAGAGGAACAAGGTGGCTGGTGACCGAGGCATCGATGGATCGCTGGTAGGCATCCTAGTTGGCACAAGACAAGATTGGGAGGAGGTGCGGGACAGGGTGCGTGGGTAGGGTAAGTAGGACTCGAGTGTATTCACTGCCTATTAGGTCGAGGACATCCACTGTAAGGCCCTCAAGGAGGTTTGGAGACACCAGGACGACATCAGGGTAGTTTGTGCTTTTGAGGCAGGTTGGACAGGAGAGGGGAAGGATGTCGTCCCGATCTGAGCAAGGTGGTGAGGAACTGACACCACCTCCAGAGCTCGGTGGGAGGACAGGAAGAAAGATAAAGGTCGGTGGCAGCCACATAGATCGTGAGGGAGAGATTGACACGAAAAAAGAAGTCATAAGCGAGGGGTGTTGCGGACACAGGTGGTGATGGCAATGACAGAGAGGAAGGGGAGGAAGAAGCTAAGTATAAGGTGCTTAGTAGGGTCATTGAAGAGGGGTTGTAGCTGGGCAGAGTGGTGGGGATGTGGCCATGCGCATGGGGAGGAAGACCATTTGTGCAGTAGAGGCGGTAGAGATCGGTGCTGATGGGAGGACAGAATTGCAGGAAAGTTTTGTTTAGTAGGACTGCATCGATGTGGTGTTGGGCAAAGGTACGCATAAATGGATGTTTGTAGGTGGGGACAGAATGGACGATGTGGTACAGGAGGGAGTAGAAAAGGCATGCCATATGGGGGCTTTCTAGGAGACAGGGGGAGAAGTAGACGGGAAAATAGTTTAAGGTGCGTTTAAACTAGGGTAACTTGCCAGGAAAGGGTAAATTGTGAGTGGTTTCAGGGTAAGGTAGCATAGATCCAGTTGAAAGACTGTACAGGTGGCGAGGGCGATCTGTTGCAGGGTTTGGGGGCGCTGGGAAGAATGGCTATTCTGGATGATGGTTGTGACACAGCATATGACGTCCTCGACGGTGGGTGGGGAGGACAAGAATTTGTTGGGGTGCTTGGGTGGATCTATGGGATGGACAGGGACAGTGAGTGGGGGTGGTGACGGCTTCACACTTTTAGGAATAGGTGGGGTAGTGGCAGCCACAGGTGTTAAATGTGGGTAGGGAGGCAAGACTTTGGGCTGTGCTTAGTGAAATGCTGGATTTAAAGTGGTTTTGGGTTAGGTGATCATTGTACACTAAGCCATGAGCACAATGATAGGATTGGAATGGGAAGCGAGAAAGATCCATCCTGTAGCAGCAGTCATAGATGAACACCCCCTCATGGAGGGTCAGTTGATGGAAGATGCAGATTCTGTGAAAATTCACATCAGGTAAATTGGGCTGAAGGGGTTGATGATCCACTTGGCAGATGGAATGGGGAGGTCGGGGTGGGAATTAAGCTGGCCCAACACGTGTCACCATGGTGAATGAGGAGAGGTGGTGGGGTGGTTGATGTTGGCGGGATGAGGAGGTGGTATAGTATGGGATAAGGGTTGCATGGGGGCTGAGGTGGATGTAGGGCAGGCATTGTAACAGGTCGGTTTGGAAGCTAGAGCTGTGAAACTAGATCTAGGTTTTCTGTTTGGTGCTGGTGATTGTGAGGAGGGTAGAGAGATGGGAGACTGGATTGAGGGGGATGAGGCAGGGAGTGGGTCCTTGTTGTGGCGGCTGTGGTGGTGGCGACTGTGATGTCTCTGCCACCGTGACAAAGTGGGGGACAACACAACATGGGGATAGGGATGGATATTCATGAGGAATGTTGAGGGACAGCGGGACAGTAGAAGGAGTGGGAAGGACTTGAGAGGCGCTGATGGCAGATAGGATTACGGATAGGAAAAGGTCAGAGGAAAGCTGGATGTGGGGTGTATTCCATGTAGTAGTTGTGGAGGCTGTGGTGGGGTACGTGTGGAGGACAAAGGTGGTGGTAATTGGAACGTTAGCCATGTTCCATTCAAAGTTTGAAAAGAGAGGAAAAGTAATCAGAGACGAAATACAGGTGTAACATTGAAAGAGAAAATTACGACGATGTTGGCGATGAAGACGATGGTCCCACCAACAGCTGGCGGGGAGCTGACGACGGATCCCGGCTTGCAGAGAATGGCTGGAGACCAGCGATGGCAGGAGGGGTGGCGATGGTGAGAACTGTGGTGGAGGCAACAGCTGGTAGCGGAGTGGATAAATGGCCCATTCCAACATGGGAGTGATGTTCCTGGGCTACACAGCTGCTACGGACCCCGCGAACTCTGAACTGACTGTCCCCGTCCATGCTATTGATCCCACTATGTAACCAAACAACTCCCTATGTCCCCCCCCCAACCGCCAAGGACATCATTCATATTGAGACCACTTTCTGCATAAAGTTCATCCGTTCCAATGTCTGCACACCCGCCACCAGATCCTACTTGCTGCCCCCTCTGTTTGGCAGCTACAGACCTTTGCCACCTTTTCCCATAACCAAGCCCACTTCACCTTCTTCCACCTGCAAACCTTACCTTAAAAAGGCCCTTTCCGTCCCTTTTCCACCTCCCCCTCTTCCTTCTCTCCCTTTTTAGCATGACCAGCCCATCCTACATTCTCGTTTACCATAACATCTGCTCCCTACCAGCCAACAAGCAGCTCTTGGTGCATATCCTCTTCTCCCACCACGTGGACGCCTTCTTCATTAATAAAAATTCCTCAAGCCCTAGCATTCGACCAATACCAATCCCTATACCCTCCATAACAGAACTAGCCCTGTCCTGTTGCCCGAGGTGGAGTTGTGATTGGCCTCCTCCATCGCCACCCTGTCCAGCTACAACTGCTCCTTAATGATCTCACTGACAACCTTATCCATCTCTTGTTCCTTCCATCGCTCACCATCACCTGTGCCACCATCTACATCCAACCCAGCACCCCACTCTCAAACGACTTCATTTCCAATATCGATCAGTCCTTCTCAACAATGTGGTAGCTGCTGACCTTAAACTCACCTCTTGACACTTCACCAAGCTCTGGCGGTGTGTTCAGCTCCTTACCACAGTCTAGGGCAAACTCGTCCCCCCTCCAACAACCCACCTGCCCTGTGATAAATACCACACCTGATTTGGTCCTAACCTCCACAAACATCCTCGATCACATCATTGGGGATGTCCTTGACCTGATTGGCAGTGATCATGCCCCTGCCCTACTTACCATCGACCACAACTGCCATCCTGCACCAGTGCCCCCCCCCTCATGCTCATCCTCTGACGATGCTCTACAATTACTCCCATGCCAACTGGGATGCCTAACATCACACAAAAAGATACCCATGTTGACAGTCACCTCGTCTTACCACACCCCCAATGACACTGATGTTCCTTCACCTTCCTTCACCAGACTTTGACTGATTACATCCTCTCCCTTATTTCCACCAAATCATTCAACCTCACCTCCTCTCTCTCCCTCCAAAGACTGTCCTTCTCCTATGTGAATCCTGCCACCTCTATCGCTCCTTCAGGACTGGGACACATTATGACACCACTGGCAGCTCCAACAACACATCTCACATCTGAAACCTCCTCAGTGAGAAAAAAACCGCCAGGACCGCCGAAAGATTAGCACCCATCATAACACTACACTCTCTATGAACTCATCCAAGTACTAGCAAGCATTTCAACGCCTTACTGAAAGATGCCCCTAGCCTCATACATCCTTCTATATGACAACCATCACTTTCCTGACGCCATCAGTAAGGCCAATCACTTTGATGACTTAGAACTTAACACACCCATTACCACCATAGATATTCAGGTGACACTGCACCAAACGCAGTGCTGTTCCTAGTCACGACTGTCTTATTTACAGGCACCTCAGGGCTGCCCTTATTCCTTGCATGAAGTCTTTGGCACCCTGTATAATGTCATCCATCATACCGGTTTCTTATCCCATCTGTGGAAAACCTCCTGCCTCTTACTGTTCCCAGAACCCAACAAACCCCCATTCATCACTTCTTCTTTCATCCCATCATTATCACCTCAGTGTTCAGCAACGATTTGGAAACCAGCAATTCTCGCCATATTCACCACCACCTCCGTCAACACCAGCTACTCCGCAATTCCCCATGTGGCTTCAGACCATCCTTCTCATTCGATGAACAACTCGTTCATCTCACCAATCTCACCAAAGGGACTTGGGCAAGCACAGAATTAGCCAGCAGAGAAGACACCTCCCCTCCCCGCCCCTTCCTGATAGTCGAGGTATGAAATTGGTAGTCTCTCTTGCTAAAAGTTTAAGAATTCTCTCACAGAATTTGATGCCACAACACCATGCTTCTCATGATGTTGCTGGCGAGCATGGGAGGCAGTTCTATTACTCACATCCATTCCTCCCCTAGCTATAGCTGAACAAGTATTCCATCGACAACAAGATGCTCAATGTAGATCAACAGATAGTTCAATGTGCAAACTGTTGAGTCTTTGCTTGTATACTATGTGTAAACTATTCTTCTTCTTATTCCAGTACTGTTGATCTAATTTTAGATAGGATCGCCAAAGGTCTTTGGAAGTGAACACAGGTAAGAACCAACAGTCAGACACCATTACCCAATACACAAGCTAACACTTACAATCACCACTGACAAACTTCAGATGTTTCATCAACCATGACATGTTACTCTCTATGTCAAGTATAGACATGCAAAGGGCTCATACCATTTGTACTCTTCCAATATAACATCCACTTGTTAGGAGTAAATGCTTTACTAACCACAGATTCTGACCATCCATCGATTATGAGAAGAAGACTATGCAAACATAATGATATCATACACTCCTCCGTGAACCAGATAAAACACACCAGGGACAGAACACAGTTGACACTATCCATCTTTTATTACATAAACTGTACATGTCACAGTCATCTTATAAAGAAGTGGTACCAGATATCATATGATCTCCAGCAGAGAATTTGCAAGGAACTATCTGTACTAGAGAAAGGTAGTAGGGTCATTCTGCAGAAGGAATAATCCTAGAATGAATATACATCGCCTGTTTGGATGGTATTTGAAAGTTTTTGGGTTGTATTTGAAAGTGTAAAAATTGTGGTTGAGGCTATGGATATAAGACCTCTGCATGTCTGTACGTAACGTAGTTGGTGGAGACTGTGACTGTTAGCTGGTGTATTGGTGAACGGTGTCTGTTGGTTCTTGCCCATGTTCACTTCCAAAGACATTTAGCGATTGCATCTAAAATTAGGTCATCAGTGCTTGAAGAAGATAAAGAAGAAGAGCAATAGCTTAAGCATACTGCACTAGCAAAGAGGTAACATTTTGCACATTGACCTATCTGGTGATCTAAATTGAACATCCTGTTGTCAATGAAATCCTTGTTCAGCTATAGCTAGGTGAGGAATGGGTGTGTGTTAGATAACTTATCAAGAATTATTATCTTGCAAGAATGCCTACCTTAAGTAAGAAATAGATTTTTTGTGTCAATTGTGTAAAGCTGAAGACCCTCAGTGTTTAAAACCTACAATTAATTTAATTTATTATAAATGCAGACCATGTCAAATGCTGAAAACATTTATCCTGAACAACACTTGTCAAGAGTTTCGATTTTGAATTGAATTAAATTGTATGGATACCAATTGGCAAGTTATTTTTTATTATGAACTATTTAGTAATGGCCATACGTCTTATTAAGATGCCTTCTATGTTTAACTATTTTCCAGTGATAATTGTATGTCTGTTGTATTAAGTCTTTTGATGTACGTCAATGGAGAGACTTAGAATTCTTTTTAATGTGAGGAAGGTGTATAACCTCTGCTGGAGATAGACGAAGAAAGGGGGGGGGGATGGGAGCATGCGGGAGAGCGGGCTAAACCCACGTGGAAGTTTTGTTCAAGCCCCCATGCAAGCTACGGCCGTCTCTTCCCAGATTAATCTTCTTTCACAATCCATTATTCAGATGGTAATTCGCCTGTATGACCTGAAACTTTTGAAATGAAGTGTCCTGCAACATTTGTCCGAAAGATCCAGGATAGAGAAGCAAACATTATTGTCTGGGGAGTATTTTTGTAGCATGATCCGGGTAACCTCGTCCTTCCGGTAGATATACTGGATCAACACAAGAATTCATATATCGATTGGGACTATATCCACCTCTCAATGTACTTTGTTTTCGGTACGATTGCATCTACTATTAAGCGGATGTGATGTGTTGCACAACTCGTAATTTATATGAATAGTTTTAAGAGTAGCACGATGAATTTTCCGTATTCTCCTGGCAATAAAATTCAAAAATTTAAACCGAGTTGAAAATTTGTGCGATCAAGGCAAACATAAAGTTCGCGCCATGGATCAGGTAACCAAGAAATCTAGCACAATTTGCCATGCTACTGTTGTTGGCATTACTCCAAAGCCCTGTCGGTATCTTCCAGAACCTCATTGACACTCTTTCAAAACACCTCTCAGTAGTTTCAGCGCAAAAGATGGTTATTCAGAGGCTTTAAAAAGTGGTCACATTAGTGTAATTGGACAGTGAAATACGCATCAGTCACAGTTATTCATCATTTTAACAGATATTATGATGTCTACATTGAAACATAATCCATTTTAATTTAAAATATTTATCGTAAATGCTCTCTCTAATTCCCATGTATAAGGTATTAAATTACATTATTACCTCACTAAACCATTTTTCAGCTGTGATTCCATTACATGATGTAGGAATTTGGTCTAATAGTTTTATTTCTTCGCCATGTTCACTAATGAGGCAGTATATGTTACCATTTCCATCAACTTTCAGTGCATATATACCAGCAAAGCATTTCTTGAGGTACTTCTGTACACTTGTGGGGTTATTTGCCTCTGATATTATTTGCAACATTTCATGATTTGTCAAGAAGAAAAATCTGTAAGGGAAAATATTACAGTTAACAAATTTGTGTTCTTACTGACTGTCAAACTGTGTAACTCTTTGTTGTTGGTTTTAATGGTAAATACAGGATGCCTTAGTTCCAATCTGCTTAGTGTATATATTATTTATATTGGGGCCCTATTGATTACGTATTTGTTATGATAATACAGATTATATCTTTATTATGTTTATATAACAGAAGGTAGTAGGAACTCAGAATTTTGTACTATCTACCAAAAATTGTATTGTGATTATTAACAGTCCTATTATGAGTTAGTCCGTTATTTGCGTCCAACAATGCACTTGCATAAATATACTGTGCATGCGAGAAAGGTGTCAATTCAGTCGGTGTTTATATTGCAACAGGCACGTTAGTGAAAGTTCAATAAATTGATTAGGAGCTCAGTGATGAAACTGTAAGGCAGTATAGGGTGGAATTCTACCACAATAGATGATTTTCGACACGACATAAGCTCTATTCCAAACAATTTATAGCAACATATAGGTCTTATGACTAAACTAAAAATGAATATTTCTCAACATAGATTTGTAGCAAATTGAGTCTCTTCTGAGGGTATATCACATACAAGAATCTATATGTTTGGGCCAAATCCCTGGCCATTACACGATTCATGAAACGTATACCACTTCATAGCTATAAAATTAAGTGTTTAAAACAGGAATGAATTCAATTTGTGTCTCAGTATGTGTACACATTTTATATAAGCAGCTACAACAATGGGGCTAGACATGGGTATTTCAGTGACCCTATTGATAAGTACTTTTTGGTTATATTATATATCAACATACTGGTAAAGTATATACGAGTTTTCTGTAAATGAAATGAGAGATACATACAACCAACAACAACCACCCATTTCAGTATTCCAGTATAATACAGAAGGAAATATTTGAATCCCTAATATTCTCTCCAGAGTTTTATCATGTATGTAATATTCCATTATCTATAAGATGTATGGCTACTATAAAAATCCTTTATTTTGGTTGAAACTCAAAATAAAAAGAAATTTCTGTTGGTCTTCATTCCAGTCTTACTTTTGTCTGACATGCAGTTAGTTCACAATCATATTACTTTATAGACATTGTGGTTCTGTTTCCTATAGAATATGTATTGGTCAGAAGCGTAAAATTTAAAATTGTTACATTATTTATTAAATTTTTCATTAATCGAAAAACTCCCTCCAGGTTGTAGTATATGGTATGAATAATATGTCTTAATGCGAGCAATAACACTTTCTCAGACACCTATCCCCCCACACACAAATGCACCAACACTTACTAATATGTAATGTATAATGTACGGAAAATGTAAAGTTTCAAGTAAATGAATTTCTCACATTACCCTTAAAAGGGCCTGTACTACTTAAAGGAGCTGCATTGTTTTCTATCATGTCACATCAACGTCGTAATTATGTTATTAAAAATGTTAGTTTCTAAATAGAAACACAATTGAAAGTAATGAAATAATTTTTACCTAATCTGGAATACTACTGTAAATTAGTATCACGTGATTTGAAGTGAAACATGTGTAACGTGATTTCCTTACTGACTAGTTATGAAACATTTTCATTTGCCTTGTAGGGGAGGACTGACAACATTTGAGAACAGTGTTTGAAAGAATGTCTTTGCAGAGCACATTGATTTCCTCCTACAGCCCTTTTCTGCGTTACACTTGACTAGGTGCCGTGTAATTACAGAGTACCATCATGTACTACAGGATGCTGTGATTCTGAGCAAAGTAGACAATTCACACAGTACAAAAATTGGTTTTAACAGAAAGTAAAAGGAGACTGTATGGTTTTATGTAGTCATCATTCAAATTAATCTGAGTGAATGAGAGACATTTTGATGTTGCAAACATCAATTATGTAAATGTGTGGAGCCTAAATAATTGTATGAAAATATATAACAGGGCCAGGTTCAAATCCCAATCTCGGTTGAAATATTCATACCATGCTTCAGTCAGCACATATAGACATTTTTTTGTGTTGCACTTATTACATCTATATAGTTATGCCTTTTGAAGTCAAGAGAGTTAGAAGTTTGTTTCCAAAGAAGATGCCAGTTTTCTAGAATGTGTCGTCATACTTTTATTGGAAGTATCATTATTTGAACATAAATTTATTTACATTGTTTTATTTGTGTTTATCAGTAACACTTCTCCACAAACCATTTAGTTAGTCAGGTCATTTGCATATTCAGCACGTCGCAACTTGGTACCTAATATTTGTACCACATGCGTAGAATTAATTCTCTTCATCATGTTACTACACTGTGCACAGTTTACACAGTAAAGCGGATGCGAACACTCCACGAGACAAATACGTACTACAGCTATACCACTCACGCATTCAGAACAAGTAAGTGCACCTACACTATGCCACCTTCAAGTGCGGCGTTGCATGGAAATGACACACACTACTGTTTATTTATCGTTTCTTGTTATTCTAAGCATGGTTTCGTGCGGTTCTGAGCGTTAGAGGACAAAGGTGTCCCTTGTGAGTATCAAACTACGTTATTTGTAGCTTGCTGGATGACGTAGGCAGCAACCTGACTGATTCAAACAATATTTTCAAATAACTGCCAAAGTTAGACAGCGTTTATCTTGTAATGCATGCCTCGTTTATGAGATATGTTTCTCAGTTTTCAAATCAACCGACAAGTCCTGCGATAGCATTCATTACAGTATTTGTGGCTGCATGTGTTTTGGCATGCAGTACAGTAAAGTATCCTAGCAGTACATAAATTACTTGTATGACGATGTTAGACATCAATAATCAAGTAAACTTCTGTGAAAATTGTTTGTGATAAATACATTAAAACGCCTAACTTCCTTGCCAGTATGTTTAGGATCCGTAACGATTTTGTTCTCCTTCATCTTCATCGAGATGTATCGAGCGGATGTTATCTTTCGGTGTGCGGTGGAAGTAAGTATGTATACCAATGTCACTCCCTCCTTCCCACTCCATTCGAGTATGGTTCTCGAGAGAATCAATTACTGGTAAGCCTTTGCGAGGGCTCTAATCTCTCTAATTTTATCTTTAATGGCTTTTCTGGAAATTCATGTGGAAGGAATAAAATATTGGTTGACTCTTCTCGAAACATTATGGAAGGACAGCTACACGCTATGATTCATTTGCTAGCAACACTTCAATATAATCACACAGTTGATCTGATTTTTCGTACGCTCGAATTTTATTGACTAAGCGACTGTCCAGAAACGTATAGAACGCATTCCGAAAGTCAAGAACCCGGCATCTACCTGGCTGCTCTATCTATTCTCTGGGTGTTGTGGATAAATGGAGCAAGATTGGTTTTAACGGGATCATTGCTTTCGGAACCTTTATTGAGTCTCACCGAATGTATCGTCAGTATAATAAGTTAGCAAGAAGCATATTCCAGAATTTTAAAACTGACAGATATCAGACACATAGGTCCATTATTTGAGCCATTGTTCCGCGAGCCTTCTTGAAAACGAGAACACCTGCGCTTTTTTCGAACCAATAAAAACGATTCGCTCATTTAAAGACGTACGGTACACTGATACCAATAGTTTTTTCACAAATGATTTGAAATGAATTTGACGAAGGAAACGAAAACGGTAGTGAGACATTGCTACCGCGCCAATGAGACCTGCAGTGTCCCCAGACCCACCGCAGTCCCTAGCGGTACCTCACCGCACCCTCGCCGACACTCAAACAGACGATTATTTTACGGTTTGGCCCCCCGAAAGATTTCTTAGACTACTCCACCGGTATCTGCGGGTTGTGTAAATCGCGGAGTGTATGGACAAAAAATGTTCAAATGTTTGTATAGCTTATGGGACTTAACTACGGGGTCATCAGTCATACAAACTACTTATGAACTAGCTAACACTAAGGACGGCAGAAATATGAATGCGAGAGGGGGGATTCGAACCCCCGACCGTAGTGGCCGTGCAGACCGTGACTGGCGCGCCGCAGTCCCCTCGGTCTCCGCGGCCGGCAGTGTATGGACATGCAAATATTGTTTGAACAGATATCGCTAACATAGTAAAATTGAAACATAAGAGGGGAACCAGCCGATATTTGCCGAGAAAGATGGAAAACTGCCATGAAAACCACCCGACACACGTCGTTAATTCGACGAGCAGAGTCGAACCAGGGCTGGCACATGAACCGAACCGGCCGAGGGAGATGGCGCAGTGGTAACTCACTAGGGTCGCGGTCAGGAGGACGGCGGTTCAAGTTCGTCTCCGACTATCCTAATTTAGGTTTCCGTGATTTCCATACATCTCTCCAGGTACATGCCTTTTCAAAGGGCACGGCCAATTTCCTTCCCCCAACTTAACAAAAGAATTTGAACTTGTTGATTACAGTGTCGACGGGACGTTAAACCCTAATTTTCCTTCGTTCATCGTAACGGGAAAGCAGCGTTTAAACGGCCTGGCTATCCAGGAGAGTCCTTCGCAGATTCTGCATAGAATGAATCTTTGACACGGACCTCACAAAATCCGTTGGCTACCTCTGTTATAGTAGCATTCACCATACAATGTCCAACAATTAATCAGGGCTCGAATTCACTTAAACACCGGTATAATTCAATCACAACTACACAGAAGACGGAAAAGTGGGTATTCCCACTCATCAAGGAAGGAAGATGAAGGTTTGATGTCTGTAGACGGTATGGTCATTGTAGGCGGAGCTCACGGACGGATGTTTGGGTAAGGATAGGGAAGGAAATCAACCGTGTCTTTCAAAGGAAACATCTCGGCATTTGCCTGGAGTGATTTAGGAAAATCAGATCCGACACATGACTTGAGATGTATGTGCTCAGTGTTTACCGGCTAACAACAGACTGGTGAACAGGTATTAGGCGCCGTGGCGGAGTGACCAAGCGCATTGTGGCGCTATGCTGCGAAGCGCGAGGCAGTTCCCCGTCGGGGGTTCGAATGCCCCCTCGGGCATGGATGTTTGTATAAGGTAGTTCATAAGTTTAGGGACTGATGACCCCGCAGTTAAGTCCCATAAGCTTTACGAACATTTGAACAATTGATTTATTCGCGGTGCGTTTTAGTTGAATAATAGGTGTTCCTCTTAACATATTAGTTTATGCCTATACCGTTTATTTTTGAGTGCGAATAAAAAATTTTGTAACGTTGCCAAACTGCCAAATGGTACGGTGGACAAATGATATACATTGGTTGAATCAATGACTTGGTTTTCAAGAGCGGTAAAAGCAGATTTTTATTTTTAACAAAGTAAAGAGCTTCACCTCAATGTACGAATTTCAACACAGAGTTAATTCGAATTCACTGTATGCTTACTCTATTATAAATTTTTTCACAAGTTAACAGTGGTATTTAGATAATGTTCATTCCTGAAGTAGCCATAGCTCGCTTTATTAATTCATAAAAAATCAATGGTATTTTCTATGCTGCTGGTAACACTTTTAATGACCATGTTATGCATTACCCAAAAACCAAACACTGATAGATAAACATATTTAATGTGTTTCTCTTTGTTTTTCTCCTTCCTTCTGAAGTAGAAGAATTACATTATTGTTGCGGCTTTATGAAATTAGCTCATTTCGCAGGCATTCTACGAGTAAGTCTTTTATGTCCTGCAGTATACGTTTAGCCTTTACCAAATAGCTATGCATTGAAAGTTCTCACTTTTCTTTCCGCCTCAAATATGTATAAGGTCCGAAGCTTTCTACTACTTGTTCCTGACTTCCTGACGGGCTACACAAATTTCTAAAGACAATGTTAACACACTCATGTAATTTTCGCCAATTTCTTATAGTAAATGTATTGTCTGCAGGCATAATTAGTTAAATGTGAAGTTCGACAGTTGTAAGTTTTTTTTTCTTTGACATCTCTTTGTTTTCAATTATTTCTCTACAATTTTTGTGGTAGTAAATATATACAATTATTAAATGGAAGCTTAGGCTTTCTCGGCCGTTGTCACTGTCAATAAAATTTTTCGGGGTATGAGACCGCGTGGTCATTTTTATAAAATCTACTCACCTTTATATACCGACGTTATATAAGTCACAAACTATATCCCATTCAGCAGTCAGAAACAGCAACAGTGGCCGAAACGTCGATAGATTTTATAAAAATGACGACGCGGTCTCATACCCCAAAGAATTTTATTGACACATCCAATCATGTTCCGATTACAATTTAACTAAACATTTTACTTTCAGTTCAATAGCTGTCCTATTCAGTTTCAATTTTTATACTTATTTCGCACAAGTACCTTAGTTACTCTTTATTTGGTCTAGCCTAACTTAGATATATAATTTTCCATCTGGTCTATGAACATGTAATGTTAGTTTTATAAGATACTGAATAAGTTCGTCAGTTTAATTTATGTTCGTCACTTTAATTTGATATAACTTCCTATTCTTAAGTAACTTACATTTGTAATAAATAATTATGGTTTCCTGCCTGATAAATTTGTTACATTCTCACTTACAATGATATTAATCTGTATCACACGTAGTTGTGAAGTGTATTAGGACTGTCACTTCATGGAAAATTTCCTTGATGTTTGTAAAATATTGTAAACTTACTTATTAGCTACACTTTTCCTTCCTAATTTTTTCTGTTTCATTCTTAATTAAAAATGCATAAACAAGACATCTTCTTCTTCTTCACAAATTCTTCTATTGTAAGACCTTACAGTGGGATTTGCTGTAGTTTGCCTTCTACCTCCTGGTGTAGAGTCATAAATGGTTTCCATTGAACATCTGCTGTTTCCTTTTACATCAAGTCTTACTCTTTGCCTGAGCTACATAGATTTGTTTAAAATTGCCGTAGTTTTGTAAGTAACAATAAATCCCTCATTAATAAAACAGTCGTCCTGATTTTCTATTTACTTGAGGATCGTTTCTTCGCTGCACTTCATATAACTTCATTGCATTCTATAGGATATAATTTAAGTACGTTCATATCTCTGCCACTGTGTCCTCAGAGCTTAAACAAATGTTGAATCTCATACTGAAACATTTCTTTAAATGTACTATTGTTCAGGAAAATGATGTTTGACAATAGCATTGTACCGTCCTTGGTCATCTTAGGAAACACTGAAATATATAAATCAATCAGTAGTTGCCCTATCCTCTTTGTTTTTTGAAGACAGTTTGTGTGTTGACGCTGATGCAATACTCTTCTACAGTCTCTTGTCCAGTGTGAATTATACCTAGGTAACATTTCATCTACATTACAAAATATTCATCAATTTCCTGTTGATAATAAAATAACACACTTGAGTAAATAAGGTGGGAGTAATGACTCAGAAGTGGGTTGGAGTAATCGGTTCTGCATTGTGCTCAAATGTTTAGACATTAAGCAAATAATGGGTAAATAAACCACTAGGGTAGACTATGTTTGAAGTGTGTTTTAGGAGTAATTTTATAATTCTTACAACTCCTCATCGGTCCATGAACTATTATATGTATTTATTTTTAAGTTGTAAGAACCTTTACAATAAATTGTAAACAGCCGTCGATTTGAATGCAGATCAGTCTATCAGAGGTAGCTAGTGCTTAAGGGTCAGTAGCGTCTAGCTCTACTAGAAATTTTGAGATGTTCGGTGTATTTTTTTTTTTTCAGTTTTATGTCAAACAGTTAAGAAAACCGAGTCCCTCTGAAAACTGCATTCATAGTGACTGTTACCTGGCCCTACTTTGTCATTTCATTAAGTATAGCACGAGGCCACCTCAAATGCGCACTGCCCAAACTATACCCCCCCTCGTTCTCTTTACCACAGTGAACCTAGTTCTCTGTCACCTCTCTTTGCCCACCTGTCTGGACAGCAGCATTAGGTTTGGAGCCAACTACCTTGGACCTCATGACCAAAAAAAGACCAAAATGATTTCAATAGCTGCAGTCCAGTTAGATTTTTGCAGTTCCATATGACATTAACTTTCAAAAACAATGTACAAAAATTTCATTCTTCTTTGGTGCAGTACGAAACCTCACTGTTTGAATTTTTTTCCTTTAAACCTATAAATTTGGTTACATACATATACTCCTCCAGAAAAGGAAATAGGAGGAATTCAATTAGAAACAGATTATTTAAGAAATAAATATATTGAGTCATCGGTCGATCCAAATATCTCAGTGAAATATTTCAGTACTTATCAAGTTCTTCTTTCACTGCTGATTTTAATAAGAGAAGCATAGGAAGGGCAGGGCAAAATCTTAGCTTAACGCTGATTAAATGTATCGTGTGTCTTTGTGAGTTTGTGTGTAAAACTGCGGGCAGAAGGTCCACTAACTTCTATACTTTTCCTTGTACTTTTTTGAGGTTATGCTTTGGTGACGCTTCAGTGATGAAATATATCTTTCTGTCTACAGTCGCAATATGTTTCTATTTAAGCTATGGCTAACAACTCTGATACACAGTTCCAGGCTCAGAGCATCACCTTGCATGCAAACATCGTGCTCGCTTCCAAAGTACTTGGCACGGCAACTTGGGAAAGAGCGTGACGGCTCTGGACGGGGCGATGCCCTGAGGACTGTGTACTGAAGCTCTCAGGCTGTAGACGAAATACAGGCAAATTCCTACTGTACATAGACTAAAACATGGTCAGAAATGCTGTTTCGAGCTTGTAACGATACATAATTGTTTTGAACTTGAGGTTTAATGTATCGTGGAATTTAGTATAATATACCACTTACAGTCGGAATTGGGCCAAGTTGTATTTTGTTTACTATTACAGTCGATTTATTTCAAAGATCCTTAAGAAGAAATGACAGTTGACGATAATATGTTTGCCGATCGTAAACTTATAATGATATTAACAATTTTTCTTTTGATTAAGAGTAATTACACTTACAAAATATTTGAAATGACTCCACTAAACGCAAATAATTATATATAGGTATTATATGAAGTGGAATATGCTAAAACCCTGTGATTAAAAAAAAAGTTCAAATGTTTGTATAGCGTATGGGACTTAACTACGGGGTCATCAGTCCCTAAACTTAAAAACTACCTATGAACTAGCTAACACTAAGGACGGCACAAATATCCATGCCCGAGGGAGGATTCGAATCCCAGATCGTAGCGGCCGTGCAGACCGTGACTGGCGCACCTCAGTCCCCTCGGCCACCGCGGCCGGCAAACCCTGTGATTTGTGTGTCACATGACGTGACGTAATTATGACGTAAACTGTATTATATATACACTGGTACAGCGAACGCTGTCTGTCTGTGTTGTGGAAGATGTATTTCCTCAGTATACGTGAACGAAACTAACAATGAATATTTTACGTTAGTCAAATGGGTGAAGTGCCAATGCTGTGATCGATTATCTAATATCAATAATCAATATGAAAAATATTCTGGACTTCGTATGGAGGTAATATCTGCTTGAAAAGAATCAATTTTGAACAAACAAAGAAGATGATTTTGATTTATGTACTATTGGTTTTTAAATAAAAGTTTTGTTTTTCAAAGAACATTTATAGTTTCAGTATTGGTAGAAGAACCTAGTAGTTTTATTCTGATTTATAAACATTTTCTAACAGTTGACTTTTTGTGAGTGTTTACAGTTCTGTTTGTATGAAGTGTTCAGCTTACACGCAGAGATATTTCATGCTGTTCTGATGGTTGAGTTCTGTACAGAATTTATTATTAGTGATTGTACCTCATCGATTGTATTTATAACAATGTAGTTATCATATTTACAGTTTATACCATTTTTTGGAGTATGACAATTTCTAGAATATATAACAAACAACTCAAAATTAGACATTTTAAAAATATTAATTTTAATACTTTCCTGGGTAGCACAGCAAAACTGTGCACTACCTGCCACTGCAGCCTACTGAATATGGTACACACAAAGATTTATCCAAAGAGGATATATTGTGTTTAAACACATTCTTCTTTGAGGTTAATTTGCGTCAATATTACAACAATTCATCTTTCAATAATGTGCAAAACATAAAGACATTTAAATTCCAGGAATTCTAAAAATATTTTTTTGAAATAAATAACTTTGCATGCTATACCTAGGAAAATGAAGTCGCACTGTTTCCAGGTAGGTATCTACTCCTTTGCTGAGTGTTTCTATTGAAGGGCACACGCTTTCCACAAGCTTCACTGTTTGTTCAAGACGTGCAATTTTCATTACCAATGGATTGTTTTGAATGAGCTTTAATAGTATTCTATAGCTGCTGTCTATTTCCTGAAAGTTCAATATTAGGATATTAATACCAAGCAAGAACACAAAAATTAAAAAAAAAATCATAGAATCATCTACACATAAGTATGAAAGAGAGTTTATTAGAATTGTCAGAAGTGTTCGGACATTTCGTATGGAGCACCTGTTAGGTGTAGTTAGGTAATCAAATAATTTAGAAACAAATGGTTTTAAGCGACGATCGCTGATTTTGCTTTAATTATGACGGACGGTTTTGATGCTCTACTGGCATCTTCATCTGATTTTCAAAATTGACTTTCAAACTTGTTGTACAGAGTACATGTCATGTACAGAAAAATGCCATTTTTTACTAGTACAGCACACAATCCTGATATTTTAAAACACCAGGTTTGTTACAATTACCCATATGTCTTATATTACTAATTACTCGTACTGAGCTATGCATAATTCTGTTGAAGAAATATGGCTCGATATAGTTTTAGGGTCGAACTGAACACGTCTGTTTTCATGCCCAGTAACTACAATAGATTCAAATAGTCCTTTTCAGCTGTAATCTTACAGTCAAACACTCAATGCATAACCTATCACTTGCGAAACAATATTGGAATATAAATAAAGATATATTATTAATAAATGAAAGAGGTATTATTCTAACGTTTGCAACTGATGTAGGCAACGTCAGGTAACTCAATTGAATAATGTTTATTGAAACACTTCTTGATCTACAGGAAGTGATCATACTCAAGCAATAGAAATATACCTTACAAAATTATCATAACAGATGCGTTAACTGAGTTATGAGAATGGTAGCCAAATCCCCAACTAAGTTAGCATTGACGATATTCAGACACGAAGTCCATATCGCGATCACACAACACGAACATAATCGTCAGTTCAAAATTATTCAAATCTTAGTCTCACGAATGAAGTATCAACATTCGTAAAATCTCGTCTAGATCATTTACACCGTTCCGTTGTAACTTCGTAATGAAATCTGGAAAAATTAATGTTCTTAATTTGGCACTCATTAGACCTTGCAAACGTAAAGTCCCAAGAAACTAGTCACTTGCAGCGTGGATTCTAACACTGTCGCAAACGAATCACTTGAGCTACCACAGCAGGTCCTCCTACATGAAGTGTTTCTATAGCCTCCAGGAGGTCCTCACAACAGTCTCAGTATTCTACTTGACCACAGTAGTTATCTGCTTAGCCACTCCCTCAATGACACAAAAGTAGCAGAGCAGAGTTCAATGAAAGATTTATTTGACTTAACTTTGACCACATCCACACAAACTTAATATTTTTAAAATATTAAAGAGAAAAGCTATAAAAATTAATTTGTCTTGGGACCGTTTATTAGCAGTACAAGTAACGTATGAAGTAAATAAATAAACAAGCCAGCCTTCATGAGCTTAACTGTTCATATTACACAATATTTACGTAATGTTACTGGCAGAATAGGCAAATGTTCATTAAATAGTTACACGAACGTTATTGTGGAGGATACGATGATATGAATCTATTTCCGTACTGAACTGATATAAGTCGTGTAATAAATCGTAAAATATATAGATACAAGTGTGTCGGTTTCAAGATGATAAATTGAGGCAACAAGCTATCACTTAAACGTAGTTTGTTGAAATCACATCACGCATTCAAAAGTTGGTAATTTTAAGTTGAATTTTGTTATATTCAGATTTTGTGGACATTAACTATTGTATTTTTAAGATATTTAAATCTTGTTTCTTCATGACGTGCGCGTAATTTTTTTCTGACGTCGTAGATGCCTTTCAAATTGATATCACCGTGATTAATTATCTATTTCTAAGTGAAGAGAGTGTCCATCTTTTAAGTATCCTTCAGAACGTCCATTAAAACATCTGCCTGTCGCCTCAGCTCCCCTTAGAAGCACGAGTTTACCCATTTTCGGCGGCCTACCATTGTCCACCAGGGTCTTAGCCGGCCTTAGTGGTTGCTGGGGCCAAACAAAGGCCACGTGATCGCAGGCCTGGCCCTCCTCAACGGAATCTGCACGCCTTGCCCGCTTGCACGAGTGTTGCCCTGATCCCCGAAAAAGCAATTTCAACAATTATGTCACATATGGAGTATGTATCTGTTACGTCATATTACCCACTTCGAAATATTCAGTGTAGAAAGCCGTTCCTCATGTGAATGATACTAGACATTAGTAAATCTTAAATCCTATAGATGCTAAAAGTATAATTATAGTATAAAGTACAATGTGAACCATCTGTTGTCCTTATAAAAGATTTCAGTAACAAACTATATTAACGAAAATAGTTCTTCAAAACCAGAAGATGTCGCAGGGCCAGTCAAATTAATTATTTACTTTGCTAAGAGTTTGAAGGAAGAACAGTCTGCTTTTTCAACTAGAAGTAAAAGCACACACATAGAAAATAACTGTTCTACGAAAAGGGAGCTATTCCATCTTCATCCAGAATCATCAATTACGTTTTAAGGTAACAGCCTGAAGACATTTAAGTTCAGTTTGCATAACTTATGGTTCATATATGAGATGCTTTCTTACCTTGCAGCAATTTGCTAAAGGCATTTCTTCCTGACGTGATTTACGGAAGACAATGTGTGAATGAGTAGATGACAGGAGAAAACTTATTCTATACATTTTCATATCAGATTGTAATACAAGAGAAATTCAATACCTTGAAGAGTTTGTTTTCCTCAGGGATCTGAGCTATTATATCTTCAGAGGAAAATATCCCGTAGTAATACAGCCAAGCTTCTTGCACCATTCTCCAGTTCTCTATCAGATTATTAATGCTCTTCAGACTTTCATACCAGTTTATCATCTCACCTGTAAAGGAGTAAAAATTAAGGGAGCATATGTAGGTAATTAAGAGGTAATCGTTCAATTAAGAGCCATAATCACACAAAAATATATACCTTGCAGTGGTGACATCTAATACTCACTTTCATATGTCTTGGCAAATGCAGAACCCCTCATTGTCAGTGTTCTTACAATATGGTCATCTATGATGGCTTGGACATCACCAAAGTTTGATATTATTTCAAGGTTATGAGATCTGAAAGAAAATCTCACTTACTGATTTGTTCATAATAGCAGTGGATAAATAGTTCCGGTACGTTCAAAATATGAGTGGAATAGTTTCTTGTACGTGTAGGATCCAAAAAGATTTCGGTGGTCAACTTATTTATTTAGTATGCTTTTTGTAACATCACTAGAGGTAGAGAATATTTTACCAACACAGCTAAGCATAAGGATTGGAATTGATATGACATAAATCTTTTATATTTTGGTTAACTAAACCAGGGACACCCAGAATACTGAATAGGCCATCAACATGCGAGGAAATATATTGTTCCGATATTTGTCACTGATAATGATACATGAAGTACTCCAATGGTTGAACTCCAATTTATGAAAATTGTACCCAAAATTGAATATCTCTGCCTATATGAATTTCAAATAAAGACAGCCTTAAAACAAGAGATATTACTATGAGATATCTACTATGAGAATTCTTGATCTGGATCCGTGCATACTTTGGTGTTACATTGTGTTTTAGGCATCCCTTGTTGAATTTGATGTGAAGCCGGTATTTGGTTCTCTTCTTTTTGAGTTCTAAGGTGTTGTAGGCGTCCCTTAGTGCCTGGCGTGACAAGATATCATACAAGGTGACTAACCAAAGTGAACAGCTGTTTCGTAAGACTAACGTCTCGATTGCATTTCGTTAAGACGTTAGTCTTACGAAACAGCTGTTCAATTTGGCTAGTCACCTTGTATGATATCGTGCCACTCCAGGCACTGAGGAACGCCTTCAACACCTTAGAACTCAAAAAGAAGAGAACCAAATACCGGCTTCACATCAACAAGGAATGCCTGAAACACAATGTAACACCAAAGTATGCACGGATCCAGATCAAGAATTCTGCTGCGATTAGACCAGAAGATGATGGCTATGTACATCGAAACCGGTCGTCTGTTATAAATAAAGACGAAATACCGCTATCTTGGCATTTCATTATTCACAAAATACATTTATAAGATCGCTTCCTGCCATGAGCAAATTGTATAAATAATATTAATCTTTCACTAGTTTGGTTGATAATTCTGAGTGCTCTTGTCTTCCTTATTGAAAAACTTTTACGGAGGTGAGAGCACTCTTGTATTTATGGTTGTCTAACATTTTATGGTTCTAATGTTAATGTTAAATGCACTCTCCGGTGAAAAATTAAATTTAATCAAACGCTGGATGCACCTCTTGGTTTCAGGTGATTTTAATTGCTCCTTAGTTTACTGAGTGTACTCTTTGTTTCGAGGAATTAATTTTAATTTGTTATTAAATGAATTTGTTATTAAAAAGGTGTGCCTCCTAATCTTGTGAAATTAATTGAAGGGCTGCTGGCCATTGTGTGTTTATTCATACTTTGTGCTCAAGTGTCAATATATGTGGGAATAACATTTTGTGAAATCAATTGGTAACCAAATTGCTGATTAGCTTACCACTCCCAGCTCCTTGTATCCAAACTACCCCTGTTGTTTTATTTGACATATGGAAATACATTATTCACTTTCATTTTCTAGGCAGCAGTAAATTATTTATATTTTTGTGATACATTAAATATTTTATGTTTGTAACATACTCATAAAAAAGAAACCAAAATCATAGTTTAACGTCCCATTGTCATGGTAGTCATTAGATGGATGGATACTTGCAATAGATTCAAGAATTCACCAAATTAAAATCTGTCCAACCACTATTTATAGATTTTTGAAAAATCAAGTTACAGAATATATTTGAGAGGAATACTGTAAAAGAACTCTTCGATTTCACATAGAATTTTTGATTGGCAAGACTGAATCGATCACAGATTAGTTAGCCGTCAGTTGCAGTTAGTGAAGCATCAGTGTAGTGGTAAGTAGCATATTTAGGTTTTCTACTTCTTTTTACACTTTCATTCTTCTGCCAGTAGTAGTCAGATGGATAGGAAGTGTTCAGATACTAGAGGAGTTGGCCACTGTTCCAGAATACTTTAATGTGCTGTTGTCCAGGGTTAGCGATGTTCAGGCTGCTGCCTCTGGACGTATTGGTGGCAGATAATCTGACGCATTACCGAGACGCTCAAGGCGTTGCGTATTTCGTTTTCGAGCTCTACTCCCATTGCACTTTCCCATGTGTCAGACATGATTGATCCACCATAGGCAAATGGTGAATGTCTGCTTGTAACACGTTGATGTTACTCTATGTGGAGGGACAATGACCGTTTGCCCACGAACTTTGTGCACATCAGAATTCTTTGGGTCCCTGTATGATAACTCCTTAAGGGGCTGCATAATACGCCTAACATTGGAGGTCCCAGTAACTAGTCAACCCCTCCACCGTTTGGTTAACATGGCTATTCTGAAGGAGAAGCCATCAAATTATTTTTAGGCTGAAAGCAATGGGAAACTACAGCCGTTACTTTTCCCGAGGACATGCAGCTCTACTGTATGAAAATATGATGATGGCATCCTCTCGGGTAAAATATTCTGGAGGTAAAATAGTCCCCCATTCGGATATCCGACCGGGGACTATTCAGGAGGATGTTCTTAACAGGAAAGACAATACTGGCATTCTACGAATCGGAGCGTGGAATGTTAGATCCCTTAATCGAGTAGGAAAGCTAGAAAATTTAAAAAGAGAAATGGAAGGTTGAAGTTAGATATAGTGGGGATTAGTGAAGTTCGGTGGAAAGAGGAGCAGGATTTCTGGTCAGGTGAGTGCAGGATTATAAATACAAAATCAGTTGCGGGTATTACAGTGATCGCATTATCGTAGTCAAGATAGATACGAAGCCAACACCGACCACAGTAGAACAGGTTTATATGCCAACTAGCTTTGCCGATGATGAGGAGATCGAAGGAATATATGAGGAGCTTAAGGAAATTATTCAAACAATTAAGGGAGAGGAAAACGTAATTGTTATAGGAGACTGGAATTCGGTAGTACGAAAAGGGAGAGAAGGAAAAACAGTAGGTGAATATAGACTGGGTGGAATTTTGCACGGAACATGATTTAATCATCACAAACACCTGGTTTAAGAATCACGAAGGTTGTATACGTGAAAGAGACGAGGAGACACCTGAAGGTATCAGATATTTTTTAATGGTGAAACTTAGATTCCCGAACCAGGATTTAAACTGTAAGACATACCCAGGGGCAGATAAAGATTCTCACCATAACTTATTGGTCATGAACTGTTGGCTGAAACTGAAACTGAGAAATGGGTAGCATTGAGAGATGAAATAGTGAAGGCAGCAGAGGCCAAAATAGGTAGAAAGGCAAGTATAGTGACCGAAGGTCGGACAGGGTCGGGAGCGACTAGCAACGACCGACCGATCAAGCGTCGCCGCTAACGAGAAACACTCCACGAAACCACAGAGACGACAAACAATGACAACAACTAATCGAAAACAAAGATCAAAACGCAAGCCAATCGGAACCGTGACAGAGCAGAGTACGAAGCCTGATAACCACTGAATATCGAAGGTAAACGGAGCGCAGTTTTTTTTTTTTTTTTTTTTTTTTTTTTTTCCTATGGGTAGTTCTCTTTGTTGCTGATGCTGATCGTTTTTGTTCGTTCTTGTTCGATGTGTTGTTGGCTCAGCTTTCTCATTAAAGAGAGCGTTGAGCCCTCTGATCGGGCGCGCTGAGCCACGGCGCCCGGCAAGCGCAGTCAACACAAGACTGAGGAGTAGAGTTGGCTACGGTTTCATGGTTTCGAAACCAGGTTTCGATACACACAACGGTTTCAGTGTTTCAAAACCGGCATGTTTCATGGTTTCGAAACCATGCGGTTTCATTCCATTCTGTTTCGGATCACATTCGCGATCGATTGTCGATACACTGAAACCGTTTCTTCCTGTCGGTTTCACGGTTTCGTATCGGTTTCACAACACCGGAGTTTCAAACCACTAATGCAGAAAGGCGGAACAGACTAATGGTATCGAAATGTGGTGTTTCATTTTACTGAAGCTCCACATACACATATAACTTAGTAGTATATAAACCATTTACAGATTGTCAAATAGTAGTTGACATTCATGAGTCCTCAGCTTATGACTACTGAAATCAAGATTCCGAAATGACATCTGCTTTATATATGTCAAAGAACAATAAAACAACGTTTACTATTTGCATTGAAATAACCAGTTAAATTCTAGTTGTATCTACCATATTAAAAACACACGAGTGAAACTAATTTTTTTTTTTTTTAAATAAGATACAACATGAAGCCTGAACTGACAGATTTTATACTAACAAGGGTAGATCGCATATTTAATCTCGTGTTAAAGAGTTAGTTTCTTACGAGCGAAAACGAAGTTACCTACTGTCGTTATAATTTTTTCGACACTTATATTAAAGGAATTGCGGCGGTGGTGCAACGGTCAAGACGTACAAGTGGTGAACTTGTCTCTTATTTTATTATTTTTGTAATTCGATAGCATTATTTGCGATTATTTAGTGTGCCCTTTATTTCCTATAATTTATTTAGTATGTATAGAAAGCAGCATTTCTGATCCATCACTGTAGTATGCGTACCGTATTGCAGTTTGTGAGTTGCTAACGGGGTAAAGTTTTACCTACCATACCAGCGGCCTCGTGTGACTATGTTGGCAACATCAACAACACGGGATAAAATTTTTATCAACATGTTTCGTGTAGACCAAGAAGTAAATATGAGGAGCAACTTTTCAAAACGCATTATTTCCACTGGTGGACAAAATTAAGTTTGATATGGAATCCGGTATTTTATTCAAATGTTCAATTGTTTGTATATTTTATGGGACATAACTACGGGGTCATCAGTCCCTAAACTTACAAACTACTTATGAACTACTTACGAAGTAGGACGGCACAAATATCCATGCCCGAGGGGGGATTCGAACCCCCGACCGTAGGGCCGTGCAGTCCGTGACTGGAGCGCCTCAGTCCCCTCGGCCACCGCGGCCGGCGGTATTTTATTACCCGCTCCATACACTCCTGCAATCAGATTGTGTTAAAACGCATTTTAACATCTTCAAAAAGAGCGCTGAAAAGTAGCAGATGCAACAAATAGCATTTCGTCCTCTAGTATGATTGAATCAAACTGCATTAAGTCCAACAGTTGTCTTTATTTTGTTTGATTAAGTTATGTTGGCTGCAATGTAAGACTCCTGGATTAAAGCAAAACCATTTAACTGACCAACAATGATCAGTTAATATTTGTTTCCAGTATTACGGCATTATTGTGTATAAATGTTTATCATTCTGTCTGTTAGGAAGTCAGGCGTAAAATCGTTGTTGTGCTAAGATGGAGAGTATTATAGCGAGTGAATGTGTGAATGTTGGAGAGGAAATGAATCGTGGAACGAGAAAACAAATGAAGAGAAAATCAAAACGGGCAGATTGTGCAATAGAACCCAACAGAACGCACTTTGTCCATCACTAAAGTGCTCATAGCTTGAAAGTATAAAAAGCAATTTCCTTGTATTAAACACATTTGGATCAAAAGCCCTACCTGAGTATGTGGTGGAAAATTCGGAAAAATTAATTGAATATTTTTTGCGGTATACGTTTTTCGCTTCTACTGAAAAATTTACTTTTTGGGACATAATGCGTTTTGAAAAGTAGCTCCTCATATATACTCTATGGTTGACAGGTTCTTGTATGTGCCCTTGTCCACATAGTGAAAAATATTGCACTCCTAGAACGAAGATTTCATGACAAAACATACATTGCTTCACGGTTTCATGGTTTCGAAACCACAGAGGGTACGGTTTCATTTGTTTCGAAACCGCCAGATGTTTCAGTTTTCCCATCTCTACTGAGGAGGGAGCTGAGGCTCCGGGCCCTATATAGTGCAGCTCTCTGCGCAGATGACCGGCGCGGTAGGCGCGCCACGGCGTGCAGCGCTCTAGCAGCACCCCCTATAGAAAGAAGCCTGCGCACGACGTCACAACATGGCGGCCCTGAAAGGCTTAGAATCCTCTGAAAGATTGTAAACATTAGCAGTGCACGCTGTTTATAGTGCATTCTTTCGTCCACGAGTGTATTTATTTCTTAAACTGGTGTTGTGTACAGTGTGATCGCTACGCTGGAAGATTTGTGTGTGTGAGAACAACGTGTGATCTCTTTTTTACTGACAAAATGCCGTTTCGCTGTTCTGTGCCCAAATGTAGATGAAATTACGACCGTGGCCCAAAAGTTACCGTCTTTAAACGTCCGGAGAAGAAGAAATGGATATCAAACAATTCCCAGGATACCTTGGCTCCTTCTTCAAGTTAATGAGTAAGTTTTTGTTTTTGTTTCTTATAAAAGAGTTTTAAGTCATGTCTGTTTACCGTTGGATATTGCGATTCATTTTATGTTAGTAAACACTCACAATAGCTTATTCTTCTCCGGACGTTTAAAGATGGTAACGTTTGGGCCACAGTCGTAATTTGCTCTATATTTCGGCAAAGAACAGGGAAACGGCATTTTGTCAGTAAAAAAGAGATCACACGTTGTTCTCACACACACGAAGCGTCCATTGTAGCGATCACACTGTACACAACACCAATTTGCGTAATAAATACACTCCTAACGAAAGAATGCACTACAAACAGCGTGCACTGCTAATGTTTACAATCTCTCAGAAGACTCTTAGCCTCTCACCGCCGCCATGTTGTGACGTCGTGCGCAGGCTATCTTCTATAGGGGGTGCTCGGTCTAGTGGCGATGGCAGCGCTAGTAGGTTGTGCGCGCCGCCTAACGGCTGCTGTCATAGTCCATGTGGTCTGGCGGGCTCTCAATCATATCGTTCCGGGATACCAGAGCAAGACCTACAAAAAGTCCTTGGATATCACAGGAAATACTAAATTTAATTGATGAAAGGAGAAAAAATAAAACACAGTAAATGAAACAGGCAAAATGGAGTACAGACGACTAAGAAATGAGATTGGCAGGAAGTGCAGTGGCTAGAAGCCAAATGCAAATCTGTAGAAGAATGTATAACAAGGGTAAAAGAAGATACTGCCTAAGAGACATTTGGGGACAAGAAAAATAGCTCTACGAATATCAAGAACTCAGATTAAAAGAGACATTTGGGGACGTTTCCTCAGAGCTACTAAAGTCTGTGGGAGAGTCAGCCATGACAAAACTATTTCACCTGGTGTGTAAGATGTATGAGTCAGGCTCAAAATGTTCAAATGTTTGTTAAGCTTATGGGACTTAACTATGGGGTCATCAGTCCCTAAACTTACAAACTACTTACGAACTACCTTATACTAAGGACGGCACAAATATCCATGCCCGAGGGGGGATTCGAACCCCCGACCGTAGTGGCCGTGCAGACCGTGACTGGAGCGCCTCAGTCCCCGCGGCCACCGCGGTCGGCTATGAGTCAGGCGAAATACCTTAAAACTTTACGAAAAATGTAATAATCCCCATTCCAAAGAAATCAGGCGCAGACAGGTGTGAAAATTACAGAACTATCAGTTTGATAAATCATGGTTGCAAAATTTTAACACAAATTATCTACAGGAGAATGGAAAAGCTGGTTGAAGCTGACGTCGGGGTAGATCAGTTTGGATTCAGGAGGAACGTAGGAACACGGGAGGCAATACTCACTTTACGATTTATCTTGGAAGATTAAGGAAAGGCAAACCTACATTTTTAGCTGTTGTAGATTTGGAGAAAGCTTTTGACAATGTTGATTGGAATACACTCTTTCAAATTCTGAAGTCATCAGGGGTAAAATTTAGGAAAAGGAGAGTTATTCACAACTTGTACAAAGGCCAGACAGCAGTTATTAGACTCGAAGGGCATGAAAGGGAAGCATCAGTTGGGAAGGGAGTAAGACAGGGTTTTAGACTTTCTCCGATGCTATTCAATTTGTACATCGAGCAGGCGGTGAAGGAAAGCAAGGAAAAATTTGGAATAGAGATTAAAGTTCAGGGTGAAGAAATAAAAACATTGCGTTTTGCTGATGACATTGTAATTCCATCAGAGACAGCAAAGGACCTGGAAGACAGTGTGTTGAAGAGAGCATATAAAATGAACATTAACGTGAGCAAAACAAGGGTAATGGAATGTAGTTTAAGAATACCAGGAATTGCTGAAGAAATTAGATTATATAGCGAAACAATGAAGGTGGCAGATGAGTTTTGTTACTTGGGTAGTAAAATAACATGTGGCGGTCGCAGTACAGAGGATATAAAATGCAGAATGGCAATGGGAAGAAAAGCATTTTTGAGAAAGAGAAATTTGTTAACATCGAATATTAATTTAATTTTAAGGAAGTCTTTTCTGAAAGCATTTGAGTGGAGTGTTGCCTTGTACGGGAGTGAAACATGGACGATAAACAGTGCGGACCGGAAGAGGAGAGAGGCTTTTGAAATGTGGTGCTACAGAAAAATGCTGAAGATTAGGTGTGTAGATCGCGTAACTAATGAAGAGGTACTGAACAGAATTGGTGAGAAAAGGAACTTTTGGCATCTCTTGACTAAAAGAAGGGACCGCTTGGTAGGACACATTCTTAGACGCTGGAGGAATCGTAAATTTAGTATTGGAGGGATGTGTGTGGGGTAAAAATCGTAGAGGGAGACCAAGAGACGCATATAGTAAGCAGATCCAAATGGATGTTGGTTGTCGTTCTCATGAAAAGATGAAAATTCTTGCCCAGGATAGAGTAGGGTGGAGAACTGCATCAAACCAGTCTCCGGACTGAAGACCATAACATGATGTGTAGCTAAAATAACCTATGAATTATTGTATCCTCGAAAGTACACTGGTCAAAACAATTAGCAGACTAGTTGAATATCTAGGTTCTGAAGTATTTTCATCATCAGAATGAACTAAAATTGTCTGACGTCTTTCTGTTGGTTCTATGGAGTAGAGACAAACACATTGCGACAACCAAGATAGAACAGAAAGTTTATTCAGAGGGGCCTTGTGATGCCTTCTTTTTACTCTACTAAAGGTATTACACAAGCCGTTGGGTTAAGGTAGTATAGTGAGCAGGTAGTACAAAACAACTAGAACGTGATTTACGCACAGCTATGTCATGAAGAGCCATAGGAAGGTTGTAAGAGGAACAGACATAGAGGGAGGTAGCTGCAGCTATTGGAGTGTCCCAAAGTGTAATTTCACGGACCTTGACGCGATTTCAGGTCAACGGGCAACGTTTGAGATTCAAACCTGCTTGAATATTGTCGATGTCCCAAGCGCTACAAAGTGTCGAGGCATGTTGAGAATCGTCTGCTTGCAGAGGTTATAAAGGATGTCGCAAGAATTCTGCCAGCTAATAATCCCAGAATTTTATGAAACTGCAACTGCAACTGTTTCTGAAATAACAGAGTAAAAAATTGTACCATACAACAAAGAATTTTCATTTGGATAAGAAGTGTCCTTAAAGAACTAGCTCGTATTTTTTTTTCGACATGATAGACGACTGAAGTTAAATTTTTAATTGTTTCTGTCAGTCTTTATATTCTTTATATTCTGAGTGTTAGTTTGATTTACACCATGATGAACGTGTTTTGAAAAATTACTTGCATTTATGTGCCTTATGCATTTGCAAATGTTTGACAGTAACAACAAACGTACTCCCCAAGAGAGAGAATACTAAAATGTCAAAGGAGATGCGTGAAAAATTACGGTTCTGAATAAAATATCTTAATAAAATGTTTAATTAACAATTTAATGTTTTTGGTTCAGTGCGATATATGTGTTCACAATTAAAGATAAACTATATTGTGAAGTACATAAAAAAGTAGCAGCTCTGTAAAGAGAATATATAAAACTTTTTATAAATAAAAGGTGAAAAGGTCGTAGTTGGAAGAATTAAAATATAAGATCGGTTGGAAGTCGAGCCGCCAATCACAAAACTTACAATTTAGGAGCCCAGGACGTTAGCCCTGTACTACGTCCACTGTCCAAGCATCAGCGCAGTTTTAAATGTTTTGATGATTTCTTTCTATAAGACTCTCTCCGTGGTTCGTGGTTTGTACTCACAAAAGAAAAACTCATTGACCACATAGTGGAAAGTATCTGTCCTCGTCATCGCATTTTCAAAGAATTTGGCTGCAGATCTTCATATTCTAATTTGGTATTTGAAGTCATAAAGGAATTAGTCCACGAAGATTCCTCGCGTTGTAAATTTAATGCACAGCACTATTTTACGCGTTATTTCCTACAGTAAATAAAACTTTCAAATGTTCAAATGTTTGTTGAGCTTAAGGGACTTAACTGCGGGGTCATCAGTCCCTAAACTTACAAACTATTTGTGAACTACTTTATACTAAGGACGATACAAACATCCATGCCCGAGGGGGGATCCGAACCCCCGACCGTAGAGACCGTGCAGACTGTGACTGGCGCGCCACAGACCACTCGGCCACTGCGGCCGGCAAATAAAACTTTATTGCCTTCCTCTGGAACTATCATTATATTATGGTTTACGGGTGCCGAATTTTAGAAACACATGATCGGTTCTAGCGGCCATCTTGTAACTAAAAGCTGTCGCGCTCGCGTGGGACTCACGGCCATGTCGCTGCTTGTAGCTACAGGTGAATGGTGAATGTCGCTCGCTGTCGCTCGTTTTTGTCACTCACGTAGGACAGGACCTAAAAGGCTCGTCCCCACAGACCTGCACTAGTGGATAACATGCTTCAAGTTGAGGGAATAGAGTGGCCAACGTGTTCACAGTACTTAAACCCGTTAGAGCAGGTCTGGAATACACAATGCAGCCACACCAGCACTTCGCAAAACCGTTGCAGAGCTGGATATTGCACTCATGAAAGAATGGCCAAACATCCCTCAAGAGCTGATTGATAACCTCATCCTGTCCACGCCACAAAGGTGTGCAACTGTACTGGGTGAGATGATCACACACACCACATTAAATTGCAGCGAGAAAGACTTTTTCACTATTATGGTAGCCCCATGGTGCATCGCTCTACGTAAACGCGATGTAAAGTTCAAGTAAAGAGCTGACACAGCAAAATTTACTGTATCACACAATATTATAATTGTAACGAGTATCACAATAAAATATGCTACCATATGTGTATAGCGCGTGATATATTACCTGATGCTCTGTTTTCAGCAGTGTATAATCAATAGATAATATTTTGCATCCAATTTTAGGTCCTTTTACATCATATGCTTAAGTTTTTTATTATTGACCGGTTCTACATCCACAAGGGCAATATTATTTGCATTCTGTGGAAGGTACACTAGCATATCTGTTCTTAAATTTTGTGTCTATTTTGTATTCTTTTTTGTGACATGTTATACAACCAAGAGGATCTCCTCATTGTGCATCACTTGGAGCGAGAAGTACATCTAATATAATCTATAGTGGATCTTCTGGCAGTGAAATTCACTTAGTACTTATTTGTAAATAGTTTTTCTTGATAGATAAAGTTTTTTTGCGAGAAAAGATCGTTTAAACCACATACACAATATTACGTTACCACATGCTTACTGAACAACTACTCTATTAAATCTATTCGACGAGTAGAACGTTGTCTCGACTTATTCACCATCAATCCCCATACTCCACTATCTTCTTAGTATTATTTGGAATATATAACTTTTGCCAAATGAAGTCTTAATTTCATCGGCTGATATAACGGTTTTGTGACTGAGCCATTTTTTGGACAATAGTTTTGATTGTACTCAATTAAAAATCCTTCATCACACCATGGATCTTTGTGAATGAGACCAAAGGAGAAGTTTCAGTACTCAAGATAAAGTTCAATAGATAGAAAAAATATAAACCGACAGACATGTACAAATAAATATAAAAAATAATGAAGAATGGGGTTACAAAGGAGAACATGCAGGCTGTAAGTGTAAATTATTATCTTTTCTTTATACTTCAAATATTATACATTGTAAGGTGAAAATGCTTGAGAAAAATGGAGAGGCTTCTAAGATTTTTTTAATGTAACATGCTGCACTTACTGTGAAGTTTCCACAGAAAATGTAATGTCTGACCATTCTGTAACCATCTTCTCAAGTGCCTTCTTCAAAGTTAGTTCCTTGGTGGCACCTGAGCTGATGATTTCAAACCTAATGAAAAATTGTACCACCATTATAAGAATACACGGTGACATGCAAAAAATGGTTTTTCACACAGTTAACTATGCTGAAAGGGTAACTTACTTGTCCATGTATGGCATTAGATTGAACCCAATCATTTTCTTTAATGTTGTTCCTGTATCTGGACAGATATTAGTTCCAACTATATTGGACATTTCCTTCCAGTGTCTTTTTGTAAGAGCAGGATTACACAAAACTCTGATGAAAATGAAGTTTTCCTGTGAAAAATATTTACATAAAATATGTAGGTTAAATCATTTTATTTATGAAGCAGAAAAAGCCATTTATTTACTATTTATGTTAGTATAAGAACCACTTTTTGAATAAATTATTGTAATTAATATAATTAAATGCTCTTTCACAATTGCACACAAGTTTACATCTCCATGTTAACGACTTGTAGAAGTCTCCAATACATGCCAACGAAGAAAACTTGATTAAAGACATAGATAAAGCTGTTTAAGGAAGGTCTAAAGATGCTTTTCTACAGTTTGTTTCACGCTTGAGAAGATGTGAAGTCTAATAGAATTACCTCTGGACTAGAAACGTCGGGAAATCATGAAACAAGTACATCTGCAGATACATCTCTGACTCCTTCGTTTGTCCAGCCTCTATGGCCTCTCAAAATTTGTCGGAAAAACACAATTAGTACAACTCTGGATAATCCGCGTGTAATTTTTTTGTCATAAATAGTTAAACTGAATATGAATGTTGACTTGCTTGAACTACATATATCACTAATTTTTTGTTAAATTCATATCACTGATATTTCGCTAGATTGTATAGATGTAATGGTATCCGTACACTGCAAATGTTTCTCAAACAACCAGTATTATAGAGAATAATGTAGCACATTATTAACCCCATATAAAAATCACATTTAAGGTACCTTTAGATGTTCAAGAAACATCATTAGGTCATTCTCCAAAGATGAAAAGTCTCTTCTTCTGAACATTGGACATACAGATCGACTTTTATATCAAATAAACTTTCTTTCATGGTAATCTAATAAATATCCACAGGTGCAGATGAATAAAATCCACAAATTCCAAGTGTAATCACCTCAAATTTTCATGTGTTTGTTGAGCTTATGGGACTTAACTGCGGGGTCATCAGTCCCTAAACTTACAAACTACTTATAAGCTAACTTATACTAAATACAGCACAAACATCAATGCCCGTGGGGGGATTCGAACGGTGTCGCGCATCGGAGCATAACGCCTCAATGCGCTTGGCCACTCTGCCGTGGCTGTAATCACCTTAAACAATATTCACATACACTTTTGTTGAGAAATTATAAAATCAAATCTGGTGTCGAAATATTTAAATTTATTTTATGTGGCTGATGGAAACAGCAAATTGCTTAGCTTATTTTAATTAGCCTACCATATAGTGCGCCTCGGTTGCACAGTTGTAGAGTGCCAGACTACAAATCCAAAGGTCTCGGGTTCGATCCCCTCCACGTCCTCGGATTTTTATCTGTCACTTTCCACTTCTTTCACCTCTGGCAGTATTGCTCATGTGAAAAATACCGAGTAGCACCGTGGTTCGGAACCCACGTTAAACTGTAGGTCCCCCTATAACTGGCTGGGTAGGTCAGTTCGAAGGTCGGAGGAAGGCAACGGCATACCACCTCCGAACAGGATCATGCCTAGTAGCGCACTGTGGTGTTCAAACCAATCTTAGGATTGTTGACTGCTTTCCCTTATGTGGGATTATTTCCTAGACGTACCTCTTCCCAACTGCAAAGTGTATTTTTGGCTCATGAATGGGCAGTTTGAGCAATATCTTACGTTCATGAACCTTTTGAGAAGTGTGCGAATTCATATGCTGTCCTCTCAATATATATTTTCCTGTATGTCATTTGTTGTTACAGAGTCAGATTATTCCCAGTAATTCTAGGCAGACATCAAATCTGCATTGGGAAATCACATATTAAACTATTGTGCAGAAAATTATGCAGTGTTCTGTAACTTAGTTCTTAGTAACTTAGCACAAAAATTATCAGCAGTAACCCACTCACTTTGAAGTAAAACTGAAGAGTTTCCATATGGGTTGCTCTTTTTTCTGTAGGAGAGTGACTCTAAAAATTATTAATTTTTTGTGAAAAACTGTTGCTACTACTATAAACTCAGCAACTTTTCCACTGCATACAACTCATGTAAATTGTATTTTATGTATGATTAATTTTTATGATGTTAATTTGATATACTGGCTCGTTCCATGACTATTCAGCTTTGCTCTTCAATTTTGCAATACAAATTTTGATATATAAAAGAAATTCATTACCGTCTCTCCTTCCTTTTTTCTGAACTATTTTCTTCAACCATCATTATTACATGTGTAAATTGTTTCAAGTGTTAAAAATTATTCAATGAAGACTTTTCAATTATTTGATAATATTTATAATAGTTGACATATTATATAGTCAGCTGATTTTGGCCTCCTATGGTCATTGACAACGAATTAATTTGTACAGATTATTAATTTGATGTATATTTTTACTTTATTTATTTATATAAATCACGTATTCCAGAAGTAAATGTAGGAGTGATTTCCATTGTCTTGGGACAAGTTCAAGACCTCTTCATCATCCATCGGATAGGATTGCTGCCACAGACCTGCTGTTCTCCTGATATCTAGCTTGTCAAAAACCTCTGGTCTAAGATTGTAGAACGACAAGATGCTGTTACACCAAATCATCTTTGGCATTAAGTATAAGCAGAATTGAAAGCTATACCCAAACAACTTATTCAAAAAACAAGTTGGTTTAAGTGGCCATCTTCTGCAGCAAGCGCCAAAATTCTTTGTTTTTGAAAGTGAAAAAAAAAGAAGCCTTTTGTTTGCTGCATTTGATTTTATTTCTACCAGACATGTTTCGCCTTTTATTTTAGAGGCATCTTCAGTGGGATCTACAAGTATAGACCACATGGAAATGCCTGGCATGGCGTAATTAACAAGTTTGTTTTGGTGGTCATCTTCTGCAGCAAGCTCCAAAATTCTTTGTTTTAGAAGGTGAAAAAAATGCAGCATACAAAAGGCGTTTTTTTTCCACCTTCTAAAACAAAGAATTTCGGCGCTTGCTGCGGAAGATGGCCACCCAAACAAACTTGTTCAAACCTAGTCTTCAAATTTTTGTATAGCTTATGGGACTTAACTTACAAACTACTTATGAACTAGCTAATCCTAAGGACGCCACAAATATCCATGCCCGAGGGGGGATTCGAACCCCCGACCGTAGTGGCCGTGCAGACCGTGACTGGAGCGCCTCAGTCCCCTCGGCCACCGCGGCCGGCAAACAAACTTGTTATTCACGCCATGCCAGGCATTTCCATGTGGTCTATACTTGTAGATCCCACTGAAGATGACTTTAAAATAAAATGCGAAATGCGTCTGGGAGAAATAAAATCAACTGCAGCAAAGAAAAGGCCTTTTCTTCGCCTTCAAAAACAAATAACTTATTCGATGTCTCTTTGAATCAATACTGAGACGTCTAGCATCAGTTATAGCACTGGTGGAAAAGCAAATACTAATTTCATCGTCATCCTCACTGTAGATGTGGCCGAATGTTCAGTCATGTGATCTTTACACAAAATTTTATCTCACGAGTAAATTTTGATGTGGTGTCTGATACTTCTTGATGTTGCATTTTTGTATCTGATTCACTCATTTTAGACAGAATGAAAGTACATTTCATAAGGTACTGCATTTACACCCATCACTAAATAAATGAATTACCCTAATTTTTAAACATAAAATTAATAAATAGATCTGTAAAGTTATTTAGAAATTACTATTTTATGAATTAGTAATTTATTAAATTGCTATATTTTTCAAAACACTGTCAGAAACTACACCTGTTGTGGAATAATTATATCTGCCTCAGTTATCATAATGTATTTCATTAATAGGAAGTAGAAAGGTAAAATGGGTGTACAGAATCAGGACCGCTATCAGAAGTAATAGTTTAAAGTTAAATACCAGTAGTAGTACACTAAAAGGTAGTACCCATTATATATAAATAATATAAACATAATAACGACATATTAATAAGAATAAATTGCAAAATATTCTTCAAGGTACAGTGCTGCATGTACCAAACCTGCAAATTTTATGTATTTCAAAAGTATAGTGGCAATAATAGAATCAAATGGTTCAAATAGTATTACTGAGGTAGTTACTGTGAGAAAAACGTTTCAGAGGGGACTAGTTACCTTAAATTCATTTATCTGCTTTACTGTTTTAATGCAAAGTTTCATTGGTGCAGGAATATTAACAAATTCTGGGTCATCAACGTTCCCATGGAATCTTCTTGGATCATTTTCCTCGGCTTGTTGCTTAAGTTTTGCTCTATACTCTTTCTGCATTTTAGTTATTTCCCTGAAATATTAAACACTTTTGTTTATGTAAACAACTTTACTGTGAAATAGTCCCTTATTATATTGCATTAGTCAGTTAATATAAAACAAATGTTAATGTTAAAGAATTCCTTGTTAGCTCTACGTTTTCACAGTGTTATGATTTAGATTAACATCAAGTCTTAGGTTCAACTGATTTACTTTTCAGTAACTAAAATTCCTATACTTTTCTACATGCAACTCATTTTTATGAAAATGTAAATTATATTAAAAAATATTTCTATTCCTATTACAGTGATGAACCACATTAAAAATGTTAAAATGCCCATAACCCTAAGCACCAAAATACTTAGGTCTTTGGTCCCTATACTTATCAACTTCTGAAACTATGTTATCTTAAGAGTAATACACACACCCATGCCCGTGTGAGGACGCCAAATTCTGATGAGAGTGTCTGTTTAATCAGTAACAGTGCTCCAGAATGAATGATTCCACATTAAAACTTTGTGAAATTTTACTGCATACATTTAGAAACAGACAATTTAGGTGTTACACACCCCTATTGGAAGGAAGAGATTCCAAGAAAAAAATATCATTAAGCACAGTGCTACCACAAGATAGAGGAACTTTTACACTGACTCAATATTTAACGAATTTTATAATTTTTGGTGAGTCTAATCAAGACAAGACACAGGCACTTTCCTATAATAGAGGAATATTGATATTTCCTTCCAAAAATTGCTGGTTGTAGAATATTGGGTAAAAGAAAATTTTATTTATAACCCACTAGATACATTAAAAAGGTATGATCTTTATGTACATATGGGAGTATGTCACATCAGATTGTAGTTTACTGCATTTAACTGAACTGTTAAAAAAGTGGTATATATGAATGTATTTGTACAATTACATTATTGGCTGTTCATTTATACAACAACACAACTGTTTTCAAGCAAAATCCATCAGAATCTGCATTAAATCGAAGTTTCTAAAATAAATTCAATGTATCTATTTTGTGAGATAAGTAAAATGTCATAGCCACATTAATTAAATAATTGTTCAAAATCTTTCTTAAGCTTAAGGGACTTAATTGCGGAGTCATTAGTCCCTAAACTTACAAACTACTTATGAACTACGTTATACTAAAGACTACATAAACATCCATGTCCGAGGGGGTATTCGAACCGCCAACCTTAGCGACCATGCAGACTGTGACTGACGCGCCGCAGACCGCTCGGCCACTGCGGCCGGCAAATAATTGTTTTTAGTGAATTGTGGCACTGACTTCTAGCATCTTCGTCGTATGTGTCACACATAATTTTCCTTTTTCTTGAAGTATTTTCGTTTATAGTAAACTGTTCCTGTTGATTATAAATCTTCATTCAAACATTTTGAGGAGTCCAGCTGTACGGTATAAATTGGTGGGTAGGTATCACTCATCTTTCTTGTCTTCTTTTATTGCGTATATCATAATAATAATTTTTCTAAGATAAATCATGAGATAATAATGATAATAACATAAAAATGTGATGAAAGGGAAATGAGTAATTCCAAGGGGCAACTACTACTGTATTTTCCTCTAAGTACATGCAACTGTAGCGTATGGTTAAATGATTGTTGCACCTTCTTGCGTATAACATTCCAGAGTAAAAATAGTCACTCGTTTGGATCTCTGGGCATGGACTACTAATGAGGATGTCATCATGGAAAACATAATTACAGTCTGTGATCCTTAAATTTAGGAAGATACGTGCTGCACCAGGAACAAGTTGTGAGTGTGAATGGTAATTTTTTGTATGGCTTTATTCAGTCTGCTGCCAAGCAGTAGAAGTCATTTCGGCCGAAGAGCTAATCCAGTTGGCCACTGGGCAGAATGTTGACATTACCTCAGAAGACACCGCTGCACGAGAATGGACACCGTGAGTAGGCTAGACGAGGGGAGCAGTGAACGTTGCAACACTTAACGTGTAGTAACATGTTGTGATTCCAAGTACTGGCTGTTACCAAAAAAACTCAAAACTTGCAATTACATCCTCAACAGACACATGGGTATCGTCAAGATTGCCGCAGGGAAAGAATATAGAATGTGTGGTGTCGCACAAGTACAAAGTGCGCGCCACCTACTTTCGCCGCGCGCCGCCATGCACACACGGCGCGGCGTTCTCAGGACAGCCACGAGCGCCCTCTGCTGCAACCCCGCTCGTGGCCACCACGGAAAGACATCGGTCACTTGGGTCTGAGATAGCGACCAGTTAGGACCTTCGTAATCAGATAGGCACCAGTGAAGACTTTGCTATCGTACAGGCACTAGGCAGGCCTCTAACAACTATGTATCAACATTCTGCAGTACTATGTAAAAGTTAAGTATTGTTACATTCTGTGCAACATATATCTCTTTCTAATTTACTCGAGTGTTTATAGTTTCTGGCTGCTCCCCTCCGTACCTGCACCAGCGTGCTATTTTGTTCCTGTGTCGGCCTCATTCCACTCGGCCACCGACACCTACGACGAGGCTGGGACACAAAAGCGGCGACGAAGTTGGGACACAAAAGAATGGACATGATCTGTGGGACGGGAATCCCCCCCCCCCCTCGCCAAGTCCATCGTGCGCAGCCGTACCATCCTTTCCTGGATGCCCTTCACACCACTTTAGACCCCTGTGTAACTTTGTTAACGATAACGATAATATGACCTAGAGAACCTATGTTTCAAAATCATACTATTCTACATATTACAGTTTACGAAATATTGGCTACGTCTGTCACTCGCCCACCATTATCAAATTTATAAGGTGCTTCTAGCAGACATGTAAACGTCAAATTTCGTTTGTAGATAGAGTTTAGTCTGTAACGAAAGGAAGAAGTGAACATCCGTAAATGTCAATCTAGTTTTCTAACGCTGACGAAACAATAGCTACTATCTTCGCTGTATAAACGACGTGTTTGCGATGGTGTCGTGGTAAAGGTATGGCCGGGCGCAGAAGAAGTCGCTGTTGAGCGCCCTAAAACGCCAATCATCATCGCAAAGGGCTGGTGTCACATAGGAGAGATCGCTGATTGGATTCACGGTGGGATAAATATATTTTCATTTTAATCTAACTCTCACCTTTCTACGATACGCTAGAAATGATATGTGGTTCGAAATTCACCTTAAACTGAAGGTGCATCAGTGCACAGATGGATTATTCCGTGTTCACATTCGATCATCTTCATATGGAACTTTAGAGACTGAAAAGTTGAACAGATTACAAAACGAACGTCAATTTCATTAGTATCAAAGCTTAATGGTTTGAAAACGATGCATATAATCCACCTAGACACATTTGCTGTAAAGGCCTATCAAAAATTGTTACACCTAAGGCGGTGATAAGTACTTTGTTTATATGAAGCCTACAAAATCTATGGCATATTACGTTTTATAATGAATATCTTAATTCCGTTATCAAACTAAACATAACCACATAATAAAAAAGCATAATCACAAAAAAGGTACAATACTAGTACGATATTTCGAGGTCACCAAGATCACTACTCGGACTATTCAAACTTATGTCGAAAAATGGAATGAATCGATGTTGAAGAGAATATCGTGTCCAACATGAACTTCGGTTAGCAGGAGGCACGCCAGTACCCCCGCTAATTCGAGAACACAGCCATATTCTCGTTTCATAAAAGCAATTCATAACACTTTCGACTCTCCTGTATCTTCATTGTGGATACAGCTACAAACAAGAACCTTCAGTGAACAAGAGTATCCACGATAACTAGCTATATTTCGAAATTATACTATTGTTGCGTGATGGTAAAAGTCTTGTGGTAAAGCCATGGAGTAACTTGTGAGAGGTCCTAGGTTCCATATCTAATGAGGTAAAGTATTTTTCTTCTGAAACTTTCGTTTTATCCTAGCCAATGCTTCTGTAAAATGTAAAGGAGTCGTCAGAAGTGACATGTGGCACCTGATTAGAAAATGAAGAATCAATTAAATATTTGGCGATTTCGGAGTATGTGGTTACTTTAAACGATATTCAACTGTTAAAAATAAAATACTGACCTCCAAACAAACCACTGTAGTTCGTTCCTCAGATGGAGAAAGTCGCTGAACCAAGTACGTTGACAGAGATGAACACATCCGTATCTGAGCCGTGTTTATAAACTTTTTCGTTGGTAAGGTCTATCTTAAATTTCTGCAAATGGAACTAGCTCCAATGACAGTTACATTTTAATTTGTCAGAAGTACTTTGTTATTCTTTACGAATTTGTAATTATTTTAAAGGATGTGAGAAGGCAGGAATACACGTTTGTGGACAGGAACGTACGAGCACAACTTAAACTGTAACGAGCTGAACCAACTGCAATAACATCTGTAAACTATATCCCAGATCACGTAATCTGGGCTTATATTCTGGTTGACAAAAGTAGGCTATTTCAATGTTTTTCACAACTATCATGTTCAAATGTTTCTACAGCCTAAGGGACATCAGTACTTAAACTTACAAACTACCTATGAACTAACTTATACTAAAGACGACACAAACATCCATGCCCGAGGGGGATTCGAACCCCCAACGGCGGACGGCAGCGCGCACCGCAACACGGTGTTCCAGTAAGCGCGGCTAATTCGCCGCGGCAACTATCATGACTTTAATGTGTGTAGTTAAGCGTGAATCAAAAATCAGTATTTATAAATTACAGTGGAGATGCTGCAGATATGAATTAATGGCATTGTTCTCTTCAAATCAGTTGGCCTAATGAAGACATGAAGACTATCAGAAATTCAAATAAAACTAATATCTGATGCAGCTACTGATGTTGCACATGATGTTGCACACAGTCCGAAGACTGGTTTGATACAGCTCTCCACCCTACTCTGTTCTGAGCAAGCATCTTATCTCCTCATAAGAACGGCAACCCACATTCATTTGATTCTGCTTACTGTGTTCCTGTCTTGGTCTCCCTCTGCAATTTTTACCTCACACACTTCCCTCCAATGCAAAATTCACGATTCCTTGATGTCCTTGTGTCCTGCCAGCTGCTAACTTTTATTAGTCAAAGTATGACAGAAATTCTTCTCCTCTCCAATTCTGTTCAGTACCTCCTCATTTGCTATACGATCTTCAGCATTCTTCTGTAGTATCAGACTTCAAAATCCTGTATCCTTTTCCGGCGTCAACTCTTTATCGTCCATGTTTCACTCCCGTATCAGGAAATACACGACACAAACGCCTTCAGATTAGACTTCTTTACACATAAAGTAATATTCAATGTTAACAAATTTCTCTTTTTGAAAAACGAATTTTATTTCATTGCAATTCTGCATTTCATATCCTCTGTACTGTAACAAAACTCTACTACCACCTTTACTGTTTGTTTACCCTTGTTCACATGTTAATGCTCATCTTATACGTTCCTTTCAACACACTGTCCATTCCGTTCAATTGCTCTTCTAGGTCCTTTTCTGTCAAAACATGTTTGTAAATCTAATGGACTCGACTGCTGGGTTATTAGTCCGTTATTAGTTCGTACTACTTAAACTAAGGTAAACTAACCTAAGGACAACACAAACACCCATGCTCCAGTGGGGACTCGAACCCCCGAAGACGAACGGCCGCGCACACCGCAGCACGGAGCCCAGGCTAATCCGCCGTGGCCATGTCATGAAAAACGCATTGTGTTTATTTCTTCGCCCTGAACCTTCATTCCTCTTATTAATTTCTCCTTGCTTTCCTTCACAGCTTAATGAAAATACACACTCAATAGCATTGAACAAAGGCTACAGCCCTGTTATACGCCCTTCCCAACCAATGAATCATTTTCAAGCCCTTCGACCGTAATAACTGCTGTCCTGTTTCTTTTATAAGTTTTAAATAACCTTTCGGTCCATATATTTTACCCTTGCTGACTTAAAACTTTGAATTAGTGCATTCCGGTATAAATTGTCCTAAGCTTTATTCAGATCTACTAATGCTAGAAATGTAGGTTAGTTTTTCTTTATCTATATTCTAATATAAGTCGTAAGGTAGGTTCAGCTTTCCGTGTTACCACATTTCTCTTAAATCCAAACTGGACTTCCCCGAGGTCATCTTCTAGCAGACTCTCCAGTCTTCTGTAAATAATTTGTGTTAAAATTTTGCAATCATGACTTATTAAACAGATTCTTTTGTAATTTTCAAACCTTTCTGCGCCTGCTTTCTTTGGGATGTGCATTATTACATTTTCCTTGAAGTCTGAGGGTATTTTACCTGTGTCATGTATCTTATACCCCCCCCCCCGCGGGTGTTTACGGTTCTTTTGTGAGCACATACGTGTCGAGTACGAACTCCGAGCTAATGGTAGTATATCTTCCTACTTTCCTGCATTTACTTTCTCTTCCCCCTCCTTTCCTATCCTCACTCCTTCCCCTCCCCGCCAGGGGCCATAGCAGTTTGTTTCCCCAAGCCGGCCGCGGTGGCCGAGTGGACTGAGGCGCTTCAGTCACGGTCTGCACGGCCACTACGGTCGGGGGTTCGAATCCCCCTCGGGCATGGATATTTGTGCCATCCTTAGTTGTAGGTAGTTCATAAGTAGTTTGTAATTTTAGGGACTGATGACCCCGTAGTTAAGTTCCTTAAGATTAACAAACATTTGAACATTTGAGTTTGTTTCCCCTCTCCCAAGCAAAAACAAACAGACAACCAAATCTTAGACACAAGTTGAAATTGTTTTTTCATGGCTGGTTCTCTCAGACACTTCACTAACTCTGACGGAATGTCGTTTACACCAAGGCCTTTTTCGACTTACGTCTTTCAGTGCTCTGTCAAATTCTTCTCTCAGTACAGTGTCTCCTATTTCATCTTCATCTACGTCCTCTTTCGTTCCTACAATATTGTGATGAAGTTCGTTTCCTTTGTTAAGTCTCTCTCCATATTCTTCCTTCTTTCCGCTTTCCCTTCTTTGCTCAGAACTGGATATGCTCATCAACTTGTCATAATTTTTACCTTTTTAGTTATCCTCAAAAATTTAAAGCGGCTACATCCATATTACACATCTTTATTTCTATAATAACTATAATGACTTGGAAATCACATGCCAGCGTAAACAAATATTTAAAATTCCTTACTCACACGTGAGTGTACTTCATGCTTGTCTGATATGGGATATAAATAATTGTTATGCTATTATGTTGATCTGCAACTGCCAGATCATTATATTTATTCTTATGTCATTACATTATAGTGCGATTGCAAACTCATCACATATATTGTAGAAAGTTCTGATACATAAGAGTGAATACCAAGCTGCAACTGTTTGTTGATGATATTGTTGTTTATGGGGCGGTGATGTCATCGATGGTACCATTAATGAGTACTATTCAAGTTTTAAAGATGTCCAACAATCTGATTTAAAGAAAGCTTTAGAAGCAATTTAAAGGCAGGCTGCTAGATTTGTCCATCAGCATGCGAGTGTTACGAAGATGGTTCATTAACTTTTTTCCTAGAAAAACTGTTCGTATAATTTTAAGCTTACTGCAGAACGTTTCTACTCTCGAGGACATACATTTCTGGTAGGACGTCAAAAATATTAGGTGTCATACAAAGCCATTTAAGTAGTCGTTAAGTTCCATCGTAGATAATGCGAAGGGTAATGACTAGTAGTGGTGAATGTTATCATTCATAACACGTTGAATGGCGGCTTGCAGAGTATGTATGTATATATAAAACTGCCATCCCATGTTCATAGCAGGCCCAAGGTGTGGGTGGAAAGATATGACAGAAGGTGATACAGTGAAACAAATCCACTCGCTCCTTCCAGCGGACTATTTCAGAAGCGTGCCATGAAGGGTATTAATAAGGAAGCATAGGTATTCAAATCAGCCATTTTGTTTATGTTTTTGGAATCTTTGGCGTGACGTCACGAGTGCTGGACTGCTGTGCACATCGCTCTCGACTTTTTATATAATTTTAGGATTAATATAATTATTTTAATTGTTATTTCGTGACAATATTCAATCTAGAGGTGTTCTAGTAAAGGTTCGTCAGTTATTTTAGCGTTTGTTGTGCCGTAATTGCTTTAAGTGGTGTTATTTGTGTTCGCGTGTGCGCCGGCATCGACGTCTTACTGCTTTGTTTACATCTGGTGGCGAGTGGTTCCAGCCGTAGCGGTCTCCGAAAGCTAAGTTCTAATAAGTGTTTGTGTATTGTAGTTAAATTATTAAAGTTTTAGATTTCAGGAGGTGTTATCGCGCTAGTTGTTTATTAACTTTAGTACTTTTCAACAGGTGACTTGCTGTTTTTAACGTAGTTAAGGTTGGGAAACTTTAAGTTACGGTATTTGATAACTCTTGTACTCTCACAGTGTTTAGTTGTTTTATTAGTGACGCTTGAATTTGAACTTGTTTATACAAGCAACAGTGTAAAGTTTCTGTGGTAGTGTTATTTGCTCTTTTCTGATACTATTAGTTGTTGTTACTTGATTTGTAGAGACTGAGGTTTGTTGATTGCTGTAGTTAAGAGGTACTTCCTACTTATTTTGTAGAAACTTAACTTCATAACGTAGACGTCTAGTTTTTCTTAACAAATTATTGTAAAATTTTACCATGAGTGAAAAGTGTGGGCTCTGTCGTAGGTTCGTGCGTAGTGGGCTGCAGTGTGGGATTTGTAGTAAGTATTTTCATGGGGGGGAGTGCAGTGGGGAAGACAGTGGGCATTGTGGTGAGGTTCTCTCTTGGAACTGTAGGATTTGCAGCAGGAATAAGTTGATAGAGGAGCAGGAGCGTTTGATCTGCGCCCTTCAGGTGCAGTTGAAAAACGCTGAAGAGGAACTAGGTAGGTTGAGGAGGGGAAGGGGGGCTGGGGAATGGGAACTGGCAGTTGGCAAGAAGGTAGCTAGGAGAAGGTATTCAGATAGCTTTACATTGCAAGTTGCAAATAGGTTTGACCAACTGTCAGAGTTGAGTGGAGATGAACCTCCTGTAGCTGTAGGTGTAGGAAGTACGCAGCAGACCTCAGCTTTTGGTAAGCCGAAATCTGTAGAGAGGTCTCTTAGGAAGAAGAAGGTTCTGCTGCTAGGTAGTTCTCATGGCAGAGGTGTTGGCCAACAGTTGCAGGAAGTACTTGGGAGTGAGTACCAGGTCACCAGCATAGTGAAGCCTAGTGCAGGGTTAGATCAGGTCACTTGTAACATAGGGGACTTATGTAGGAATTTTTCAAAAGAGGATCAGGTAGTTATAGTGGGTGGGGCCGGGAACAGTCTTGATAGGGACGGGGAATATGATATAGGTGGTGATCTGGAAAGGATAGCAAATGAAACTGGTGGCACGAATGTGCATTTCGTGCAGCTGTTTCAGCGTCATGATAGGCCTTGTCTTAATACGGCTGTCAGCCGTCTTAACATGGGGCTTGAAAAGGCGCTGATGACGGAGGGCATGGATCACATTGCAGTGGTGCCAGTTGAAACTATCCAAAGGTCGGATTTTACTAGGCACGGTCTGCACCTCAATAGGTATGGGAAGGGGAGGTTGGCAAAGCTCATAGGTGACAGTGTAGTAGGGGGTGGGGGTTTCACTCATGGAAAAATTCCTGTAGTAGTTGGTGTTAGGGCTGCACCTTTTTTAGACTGAAGACAGCTGATAGATATTCCTGCTTAAAGGAAGTCCCTCTAAGAAATGAACCACCTTTGACAAAGTCTAAGAATATAAGTAATAAGGGAATTACTGTTTTTCATCAAAATATACAGGGTATCAGAGATAAAGTTAATGAAATGCTTATTGATACTGATTCTGACATTATTGGCATTTCAGAGCACTTTTTAAGTGGTGTGACAATTCAGAGACTTCCTTTGCCAGGATACAGGTTAGCTGCCTTTTACTCTAGGAGTTCCTTGCAGTGTGGGGAGTGGCCATGTATGTAAAAAACGATTTTTCATCGGAGTCAATCGATTTTTCTAAACACTGCACAGAACAGATATTTGAATGTTGTGCAGGAATTGTTAATGTTAATGGAACTAAACTAGTAATAGTTGTTATTTATAGATCCCCTGACTCAGATTTTAAAATGTTTCTGCCCAAGCTGGAATTGGTTCTGGGTTTTCTCTGTATAGGAAGTATAAAAATTTAATTGTGTGTGGAGATTTCAACATTAATTGTGTAGGTGATAGCTCAAGGAAACGTCAGCTGTTAGATCTATTTAATTCCTATAACATGATGCAAACAGTATTTTTTCCAACGAGAGTGCAAGGAAATAGCAGTTCTACCATTGACAATATTTTTGTTCATTCTTCATTGTTAGAGGGGCACTCTGTCAGCAGAATAGTAAATGGCCTATCAGACCACGATGCCCAACTTTTAACTCTAAAAAGTATTTGTTCTCAAACAAATGTTAAACATAAATATCAACTACTCAGAAAAGTTAATTCAGTTGCAATTGAGACCTTTTTAAGCCTAATTAAGGAACAAGAATGGCAGGATGTTTATAGTGCTGATAATGCAGATGATAAATATAATGCTTTTCTGAAGACATTTATTATGCTATTTGAAAGTTGCTTTCCACTAGAACGCTCAAAACAGGGTACTTTCAGTAACAGACAGCCAGGGTGGATGACAAAGGGGATAAGAGTATCATGTAGAACTAAGCGGGAGTTGTATCAAAATGTTAGAAGCAGTCAGAATGAAGATGCAGTAGCTCATTACAAACAGTACTGTAAGGTTCTGAAAAATGTCATTAAGAATGCAAAAAGTATGTGGTACGCAAAAAGAATAGCAAACTCTCGGGATAAAATTAAAACTATCTGGTCAGTCGTGAAGGAAGTGTCTGGTCAGGAGCAGCAGGTAGAAGATATAACGTCAGTGCGTAGTAGGAATGTTTCTGTTACTGACAAGTTAGATATATGTGCAATATTCAATAATCAGTTTCTGAATATAGTAGAGGAACTAAACAAAACTCTAGTTTCTACAGGTAATCATATAACGTTTTTAGAAAATGCGTTTCCGAGGCTGTTGCCTGAAATGATCCTTCATGATACTTCCATAGGTGAGATTGAGTCAATAATTAAATCACTAAAGACTAAGGACTCTTGTGGATATGATGGGGTATCTAGCAGAATTCTAAAGTACTGTTCTCCATATGTTAGCCCAGTACTAAGCCATATTTGTAATTTTTCCTTTCGGAATGGTCAGTTTCCTAACAGATTAAAGTACTCAGTAGTGAAACCGCTTTATAAAAAAGGTGAAAGGGATAATGTAGATAACTATAGACCTATTTCTATGCCATCGGTTTTTTCCAAAGTTATTGAAAAGGCTGTATATTCAAGATTAATTGATCATTTCAGTTCACATAATTTCCTGTCAAACGTACAGTTTGGTTTTAGAAGTGGTTTAACGACCGAAAACGCTATATTTTCGTTTCTCTGTGAGGCACTTGATGGGTTAAATAAGAGGCTACGGACATTAGGCGTCTTCTTTGATTTAACAAAAGCGTTTGATTGTGTTGATCACAAAATATTGTTGCAGAAGTTGGAACATTATGGAATACGGGGAGTAGCCCACAACTGGTTCACCTCTTACTTTAATAATAGACAACAGAAGGTAATTCTCCGCAATGTAGAAAATGGCTATGACGTGCAATCCCAATGGGGCACAATTAAGTATGGGGTGCCCCAGGGGTCTGTTTTGGGACCATTGCTGTTTCTTATTTATATAAATGATATGCCTTCGAGTATAACAGGTGATTGTAAAATATTTTTGTTTGCTGATGATACCAGCTTGGTAGTGAAGGATGTTGCTCGTAATATTGACACAGTATCAAATAATGCAGTTCAAGAGATAAGTTCATGGCTAATAGAAAACAAGTTGATGTTAAATCACAGTAAAACTCAGTTCTTACAATTTCTAACACATAATTTGACGAAATCTGACATTATGATTACACATAATGGGCATGTGATAAGTGAGACTGAACAGTTCAAATTTCTAGGTGTTCATATAGACAGTAAGCTGTCATGGAAAGCCCATGTTCAGGATCTTGTTCCAAAACTAAATTCTGCTATATTTACCATTAGAACAATATCTGAGATAAGTGATTTTTCAACACGAAAAGTAGTCTATTTCGCTTACTTTCACTCACTTATGACGTACGGCATTGTTTTTTGGGGTAACTCGCCTGATGCAAAAAGGATATTTCTGGCTCAAAAACGGGCGGTTCGAGCAATATCTGGTGTAAGTTCGCGAACGTCATGTCGACCCCTTTTCAGTAGTCTGGGAATTTTGACTCTGGCGTCACAATACGTTTTTTCTTTAATGTCGTTTGTTGTTAATAATATCAGCTTATTCCCACGAGTTAGTAGCTTTCACTCGGTGAATACTAGACAGATGTCTAATCTACATTTGCACCGCACCACCTTAACACTTGTGCAGAAAGGGGTGCAGTATTCTGCGGCATCCATTTTCAATAAGCTGCCACAAGAACTTAAGAATCTTAGCACTAATCCACATGCTTTCAAATCTAAATTGAAGAGTTACCTCGTGGCTCACTCCTTTTATTCTGTCGAGGAACTCCTAGAAAAGTTAAACAATTAAGCTAATTTATTTTTTCTTTATCGATTCTTTTCACTTTTTCTATTACCATTATTGTGTAACAATTAATGTATTGACTTGTTCCATGACCATGGAGTCTTACTCCTGAAGTGGGTCCTATGGAACAGAATAAATAAATAAATAAATAAATAAATAAAAAATAAACTAACCGAAGAGAATACCGGTTTGTTATGTTCCAGAAGTACCACAGTAATCACCCAGTGATGGAGATCCGTGGGTGGTGATATACTGGAAGAAGTAATTGTTTGTGTGGGTTTTTTTTTATTTTATTTTTTTTTTTAAAAAAAGGTAAAGCAGTCAACAATCCAAAGATTGGTTTGAACACCACAGTGCTTTACTAGGCATGGTCCTGTTTGGAGGTGGTATGCCGTCGCCTTCCTCCGACCTTCGAACTGACTTATCCAGCCAGTTATAGGGGGGCCTACAGTTTAACGTGGGTTCCGAACCACGGTGCTACTCGGTATTTTTCACATGAGCACTACTGCCAGAGGTGAAAGAAGTGGGAAGTGACAGGTAAAAATCCTAGGACCTATTGGGGATCGAACCGTCGACCTTTGGATTTGTAGTCTGGTACTTTACCACTGTGCAGCCGAGACGCACTTGTGTTTTTATTATTGCAATTATTTGTTGGAGGAAGATGAAAATAGAAACAAACTGCCACAACGTCGAAGACAGTTGCTAATGTAACAGATCGAGTAGGAGTGCAAACGAACGAGAATTCTCACCAAAGGCAGGAGCAACTCAGTAGATTTGAGGGTTAGAAAGCCATTCAGGGCCAATCACCGACAAGGGAATAAAATGCAGTGTTGGAGTACAGCAGTAGTCAAACTTTAACAACAGACGACGTGTCAATATTCAAAATGTCTGTAAATCTATCGGACCAAACTGCGTGGTCATCAGTCCGTAGCTTACAAACTACTTAAACCTAGGTAAAGTAACCTAAGGACAACACACACACCCATGCCCCAGGGAGGACTCGAACCTCCACGGCGAGCAACCGCGCGCCCCGCAGCGAGACGCTTTAGACCGCTCGGCTACTCCACCGCGGCTGTCAATATTCATTCTGCGACAATGAGCGGTATTAAATATGGAGAACTTGTGTTTAACAGGGGGGATGGGGGAGTAACACAGTCTTTTCAGCAGTTGGTCGTCGGTGTGATCAAATGTGATCAGAAACAAAATAGTTGGGGAAGTCGGGCTAAAATTACATACCAATTATAGGTCATTTTTGCATCATAATTTTTTTTGTGCTTCGTACTTTGCTGTATATCGCGAAAGGAAGTTCGATACTATATAAGCCTATTTCTATTATTTTGTTGAAATTGCAATTTGCAGCCGGCCGCGGTGGCCGAGGGGACTGAGGCGCTTCAGTCACGGTCTGCACGGCCACTACGGTCGGGGGTTCGAATCCCCCCTCGGGCATGGATATTTGTGTCGTCCTTAGTCTTAGTTAGTTCATAAGTAGTTTGTAAGTTTAGGGACTGATGACCCCGTAGTTAAGTTCCATAGACTATACAAACATTTTTTTTTTATTTTTTTTTTTTATTTTTTTTTTTTTTTTTTTTTTTTTTTTTTTTTTTTTTGTTGTTGCAGAAAGTGTAAAAGATGATAGTTACAGTTTGGATGTACGCATGTATTGTAATGGAATTTTGACTGTAAGTCTCCAAGGGTCAGTTAATACTGAAAAGCAAAGAAGCTATTGTGAGTAGGAGGCCCCACAGGTGTGGGGTAGCGGACAAAAGGGCGCTGCCGTCGCCACGGGGGAGCGCGCTGCCGAGGGGCGGCAGGTTGCTGTGCAACACTGCTGCTGCATTCTAACACTGCTGCTACATTTCATTTGTGTGTGGCGTCGCGATATTCGTCTTGTACATATTAAAAGCATGTTACGCAAGTATTCCTGCACTCAAGTTGGTGTGGAAATACTGTACGCATCAGAGTGTTCCGTTATGCTTGTAGGCTCGTTAAATTAAACTCCATCTGCTTTGAGAGGTGGAGATTTCCATCAGCAACCCACCACATTACTGCAGAGACAAATCACCGCGCACGGCACTCGAGGTAAGAATGTTTAGCTATGAACGGAAGCTAACGGTCATTTGATATTATACCTGTATGCTATGGTAAATACAGTCATTCCATCAATTCATAAATTCTGATTATGGTATCTGATTCTGCTGTTTGATACAACAACTCCCCGCTCCAAGTCACTTACATTAATGTTTAATATTTCCGTTTTGCGTTGAAAAGGCTCAGTAACGCATTTCGTGTACAATTGTACTTAAAAATAAAAACTGGCGCCTCACGCCAAAGCGGCACGCAAAATAACTTAGTTACCTAGCACCTATATGTAAAGAATTAATTATAAAAATTGGAATAGCCACGTTTGTTTAATTTCTTTGCTGATTTCGTGTTTGACCTGACAGTAATCATATTTACAATCAATTAAATTTTATTACGCTCTTTCGTAAAAGAAGGTAGTTCTTTATTTAAATTCAAAATTAATAAGCAAGAAGCTGCATTAAAATACTTCTCCATCTCGTTCATAAACGCAAGTACTCTTAACATACGAGACTGTTGTTTCATTACAAAATTTCTTTTCTAACTAAAGAATTCCAAGATTATTAAATTACTTTCTGCATAAGAGTTGTCAACCAGAAATCTTCGAAAAGTAACTTCATTTATAATGTGAGTAAAACCAGTGATCTCCAGCCTGTTCTGCTGCTATGAGGTTGAGTGGAACCAGTAACCAGGTAGGATGAGATGTATCTGTGTCTGCCGTGCTTTTATAAACGATCGGGCACTCGCATCGTCTTCGTGCTTAGATTAAAAAGTTTCGATTTTGTAAAGATTGCGTTACTCTTATAACGTTTTTAATCTCCTTTAGGACACATTCGTCAATAGGTAAAGTAAATTCAGCTGTCAACAGCAGTGTCCGGTTGTTTGGGTTACATTGAGGGACACTAAAAATGTTCAAATGTTTGTAGAGCTTATGGGACTTAACTACGGGGTCATCAGTCTCTAAACCTACGAACTACTTATGAACTAGCTTATACTAAAGACGTCACAAACATCCATGCCCGAGGGGGGATTCGAACCCTCGACCGCAACGGGCGTGCAGACGGTGACTGGCACGCCGCAGACCGCTCGGCTGAGGGACACTGACGTGAACTGGACGGGAGCAGCTGCCAGAGTAGCAGTAGAGTACTTTTGTAGCGCCCGGTCCGCACTGTCCACCGGTAACAAACGTTCCGCTAGCTTGGCGCTGCTGCCGTGTACAAGTAGCTTTAATTCCGCGAGAGGAACGAAATATACTGACAGTAAAAAAACTCGTGTTAACTCCCGAAAAGCAACCAGTAAATTCATACAGCATCAACATAGCGTAGAGGCTTGATTCTCATTATACAGTACGAGAGGACCCGTGCGAATACTTCGCGCCGTTAGTAGAATGACAAAAAACTTGGGAAAAATTGAAGTAAAGTTGAATGTTCAGGAATAGCTTTCTTCAGAACCAATTAATGCAAGTGTTTAAAAGCGCAAATGAAAGAGCTGAGTGTTGTTAGGTCAAAAAGAACTGCGTATCTTAATTAGAACGGAAGATATCGTATAACAAACAAATTAAAATATTCAGTGCAACAACAGAAGGATACCGCGTTTGAATAAAAATAAAGGATGAAGATACTTAAGTTAATTCTGGTACTTGATGAGAAATCTGTGAATGAATACCTTTCGTTTAAATCAACTATGAAGGAAATCGGTCGGATAGAACGGCCTGACCCACTGACTTTAGTTTGCAGCAAGGACAAAATGTTCAGATGTTTGTAAACCTATCGGACCAAATCGCGTTGTCATCACTCCGTAGCTTACAAACTACTTAAACTATGGTAAACTAATCTAAGGACAACATACACACCCATGCCCTAGGGAGAACTCGAACCTCCGAAGGCGAGCAACGGCGCGCTCTGCAGCGAGACGCCTTAGACCGCTCGGCTACTCCAACGCGGCAGCAAGGGCATCCCCATAAAAGATATGCAGAAGGAAACCACGTTTGAGTACAAAAATAGGAAGGCGCGAGTTATGTAAATTCTGATACTAGATGACAAATCTGTGGATGAATACCTTCCGTTTAAAACAGAAATGAAGGAAATCGGGCGGGTAGTTTGGTCTGGCTAACTGACTTTAGTTTTCGTAGATTCTTTTAATATAAAAGATTTCAAATGATACGTTCTTATGTGACATTTAATTATGGTCCTTCAGATATAATCTGCAATTACTCTGAGTTAAAAGACGACGTGTTTGGTTACAGACCGATGACCACAGTAGTTTGGTCTCATACGTTTACAACCATTTGCATATTTTTCTAAAAAAAAGAACAGTAATAGAATTGGATTTCCAGAATCGATTTTGCAGTGATTAAATGTGAAGCAAATATAATTGGTAAATCGGTTTACTGTACGTTTTTGGTAGCACCAATGTTAACGTGGTGCATGTAAAGCAGCTTTGGCCCTGAGGGTACAGTTAGTTAACACAAGAAGAGAGCGACTTTAACGTAGACTAGGGGCTGGAGGAAGGGAGCTCTGCCCACCAAGCCCAGCACTTTTGTCGACGAGATGTCGGAAACCACCGAGCACGATGTTGTTGTGGTCTACGCACAAGGTCGAATTTCGTCCAAAGATCTGGCCGAGTCGATTTGTTGGTTGGACTGGAGAGGAAGCCACAGTATACTGCCTTCCATGGCATTCGCAGTTAACAACCACCTGCCGTGGTGGTCACTCTGTGATACTTCTTATAAAGAAAGCCTGTTCGTTAAAATACACACACCGCAGATATTCCCGTGGTGCGATAGCTTGCTAGACTCAACTATACAGATAGCCGTACCATAGGCGGAACCACAGTAGAGGGGTATCTGTGGAGAGGTGCGAGGGTGAAGGTCGGGGTGAGAGTTTAAAATAGAGAAAGTTTAATTTTTAAAACTCACAACCACCAACTGCGAACCAATTTCCTAAACATGCAAAAACACTGGAACTGTGATTGCGACTGTTTGACTCGTTTTCTAGGGGATGATATCACACGCTCGCAGCTTTCCTTCCCTGCATATGATTAACAAAACAAATTCATAATAAAATCAAGTTCATGAGAGAAAAGGGTGTACTAACTACTATTTTTGAAAACACGTGAAAGTTCACTTTATGTTGTTTATTTCACAATATTTGAACCCTGTGGCTGATACGTCTGTACATCGACACATTTACCAAATAAAGTTATAGCTCGTGAGCCCCCAGACAAAAATGAATATTTGTCGCGAATTGTTTTCACACCACGTGGCTGTCTCAAACACCGTTTATGTTCATGCCTATGCGACGACACGTGTTACATTAACAAATCACAGTCACTTTAATTCAATGCGATGCACACCTTGTTCCACCGGCTAAATATTCACGAACACACAGTAGCACTCGATTTAACTTGGTACAGTCTACGACGAGCAACCACACGTGGCGATTGCCACAGACAAATCTCAAGTCACCACCTCGAGGTCCACACGCCGACTGATGCAGAGCGACGCCGCCCGGCCAGCTACACCACGTGCTCGCGTCTCATCACTTCCTGCCCTCCCGCGCGTGCGCGCGCGCCAAAAGCTCAACTGCCAGGGTTTTTTCCCCTACGTCATCAACTGCCCCATGTGAACTGTTCGAACCGATTTGCCAACGTACAGCGCTCAGCCAATACATTTCTAAAACTTTACTTAAAATCAAAATAAATACACTACACATTAAACAAATATTTTCTTAAGTTTTTATATTAGTATAAACATCCTTTGTACTGTTTATCATAATCGTGAAATTTCTTATACCACAGATAAGTGATTTAACTGAATACTTCAAGATAAAATACAAAAGATTAATTGAAAATAAAATGAGAAATAGTTAATATATTATTTTTATAAACAAACATTGCCATGCTAGTTGTGTAACTGTCTTGTCTTCGTTGGTAATTTATTACTTTTCATTGTCAATTAAACATATTACGTTATATGTGACTATATCAGCTAATGTATTGTTTATTTATCAACAGGCTATTTTGTAATGAGGGCCTTAAACGTTCCTAACTGCATCGTATTACTTCAAATGCCAGTAGTATTACAATATTTGTGCATTGCACTGTGTCTGGCACTCGCCATTGTCCCTCTCTCCCCTCACCGGAAACGAACTGGAAAATCCTAAGTTGGAACAAGCCACCAACGTCGGCCTGCTCGCTGGCCTCTCGTTAGCTACAAGCACACAGCACATCTCAACGTGGAGAATTTCTACCTATGGCCTAACTATAAATGTTGTCACCCAACTGTGTACATACATTGCTACCATAATTAATAAGATTAAAATTGTGTAACATTTAGTGCATTGGCATGGTCAATGTTTGCAGTGAACTTCATACTGTTTAATTATCAAATGCTATTGATTACCGGTATTTCTATTAGGCGGTATTCTCACAGAGGCCAGACAAACGTGTGGTACCTTAAGAGGGGCAGCAGCCTTTTCAGTAGTTGCAGGGAAGACAGTCTGGATATTGACTGAATTGGCCTTGTAACCTCAGCTATTATTGCTTTGCCATAGAGTTGCTGCAAACGGTTGAAACCAAGGGGAAACTACACTCGATACTTTTTCCAACGACATGCCGCTCTACTATATGTATATAATTATGATCATGGCATGCTCTTGAGTAAAATATTCCAGAGGTAAAATAGTCCTACTTTTGGATCTCCAAGCTGCGAATACTCGGTAGGATGTCATCATCAGTAAAGAGACACTGGCATTCTCCGTACCGGAGTGTGGAATGTTAGATCCCTTAATTGGGTAGAGAAGAGAAAAATTTAAAAAAGGAAAATGGATAGATTGAAGTTAGATATATCAGGGATTAGTGAAGTTCAATGGAAAGAGGAACAGGATTTTTAGACAGGAGAGTATAGGGTTATAAATACAAAATCAGTTGTAGGTATTACAGGAGTAGGTCCAATAATGAATAAGAAAATAGCAAAGCGGGTAAACTACTACGAGCAGCACAGTGCGCGCATTATTGTTATCAGAATAGATACGAAGCCAACACCGACCATAGTAGTACAAGTTTATATGCCCACTAGCTCTGCCAATGGTGTGGACATTGAAGAAACGTAAGAGAAGGCAAAGGAAATTATTCGGACAGTTAAGGGAGAGGAAAACTTATTTGTGACGTTGGACTGGAATTCGGTAGTAGTAGGGGAATATGTCCTCGGATATGGAATGAAAGAGGAAGTCGCCCTGTAGAACTTTGTTCGGTGCAAAAGTCAATCATAGCAAACACTTGATTCAAGAATCATGAAAGACGGATGAATACGTGCTAAAGACCAGAAGGCACCGAAAATACCAGATAGATTTTATAACCATTTTGGAACCAGGTATTAAACTGTAAGGCGCTTCCGGGGGCAGATATAGACTCTGACCATATCTTATTGGTTATGAACTGTAAACTGAAACTGAAGAAACTGCAGAAAGATAGGAAAATAAGGACACAGGACCACGATAAATTGAAGGAACCTGAAGTTCATGATAATTTAATAGGGAGCCTTAGACAACAATTGACAGAAAGGGGGAAAAGAAAACAGTAGAAAAGATGAAATAGTGAAGGTAGCAGAGGATCAAATAGGTAGAAAGGCAACACGTACAACAAATAATCTCTGGATATCACAGGGAATACTAAATTAAACTGATGAAAGGAGAAGACATAAAAATGAAGTAGGTAAAATGGAGTAAAGACGACTAAGAAATGAGATTAACAGGAAGTGAAACATGGGTAAGCAAGAGTGGCTAGAAGGTAAATGCAAGTCTGTAGAAGAATGTAAAACTAGTGGAAATATAGATACCGCCTTGAGGAAAATAAAAGAGACATTTGGAGACCAGAAAAACAGCTGTGTGAATATTCAGAACTCGCATGGAAAACAAGTTCTGAGTAAAGAAGGAAAAGCTGGAAGGTGGAAAGAGTATATAGAGAGAGGGGCTCTACAAAAGAAATGAACTTAGGGACAATACTGTGGGAAAGGGAAGAGGAAGTCAAAGAAGAAGAAACAGGAGATACTATACTGAGAGTTGTATTTGACAAAGAACTGAAAGACCTAAGTCAAAATAAGGCCCTTGGGGAAGATGCCATTCACTCAGAGCTATTGAACTCTCTGGGAGAATCAGCGATGACGAAACTGTTTCGTCTACTGCGTAAGATGTATGAGACAGGACAAATAACCTCAGACTGTAAGAAATATTTTATAATACCTGTTACATAGAAAACAGGTGCAGACAGGTGTGAAAATTACACAGGAGTCAGTATAATAAGTCGTATTTGCAAAATTTTAACACGAATTATTTACAGAAATATGGAAAAGCGGGAAGAAGCTGTCGTCGGGGAAGATCAGATTGGATCCAGGAGAAATGTTGGAACACGGGAGGCACTACTCACCTCACGACGTATCTTAGAAGATAGAGTAAGGAAAGGCAAACCTGCATTTATAGCTTTTGTAGATTTGGAAAAGCTTATGACAATATTGACTGGAATACGCTCTTTCAAATTCTGAAGTCAGCGGGGATAAAATATAGGGAACAAAACGTTATTTAAACAAAAACCAAACAGCAGTTGAATTGAAGGGCATCAAAGGGAGGCAATGGTTTGGAAGCGAGTAAGACAGAGTTGTGGCCATTTTCCAATGTTATTCAGTTTGTACATTCAGTAAACTGTGAAGGAAAGGAAGGAGAAATTTAAGTTCAGGGCGAAGAAATAACATTGCGTTTTGCTGATGGCATTGTAATTCTGCCAGATTCAGCAAACGACCTGGAAGAGCAATTGAACGGAGTGGACAGCGTGGTGAAAGGAGCGTATGAGAAGAACATTAACATGAGCAGATCAAGGGTAGTGCAATGTAGTCTAAGAATATCGGGAATTTCTGAAGGAATTAGATTAGGTAATGAAACGATAAAGGTGGTAGATGAGTTATGTTACTTCGTCAGAATGGCAATGGCAAGAAATGCGTTATTGAAGAAGAGAAATTTGTTAATATCGAGTATTGATGTAAGTGTAAGAAAATCTTTCCTTAAGGCATTTGTGTGGAGTGTTGCCATGTACTGGAGTGAAACATGGACGCTAAATAGTTCACATAGGAGAGAGACTCTTGTAATATGGTGCTTCAGAAGAATGCTGAAGATTGGGTGGGTAAATCGCGTAACGAATGACGACGGAAGTGGGAAGAAAAGAGATTTTTGACATAGCTTAACTATAAGAAGTGTAGTACTTTTAGGCATCAAAGAATCGTAGATTTAGCATTGCTAGGATGTGCATGGGTTAAATTCCACAGTGGGAGGTTAAGAAACGAAAAAAGTAAGCAGATTCAAATGGATGTCTTTTGCCGTTCCTATGAGGATATATATATATATATATATATATATATATATATATAAAGTAATTTTGCTAAGCTAAGTAATTTTTCGTACATTCGACATCATGCATTTCTAGGACTATATTTGCGCCCAAGGATGGGTGTAGGCTCTCCGGCGCTTGGGGAAGCATTTCCGTGGCTCTCCCACCCGCGCGTTACTCTCTGCTTAGCTGCAAAGAGATCTAAAACAGTTGTGCTTATATTAAGTTTTTTTAATAACCAACAGTGGGAAAGATACATGTACAACAATAAAAGAAAAGGAAATAAAACACCTGACTTAAAAATTGACTTAAGAACAATATTTTTAAGAAAGGCAAATATTTAATGTCAAATAAGAAACAAATCTAATTTCAAAATAACACACATTTGTCAATGTAAGTATTCCGTTATTGGAAAAATAAAGAATTCCCAAAGTTGGACATAAATACATTCAGTAAATTTAATTCCTAAAAATAAATAGTATGAACTTTGCCTTAGATAGTTGATTCTACTGGTGATAAATAAAATTGTAGCGACACAACAAAGAAATGCTAGAAATAAAGATTATTTCAATAGCTAATGTTGTTAAAAGTTTCCTAAGTAAAAATATTTGAAGAAATAAAACATCGAGATATTTACTGAAAGACGCAATATGAACAAAAACTGTAAGCTAAAACTCAATTTAATGATATTTCTTTCGGCAAAGGTATTAAAAACAGCTGCATATGAAGTCTTAATGCTAAGTGATGTTGAATGCTGGTAATGCTAAGGTTTGTGAGGTAAGGCAACGTATCCACAGCGACAAAGGCTTCACTTAGCTGAGCCATTTATCGTGAAATATCTGTAAATTATTGGCACAAATAATTTTCGTGAATTATTCAACCAATTACTAAAAACCAAATAACAATTATTTACAGTATTTGTGTTCGCGCCATTTTGTTGCTGGTGTCACAATAATACTGTACAAACAAATGTAATGGTTCATGCACAGTAGATGACCAGAATTTCAGCAAATTACTAACAATCTAAGTGGGCACAACCGAGGCATAATGTATTTAAAAGTTGGGAAATGTGCAAGAGTATAAAATAAAAGCATCGATGGTTAGTTATTAATAATAAAATGTAATTTATGTTATAGCTTGCACTAATGTTGATTTAGTTCATTTGGTTATCTCTTGAAAAACTTCAATAACTTTTCTGATACATTTATTGCTTTTGGCGCCACCTCTTAACTATGCACTCAGGGCAAGAGTATAAAATAAAAGCATCGATGGTTAGTTATTAATAATAAAATGTAATTTATGTTATAGCTTGCACTAATGTTGATTTAGTTCATTTGGTTATCTCTTGAAAAACTTCAATAACTTTTCTGATACATTTATTGCTTTTGGCGCCACCTCTTAACTATGCACTCAGGGCAAGAGTATAAAATAAAAGCATCTATGGTTAGTTATTAATAATAAAATGTAATTTATGTTATAGCTTGCACTAATGTTGATTTAGTTCATTTGGTTATCTCTTGAAAAACTTCAATAACTTTTCTGATACATTTATTGCTTTTGGCGCCACCTCTTAACTATGCACTCAGGGCAAGAGTATAAAATAAAAGCATCGATGGTTAGTTATTAATAATAAAATGTAATTTATGTTATAGCTTGCACTAATGTTGATTTAGTTCATTTGGTTATCTCTTGAAAAACTTCAATACCTTTTCTGATACATTTATTGCTTTTGGCGCCACCTCTTAACTATGCACTCAGGGCAAGAGTATAAAATAAAAGCATCGATGGTTAGTTATTAATAATAAAATGTAATTTATGTTATAGCTTGCACTAATGTTGATTTAGTTCATTTGGTTATCTCTTGAAAAACTTCAATAACTTTTCTGATACATTTATTGCTTTTGGCGCCACCTCTTAACTATGCACTCAGGGCACCTTACCCTCTCTGCTTCGGCGCTCCATCCACGCCCTCCCAAACCTCCGTCATCGCTTGCTCTCTCATACCGGTTCAATTAGGCTCCAAGCAAGGCGTCAAGTTGTCTTGACTGAGGCACTTGTTCCTAATTCCATATTAGTCAAATATTCAAAATGTTCAAATGTTTGTAATTCTATGGGACCAAACTACTTTGGTCATAAGTCCCTAGACTTACAAACTACTTAAACTAAGTTAAACTAAACTTAGGACAACACACACATCCATGCCCGAGGGATGATCCGAACCTCCGACGCGGGAGGCCGCGCAATCCGTAACGTGGCGCTCCAGACCGCTCGGCTATTCCCGCTCTACCCATATCAGTCCTCAGGCACAATCCGAAAACAACTAGTACTTACATTGTGACAACGGAAAGAAGACAGCACAACACTAATTTCCCATTGGCTACAATGGAAGATCCTGTGTTTGATCGACGAGGTCATCAGCGGTCATACAAAAAATGGGAGCCCGACTGGCGTCGAACGACTTCAAACAATCACCGCCGATTAAGAACTCGAGAGCCATCGTTTTTCACTTTGCGAACAAACAGTAAGACAGACGGTAAGTAGCCTACTGTTCACGGAGGTGACTTGTTGCAGATGGAGGCGGAAAGGGCCAATCTACGACTTGTGGAGGCGCAAAAGCTCATAAAATTTCAGTTAGGGTTATGCTGCCTATGTAAGCATTCAAGCCCACTTTCGTCGTGGGAGGAAATATTTACCATATCGTTCGTTGTAACGAGATATGGAGCAAAAATAGATCAACACGGAAGTAATATTAACACAGTAGACTGAATTATTGATAACATAGCAGCAATGGATCCTTTTTAGGCTTAATGTAATATGATATCTTATATTGCGTGATAAAATGCTAACGTATCAGTTTGATGGGGTATATAAGGAGAATATCCCTAAACTATGCTGTATTAACGTGGCAACAATATCGGTACTGTATCATATAATCTTCAACTTGAATCTCACTCCAGTTGACTCCCGCTGAAATACGTAATGTGTGTGAAGTGAAACGACTTCCTTAGACGGGAAGATGCTTCACGATGAAAGTTTTATTATAACTTTGATATATGTCGATAACGAAAAAGCCAACCAGTACAATATAACAATTAATAATATCACTTCAGGCAACAATACAATTGCAGTTGAGGAAGCTTTCCATGATTTTGCTCAAAGTCTGGCAAAGTAGTTCCCGTCACATGAATTTTTCCAAATTTTTATTATTTGCATGAATAATCTATCTATAAAAAATTTAAGAGGTAGATATTTAACACACTAAAATTGGTACTGAATACTCGTAATATGATGCAACATGTAAGAAAATGTAGAGTCTGGGCAGAAAGTCACATGGAGGTCCAGTGTGGCATTTTGTAGATGCAGCAATGAGTTAATCATTTAGGATCTATGTCCCCGCTTGCTGCTGGCGAAGGAAGTCACAAACATAAATGGTAACATAAAATTCCTTTGCACTCATTAATGGAATCTAAAGAACTAGAAGTAAATAGTCGTGGTTGTCTAACAATCGGCACTTGTTGTGATTAACAATGATGATTAAATACGAAGCAAATCAATGCCGCTCACAAAATATTTTGGGAAACATATCACAAGTGCAAAAATGTAACTAAAACGTGTGGATGGACGTTATTGTATTAAATTAGCAGAAAGTTATATGTATGACAGAAATCAAACTCCACAGAAGTAATTTAATTTTAACCTGGGATAATCAAACATGACATCACTTTAAAAAAAAAAAAATGTTCTCAGCTACCTACGTTCGCACAGTTTTAAATAACAGCACTACCAGTGATCAACGAGAGTTACGGGACGACGATCTGGTGCAATCATTAGCCCTGATAGGGACATTTGTGTTAGAAAATACCAGCTAGGAGTCCTCTAAAAATCTCCTGCGAGGTGTGACGGATTTCCACATCTCGAACTGCATAGTGTTGGGTTTGTGTGTTACAGCCAGACACAGAGTCACATACGTGTTTACATAAGGGCAGTGTTATGGGAATTGCAACATATCAAAAATTAACAGTTTATTACAGATTTATACTAAAATTTTAAAATTTGTTTAAAATACTTAATGGAAACTTACAGTAATATTTCTTGATAAAAAGCGTCATTGATAGTATAATGAGCTATAGTGAAAGAATTTAATAGACACTCATACATTTCATTGATAGTATAATGAGCTATAGTGAATGAATGCAATAGATCCTCATACATACACTCATATTAATTACTGGATAAGCTAGTAATAACATTTCATTTTTAAATAATTTCATCAGAAATTAAATATGAATTCTTCAAGTCTGACTATAAAAGTATTAATTTTCATGACAGCCTACATCAGATCACTGCATAAATCTCCCTACAATTTCAGATGTTTACCAAAAAATTGATTGCTTTCTCTATTTCACGTAACAAGACTTGTTTAACAATGAGAGTTGCGTCGAAACCATATATCTAAAGACGACCACACCTGACATCTGACACGCAAATTCTATCTGTTCTTATAAGCTACCTTCCATTGTAAAGGACAGGTATAATAGCATCTAAATTACCACCAGTAATGTTGTTCAGACAACAGTAGAATGAAATAACAATTCAAATATGTCACATAGTTGTCTGATTTAATAATTGTATTTTATATTTACAAACAGAAATATGCACGAAAAGTACTTATTCTTAAACTGTAAACTGATGACGTTTAAACCAGATTTTCTAGAACAACAGAAAACAAAAATAAGTTACAATGTTTGTAATATATCAATGAACTGACTCACTTGTGAAACTCGTTTGTTGTTGATTCAATTTCATCATACTGCAGATCACTGAAAGAGCCATTCATCCATACTTCATACTTTAGTCGCCATTTGTGAATAAGGAAAACAAGTTGTGCAAAAGGCTGTACGATGTTCTGTAACAGGAAAGTCCATAACGGCACAAATATTCCATAACATAACATTGTAGAAATATTCCATTTTTTCAATGTGCTAAACAAGTGAATTGTCTTTAGTTATAATCAATTTTGTTTCTCAAATAAATATGAAACCACAGACACTTTAATTATTTGGCAATATCAGCTTAAAACGTGTCATTTCAACTCTTGCCTGAGGATCAAGTACTAAACCTCACACATAAAACCTCCCATTCTTAAACATAGAAATCATATTGTATGGTGTCAAACAGCTCATCATTGTAATATATATGTATTTTAACAATTGCACGATTATGACGGGTCACAATTCAGAAACAGCTTGTGTGTTAGCTACACATGCTAAGATGTGACGTGACAACAGTGATGGTGCTATATTCTTGGCAGATCCAGGTCAGTCGAGCGCTGCTATGGACCGCTGTTGGTTCGTTTCACATATAATTATTTTTTTCCGTTAAATTTTTTTTATTTTTTTATCTCATAGCAGATATAGTATTAACAGATTCCATATTTTGCTACAATACGGAACTTAATATAAGAGTATATTTCGAGGAAATTGGTATCCTAAAAACCACACACATAATGTCAATATCAGGCACATCTACGTGAATCTGGACATATGAATGTTCTCTTAAAGGAAAATCGTAATTTGAGTGTGATTTGCGAAATTATGATACTCTTGGCTTATCCTCGGATGTGTTATTCATTTTGTGAGACAATGTAATAGTAGTTGTTAATGCTGCACGTACAAACATTCGTAAATATTCACTTGAAGGTTACTGAGCTGGCGATTTAATCAGTAATTTGGAATAAAATACTTTATTTAAATACCAATATTGACAGCTTTACAAGAAAAACGGTTCCTTGACTCACCTACCTCCCACGAAGCAATGTTTCTCAATACTTGTCTGATACATTTTCTAGGCTTGGTTTTTATGTATTCACGAATGAATTTCTTTTGATTTCTGAGATAACACGATTTGTGTTGCTCTGTGGCCTCACTGTTCACATATTTGTTATGTGGTTAGGCACATACAAGTGCTACTGATTATCGCTCTTGTGTGTTTTCCAATGAATAGCCATTATTATGGTTTTAAAGTGAGAATATCTGGTCAGTCAACTGTGATAGTTCCGTCCGTCCACTGGCCAGCCTAACATTTAGTTAGCAGTATCAGTTTGTGTAATATATGTATAAAAACTTTGCGTGACCACTCTGCTGGGTGTTTGCATGTTTCTGTAAATTTCGTGGATGTTATTTCGTTTGTGTGCAGACTTCCTACCCCCTTCCCCTCACTCCCCATGTGTGACAGAGAATACAGTTTATGTACGGTAGTAAAAGACAGCAGAAGACCAGCTAGTTTATATATATATATATATATATATATATATATATATATATATATATATATATATATATATATAATAAGTATTAAATTAATTGTTTTAGCTAATTTAGTTAAACAAACTTTAAGTTCAAGTTATAGTGATTTAAGATAAAATAAACCCCTTTTTATGAAACCTTTTGTCCCTCATCTTCTCGTTGTCATGCTACCTTGTTGTTGTTGTTGTGTTGTTTTTTTAACTAATGTTTGTAGAGCTTATGTGACTTAACTACAAACTACTTACGAACTAGCTTATACTAAAGACGACACAAACAACCATGCCCGAGAGGGGATTCGAACCCCCGACCGCAGCGGTCGTACAGACCGTGACTGGCACGCCGCAGACCGCTCGGCCACTGCGGCCGGCATGCTTCCCTGTTTTGGATGGGGAAGAAAGAGTTTCAGAATCGTGAAAAGAGTAACCTATATTTTATTGGCTCTTATCCTGGGCTCTAAAAATGGACGTATCCCTTGAAATATATGAACACTGGTTCAATGAATTCAATCTAGATGCTTTATCCGTTGCCAGCCACTTTCATTTGTTAAATTTTATGCTTTCAGTCGAGTCGGTTTGTTCATTTGAACATGAACCTAATCGAGTGGGGACCACTATTGATGCATACTCAGAATAAAGCCTACCTAAAATACCAAGCCCATTCCATGCAGTGTGTGGGAGCTCTTGTTGACAAATAGAGAACGTTTTGGTAGGCCTCACAGTGGTGAAAAAAAAACCATTGTATAAGAATAGAATTTCTGACAAACTAGCAAGTCAACAATTTAGCACAGTGGGTACGTCACACGTTATCGGACGAATTCAAGGCTTATGGCAGTGACAGTTAAGAGATATTTTACTCTCCTACACACTTCATATGACAGCCAGAAAGAGGTAATGCTGTTAGCGGAACTATCAACTCTCTTGAATCAACGACAGACCTAGGTGTAAATGAACAAACTATCGATTAAATTAACGATAGTGCAAAATACACCTCCTTAAATTCTGAAATTGAACGGAAAAAATCTATTTTACAGCCCTGAACGCATGGATCGAATCAATGTCATCGCTAATCTTTTCGCATGCACTTTCAATCTGCCATGATGCAGTTCACAAATAGATTCTTTCTCTCATATTGTAGTCATGATCCTGATGCGCACATATCCTTGGACTTCTGTCAATGCCTGCATTCCAGCAGGTACAGAGGCCAACTACCCCTTGTATAGTGCAGTACGTATGAAGACATTACCTATATATGATAGGTACTGTTCCACTTGAGTGTTGGTTTTGAGAACTGGATTTTGTTCGGTCTAGAGGTAAGTGCATCACCAACCACATACGAGTACTTCCACTGGCACTTCGAATTTTATATACTCATTGTTCCAATGTCTCGCTATAATCCATATATCTCCTTCGACTTACCGAAACAACGACCTTCCAACCAACATTGAGAACATGCCGCTCGCAATGCAGTATATGTGTGATATTATTTCTACACATAGAATATGTGCGATGAGACAGTACGCTTCAGGTCCGTCATTTCCTTCTTTTATAGATGAATGCAGTGGTTATTTTAACACTTACGTGACGAAATTATTGCTGCAGAGCTTTGCGAGTAATTCGGTATGTTTGGATGATTGCTAAACTGTGTTGTAGCAATTACTGAAACCAAACGAAAGTTCATTAATCAGGGTAGTAGAGACTATACGTTCTCAATGCTGATTTAGTAAAGGTAAGTATAGAAATCTGCCGTGAGTACCCAATTAAGGACGCATATTTTGTATTGATACAAGCTGCTAGTACACTCTCACTACATGTATGAAACCGAATGCCCAAACAATGAGGCAGCTAGTCTGAAGTCAGAACGCTCGTAACTGCCAACCAGTGCGAAAGCAAATGTAACTCTCACAATGCCGTGCTATTTCTAAATACATACCAATTTAATTTTACTGATTATTTGCTTTCCCTTGCAATTAATTTTTGCAATCGTCTAAACAGTGGAATGAGCGAAGCAGCACAGAATTTTCGTGGCGTTTTATGGCTGTCTACCGTCCCGATAGCAGAGATTAACAACACTGAATTAGTTTTAACATGAACATATGTCCTCGGTTATTTCTGTATAAAAACGATGGAAAAGATATATTCTTAACACCACTTTACGAAATAATAATAAAACATGTTTACTGGAAATATTTAAGCAGCAGCAAGTACAGTTACAACTATTAACAGATGGAATGATATGGAACCTACCTAGCTTAACGTGTGTTTCAACATAACAGTATAATAACCAACACTTTTCCATATAAAACGAGAGAAGAGATGAAATTGCTGACATGGTGTAGCAGTAAACATTTTCCCGGACTCATTCGAAGTGTAATATGTCTTAGTGCCTAGATTCAGTTAAAGCTATGTATTTGATGAAGAAGTTGGTCAGCTCTAGGTTGAAGTGCATATCACCCAGTTTCGTATAAGATCTTTGTACAACAATCACCCGTACCTTTATAAGCGCCCCCGTTTGATCAAATTCAAACTCTCACTTCCGTTGTTGTTGTTGTTGTTGTTGTGGTATTCAGTCCGCAGACTGGTTTGATGCAGCTCTACAAGCTATCCTGTGCTGCGCAAGTCTCTTCATGTGAGAATACGTTCGGCAACCTACATTCTTTTGAATCTGCTTACTAAATTCGTCCCTCGGTCTCCCTCTACGATTTTTACCCCACACACTTCCTTCTAATGCTAAGTTGACGATTTCTTGATGTCTCAAAATGTGTCCCACCAACCTATCACTTCTCTTAGTCAGGATATGCCAGAATCTCCTCTTCTTCCCAATTCGGTTAAGCACCTCCTCATTAGTTGCATGATCTACCCATCTAATTTTCATCATTCGTCTGTCGCACCACATTTCAAAACCTTCTATCATCTTTTTGTGTGAACTCCTTATCGTCCATGTTTCACTACCATACAATGCTACACTCCAGATAAATGCTTTCAAAAAGGACTTCCTAACATTTAAATTATTATTGGATGTCAACAAATTTCGCTTCTTCAGAAACGCTTTTCTTCCCATAGCCATTCTGCATTTTATATCTTCTTTACTTCGGCCATCAGAATTTATCTTGCTGCCCAAATAACAAAACTCATCTACTACTTTCATTGTCTCAATACCTAATCTAATTCCTTCAGCATCACCTGACTTTCTGTCTAGCTACAGAAACATGACTGATTGTTTTTCTCTTCGTTTATACAGAGATGTGTTGGTAATTTTTCTAATATGTTTCAACAAGAGGATTGATGAAATAGAAGATAAAGCTAAAACGAAGATATTCTAAAAATAATAGATTTGTTAATTTCTAAGGGTCATTGCTCACTGTATTGAACATTTTCGAGCAGTGGATAAGGGGAAAAAGCAATCATTAGAAATAAGTTTTTAAAATTACCCCAGGAAGATGACGCCTCTGCAGAATTTTACAACTTTAGGAAGCAATAGTGAAAAACAGACATGAAGAAAAAACGTGAGTCGAATTCGTCACAGGAAAGACATGCATATGGACTTCAAGCACCATACCGGCACTTGAATCCTGACACTGAACTATTGAGAACCAAAGGTATTCAGTATGATTAGCACGAATGGAAGCTCACTGGTTGCCAACACTTAAAAAATTGGGCAGGGTAATTTTAAGATTTTGTTAAGTTGCAGGGGTTTGTTGGTCATGGGTCTTTGCAACGTTGCTTATTGCTGCAACCAAATTACCACAGCACTTGATGTATTCGTTTTGGAAGACTTGTGTGTCGCAGGATTACCGCAGTACTTGATGTGTACGTTTCGGAAGTACTGTGTTATCACAGCGGTGGGCTGTGTGCTACTGTTGAATGCCGAAACACTTTCCCCTCTCTTAAGAGAGTTACATGCAATGATCAGCCAGAAGATCATCATCATCTGACTAATAGCCAGTATGTTCACATCTGGCACGCGTAACAGTGATGTCCCATTTTGGGACGGTGCAGTTAGGTATTGATAGGTCGCTATATGCAGTTGGCACCACACAAGTCATTAGGTAGGCATAAAGTCCCGGGTGAAGGACACTATCCTGCAGCACACGTGTCAAGGAACAGTTACTGCCTGTCCAGCCTAAGACGACGACATCTGTAATGATGGGTGGCCAACCCAACTCTGAACGTTTGGTCGCGCTTCGACCTTTATATCGCCCCTTGTTCAATACACTCTTGGAATACCCGACAAAAAGTTTAGTTACCAAAATACTGTTGCTCAGCCTTCGGCCCACCTCGGTCAAACTCGGACAGCTTGTGCGCCTTCCCCATTCTACAGACAGTATGCTCACTGGAATCACACTTTCATTCTGCAGCTGGAGTGTGTTCTAATATGAAATTTCCTGGCAGATTAAAATTGTGTGTCGGAACCGGCATTCGATCCTGGGACTCGGTAGAGCGCTTTACCGCGAAAGGCAAAGGTCCCGGGTTCGAATCCCGGTTCCGGCACCCAGTTATAATCTGCTAGGAAGTTTCATATCAGCGCACACTCCGTTGCAGAGTGAGAGTTTAATTCTGGAAATACCCCTTAGCCATGTCTCCACCATATCCTTTCTTCCAACAGTAATGTTTCTGCAAGGTTCGCAGAACTTCTGTGACATTGGAAAGTAGGAGGCGATTTACTGGCAGAAGTAAAGTTGTGAAGCGTGCTGGGATAGCTCATTATGAAGAGCGCTTTCCTGCGAAAGGCAGAGGTCTCAGGTTTGAGTCCCGATTCCGGCACACAATTTTAATCTGCCGGGAAGTTTCATATCAGTTCACTGATTCTATAAACATTGTGTGTATGACCAGTAGTTATTCGCCATCATGTGGCGCTGCTATCGCCTGAACAGCTAGATGGTCATAAAATCCTCACTGATTGCTGTATGTTCTGTGATTGGATCTACATGTGTTTTAAGAACTGAAATTGCGGTAAAATATCTTCTACTTTCATATGGGGATGCTGAACACGTGATTGTTGAAATCGCAAAAAAATTAAATTATCTTTCAGACACTCATGGAAAACTTCGAAATAATAATAATCTCGCAGTTTTGGGTTTCACCACGACCACGACCATAGCTTCAGTGACCTGTCTTCCACGTATACAACCCTGTTCATAATTCTTGAACCACGTTTTGTTATGATTAAATATGCTCCGTGCAAAATTCTTGCATGCGGCTTACTCTTTCATTCCCTTTTCCCCTGTCCATATTCACCTATCAGTATTCCTCCCTTTCTTTTCATACTACTGAATTCCAGTACCCCATGACAATTAAGTTTTCTTCTCCCTTAACTATGTAAAAAATTTCCTGTATCCTAGCACATTTCTTCGACCTCTTCATCATCGGCAGAGTTGCTCAGTGACCGGCGGCCAGTGCACACGTGACCAGCAGCAGCTCTACATTGTACGGTAACCGGCTTCTTAATAGAAGCGACTTATTTCCATTTCGTGTGTGTTTTCTTTTGCAGCTCTTTATACTTTAGTGTGCTCGCGTGTTTGTTTATTAAGAATCGCGTTTATTTGTCAGTTCAGTTGCTGATTTTTTTATTTATTAGCTCGCGTATATATTTTTCAGATTCGCCGTTAATAAACAGTTCAGCGTTAGGTTTATATTTTGCAAAACTCACTGTTTATCAAACTTCTGTGTCCTCTGACGTACTGACTTGGAAGAAACAAATGTTTTTAGAATGGCTAGGAACTGTGACTGCTGCGAACGGATGGAGGCAGAGTTGGTGACTCTTCGCTCGCAGCTTCAGGCAGCGTTGTCTTCGCTGGCAACGCTTGAGACTGCGGTGGGTGGGCGCCGCTGTTGTGGGCCGTTCGCGGGGGTGCAGCAGACGCCCTGTGCGTCTGTTGTGCCCTCCGATCGGCCTGCGGCTGTGGCCAGCCCGCTCACTGCCCGCGAGGAGGTCGCCCCCCAGTCCGTGGTGGATTGGGAGGTCTCCTCAGCGCGTGTCAGGCGGCGTAAGACTTCCCGAGGGACCGAAGTGGAGGCTTCCCCGGTTAGTCTTGCCAACAGATTCGAGGCGCTGTCTGTGGCAGAGGATGTTCCTGACGCAGATGGTGTCGCTTGTCCTGTACTCGCCCCTCTGCCTTCAAGATCCGGGCACTCACAGAGGGTGGGTTTGTTGGTAGTTGAGAGCTCCAACGTTAGGCGGGTAATGGAGCCCCTTAGGAAAATGGCTACTAGGGAGGGGAAGAATTCCAATGTGCACTCAGTGTGCATACCGGGGGGCGTCATTCCAGATGTGGAAAGGATCCTTCCGGATGCCATGAAGAGCACAGGGTGCAGCCAGCTGCAGGTGGTGGCTAATGTCTGGACCAATGATGTGTGTCGCTTTGGATCGGAAGGGATCCTCTCTGGTTTTGAGCGGCTATCAGAAGTGGTTAAGACTGCCAGTCTTGCTTGCAAGATGAAAGCGGAGCTCACCATCTGCAGCATTGTCGACAGGACTGACTGCGGACCTTTGGTTCAGAGCCGAGTGGAGGGTCTGAATCAGAGGATCAGACGGTTCTGCTACCGTGTGGGCTGCAGATTCCTCGACTTGCGCCAAAGGGTGGTGGGTTTTCGGGTTCCGCTAAATAGGTCAGGAGTCCACTATACTCAGGAAGCGGCTACACGGGTAGCGGGGGCTGTGTGGCGTGGACTGGGCGGTTTTTTAGGTTAGAGGGCCTCGGGAATACACAAAATGGGTTTCAGTCTCAAAGGGGGCAGGTCAGACACAGGAAAAATGCAAATCTAGAAACCATTGGTATAACAGTTGTAAACTGTCGTAGTTGTGTTGGGATAATTCCAGAGCTCTAAGCGCTGATAGAAAGTAATGAGGCACAAATCGTTATAGGTTCTGAAAGCTGGCTAACGCCTGAGATAAATTCGGCCGAAATTTTTTCAAAGGGCCAAATGGTCATCAGAAGGATAGAATAAATAAAACAGGGGGTGGCGTGTTTATTGCTGCTACAAACGGTTTATCCTGCAGCGAAATTGAGACAGATACTTCCTGTGAATTGGTCTGGGTAGAGGTTATACCTGACCACCGGAATAAATTAATAATTGGATCTTTTTATCGGCTCCCTGACTCAGACGATGCGGTTGCAGAAATGTTCAAAGAAAGCTTGAATCATATTTCAAATAGGTATCCGAAGCATACTGTTATAATCGGTGGCGACTTTAATTTACACTCGATATGTTGGCATAATTACGTATTCAAAACCGGGGGCAAATATAAAACATCGTCCGAACTAGTTCTGAATGCTTTTTCTGAAAACTACTTCGAACAGTTAGTTCATGAACCCACTAGAATAGTACGTGGTTGCGAAAATGCTCTTGATCTCCGAGCAACAAATAATGCCGAGGTAGTAAAGAGCATCAAAACAGATACAGGGATTAGCGAACATCGAGTTGTAGTAGCGAGACTGAATATCGAAATTCCCATTTGCACCAAAAATAAACGAAAAATATATCTATTCAATAAAGCAGATAAAAATTCGCTTCACGCTTTCCTGAGTGATAGTCTCCAGTCCTTCAAAACTAAAAATGCGAGTGTAGATCAGTTGTGGCTTACTTTCAAAGACATAATATCAGTAGCAATCGAGAGATTTATACCAAATAAATTAATAAAAGATGGGGCTGACCCCCCGTGGTACACAAAACAGGTCAGATCACTGTTGCAGAAACAAAGAAAAACGCATGCAAAATTTAAAAAGACACAGAATCCGCAAGACTGGCAATCTTTTACTGAAACTCGCAACCTAGCGCGGACTTCAATGTGAGAATCTTATAGTTGTTTCCACAACGAAATCCTGTCTCGTAATCTTGCAGAAAATCCAAAGAAATTCTGATCATATGTGAAGTACACTAGCGGCAAAACACAAACAATACCTTCACTACGCGATAGCAATGGTAATACTACCGACGACAGTACTGCTAAGGCAGAATTACTAAACGCAGCTTTCCGAAATTCTTTCACCAAAGAAGACGAAGTGAACACTCCAATATTCAGTCCAAGAACAGCTGCCAGCATGCGAAACTTAGAAGTAGATGTTCCTGGAGTAGTAAAACAACTTAAGTCATTAAACAAAAATAAATCTTCCGGGCCAGATTGTATACCAACTAGATTCCTTTCAGAGTATGCTGATGCAATAGCTCCGAACTTAGCTATAATTTACAACCGATCACTCAGCGAAAGATCCGTACCCAAAGACTGGAAAGTTGTCCAAGTTACTCCAATATTCAAGAAAGGCAATAGGAGTGATCCCCAAAATTACAGGCCTATCTCATTGACGTCGATTTTCAGTAGGATTTTGGAACATATACTTTGTTCGAATATTATGAACTACCTCGAAGAGAACGACCTATTAACCAATAGTCAGCACGGATTCAGAAAGTATCGCTCTTGCGAAACACAGCTTTCCCTTTATTCACATGAAGTGTTAAGTGCCATCAACAAGGGATCTCAAATCGATTCCATATGTCTGGATTTCAGGAAGGCTTTTGCCACTGTACCCCACAAGCGGCTTCTAATGAAATTGCGTGCTTATGGAATATCTTCCCTATTGTGCGATTGGATTCACGATTTCCTATCAGAAAGGACACAGTTCGTTGTAATTGACGGTAAGTCATCGAGTAAAACAGAAGTGATATCTGGCGTTCCACAGGAAAGCGTTATAGGTCCCCTACTCTTCCTCGTGTTTATAAACGATTCAGGAGACAATCTGAATAGCTCCCTTAGACTGTTCGCGGATGATGCTGTCGTGTATCGGCTAGTGAAGTCAACAGAGGATCAAAAGCAACTGCAAAGCGATTTGGACAAAATTTCTACTTAGTGCGAAGATTGGCAATTGACACTAAATAAAGAAAAGTGTGAAGTAATACACATGACCACTAAAAGAAATCCGCTGAACTTCAATTACGCGATAAATCAGTCAAACCTTAAGGTCGTAAATTCTACCAAATTCCTAGGAGTTACAATTACGAACAACTTTGACTGGAGAGAACACATAGAAAATATTGTGGGGAAGGCGAACCAAAGGTTACGTTTCATTGGCAGAACGCTTAGAAGATGCACCAGCTCCACCAAAGAGACTGGCTACATCACACTTGTGCGTCCTATCCTGGAGTACTGTTGCCCCTTGTGGGACCCTCACCTGGTGGGACTGACGGAAGATATTGAGAAGGTTCGGAGAAGGGCAGCTCGTTTTGTTTTATCACGTTACGGGGGGGAAAGCGTCACGGAAATGTTGCACTAATTGGGGTGGAAATCATTAAAAGAAAGACGTTATTCATTGCGGCGTGATCTGTTTGCGAAGTTTCAATCACCGACTTTTAGTTCTGAATGTGAAAATATTTTGCTAGCACCCACCTACTTAGGGAGACATGACCATCCCAATAAAATAAGAGAAATCAGATCGAAAACGGAACGATTTATGTGTTCTTTCTTCCCGCGCGCTATTAGAGAATGGAACGGTAGAGAAAAGTTATGAAAGTGGTTAATGAACCCTCTGCCAGGCACTTAAATGTGATTTGCAGAGTATCTATGTAGATGTAGATGTAGAGCTATTTGGCATATAAACTTGTACTACTGTGGTCGGTGTTGGCTTTGTGTCTAATTTTGCTACGATAATGCGTTCACTATGCTGTTCATAGTAATTTACCTGCATTCCTATTTTCTTATTCATTATCAGACCTACTCCTGCATTACCACCAACTGATTTTGTATTCCTAACCCTGTCTCACCTGACAAGAAATCCTGTCCATCTTTCAACCGAACCTCAGTAATATCTAACTTTAATATATCCAATTCCCTATTTAAATTTTCTGACTTCCTTACCTGGTTAAGGGATTTAACATCCAATGCTCCGATCCGTAAAATTGTCTTTCCTGATGACGACATCCTCCTGAGCAGTCCCCGCCCGGAAATCCCATTGGCGGACTACTTTACATAAGAAATATTTTATTAGAGAGGATGCCATCATCATAATGTTCAAGTAGTAGAGCTGCATTATCACGGGAAAAGTAATGACTAGTTTCCCCTTGCTTTCAGTCGTTCGCAGATGTTACAATCATCCAGACTGTTACCCTTGCAACTACTGAAAAGTTCTCTGCCCGTGTTCAGGAACCACACGTTTGTCTGGCCTCTCCACAGATACCCCTCCACTGTAGTTGCAACTATGGTACGACAATCTGTATCTTTAAGGCACGCAAGCCACCACATCTCGGCTAAGTGTGTGGTTCATATGGCTGGAACGCTGCATGAAGTGATATAAAATGGAACTAGCGGATAATGACAGTTGTTGGGAGGTGGATAGTCCACATCGCTTTATTAAGACAGTGTTTTTCAACCTGTGGGTCGGCGTCTCAGGAGGAAGTAGTTGCACCATAAAATAACTAGGGGTGCACTAATACAAAAACGTGCACCTAAGTAAAAATTATTTAGTGATAAAATTATAGAGTTCCTTGTGTAACATTAATTATGAAATGAATAGATCATATTTTATAATACAGTGTGTTAATGATGAATAAGCTCAAAGCCTGAAAACTGTTTTCAGGAATTAATCGGTTGGTAGAAGAACATGTGCAATAAGTAAATCTGAAAAATTCGAAAATAAAGTGGGTAATCAAGTAAAAACATAATATGTTCCATTTCGAAAAATACACAAACAAAAAAATTCAGCCAACAATTTAAAAGAAAGCTGAAGCAAAATAATGAAGATTAAATTTTTCTCACTGAAGATACGATAGTTGTTTTTACGGTTCGGGGGCATGGAGGAGGGTCGCCAGAATATTTTTACTTGGGAGGGAGTCGCATATTCCAAAAGGTTGAAAAACACTGTATTAGCACATTTTTGGATGATGGGGTTCATCTGTAAAGGAGACCGTCTATAAAAGACTTGTACACCCACCTCTTGAGTATTTATCAAATGTTTAGGACTTCTGTTAGATCTATTTCAAGGAAGACATAGATGCAATTCAGAGGCGGGCTGCTATTATTACGATTATTATTATTATTATTATTATTATTACTGGAAAGTTTGATAAATGCATGAGTGTTACAGATTTGGCACGAAATCTCACATGGGAATCACTGGAGGGAAGGCGACGTTCGTTTCAAGTAACTATTGTGGAAATTTAGCAGGCCTGAATTTCAAACAGACTTCAACTTCTAATGCCGCCAACTTAAATTACGCGTCAAGAACACAAAACGAAGATCAGAGAAATTAGGGCTCGTACAAAAGCATACGGGCATTCATTTTTGCTTCTTTCAATTTGGCAGTGGAACAGAAAAGGATATGTCTTAGAGTGGTGCTAGTTACTATGAACCACGCAACTTATGCTTGATTGTTGAGTAGATGCAGCTGTAGACGTAGATTTTTGTGGAACAACACTCGGAAAATGTAACACACTTGTCCAATATTATCACTTGACCTCCCATACATCTATCGCCATGATACTCATTCCATCAGCAAATGAAATCAAACAGCACAATAAAATTGCGGGTAGTTTCTACATTTCGGCAATGCTCGCGTCACTGCATGACGTAAAGCAATATTGCCACACTGTGAAGAGTACGTCAGGAACTGCAGATAAACATTTGTCACAACGCTTTTCCTTGTAGCGCATATAATGTGTGTCTGTGAAACTTTAACACCGTATTTATTTGTAAATCTGAGCTAGCCGGCAATTTTAAGCGTAATATTCGTATTCAGATCTATAAAGCACGGCTACTTCCATTTATGTAAATTATAAAGAGTCAAATTGTATGCACCAGTTAATGATTATGCACGTCTTTCTAGAGAAACTTTATTCGTAGTAGATTCGGTTGCATCAATACGAAGTGTGAGCCTGATGCTCGCTGTATTCAATAAAGGAAGTGAGTGGGCACCCCGTCAAATCTTCCGGTCATTCATTTCTTCAGAAAGTCTGACAGTTTTCAATTCCACGCACAGTTACAATATTTCTAGAGAATACAATTAATTTCATTTGCTCGCTGTTATGTTCTCCCAAGATTCTGTTTGAGGCACTGTAGTCCATCTTCAAATCTTACATAGTAACCACTCTTCTGAATATACCACCCACTTCATTGTACATGTATCACACTAGTTTTGGTCTTAGATCAACAGACCTATGCACAAGGCGCATGGAGGTAAATCTCACAGAATGTGTACCAAAGTAATTAACAATAAGTTGTGGACTCTTAGTGGTCAGTACTGCGATGTCTTCTTTTTTTTTTACTTTTCCATTTTTAAATCAGTAATGTGAACCTGCACAATGATTCACACCAAACAATTGTTTTTTGATGACACAATATTGTCCATAAAAACAACAATAAAATGTTGCGGGTCGGCTAAGTAAAGGGTCAGATAACATAATCAATTGCCCCCCCCCCCCCGCATGTACCAACTGGCATACTATTGTTTACTGTCACTACGAATGACAATTCATTGTAAATGATACAGCAACATGTTTCTCGCAACTTAGATACCAAGTGATTTAGAATTAGAAAATGTATTTATTATCTTGATAACAAGAAGAGAACATGTTTTGTTAGAGGATTCTAAGAAAATGCATAGATGAACAAACACTAATTGTAGATTACACTGGCAGTTTATGAATGCTGCTTCTGCTTATAGATAACTTTCCATTACCTCACTGAACTTTCAGACTCCATAAGGAAGACATTACGATTATTACAGAAAGGAAATCTAAGCAGTCATGTATTCCTAAATCAACATTACTAAGAGTAGCCACGTCGAATTTCATTATTATTATTAATTTACACATGCTGTTATATTCTCCTCATTAAGAGGTATAATATTACAATGAAGTTTACCATATTAACTCAAGTATTACAATTCCAAATTATTGAGCCAAGGTGACAACACGTACCGATTTATAACGAACATCACGCATATTTTCGAACCTCTACAAAACGTCATTCCAGTGTGAGCCGCCCCCTCCACATACGTGAAACGTAAAAAAACTATGGCTTACCACAGTTTCGTTCTTCATGCAGTAGACTTTCAATATGAGACACGACATTTTAATATATTACTTTTATAAACAAAACTATTCGCAGTACAGTCTTCAGACAGTATCCACGTATATGTCTGAATCCACCTGTGAAACTGTATATTGTATGACACCTAGTTAAGTAGAAATGTCGCCAAAACTAACTATTTCCTAAAATGGACCGCAAATTATCCTACATTCATCCAATAATTCATAATGACGCAACTTAGTGACTTCCGACAAGTCTTATGTACAATTTATAATCAGTTCTTGATGTTCTATCGATTACATGCTTGATAGAAATATTTAGCTCATTATCTCATTTCTAAGGTAATCGGACATTTGAAAGATTTCTGTAAATGAGAATTTCTTTATGGAATCGTATTTTTTAAGATGGCTGAAGCGATATAAATTTGACCAAAATTGATCACAAACACATACGCAATAGATCTAAACGTACATGTTTCTCCCGTCAGTCCAAATACGAGACAGCATAGTGTATTACGTAAGTATATCATACACTTCAACAAAAAATCCACGTAGTTCAAAACGTATAGTAAACAACAACACATGTCAAAGACCTAGTAGAGAATAAATTTCCCTATTAAGATTGGGTTTCAAACAAAATTCGTACTACATGTTTCAGACTGTGCGGCATATTATCAAAAAGCTGCATTAATAATTGTATGTTTCTCCAGCAAAATTAAAAATTGCACCAAAGTTATATAGTTGCACATTACTAGTAGAAGCTACATGTTTTTAATGAATTGACAGCAGTGAAGTTAGTAACTTATTTACTGTGCAAAAAGTATGTCAAATAAACTATAATTCTTAATGTAAAAATAAATACATTTTTAAGAGATCGATGTAGTCTGCACATTTTAATCATTATGTGTAAATCTTAAAATTGTGAATTTTTCTATATAACCAAAGTGGCAGCATTCAGAATAAACTAGCCACGAACCTTCAGCTCATCAAGCTCTGGGTATGAAGAATGTGGAAACTTGAACAACGTTTCTTCATTATTTATCCAAGAAATCTGAGTGTCAAACTTCTGTAAATGACGCAGCAGTTTCCGAAGATCCTGAAACAATGTCATTTGGAAACTAAGCCTTAAGTTAATCACTAAATACATAACCTATACGTATTGTAAATATAATACAGTCTGCCATATTGAGATATGTGAGATACTGAAGAGTCGTCGATATGTGTCATGTAAATGTAGTAATTCTGTCTGTATGCAAGGCTTTAAATTGCATTGAGGAACTAATCCTAAACTATAACTTCTGTAGCAACAACACGGCTAAGATAAGATTAATTTACGCATATTCTAGAAATTTCCTGAAATATTTGAATTTTAGTAATTATAGTACAATGGGAGATAACATTCACAATTATTGTATTCTCTGAACACTCAGATGAGATGCGAATGCTAAATATTAACCAGCACAAAATGAAGAAAGTGTCTTAAAGCAATAGAAACTCTAATGTCTTCAATTGTTATTTGTAACAGGGGATGACGAGAAACAAGTAATATAACTCGGCTCTTTCACAGTGTCATCCCTCAAAATACTATCAACAAGAAATAAAAAAGTGTAAAAAATATTTAAAGTTTGTACCTTTAAGAACAAAATAATTTGCAGATAAATGCCGTTCCAGCTAAGTGAGTGTCGGTTATACAGCTGAGTAAGGCGCCAATTCCGTTCCTGCAGCCGCACAGATTCATTACAATTTTCATTTATGGAACTTTTTTATGAGCTCCATGCAGGACAGACTTACTTTTAGTTACCTTTACAATTGGCAGCTAAAATATTACATTTCTGATGTGTTTGTTTGCTTATAAGGCACATTCAAATCTTTTAATAGCTGTCCCACGGACTGAAAAATTACACGTTTAAAGAATTCTTGTTTGATGTCAAAGCCGAATATGCCGGTGTTCCGTAACACCCTAAAGTTAGATGGCTAAGTGGTGGACAGCGCCTGAAGAGGTCTTTAATTTTCGAGAATACATCGACGTGTTCCCAGAGATGAGTGGAAAACAGGACAAGCATCACTATGATACTCTTTAAATTGTTGAGCTCGCAAATATTTTAATACATTAAATCTGCATTGGTGACATATATGCCGGACGGAATTGATATTTTCAATCAACAAATAAACCTATGGGAAATTCAGAGCCAGATTCAAAACAGGGAGCATTTTCCAGGACTGAAGGCAATCAGTTGTGGACTAGACAAGCCTGACTAGGTTTCAATAATTTAAATACTTTATAAATGATTCGAAAGACATATTTTGACTTAACACGATTGATGATTTGTTGTGATTTATTTATTAGATCGTTCTCACTTTTGATGTTGATACAGGTCATTAGGTGACAGATTTACACTGTAGAATCCAACTGAAGAAACTGTTTGTTCCATTAAAGACTTTCGAAGATTTTTATATAATGTTAACCAAAGAACAAAATTCTCAGTTACACAAACTTATTTATATTAATTTTTGGTCCGAAATGCGTCTCTGAAAATATTGTTTTTTATCCTATTATGATGCTGACTAAGTCCTGCCAAACTTCCAGTTTTTAGATTTTAATTTATGTTACCCCATGATTTTGGCCGTATCGCCAACATCAAAACATGGACAACTTTTTCACATCGACAACTTAAATCTGTATGTAAAGCATTCTGTTTATTAACTAAGATATATAATAATGCTAATCGTATTACTATAATCTTACTTATTTATTTCATTAATAGATGAAATTATCGCTTATGTATAAAAATAAAAAGTTGAAAATGAAATTAGTGAGAAAACCGTACTTATAAATGTACTCTGCAGATATCTCCACTTAAAGTCGGGTATTTTTGGGCTGATTATGAACTCACTTTTCTCAGCGTTAGTAGTAGGAAAAAGAAAATTTCACCGTTTAAGAAATGTTTTCAAACAGTTCTGTAACTTGTATATGGAATGACTTAATTACGAAAATATATGCATCAATGAACACGCTCCCAATTTCAACAATGCGTTTCTCATCAAAAATGATAACCACAGTATTATCCTTTTCACACCTCATAATCCTACTCTTCAAGAAGCTTGGTGACAAGTCGCCTCAGTGCTATTAATAAGGCCCATTGTAAATGTGTAACTTTTATAACACATAAGTGCTGTACTTATGCGTACATCAAAACATTCACCACACCAATCTATAAATGACTCTTAGACTGTTGCCACTTTTATAACTCAACAGTTTCACAGACAAATCACTCTTCTGCTAGTGTACTTTTATAAAGTGTTTACTTATACAACGAGAAACACTGCAATTGATGTCTTTAGACAGAATATTCATTTTCATCAAGTGAGAAATTAATATTACATGTACTAACTACAAGATCTGCAAACTTGTGATCACATTTTCCATGACACATGTATATGTCCTGCTTTTCTTTTTAACAATATAGATCCAGGTACAGTGGTAACACACTGGAGTTGCATTCGGGAAGTCGGTGATTCAAATTCTTCTCCACCCATCCAAATTTAGGTTTTCCTTGATTTTCCTAAATTACTCAAGGTAAATACTGGGTTGATTTCATCGATCATTTCATGGGCGATTTCTTTCCCCTTTATTAACCAAACAATCCGACATTGAGCTTCATCTCTAATAATCACTCTGTCGATGAGACGTCTTGTAGATCCAGGGAATAAAACCTGTTATGTCGCCATTCTTTTTATCGATGTTTAATTTCTTTATTAACCTATATTTGAAAAAAAAATATTTTGAAAAGAATTCACATACATTGTTTCACTACAGTCACCTCTGTCTGCATACACTGTAACTGGTTTAGAAACTATTTTGTTTATATTCCTACATTATAATCTGTATGGAGCTTAGTTATATTAACTGTTTACATTGTCATTACATCAGTGTGCAATTTAATTGGTTTTAAAACTAGTTACATCAATGCCTACATTGTAATTTTATGTGATGTTCCATTATTTTTGCTGGTAACATTAAATAGTATAAGTATACTTTTAACGTTATTTTTCATTGTATAGTACATAGTTGGTGTTTTAATTCAATATGACTTCTCTTTGGTTCCACATTTGGTACGACGTTGTCGAAACTGAGATTATAACTCCTGTTTTCAAACTTTTTGGGTCGTCAGTTTACAGTTATGCTCCATGTAGTTGCAATCGCCATCTAGTGATGGCAATTGATTTCCTCACCACTACTGTACCTTATGGATGGTCAGTTTTGCACTTGGCTTCATATATGTACAAACTACTTTCAGTACCTGTTGTACTGAGTACTGTAATTCTTTGGTCATGTTGGTACAATGGTTGATCATTATACATAAAATTCTTATCAGGAATTTCCCGTTGTACTACTTTTTCTCTTAACCAACTATGTAGCAGTTAACATTGTATATGTTTCCTTTTTAACAGGACCATATTTTCTGATAATGATGAAGTGAAACATGGCAATAAACTGAATTGTGACCCTGGCTTTCCACATTTCATTTAGTTCAAATTCTTTAGTCGGTTTGTGTCCACCGTTTTGTACTACAGGTGTGTTGCTGGGTACCAGATTGATACACGTCGTTAAATGAAAGAAAACAACCATTTTCATGGCACCATGCACGAAATAAAAATACTTTTGTATCGTGTTACCCCTTAACTCACACGGCGTTTTGTTAAAAAGGATTATTAGTATATACTAGATTACTTGTATAATGAAATGATGTAGTTTGCTAAATGAATTTAAAAAAGTAAATAAATCTTCAAACAACTTACGGGTATGCTGCCGGGTGACGTCGTCGACAACCGCCGATATTTCGGACGGACACCCTGCCATTCTCAAGGCACAACTGCACTTAAGGAAGCAATGTGCAAGCGTATTTAATACCTAGGTTTGCAAAGGGTAAGATAACACACACAGTACAAGTCACAGCAGAGTCAAACACAACCAAAGATGGCCAAACATCAAAAATATCGACAGTGACTTAATAAACAGGTGAGGCAGCATTAATTTTATCCCTCTGTTTTTTGACGAGAGACAGTGCCGGATTCCAAGCAGAATTTAAACAAAAACTACCATCTCTGTTTATAAGGTCGCTTGCTAGTTTAATTTCAACAGCTTCCTTAATAACACTATTCCAATAGGTGGAGGTGCATGCCAGGATCTCCGTGTTGTTGTATTCCATAGGATGACCGGTGTCAAGGCAGTGTTCTGCAACAGTGGATTTGTTTGGCTGTTGTAAGCGCGTGTAACGTTTATGTTCAATACACCGGTCTTCCACAGTCCTGATTGTCCGACCAATATATGACATGCCACAACTGCAAGGAATACGATATACACCTGCCTTACGCAAACCAAGATCATCCTTTACGGACCCCAACAGGGCCTTTATCTTAGAAGGTGGTCGAAAAACACATTTCACATCATATTTCCGCAAAATACGACCAATATTGTTGGAAATACTTCCTGCGTAAGGTAAAAAGGCCATAGATTTAGGTGCCACTTCATTACTATCGTCACTCACCCGTTGCACAGAAAGCTGATAGCGCAATGCACGTTTTATCTGTCTCTCACTATAACCATTCTGACGAAAGGTCTCCTCGAGATGGGACAACTCAGCTGACAAACTTTCAGGGTCGGAAATGACATGTGCCCTGTGAACCAAGGTACGAAGTACTCCTTCACGGTGAGCTGAATGGTGACAACTATCAGCTCGCAGATACAAATCTGTCTGAGTAGGCTTCCTATAAACAGAATGTCCCAATGTACCATCAACCTTCCTTCTGACCAACACATCAAAGAAAGGAAGACAGCCATTCTGTTCCACTTCCATTGTGAATTGAATATTCGGGTGGATTGAATTTAGGTGTTCCAAAAAACCATTTAAATTCTCACTACCATGAGGCCAAATGACAAAAGTGTCGTCTACATATCTAAGAAAACACGCAGGTTTCAGAGTCGCTGGGTGGCAGGGTGTCCTCCTGCCGAAATATTGGCGGTTGTTGAACATTCATTACGCCGGGAAAGTTAAAGTCTCACAGTAAATAAATCAATTATGATCAAAACGAAAGTGCAATAGAAATGTATATTTAATATCGACCTTCTTTAAAAAATTGTATTTGCCCATCTAATATGCATTTTAGGATAAAACTACGCAGAAGGTCAGAAATTATCCATATTTACTTACTTCAAGACACTCAGAATACTTCAATCCAACATTCTCGCATTGCATCGAACACCTTTGGTTGATTGATATATGAGCTCTGAACTTCAAGTAGCATAAGTATGAAAGTAACAAAAATCTGATTGCTTCTGGTCTCTTTGTGAATTGTGGATGGAACAGAAAAAAGTAGTGTTCTGTAACTCTGTTGTTCAAACGCTAGTATCCAGACTAACAAAAAAGTTGCAGAATAATGACAATTATGTGAATAAATTTACCTTCTAGAAAACCAAACTAAATCGTCCACGTTTCATAGGAAAGTGCTTCATTTAGGATATCGTGTAACATGTGTGTTAAAACATTCAACATAATCACAAAGACTGTTTAGGGGAGTGAAAAAATTAGCCCTTAAAGAGATTTTTTTTTGTTACAAGGAGCACAGTGAAGATTAGAGTCTGATTAAAACAGGGTCATCACACAATACTTGTTTGCAAAACAATATCAGTAATATAGCGAACAATATAATAATATGTACAACTGGAGTAAAAATACATCCCTCTGAGAGCGTAGCTCTAGAGACGTTTATTACTAAGAACAGAAATTTTACTAGGATTAATTCTTTAAATAATACATTTGATTTATTTGCTAAACGTAAATAACTTCTTTGCGAAATATTCCCACCAACTTACTGGAATGTATGAAGAAGCATTTGTGAACTCTCCCATATAATTCATAATAGAGAGTTTTGGCGCCAGTTCTTCTAGTTGTTTATTCACTGACTCTGTTTTCTGCTGCAAATTTTCTTCAAATTCTGTCTTGTATTTGTCATAGATCTGAAAGAGAAAAATATATTGCCAGATATCATCATCTGTTTTTACTACTGAAACAGAATAAAATTTCTATATTGTATCAGTGGTTGAAGAGAAAAGTCAAACATAAAAAGTGCATTTACAGACAAAGAAAGAAAATAATTAATTATGTTGTAGAACATCCTCTAGAAAATAATATCAGACACGATGGCTTCTTTCTCAGTATGGAAGTAATGTATTAGTCTGCGTGTAATATTATCACCGAGGAGCGTCACTGGTGGGAACTCGCAATTCAACATCTACTTCATATTATTTCCTTGTTCAATCGCCACTGAATGCGCCTTATACTAACTGTTCCCCTGTTGTTTGCTAAATTTTTTTTTCATTCATGTGATACAGAAAGCCGTACGATAATGAATTGAAGTGCAATTTTATTATATCTTTTCCCTATAGGAAGGACGCACAATGTCGTTTCGGAATCTTAGATGAAGAGTGTAGAACTTCATGTATGCAAACATATTAGAATCTACATCAGTCTTCTATATAAAATATTTAAACTAATGTAAAACATTAGCAAATCATACTCTTATTTGTGATAGCGTACTGTATACAAGAATGTGTGCTAACACCCAGACTGACTTTTATATGATTTGAAAGCGATGTAAATTTGGTAATTTCCATTAAGTGCTTGGAAATACATAAAGTACATACTTTACATAATGCAAAGATGTAGTTCCGTATGACAACATTATCAGTTATTCAAAACAGCACTCAGTCAAAATGTACAAACACTTGGATGTAACAACGTGTACTAATATTAACGTGTAATATCCCATTGGGTCATTGTCTGGTTTAGTCTACTGAAGTTATTGTTTACAAAACATCCACATTTTCAGCAGTAAACCACATCCTCAAACAAAACACTATTCTTGTAGACTAAGGCAGCGGAGTTAAACGAGCACATCATTGACGAGTTCAAGTTTGCTAAACCAGCCCGCGATGAAAAATTATCCCTTTCTTTGTACTCTCTCTTTTTCCTCCATCAATCCTGCCCTGTAAGTGTCCTGTACTGAGGAGTACCTTCTGGACAAGGTCGCTTTAAATTACTTCCTTCATGGACAATTTAGTTCCTGATTATGTTTCAAACATACAGTGCAGCAAATGCATGTACTATCATTTTGGTCGTATCACATGAGAATTTGAACAGCTACAACTAGATTCGACTAGCTAGTGGTTTTCTTTAAATTTAAGTCACATGGAACCTGCAGTGATGTGCCTTTACACTGACGATCATCACTGGATACGGTATTTGAAATCCCTATATTACTGTGTATTAAAAATCATTAAAAAAACTTATTTTATCTACATGGAAAGTATGTACTTTTATGTGTATGCTTCTGGTGGCAATTTGTCACTAATTAAAAAGTCAAGATTACTTGACATAGTCGGGTTTGGAGGCAATCTGATCGTTTTATAGTTTTCAAAATAAAAAGCCAAGATCGCACATTAATAATTTATTAAATGACGACCGGTTTCGGTGCACTGTATCACCATCATCTGGTCTCATATCTGTTATAAGCTGGTCATCTTGTTAAAAAAAATTGGGCATAAAATAACAAGTGCAACATTGCACTTAGTCACCATATAAAATTACACAAGTTAAAAACATGGCAGCTTACAGCTTTGAGTATTTTGTAAGCTGTCATGTTTTTAACTTGTGTAATTATATATAGTGGCTAAGTGCAATGTTGCACTTGTTATTTTATACCCAATTTTTTTTAACAAGATGACCAGCTTATAACAGATATGAGACCAGATGATGGTGACACAGTGCACCGAAACCGGTCGTCATTTAATAAATTATTAATGTGCGATCTTGGCTTTTTATTTTGAAAACTAGTTAACAAGTCAATAAAGCGTATAAACATCTACTTTTTTCAATGCATTGACAGTCTACTTTTTAACCGCAATGCATATCATTATCTCAAGTAAAAAAAGGCCACTACAAGCAACGTATTTAAAAACCTGACATATGCAGACCATTTTACATATTCAAATGTCTCATTCACATAAAGATAAATCATGAGATCATGAAAGGAAATGAAATTAATCAACACTGCACGCGCAGTAAAGGCAGAAGAGATTGGCCAAGTTATTGGTTAATAAAGACGCAAAACAGCTGCATTATGGTAGCTCTAAAACTATTTAGTGAGCCACATAGAGAAATTAAGTCTTTACCATTGCAGGAATTTAGAACAAATATTTTAATTGACACAAAAGAAGTATCTGTACAGTAGTGAGCAATTCTTCTCATGTGATATCACAGTGTATACCTGAGCTGAAACTCGGCATCATGAATATATAGTAGTAGAGCAAGGGAGGGGATTACCGAGTTGGTCTAGTAATGTCGGATAGCAAGTTTCATGACTATCCAGTGTTTCCACCTGGTGTGAAATTCATGAACTACCTCTTCTACAAGTAGGCAGATATCTGTAACGACCGCCATTATGATTGAGTGTTCTGTTGTGTGCGAGAAGCCTGATTTCCAGTTCTCTGCAAATAACACACATTTGAAGGGTAAGTAAAATGATTTTTCGGTTGCTAGTTATTAATATATAGTATGTCCACTTTGTAACATGCACTCTTTGGTAGTCTATGTAGCTTCGTAACTCCTTAAATGTAGAAATGCTGCAGACAATATGTCAGTCAGACGGCTTGTTATTTTGTCCGTGAGTAGTCGGATAATTTCGGATACTAACTTACGTCAATGTCCAACAGTATCGGACATTAAATTTTAGTTTTTGGAGGATAGCTCAAACTCATGATTAACAATATAAATTACATTTTCATTCGTCTCTATTTAGTTATTAAATATTTTCTTCGTTAGTCGAGGGTTCGAAATTAATGAACTGTTTCTTTTAGCGATGTCAGGAAATGCCAAAAGACAAAGAAAACACGAGGTGCAGTCTGAAAAAGTGGAGTGTCAATTATAAATTCCATTACCACAGTATGAGAAAAAAGAATGGTCTATCATGCAGCTTTCAAGAAATTCAATGTACCTCCTTGGTACGTAAACCATTATTACCAGAGCAACTAGAAGAAAAACCAGTTAAGTATTTGCTAATGATGGGGAAGAAATATTTTCTTTGCACATGGAATGACTTTAAGAGGCTTACTATCAGCTGGCTCAACTGAATAACATTCCTAGTTCGTTTTCCGTCGTGAAAGAGGTCGCAGGTAAAGACTGATTCAAACGCTTCATGCAAATACATAATGGGAAAATATCGCTGCGTACTCCGACTGGTACATCTGTTGCTAGGGTCAAGGGTTTCAGTAGAGAAAGCGTGAAAAATTCTTTTATCTGTACGAAGAAGCATTAGAAGTTCATTACTGTCCCCCGTCACGAATATTTAATGTGGATGAAAAGGGCTTAATTGTAGTCAAGAACAAACTGTCTAAAATCCTAGCTTTAGAAGGTAAAAGGCCAAATGGGTCAATGATGTCTGCTGAGAGGGGCTCCTTAATTACGACTGTAATGGAAATGGGTCCAGTTGGAATATTTATTCCTCTTCTTCTGATATTTCCTCGCAAGAACTTCAGTCGTCTTTTGGCAAGACGGACTCCTCCAGGGTCCGGCAGTCTGGGTGTATCAGTTCTGACGTTTTTCTGGAGTTGTTTGATCACTTCATTTCCACTACAAAACCTTCAGAGACGGATTCAGTTCTCCTCATCCTAGATGGCACCTACAGTCATATAATAAATCTTAATTTGATCAACAGAGCTCGGGAATGTGATGTCAACATTATTTGCCTGCTACCTCGTACCACTCACAAGCTCCAGCCTCTTGATAAGACCTTTATGGGACCATTAAAGCATTACTACAGAGAGGAAATCAGGAAGAGGCAGCCTCAAAACAAACGTGCTGTAATGCATTACGAGGTTTCTGAGCTATTTAGTAGACCGTATTTAAATGTTCAGACAGGTCAGATAGCTCCGAATTGGTTCAAGGCTACGGTGGTGATGAAGATGATTGGTCTTTTAGGGCGCTCAACAACGAGGTCATCAGCGCTCGTTCAAGGCTACGGGACTATATCCCATAAACAGAAACATTTTTCGGAATTTTGATTTTGATGCAGACGAAGGAGTGGAAGAAAGTACCAGAGTGCTACAGCCAGATGAACCAAGCACCCCCGTTGCAGAATATGACCATCCTTTGACAGCCTTAGTCCGCCATTGCTATATAACTATTAACAGTTCAGATCGAAAACCAGTGATAAGATAAGAATGGAAGCTGAAATGTGGAATTAATATACAGAGGATCTATACAAGGGGTATACACTTGAAAGGGAAGAAGAATAGAATGAAGATGAGATAGTAGATACGATACTGCGATAAGAATTTTACAGAGCACTAAAATGTCTATGTCAAAAAACGCTCGTAGTGTAGATGATATTCCTCTTTAAACTGCTGATATTTTTGGAAGACTGCCATGACAAAACTACACCGTCTGATAAGTAAGAGGTATGAGACAGGATAAATACCCTCAGACGTCAATTAGAATGTAACAATTCCATTTCCAAAGAAAGCAGGTCGAATGGAATAAATTATTTCAAATTCTTAAAGTAACAGTAGCGAAATTAGCGAATGGAAAGCTATATACAATTTATTCATAAACCAGACAGCAGTTATGAGTCGATAGGCATGAAAAGGAGTTGGTGGCTGAGGAGTAAGAAAGCCTTTCCACATTGTAACTGAATCTGATCAATGAGCAATTTGTGTAGGAAAGGAAGAAGAAATTTCTAAAGGAAGAAATTAAAACTTTCCAATTTGGCGATAACACTGTAATTTTGGCGGAGATAGAAACGGACCTGGAAGCGTTATTGAAATAATTGGACAGTGAAATTGAAGGAATTAGTTCAGGATGTATGGAAATAATAGTATTTATATTATATGAACAGTTAAACAACTACTGATGGCCGAGGTAGAGAAGAAAGGGAGGAAGGAAGAGTAGAGTTTGATGTACTGTCGTCAGCGTGATAATTACAGATTGAGCATAAGCGGCATTTTCCCGCGAGAGATTTAGGGAAAACACGAAAAAACTAAAACTGGATGGCAGGAGGTGAATTTTAACCGCTGTCATTCTTAATGTGAGTGTAGTGTGTCAACCACTGCACCATTATGCTCAGTAAAGTAGAGAAAATATCAAATATAAAATGGTAATCAAAAGAAACATTTGTATAAAGAAGAGAAGCCTGATAACACTGAACATAAATTAATGATAAGATGTCATTTCTGAAAGGAGAAATCTGGACAGAGTTCTTGTGTGATAAAGAAACGTGGTCGATCAACTGTTTATTCAAGAAAATAATATAACCTTTCGACAGGTGGTGTTACAGAAAGATGCTGAAGCGAAGTTGGGTAGATCACGAACTAATATGGAGGTACCAAAGCCGGGGAGTGAAGCAATTGGTGGTATAACTTGACTAAAGAAGTGATCAATTCATAGGGCACATTTTAAGATATCAACGAATAGTCAACTCAGTATTGGAAGGAAGTGGGGGTGATAGTAATCATCGCAGAGGGAGACTGAGAGAAGTACAGTAATCAGGTTCAAATGGACTGAGCCGCAGCAGTTACACGGAGATGAGAAGGCTTGCACACAATAGGGTAGCGTGGAGATGGAAGCAATTCAGTCTTCGAACTAAAGACTACCTCAACTATAACATATATTTTATTATATGAAATAATTTTCGCTCAGTTGATATTCTTTTCATCTGTATTTTTCATTTCTGTATGTTTCTTTCTGTGCATATTGTAATGTCATTGCAATTTAAACTGGGCTAATAAACTGAAATTCAGGTTGTACTGAAAAGGTTGTTTCGCTATTGGATCTATCTTTGTTTTAGTATAAAGTAATTACTATGAAATATTTTGACAACCTTCGTAGTGTGTGTAAGTGTGTGGTAGAAAAATGTTTCTTTTAAAAGACATACTAGGCTTTTTTTATTGAACATTGAAACTAAAACAAATCATTCAGCAACATATAAATATATTTAATGGTATCTGCAGAATGGTTTAAGGAGGCGACTGATAGAAATATTACTTTCCATATCAAATATGTGCATTCAGTTTGATAAAAGTATATTAAAATTTTCTATTGTTGTACTAATGCTAAACAGCTGCAGTTATTAAATTAGATACACTGTGGAATATCTCAGAAACTAAAAGTGTGAGGTTTATGTTTGGAAACACAATCAGTAAGATTAATAAAAATAACCAACTTATCCTGTATATTACACAAGTAAATTTGTCATTAAAATTTTCTATAAACGTACATAGAAACTTAAATCTGTCACATACCAACGAATGTTCTTTAAATATAGGTTGAATATCCTGAAGCCAGAGTATTGTTCTCGCATTTAATTCCAAATGATCGTTGGTTAACAGCGTTGTTTCCAGAAGGATTCCCAGCTTCAGCAGCTGAGCTCGAATTCGTTCTTCAAGTTCTTCTATTAGAGTATTAGATACGTAATCCATGTACTGACCAAGTACCATCAGTTCTTCAGTTGTTTCCGGTGGTTTTAATGCGCGTGCAACGATTTCTTCAAATGTCTTACATATTCTGGAAAGTAAGTTTTTACCTATTACACTTTTATTAGTTTGTTTCAAACAAAAATTCGTTAAATCTTATAAGGAATGTAACGCATATCTACGTTACATATTTTATTTAACAAATTATTCAAATTACTTACATGCCAAAAGGGAAACATAATTATTGTTAACGATTTGCTATGTTTGTTCAAAATTTAAATCTATAAGAGGGAGATATGTAATTCCTATACATATATCTAACGTAACTATAAGCGAGCAAAACAGAGCCGTTTGGCTGTGATTGTTCCGTATTGCGAAACTTAATTGCCGTTGAGTGCTAATACTCTAACGATTTAAGTCTGAAATGATCTTACAAGGCGTGCCGGCAGACTGAACAATGCATACGAAGCAAAGTATATGATTGGCGAACGGACGCAGAACACTACGTATGTGCTCTCAGAAAGTAGGTTTGCTTATTCTCCTTAACAAACATTTCAGTACATAGTGACTTCCTGTGACAAAAAGAATAAGCATTAAGCAATTAAAGAAGTACAAACTATACAAGTCCTGGGATTGAAAACTTTTGCCACATTGTCTGAGAAGCAGCGATCCTTATTACTATTTAATTGTGATAAGTCAATGATCGCGTCTATTAGTACATTTGAGACCAGTTTGGCCTATTAATGGGCCGTATTCAAGTCAAATATGGCTTCGGATGGAGCCTCTCGCAGCTGATTTGCAGGTCGTCTCGTTTGGTAAATATAGTTTGCAAACAGGATCACCTGTGTGGCTCCAGCAGAAGCCACATGGTGATGGCACATTAATAGGCCGGAATCGGTCATAAATGTACTAATAAGAAAGCGATCATTGACACGATCACAATTAAAAAATTAAAAAGTCCTGTGGTGTTGGAAAACGTTTTTTTAACACGTCTCATTGACGTATTGCGAAGTGAATTAATTTTCTATTCACATCACCATGATCCTAGGGGTTCATGGAATAGAGATAAACAAAAACATCATTTCACCTGTTTTGTTTGCTCATAAAAACAGAAATTGTCAAGTTGTGAGACATGAACCTATACATTCTAGATTTGTGTGTCAGACTGTGTAGCACTAATACGCGGTTACACGTCCCCTTGCTCTGATAGGTGCCTGTACTCGCCGTCGTATGTTGTCATCAAGGGACTGTAGCTCCAGATTGTCCCACCCCACGGCTTAGGTCTCTCAGATTGTTTGGTGGGTCCTCTCGTACAAAAACTGCCCTTTCAAATGAATCTCAGGCATGTTATATAGGGTTCATACCTGGAGAACGTGCTGGCCATACTAACTTCGCGATGTCGTTATCACGACGAAACGCAAGATGTGTACGATGAGTGCTAGATGTCGTGCATTAAGATGAATCCCTCACTGAAATGTTGCGGATGTAGTCGCACTGTACATCAAAGGATGCCATTCCCGTACTGTATGGCTGAATAAGCCTTATGTAGAATGCCCCGAGCTCTAATGAATTTACTAGACGATAAATGAGAGCATTATCTGCAAACAAGCTCAGACGATAAACAACTAAAACACCTAAAAAGTCGAAATTAGTAATTTTGTTAGAGTCACTTCGCATTAGATTCGTATTTTATGTCGCTGACATACAGTTCATCCGACTGAGATAATATTTAACACATCTGGGCTTCATAACAAGAGGAACGGAACAGCGGAGGCTATTTTACAACAGACTACGAGCTTACACAAGGATCTCTCTTTCAACGAGATTAGGAAGCACACTACTATTGCACTGGGTATTGTCTTCAGTCCGGAGACCGGTTGGAGGCAGCTCCCCACCCTACTCTATCCTGAGCGAGCCGGCCGCGGTGGCCGCGGGGATTGAGGCGCTCCAGTCACGATCTGCACGGCCACTACAGTCGGGGGTTCGAATCCCCACTCGGGCATGGATATTTGTGCCGTCCTTAGGATTAGATAGTTCATAACTAGTTTGCAAGTTTAGGGACTGATGACCCCGTAGTTAAGTCCCATAGACTTTACAAACATCTGAACATTTTTATCCTGAGCGAGCCTCTTAATCTCCTCATAATAACGGCGTCCTACATTCATTTTAATCTGCTTATTGTATTCATCTCTTGTTGGCCGCGGTAGAGTAGCCGAGCGGTCCAAGGCGCCTCGCTACGGAGCGCGCGGTTGCTCGCCGTCGGAGGTTCGAGTCCTCCCTGGTGTGTGTGTGTGTGTGTGTGTGTGTGTGTGTGTGTGTGTGTGTGTGTGTGTGTGTGTATGTGTTTGTGTGTGTGTGTGTGTTTGTCCTTAGGTTACTTTACCTTAGTTTCAAATGTTCAAATGTTTGTTAAGCTTAAGGGACTTAACTAGGGGGTCATCAGTCCCTAAACTTACAAACCACTTATGAACTACCTACAACTAAGGACGGCACAAATATCCATGCCCGAGGGGGGATTCTAACCCCCGACCGTAGTGGCCGTGCAGACCGTGACTGAAGCGCCTCAGTCCCCGCGGCCACCTTACCTTAGTTTAAGTAGTTTGTAAGCTACGGACTGATTGACCACGCATTTTGGTCCCATAGATTTACAAACATTTGAACATCTCTGTTGTTCCTCTGAGATTTTTACCCCACACATTTCCCTCCAATGCTAAACTCACGATTCCTTGATGTCTAAGAATGCGTCCTTCCAATCGATCCCTTCTTGTAGTCAAGGTATGCCAGGAATTCTTTTTCCCCCCAATTCTGTTTATTACCTCGTCATTAGTTACGCGATCCATCCACCTAATCCTTAGCATTATTCTGTAACACCACATTTCAAAATCCTCTATCCTCTATCTGTCCGCACTGTTCATCGTCCATGTTTCACTCCCGTACAAGGCAATATTCCACACAAATGCCTTCAGAAAGGACTTCCTTACGCTTAAATTAATATTCGATATTAACAAATTTCTCTTTTTCAAAAACGCTTTTCTTCCCATTGCCATTCTGCATTTTATATCCTCTGTACTGCGACCATCGTTTGTTTCCCGAGTAACAAAACTCATCTACCACCTTTATTGTTTAGTTACCTCATCTAATTCCTTCAGCATCGCCTGATTTTCTTAGACAGCACTCCATTACCCTTGTTTTGCTCTTGTTAATGTTCATCTCGGGTGCATCTTTGAACACACTGTCCATCCCGTTCAACTGCTCTTCCAAGTCCTTTGCTGGAGTATGGGAAGTTAGCCACCAACTTTGAAATTTTTTAAGTTTCCTTTGTTGCTCTGGGTTGCTCTAAGGTTGCTCTACTTTGTTCCAGAGGCGCACATCTGTAGATTTAAAAAGTAGGCCAACAATTAAACATAAACACAAATTTCCACAGCCCCCACATTTTGAAAAATCGAACTTTTTATGCTTGCTCTGAGTTGCTGTAGTTGCTCTGAACGTTGCTCCAGAACAACAATGTCCTCGAACCAATAGTTTTCAAATGTAAAGCAAAATTAGATTTTCCACCAGCCCAACTTTTTCAAAAATCGAATTTTTTATGCTTGCTCTGAGTTTCTCTTGTTGCTCTGAACGTTGGTATTATAAATGACAGTGTGGCTCCACAATAATATAACAAATCTCGCTTTTGGGATTTGTAACATCTGATATATATCTGTATGTGGCATCTCTGTACTTCTGTATGTGCAATATCTCTGTATATCTTGTCCTACTTTCTTTGACCATAACATATGCCTGAATGTAAACATGGCGATGTTTTGAGTGACTACTGATCAACTGTGTATTGTGCAAAACCTGTGACATGGGAGTGCAAATTAGCATTATGTTGCTGTTACTGCATTATTCTCAACTGATATCCATGAGAAATGTACGAACACGATCTGGATACCCTACTTACATGTGAGTACACTTATAGCCTTAACACAAATCACTCCACCACATACCACACTTGTTCCATGTATATGTATATCTATATGGTACTTGTGTACGTATATCTGTATGATAAGCACAATGTAATTTACGTTTTCTTTAAACAGTCAACAACACTGAATGTAAACACCTGAAGATGGGCACAAGCCCGGAACCGGTAGTGTTTTAACAAACCACCAATAATTGTGACTCGTAGCTGATTTTATTTCCACAACGTATAAGAGACAGTCACGGAGTTCTTCATCTATAATGAATAAAATCCACTATATACATCTGCTTGAAGGTCACTTCTAACAAAAAATGTTCGTAATTCTATGGGACCAAACTACGTTGGTCATCAGTCCCTAGTCTTACAAACTACTTAAAGTACGTTAAACTAACCTAAGGACAAACACACATCCATGCCCGAGGGAGGATTACGAACTTCCGTCGCGAGAGGCCGCGCGATCCGTAACGTGGCGCTCCAGACCGCTCGGCTACTCCCGCGCCGCCACTTCCAACACTTCCGAGGCTAATTTTCATTACATTATTGATTAGAAGGACATCTGGCTCCAAAAACTAAAACAAAAGAATGTTTTTGCAGCACTTTTTCCACCAATTATGCCGTCGCTGAAGCATTTCAAATATATTGCTAATTTTAAGCATACCACATACGAAGCAGTTAAACTCTTCCTTTAGAATTTAATGATTCACGTGTCCTCTGAAGTCCATAGTTCCGCATGAGAAATATGTTCGTGTGTTTTCGTGGAAGAAAGATGAATGTCGACGATGGTTATGACCTTTGTTTTGACGTAAGCAGCTCTTACACATTATACACTGGGGCATTTTCGTTAGGTACAAAACCGAAGTAGGAAAGTAGTCATAGTAATAACGGGATTCAAATCCAGTAAAATAGCCACAGTAATTACCAAAGTGGTAACCTGACCAATAGTGCTGAGGAAAGCAGAACTGCCGGCCGCAGTGGCCGAGCGTACTGCGGCGCGCCAGTCACGATCTGCACGGCCACTACGGTCGGGGGTTCGAATCCCCCCTCGGGCATGGATATTTGTGCCGTCCTTAGTATTAGCTACTTGATAAGTAGTTTGTAAGTTTATGGACTGATGACCACGATGTTAAGTCTCATAAGCTCTACAAACATTTGAAAGCAGAACTGACTAAATCTCCGAGAGCAAGCGGTCTAGCAAAACATCGATGGTGGATTGGGAGGTCTCCTCAGCGCGTGTCAGGCGGCGTAAGACTTCCCTGGGGACTGAAGTGGAGGCCTCCCCGGTTAGTCTTGCCAACAGATTCGAGGCGCTGTCTGTGTCAGTGGATGTTCCTGACGCAGATGGTGTCGCTTGTCCTGTACTCGCCCCTCTGCCTTCAAGATCCGGGCACTCACAGAGGGTGGGCTTGTTGGTAATTGGGAGCTCCAACGTTAGGCGGGTGATGGAGCCCCTTAGGAAAATGGCTGCTAGGGAGGGGAAGAAATCCAGTGTGCACTCCGTGTGCATACCGGGGGGAGTCATTCCAGATGTGGAACGGGTCCTTCCGGGTGCCATGAAAAGCACAGGGTGAGGCAAGCTGTAGGTGGTGGCTCATTTCGGACCAATGATGTGTGTTGCTTTGGATCGGAAGCGATCCTCTCTGGTTTCGAGCGGCTATCAGAAGCGGTAAAGACTGTCAGTCTTGCTTGCAAGATGAAAGCGGAGCTCACCATCTGCAGCATTGTCGACTGGACTGACTGCGGACCTTTGGTTCAGAGCCCAGTGGAAGGTCTGAATCAGAGGCTCAGACGGTTCTGCGACCGTGTGGGCTGCAGATTCCTCGACTTGCGTCAAAGGGTTCCACTAAATAGGTCAGGAGTCCACTATACTCAGGAAGCGGCTACACGGGTAGCGGGGGCTGTGTGGCGTGGACTGGGCGGTTTTTTAGGTTAGAGGGCTTCGGGAATACACAAAATGGGTTTCAGTCTCAAAGGGGGCAGGTCAGACACAGGAAGAAAGCAAATCTAGAAAACATTGGTATAACAGTTGTAAATTGTCGTAGTTGTGTTGGGATAATTCCAGAGCTCCAAGAGCTGATAGAAAGTACTGAGGCACAAATCGTTATAGGTTCTGAAAGCTGACTGACGCCTGAGATAAGTTCGGCCGAAATTTTTTCAAAGGGCCAAATGGTCTTCAGAAAGGATAGAAAAAATAAAATAGAGGGTGGAGTGTTTATTGCTGTTACTAACGGTTTATCCTGCAGCGAAATTGAGACAGATACTTCCTGTGAGTTGGTCTGGGTCGAGGTTATTCTTGACAACCGGAATAAATTAATAATTGGATCTTTTTATCGGCCCCCTGACTCAGACGGTGCGGTTGCCGAAATGTTCAAAGAAAGCTTGAATCACATTTCAAATAGGTATCCGAAGCATACTGTTATAATCGGTGGCGACTTTAATTTACACTCGATATGTTGGCATAATTACGTATTCAAAACCGGCGGCAAATATAAAACATCGTCAGAACTAGTTCTGAATGCTTTTTCTGAAAACTACTTCGAACAGTTAGTTCATGAACCCACTACAATAGTAAATGGTTGCGAAAATACCCTTGATCTCCTAGCAACAAATAATCCTGAGCTAGTAAAGAGCATCAAAACAGATACAGGGATTAGCGAACATCGAGTTGTAGTAGGGAGACTCAATGTAGAAATTCCCAAATGCACCAAAAATAAACGAAAAATATATCTATTCAATAAAGCAGATAAAAATTCGCTTCACGCTTTCCTGAGTGATAATCACCAGTCTTTCAAAACTACAAATGCGAGTGCAGATCAGTTGCGGCTTACTTTCAAAGACATAATATCAGTAGCAATCAAAAGATTTATACCAAATAAATTAATAAAAGAGGGGGCTGACCCCCCGTGGTACACAAAACAGGTCAGATCACTGTTGCAGAAACAAAGAAAAACGCATGCAAAATTTAAAAAGACACAGACTCCACAAGACTGGCAATCTTTTACTGAAACTCACAACCTAGTGCGGACTTTAATGCGAGAAGCCTATAGTAGTTACCACAACGAAATCCTGTCTCGTAATCTTGCAGAAAAACCAAAGAAATTCTGGTCATATGTGAAGAACACTAGCGGCAATACACAAACAATACCTTCACTACGCGATAGCAATGGTAATACTACCGATGACAGTACTGCTAAGGCTGAATTACTAAACACAGCTTTCCGAAATTCTTTCACCAAAGAAGACGAAGTGGACACTCCAGTATTCAATCCAAGAACAGCTGCCAGCATGCGAAACTTAGAAGTAGATGTTCCTGGAGTAGTAAAACAACTTAAGTCACTAAACAAAAATAAATCTTCCGGACCAGATTGTATACCAACTAGATTCCTCTCAGAGTATGCTGATGCAATAGCTCCGAACTTAGCTATAATTTACAACCGATCACTCAGCGAAAGATCCGTACCCAAAGACTGGAAAGTTGTCCAAGTTACTCCAATATTCAAGAAAGGCAATAGGAGTGATCCCCAAAATTACAGGCCTATCTCATTTACGTCGATTTGCAGTAGTATTTTGGAACATATACTTTGTTCGAATATTATGAACTACCTCGAAGAGAACGACCTATTAACCATTAGTCAACACGGATTCAGAAAGTATCACTCTTGCGAAACACAGCTTGCCCTTTATTCACATGAAGTGTTAAGTGCCATCGACAAGGGATCTCAAATCGATTCCATATTTCTGGAATTCAGGAAGGCTTTTGCCACTGTACCCCACAAGCGGCTTCTTATGAAATTGCGTGCTTATGGAATATCTCCCCAATTGTGCGATTGGATTCACGATTTCCTATCAGAAAGAACACAGTTCGTTGTAATTGACAGTAAGTCATCGAGTAAAACAGAAGTGATATCTGGCGTTCCACAGGAAAGCGTTATAGGTCCCCTACTCTTCCTCGTGTTTATAAACGATTCAGGAGACAATCTGAATAGCTCCCTTAGACTGTTCGCGGATGATGCTGTCGTGTATCGGTTAGTGAAGTCAACTGAGGATCAAAAGCAACTGCAAAGCGATTTAGACAAAATTTCTTCATGGTGCGAAAATTGGCAATTGACACTAAATAAAGAAAAGTGTGAAGTAATACACATGACCACTAAAAGAAATACGCTGAACTTCAATTACGCGATAAATCAGTCAAACCTTAAGGTCGTAAATTCTACCAAATATCTAGGAGTTATAATTACGAACAACTTTGATTGGAGAGAACACATAGAAAATATTGTGGGGAAGGCGAACCAAAGGTTACGTTTCATCGCAGAACACTTCGAAGAGCACAAACTCCACCAAAGAGACTGGCTACATCACACTTGTGCGTCCTCTCCTGGAGTACTGTTGCCCCTTGTGGGACTCTCACCACGTGGGACTGACGGAAGACATTGAGAAGGTTCAGAGAAGGGCAGCTCGTTTTGTTCTATCACGTTACGGGGGGGAAAGCGTCACGGAAATGTTGCACGAATTGGGGTGGAAATCATTAAAAGAAAGACGTTATTCATTGCGGCGTGATCTGTTTGCGAAGTTTCAATCACCGACTTTTAGTTTTGAATGTGAAAATATTTTGCTAGCACACACCTACTTAGGGAGACATGACCATCCCAATAAAATAAGAGAATACAGGTGTTCTTTCTTCCCGCGCGCTATTAGAGAATGGAACGGTAGAGAAAAGTTATGAAAGTGGTTAATGAACCCTCTGCCAGGCGCTTGAGTGTGATTTGCACAGTATCTATGTAGATGTAGATGTTGGGCGGATTATGAGTGACGGAGTAGGTGTGATGAGAACAATAGAATAAGCCAGGGCAGAACAGTTAAATATTATACTTACCTTTCATTTTCTTGTTTGTGCTTTGTTATCAACCTTTCTTCCAAGCACTCGATGTAACCAACGGCGAATCCCTTGAAATTCTTTATAACATCGAACTGGCTCAGCCTGCAAAAGATTTGTCGCTTATAAATATGGTCTTAATGAAAAGTAAACAGGAGAGAAAGACGTAACAATAAATCTTGTCAACAAAATTGGTAAAAATATAATTATGTACGAATTAGATTTTTAAATATAAACTGTTTACTAAGTGCAGATGATAAAGCGGATCTCCAGAAGTAACGTATCGACTAAACCAATTACATGCAGACAGAAAAACTTGAAATTTCATAATATCGCATGGACGTTGTGGGCTTTCAAGGTAAAATCCTGATAGGCTTTGGGAAATAAAATCGAAGTAAGCAACTAGATCTTCCGTATTAACTATCTGGTCTGATACAAGTGTTACGATGGTGATGGATATAGACACGAAAACCGGTACAAATTTCCATTAATTTCAACAATAAGCTGAACTTAGAACTCTAAAACAGAAAAATCTACAAAACTGCATTTAGATTTTAACTGGGGTTTTGAGTCTCAGCTGCTAGTAGGTGTTGTAATCATGCAACATGGACATACGGAAATTTGTGTGGGGGCTGGGATTCCAACCTGGCACATTCTGTTACTAGAGAGTTGCACTACGCCTCTGAGTCACCCAAGGCACACAGCTTAACGCACCTGCACGGACTAGCCAAGCAAATAGCCCGTCCGACCCAAACTCTCCTACCAGGAGCATTGCACTCCATGGCTGTAAGCAGGCCTTGTATCCCGCCACAAGTCGTTTGCGTCCGTTCTGAAATAAGCACTACGCCTCGACAAGGTGGATTACAAAGAATAGACGACGCAGTTCTTAATTAAAGCTATATTTGAAAAACGTTTAAAGCCATGGAGATAACATCCAGTTTCATGGCAGCAATAGGCATTTGAATAAAAAGGAAACTGACACCACACAAGCAGCAGAGGTGGGATATTTGAATGAAGAAAAGAGACGCTAAGGAAAAGATGCACACGAAGAGATTGAACAGAGAACGATATGAGTTGATATTAGACGCTATTATTGAAGAAATAAAGGAATACCGAGAGAAAAGGAAATGCTGGGTGAATACAATTAGACATGAAAGACTACCGAAGAAAATACTGAAATACTATTGTAAGGAGAAGAGTCATAGTTCGGCCAAGTAACTGAAATACATAACATTAGTTAAAACTGAACAGGCAGGTGTTTATGCCTTCCCGTAGGGCGATGGCTGTCACTGAGAGTTGGATAAGGAATTAGGCAAAATAATGTAATTGGAATACCTAATGAAAAGTGAATTTAGGTGCTAATTCTTTTAGAAATTTTGTGTTGTGGTGTAACAATGGTTCTATTATTTGGGGGTGGTTCCGTGTTTTGTCACAGTTCAAGGCCAATTTCTAATTACTCCAATTACGCTGTCCTCAATTTGACAATAACAACAACCAGGTCACAACAGCCCTGAGGCGCCCGCCCACGTCGCACAATTGGCCAGTTGCTTTGAGTGTTGGGTGCCTGGATCTCTGGATACATTGGTTTCATTCCATACAATGTAATTATATATTGAGGTGCAGTTTAATGGAACCCTGCATCGTCCGAAATTATAGATACTTTAATTGTGCTGAAGATCACTGGACCCTTGGATAGATTCTTCGGATATTACAGATTTTATAATTGAGCTGAAGTTCTCTGGACCCTTGGATAATTATAAGTGTCCCTGGATCCTCGTAAATTATAAATTTTGTAATTGTCCTGATGATCCCTGGACCCATGAATCGTTATCCACGCATGTGTAATTATCTTTGGATCCTTGGAGGTATTTGTTCGTCCTGGATTCTAGGATCCCTGATTGGGATGTATGATTTATCCTGAAGTTACGCTATCCTCTTGTACAAGTGCTAATTTAATCAGATAATTACGTGGACTGCTATCCTCAGAAGCAGAATACTGGACCCAATGCTCTGGAATCTGAAATAATAATTACACACATGAGACTATGTCAGGAATGTTTTACGTGCGTACTACACACGTGTCATATCATGAAAAACTCTGGATCCTGAAATACACGAGGGTTGGATCTTAAATAGTGGCAACACTCCTGTGTAGACACTATGCAATGGAATCTACGATTGTCGCTGATAGCACACGTTGTAGACATATGTACCTTACCTCCGAGCAAATGGACTCGCCCGTCCCACGTCACCGGCGTACGTACAACCGAGGGAATCACAGTCACTTCTGAGCGAGAGGTCTAACGTAAGTATGTCACTATGTTTTCGAAATAGGAACAACGGAGACCAAAAAATGTTCAAATGTTTGTAGACTTCATTGGACTTAACTACTGGGTCATCAGTCCCTAAACTTACAAACTACTTATGAACTAGCTAATAATAAGGACGGCACAAATATCCATGCCCGAGGGAGGCCACTGCGGCCGGCCAACGGAGACCATGAATGGCCAGTATTGCTGTTCGCTTTTGGAGCATCACCTGCGACCAGCTTTACGCAAGAAGCGGCAACTCTCTCTGCGCAACCCACCCATCATTTTACACGACAATGCGCGGCCGCGTACAGCGCAAGCTGTGGATGCTCTGTTCGGTCGATGGGACTGGGAAGTACTGTACCATCCACCATGCTCCATGGACGCAAGTTCTTGTGACTTTGATTTGATTCCGAAGAGAAGGTACCACTTCGTGGCATTTGCTTCAGAACTGTTCCAGAGATTCGACAGGCAGTAGACCGCTCCATTCGCACTATCAGCAGAACAGGCTCTCCTAACGGTATTCTACGCCTTTCACATAGCTGGCAACGGATTATACACAACGCTGGTGACTACTTTGAAGAACAGCAACAGATGCAAACATGTAACGATTGCCGCGAAAATGTTCAAATGTTTGTATAGTCTATGGAACTTAACTACGGGGTCATCAGTCCCTAAACTTACAAACTACTTATGAACTACTTACGAACTAGGACGGCACAAATATCCATGTTCGAGGGGGGATTCGAACCCCCGACCGTAGTGGCCCTGCAGACCGTGACTGGAGCGCCTCAGTCCTCTCGGCAACCGCGGTCGGCAGGCGTTAAGTCCCATAAGATTTACAAACATGTATCGCTTTTGTATTGCTTGTGAATAAATAGTTGCCTCTATTTAAGTTCCAACCCTCGTATTGCTCACCTTGTAAGCTGTAATTTCAATTACATAATTACGTATGTTTATGTATTATATATTTGAGTGCAATTTCAATTAATAGGCATGTATGATTTTATCAGGCAGTTAACGATTAATCTGAACTTTTTTTAGATGTTTGTCTCACAGTTGGTAGTCTTGGTATGTGTAATTTAATCGGAGAATTGCGTATGATTTTAAGGGACAACAATTATGCTGTTCCCCTGAACTGATGAGATATGCACTACCAGTCTTTGATTCTATGTAATTTTGTTTAGAGACGTAACGAAGTATTTTATTCACACATGTGTAGAAAACGTTTCTAATACATATTGAAATATACATCTACATTCTAATTAGAATGTCAGTAGCGTCAAGTAATGCGTTCTTTGGTTCTATGACTAGGTTCATTTATATGGTACTTTCAGCTTAAGAATTTATTGTGTCGATAATCGTTTCGTTAAATTTTGCATTAAAAGATACAGTGAATTCAGAAAATCGTACTCTACATAAAAAATACTCGAAACACACATACATAAAAACATACAGTAAAAGAGGCATATGGATCTGAAGTCACAACTAAAGTATGCTAGCATATGAAAAAATAGTTATGTAAAGAAGCATTACGGTATAGGGTTTCCTTCTAACCACCACTTTGAGGAATTCAATATATACTAGGCAACATACGGAATAAAAACGAGCTGGTTCAAAAACTGTAACATTTGGATTTGAAACTTATCATTTACATAGTACTTACAAAAATAATTTGAAGAATAAGTATGCAAGAAACGTTTTGCAGCTAAGATGAAGCATCCTCATGGATGCTTTCTCAGACAATTACGCTGCTCCGAAGCTCTTTGAATGTATTGGCTCAATTCCATGATTACTTATGATTTTAGCAGTCAATGACACTAATCCCTAAGTCCTACGACCTCAGGATCTTTGGATGTGTTGCTTCATCTGAAGCACATAATTTCATCTATATACCGTGTGTATGAAGCGTTTCTAACACCGGTGTTAAGTTCTTTTCCACATGTTCAATGCGTCTCTTAAATCTTAACTTAATGCGTGCCAACTGTTCCTATGGGCCAATACTTGAGGTTCTGTAAGCATATTCCCACTTAAATCAAATGTTTGTTAAGCTTATGGGACTGAACTGCGGGGTCATCACTCCTTAAACTTACAAAGTACTTATAAACTAACTTATACCAAATACAGCACAAACATCCATGCCCGAGGAGGGATTCGACTCCCAGACGGGGAACGGCCTCGCGCATTGCAGCATAGCGCCTCAATGCGCATGGCCATTCCGTCGCGGCTCCCACTTATACATTCGATATATAGTTTACATAATGATCTGCAAACTGAACGTTTTTAGAAGTCATGATGACTTGCAGATTTATTAAGATTTTAAATTATTCCGTCCACGGGCCAAAACGTATATTCCCCACTTAATCAGTAGATGAACACTTTCGTACAATACAGTAAACAATGAATAATTGTTCTGTCTGTAAGCAACAAACCATTAAAATATTATAATGTCACTCCATCGAAGATTATATGTTTGCGGTGCTGTGATGAAATGAGCTTCAGTGAAGTAATAGAACTACACATTTTTTTTCGGGAGTTTTGTGTCCCAGCCTCGTCGCCGCTTTTGTGTCTTGTTTCCGTCGTAGGTGTCGGTGGCCGATTAGAAAGACCGACACAGAAATAAAGCATGTACGCTTGTGCAGGTAGGAGGTGACCAGCCAGTGGGACAGCAGAAACTAGAAACACTAGAGTAAATTAGAACGAGATATATATTTCTTAGAGACTTAGTAATACTTAACTTTTACTTAGCTCAGTACTGCAGAATGCTGATACATAGTTGAACTAGAGGCCTGCCTTGTGCCTATCCGATAGCCAAGTCTTCACTGGTGGCTATCTGATTCCGAAGTGTTCGCTGGTTCCAATCTCAGTCCCAAGTGCCCGATGTCGTTCAGAGGTGGCCACGAGCGGGATAGCAGCAGAGGGCGCTCGTGGCTGACGTCGTAAGAACGCCGCGCCGTGCGTGCATGGCGGCGCGCGGCTAAACTAAGTGGCGCGCACTCCATACTTGTGCGACACCACAACCCTCCCAACCAAACCGTCGCGCCGTCGTGGCGTAGGGCTGAGGGCCAGGGCGACGGTACTGGGAGGAGGGCCTGGGCGGGGGCGTTACTGGTGGGACGTGCGTCGTAGCAGAGGCTGGGATCGAGACGCCGTCCGCACCCCAGCATCCACCTTGCGATCCCCCAGGAAACCCACCAAAACCAGGGGAAGGGCGCACGCATCCGCCCAGAGGGAGCAGGTCATCTTCTCCTGAGGGGCGTGGCCCAAGCTGGGGGGGGGGGGGGGGGGGCGCACGGTCCCGGAGTCCTTCTCGGTGACGCTGTCATCTGCAGCGGCGACGACTGCGTCGGAGGAGCGTCGACGTCCATGGGGATCTCGTAGTCCGGGGACGCTGTGCCCGGCGGCGAACGATGTGGCTGTGCTCCCTGGCGGTGAACTGGGTCTGGAATCAAGAAACACGAGACAGGATCGCGCGGCCTGTGCAGGCGCAATTGGTTTGCGTGGCGCCGCAGCTCCGACCCTGTGGAAGAGCGTACAACATACATATTGCGACCGAGCACGCGCTGAATGGTGCCCGGTAACCAACGTTTCTTCCCAGCAAAATCTTGTACAGCACCGGCGTAGAAACCTGAAAACGCGTGTGATATTCCTGGCCTGTGGCCACTTCATATTTCTGGCCGCTGGCCGTTTCTTTGCTAACATTGTACGTACCTTAAACGCGGAAGAAAGACAGCAGTGCAGCATATGTTGAAATGTGGGGTGGGGAGAAGTAGCATATGGCGCAGTAGGTGCTGGTTCCCGTGGGAAAGCCCGCCTATGTTACTGCTGCTCTCCTCTCATTGGCTCCTGCATTTCACGTCACGTGATATCTTTTAAAATTAGTTTTGTGTATTATATACTAAATATTAATCATTTAATGCTGAGAATTTTTAATGAATATCTCTCAAGGAAAGGCTAGATTTTGACAGTTTAAAAAGATTAAGGTGCCTTCTCTTATTGTAACAAGAGAAGAGCGATTTTGCAGAAGGCGCGCGACGGCCCTGTTTTGGCGCGAAATAGAGCGTCACGTGCCCTATCGCAACGCGCCGCAGTTTCAGTATCGAGCTGACAGTCGAGGTCTCAACATGAACTATGGGCAGCATAGGCCGTATCATTTTAACTATAGTTGCTAATTTTTTTATTATTTATTTAATAAATGGCATCCCTGACAATTAAAAATCCCGCGAGTCGCTTATTATGCTTCCATCATAAAGAACTTTAGCCTCACTTGTATGCTGTAGAAGAACCAACGACCTGTGTGCTGTCTTCTGCGCTGGGGACACAACTATAGAAGACAACAGGTTAGTCAGAACTCTATGCTTTCCGTAAAGTCTCGGAAAGCAACTACGACACCTCGTGCGTACTGTAGGGCGGTACAAACGCACACTGCTACGCAACAGCATCCGCAAGGATGTGGAGGTTTTAGGGGACTTGTGGGAGGAAGCAGTACTAACTTCTCCGACCGCAGTTAATACCCCAGGAAGCTTCTACATGGCATCCGTGGTGGGGATGACATTTCGGAACGAAATATATACAGTGAGGCAATAAACGGTGGAAGTGATTCGTGAACTGTTAGACATCAAGAATTTTACAAATAAAGTGACTGTTAAGGTTAGTCTACACGACGACACTAGGTTGCGACACTCGTTGCATGAAATGAATTGCGCGCAACTGGTTTCGTGTATGTCTGTAGACACGGCGCCAATACTATACACTTCAGTTTCGCTGTTTTGTAAGTGCCGTAGTCGCCGTAGAATGAAAGTTTTGGTAGCTGTAAAAGTTGTGCAGGAGCTATTGCTTCTCTGTGTAAAGTCGCTGCATAAGACTAAACATAAAAAGAATCAGGAACGTGTTTGGGTTTATGACTCGATTAAACAAAGACTTCAGCTCGGTTGCTTAGCGACCTTGCTGAAAGAAATTGTGATCGAAGAAGCTATACGTTATTTTAAACAACTCGGAATGTCACCAGAACAGTTTATGTTCCTTTTAAACAGAGTTAGTAATGCAATAAAAAAAACAACAAGGTACTGTTATGCGTGAAGAATTGTTACCGGAACTCAAATTACAAATTGCATTACTTTTTTTGTCAAATAGGTATTCGTCTCTACAGTACCTGTACCGTGTTTCCAAAGACAAAATTGCCATGTTTGTTTGTGTAGGTATTTGGAATTGAATTTAGTTTAGTCTGCAATCCACTAATCGTCAACCCATCAATATTTAATTGACGAATAATTGCTTCTAGAGCACTAACACGCCGCTGCTTATTCCTAAAATTGTCATCGTTAAAATGGCACGAACACCTATGCATCGCATATATGTTCAAATACCGAATTATCCCCTCCTTTCCCCCTTTATGTTGTGTTTTGTTCTGTATTGCTTATCACCTAACCTAAAAACATGCGCAATCAGATTCGTCAAAGTTGGAAGGAGCCGAAACTGTTTAGTTTCGCCAACGAGTTGCGCGAACGCCTGCCGCGCATGCGCACTGGCCAGTAGCGCAGTTTCATGAAACCTAGTGTCGTCGTGTAAACTAGCCTTTAGCCAGTTGAAGTACGCGAATGAAGCAAGTGCAAGTGTTGAGTTCGCGGTCCATTGGATTACGTAACTTCAAGAATCGACGAGCTACAGAACGTCGGCGTCGCAACACTTCACCGGGCACGTCGACGGAACAGCCACGCTCAGCGCCATAGCAGACAGAAGAGGGGTGCGGCGCCTGAAAGGAACAGCCGTAAACATCGCCAGCAGCGGCAGACGACGACTCCATCTATTAGCGGAGCTACAACCACTAGCCTTCACGGCGCAACAACTGCACATCGCGACGCAAGGAAAAACGGGAGTAAGTGCCAACTCCTGTAAACTATAATTAATTGTGTATATATGTTAGTAAAATTTTGAAACACTAGCGTAAAAAAAAAGTAAATTAGAGATGGAAAAACAGGAAGATAACGGTTATTATCTCAGAAGTAGGGACGGAGAATGTGTTCAAAATAGTGGCAATGATCATTCAGGTCAACAACCTCAGATGCAGGGTGACAATATCAGTCCATATTTTGTAGCGAATATGAGTGAATTGCAATCTAATATTGGCCAGGATATAGAGGTTAATCAGATCAATAGCACATATTATGTAGAACAAAGTGCTGCTGAAAATGTTGTAAGTGATGTGCAGAGAGATACACAAGTTTGTCAATCTGTCGCTCCTAACCATACTGACGTGGTAAATCTGGATGCAGCTGTCAGAGAAGATTTGTCTGGCGCCTGCATAACAGAGGAGCAGATGGAGGTATCAAGTGACAGAAGCCATAGCACAGCTTCAGCTGATACGTTGCCAGTAAAAAGTAGTGGTGGGAAGGAAACTGGTGTTTACAATAATATTATATCAATGCTTAGCGATGTGTTAGCTAAATTGGATCAAAACAAGGAAGAACAAAATAAGTTGGCAAACGATATTAATGCAAAATTTTATCAAAACAAAGAAGAACAAAATCAGAGCATGAATAAGTTGGTGAATGAAATTAAAACAGAACAAAAACAAAGCATAAATAAGTTGGCAAACGAAATTAATGCAAAATTTGATCAAAACAAAGAAGAACAAAAACAAAGCTTAAATAAGATAGTAGCAAAACTTGACCAAAACATTGAAAGATTATACCGTGTGATAGAGGAAATACGTACACCAATGGCTAGTGTAAATAATAAATTCCAGGGCTTAGAAAACAGGGTAATTGTTAATGAAGAGAAAACAGACAAGTGTTTTACACAATTACATTTGGAAATTTGTAAAAATGACGTTGTGTACAGGGTGGGCTCTGAAGTAAGCAAAATTAATGAAAGATTACAGGATAATAGTGACACGCTGTATACTGTTACAAATAGAGTGTTTGAGAAAGGAACAGGCTAGTGTTAGTATAACATGTAAAGATGGATATCTGTCACAGCAATCAGACATCGAAAAAATGAACAGAAATATAGCATTAATTGATAGTAAAGTGTCACAGGTAGGCACATCATGTACAAGTAATGCAAATGCACCTCACAGAAAATTAACAGATATCGAGCAGAAACTGAATGAGCTGCCCGATTCATGTAATTTAGTGGAAAATATTAGCACCAATGAAAATGAACTTGAGAGAAAACTTGAAGCGTGGGTGGAACAGGAACATAAGGAAGGTATAAGTAACATAGTTGATGTTGCAAATGATCCTTATTCATACAAATTTCACAATTTTTCAAAAAAAGGTAGTGTACATCCTGTTGCTTTCATCAGGCAGTTCGATGGTGTTATTCTTATTAACATGACAGAACAACAAAACATGAAATTCGTAGCGAGTAGGTTTGATGGGGGAATAGGAGCTATAAACATTTGTAAAACGTATCAGGAGTTTGTCACTGCATTTCTCAATCAGTATTGGTCTGAAAGCACACAAAATAATATACACACTGAAGGCTACATGAAAGACTACAAGCAGGGCCGGCGCAAGGCACGTGCGAAACGTGCGGCCGCACGGGGCGGCAGTTTCCGAGGGGCGGCAAATCCACCGCCCCCCTTTTTTATTTTTTTTTAGGACAAACTCTGAAGAATTAAAAACATTGCGTTTTGCCGACGACATAGTAATTCTGTCAGATACAGCAAGGGACCTGGAAGAGCAATTGAACGGAATGTACAGTGTGCTGAAAGGTGCATATAAGATGAACATTAACAAGAGCAAAACTAGGGTAATGGAGTGCAGTGTAAGAAAATCAGGTGATGCTGAAGGAGTTAGATTGGGAAACGAAGCAATAAAGGAGGTAGATGAGTTTTGTTACTTGGGCAGTAAAATAACAAATGATGGTCGCAGTACAGAGGATATAAAATGCAGAATGGCAATGGGTAGAAAAGCGTTCTTGAAAAAGAGAAATTTGTTAACCCCGAATATTGATTTAAGCCTAAGGAAGTCCTTTCTGAAGGCATTTGTGTGGAGTGTTGCCTTGTATGGGAGTGAGACATGGACGATAAACAGTGCGAACAGGAAGAGGATTGAGGCTTTTGAAATATGGCACTACAGAAGAATGCTGAAGATTAGGTGGGTGGATCGCGTAACTAATGAGGAGGTACTGAACAGAATTGGGGAGAAAAGAAATTTCTGGCATACCTTGACTAAAACAAGGGATAGATTGGTAGGACACATTCTTAGACATCAAGGAATTGTGAATTTAGCGTTGGAGGGAAGTGTGTGGGGAAAAAATCGCAGAGGAAGACCAAGAGATGGATATAGTAAGCAGATTCAGACAGATGTAGGTTGCCGTTCTTATGTGGAGATGAAGAGGCTTGCTCAGGATAGGGTATTGTGGAGAGCTGCATCAAACCAGTCTCCGGACTGAAGACCACAACAACAAGGATAAACTCAATATTCATGCCCAAGAGGGGATTCGAAACGAAATCTCGGAGAGAGCGGCTTTGTGCATGGCGCCTCGACTACCTGCCGGCCGCCCCTGTTGAATAAGAGGCGGCAGGAGGACTGGTTCCTTCCTCACCACGATGGCAGCGTCGTCGTGTTTACGCCGGACGAACAGATAGTATTCTTATGAGTGTTCTTATGAGTATTCTTATGAGTTAAGCGCTGTTACGCGCCGTGCGTTTACTCACAACTAATTTTGCAGAAGACGAAATCTAATTTGGAAATTCGAATGGAATATTCGATACTGCGGCTACATGTTAAGTCTGAAGCAATTTTGCTGAACCCTTCAAAGGCCCTTTTCGAGTGTTTTATTCTTTCCGCTTTATGGGAAAAAAATCATTGAATATTACTACACTCAAACATGTCCAACACCTACAATGGCTACAAGTATACCCAATGGATAAATGCGCTGCGAGTAATTACAAGGGATAAAGACACTGGTAGTAAGCTTGGCATAAGCTGGGTTTTGACGCATTTTTTTCCGAAATTTTTGCTATCTTTTTCTGAGTGATTGTCGGACGTTTTGGATTTTGAGCTATGAAACACCTGTCTGCGCCGGCATGAACAACAATTAAACTCTGCCGGCACTTTTGTTTGTCAATACTACTCGCAACCTATCACTTCTCCAACATTTTTTTGCTGTATACAGTTTAACGTTGAATACATAATCTGTTCACAACCATTGAAACATGTTTATTTACGTTCATGCCGCTCGAGATTAGCCGAGCGGTGTAAGGCGCTACGGTCATGGACTATGCGGCTGGTCCCGTGGAGGTTTGAGTCCTCAATCGGGCATGGGTGTGTGTGTTTGTCGTGTAAGCTTAGAGATGATGACATTAGCAGTGAAGTCCTGTAACATTTCATACACACTTGAATATTTTCGTAAATTCACAGGGCTTATTAAAATTAGCTAGATTTCTTCACTCAGGTTTGACGTCATTTTTGAGGTAGCGCCCAGCAACTGTTTTGTACAAATCTGTAGAGAATGTCACCAATCAGTTACAATTTTTGTTTTTATTTTCTAGATCTACATAGATTTCGGGCACAGTGTGGCTATTCTCACTGCTTTGAGTTATGTTTACATCTATATCGTCCTGCTGAACGTAACTGTCAACATGACGCTTTAGATGTAGGCAGATATTAAAAGCTTTGAGACTAGCCACTCAGTGGCCGAAATATAGGTATATTTGAAAAGTAAAATCAAATATTGCGATTGATTACTGACATTTCCTACAGATTTGTTTAAATAAAATTCAAAAAAACGTTTTGAAAAACAGAAAAGAAACTGGGGGGCGGCAATTTAGCAGCTCGCACGGGGCGGCACTTGGGCTTGCGCCGGCCCTGTATCTAATAAATATGTGACTCATGCTAACTTAGCACACATATATTCCTATGACTATTCAATGCTAATTTAGAATCCAGATGTATACCAAGACGTTTCGCTGAGGAACAATCATTGTTATCTTCTATAACACACAAAGTGAAGATAATGTTCACAGTTTACCCATGGTTAATACTCAATTCCTTCATTTGTGAACTCTTTTTCGCTACACTGAGATGATCCCTACTTTTTTGATTTATTGCTCCTCTGTCTTTTCCAGAAGTAACAAAAGTGGTATTATCTACATAAATTGTGGTTTTTCACGACATGAGACTGGGCAAGTCGTTTACATGTAAAATGAAGAGGAGAGGGACAAGTACGGAGTCCTGTGATATTTAAGGCATTTCATCTTATTTGTCAAACTGCACAATTTGTATTCTATCACTCAGATAGGAACTGATCAGAGATAATTCTGTGTCTCTGAATCAATAGCAGTAGAGTTTCTCTAGGAGAATTCTATGGCTGACAGAGTCAAATGCTTTGCTGCGATCCACAAGCATAGCATTAACAGATGCTTTAGTTCCAATGATGAAAGTATAAATGATTGAAACAATATTTACAACTGTTTTTATTGTTGACAAACCAGGCTGAAGCCCTACTGTGACTCACAAAGAATATTATTTGTAGAAAGATGTTAATTAACCTGGAACTGTGCAAAAACTTCTATTACTTTTGAAAGTATGGGTACAAGAGGTATTGGGTAGTAATTATTAGGAGAAGACTAGCTTTCTTATGCAAATGAGTAACAACAGTCAGTTTTAATGATGAAAGGAAACAGCCACTAATAAACATCCATAAGGAGAGGCATTGAATTAAAATTTGTGCTGTTGCCAGGATTCGAACCCGGGAGTGCCTACTTACTAGACAGGCACTTTCGACCACTCAGCTAATACATCATTGCAGCCAAAATTTGTGCTGTGGCCAGGATTCGAACCTGGGACCTCCTACTTACTAGGTAGGCACTTTAGACCACTTAACTAACACAGCATTGCATTAATGTGACTACACAGACTGTCTTATAGCATGTCTTCCTCACACTACATACCTTAATTCTGCCTCATTGTTCCTCCTTATATTTAATACCTTTGGTATAACGAGACAATATTGTCTCAAGGAAATGTATTATTGTTGATATTAACAAACATCCAGGTTATAAGAAAGTATAATGGATCTACTATTACATGCACAATTTCTTTGATCACAAAACTGGTCAGTCCATAAATATCTTCTGATTTAAAATGATTTAATTTTGCTATTTCTCTTTTAATATCAATTACTTTTACCTCTTTCCATTTAAAGATGGGAACTACTGTTTAAAGTTTCAAAATTTTGTAGGAAACGGGTTTTATCTTTTGAGCTCTCGCATTCAATGCTATTTTTATTTGCATTCAATTTCATCCTATTCTCAGCTTTAATGAAGAATGTGTTGAAGTCGTCTGGGGTGATACCAACATCACATGAATTAATTTTGTTATTATCTGTAGTTCTACGTAAATGATCTTGATAAAAGTCCCGGCTGGGAATCTTTAATATACTCATTATTTACTTTATACTTGCTTAACCCGATCTCTACGTTATATTTATTCTTTAACCTTATATAGTTTGCTCCTCCTGCTTAGCTATTGCTTGATTTGCCATTGGAAATCATTAACAGAGGCAATTGTAGTAGATATTTATGATAAACTGCTTATCTTAAACGATTACTTCGATTGATGCTCTTAGTTATTGCTATTGGTCGGTATTGTATATGTGTATTAACTAGTGACAGCCGTACCGATTTTTTCGGGACAATCACGATTTTTGTGTGTCCGTCCCTAATTTTTTCAAAGGTGATTCGGTACAATTATTTAACCTGGATTTAACAATTACGTTCCGATTTAGAAATTTATCTCAACGGTATATATTTTATTATTACTTTTGATTATGATGGGAAAATGTTTGACAAAAGTTTTGTTAGACTTAAGATACTTATCACAAACTGTCGACTGTTCCCACTGAGCATACAAGCACAAACGATACCAGTACTTAAGGTACTTATCACAAACTGTCGAAACCGTTTCAAACTGTTCCCACTGAGCATGCAAGCACAAACTATATCAATGAATGAACTGCTAACACCACTTTTTCAGGTCAAAGATGGATTGATATTATTTGCCATTTCAGGCAGAATCATGAGCCATTGTCAAACGTGCTTAAGATAGTGCACTTTCTCTTCTGCCTTTCCGGATATAATGATGTTATACTGAAAGGTTATTTTCCCCACGTGAATAGTATACAGACAAGTGACAAAACACAGCTTGCCATAAAAATTGTGAAATCAATATAAGTAACTAGAGTAAGTTATTATGAAACTTGTGTAGAATTTTTTCACATGTTGTTGAAAAATACAGACTTGCGGAAGAAAATTCACTGCACTGTTAAATGCAGTTGTTCTGATCGCATTCCTTCATCATATAGAGTATGAATAAAGTGTAAATTAATGTACTTTTTGTAACAACTTAAACTGATATTTTGTAATTATTACTTTCACTAAAATCTTCTATTACTATAATGGATATTTATACATAAACTAGTTTAAACCCGCGGCTCCGTTCGCGTGTTGGTTGATTATGAAATATATCTTTCAGTAGTGTGCTATGAGATCAAATCACACGTAAAAATGCACTCGTTTCGAAGAATCCGATCACGAAATTCAACAATAATGATTGTAATGTGACAGATCGATCACTTGATGTAATGCGCCAAACGTCAAATCGATTTTTTAGAGAGATGTATTAAAAGCAATTTCTTTTTTACTGTTTTATTTATTTATTCTTATATTTCCTTTTTCGTATGCCTATCCTTACAGAGAAATAGCTGAAGACATTGTAGCACGCATAGACCAATGATATGGTCTGTGGTATCACGTTTTGCTGTATTGAACCTCCTTGCTATAGAGTCACAAACGGCATCGCTGGCCTTCAGTCAGATTTTTTTTTTATAATTTGACGACTTTCAACCACATCTTACACCCCCTTATAGCTATCGGCATGGAACTGCTATGGTGTACAACGGGATACTTCGGACAACAATTACACATAGACCATTCGTTTGCGTTCTGTAATTTTCGCTTCAGAGCGAAATATAACACACACACACGTAGAAGTTTATATACACCGATAACATTCATCCCAATATACTCCACCCTTTTATCATTATCAACCCTCAAGCAACAATGCAACCAAAACCAGTTTCAAAGAGTAAATATATTTTCAAAGAGTAATTATTGTTCCGGTTTTCGCGTTACATTCTTCAAATTACTAAATATCTATCAGATCTCTATAGAACCGTGCCTAAAACCTTTCACAGGTATAAATTAGTAACGGTAGAAATATGTAAGTCTCTCCGTCTTGTCGCTCGGATGTGATAAGCGTACACCGAACAGACATTCACATTAACATATATAGATAAATAGCTATCCGATAGCCATAAAACCGTGCCTAAAGCCTTCCCCGGGTAGACATTAGTAACTGTACAAATTTTTAGCTCTTTATGTCATGTGGTTCAGACGTGATAAAAGTACACCGAAGAGACATTCACATTTATAGATATAGATTACAAAATCTGTAATGTGTGCCGAATTTGGATCTACAAAATAAGGTTATGTCCCGAATTTGAATCTAGGAAATATGGTCCAGTGCCGGCGGAAGGCACGTGCGAAACGTGCGGCCGCACGGGGCGGCACTTTCTGAGGGGCGGCAAATCTTCCGCCCCCCCCCCCCCCCCCCACCTTTTATTTTTGTAGGAGAAACTCAACATTCATGCCCAAGAGGGGATTCGAAACCAAAACCTCGGGAGGAGAGGCTTTGGAAACTGTGGCAAGGCGCTTCGACCACCTGCCGGCCGTCCCTGTTGAACAACTGGAGGGAAGAGGACTTATTTCTCCCTCGCCACTGTGGCAGCGCCGTCGTGTTTACGCCGGAGGAACAGATGGGGAAGCAGTCTGGCGTACTCGCCAGTATTCTTATGGAGCGTTGCCAGTCTGTTACGCGCCTTGCGTTTACTCACAACTAATATTGCAGAAGACGAAATCTAATTTGAAATTCATATGCAGTGATCGATACTGCGATTATATGTTAAAGCCTCAAGAAATTTTGCTAAGCCCTTCAATGGCAGTTTCCGACTGTTTTATTCTTCCCGAATTCTGGATAAATCTGGTTGAACATTTCTAGTCAAACATGTCCAACACCTACGATGACTAGAGGTATTCCGAATGGGTAAATACGCAGCGAGTAATTACAGGGGATAAAGACATTGGTAGTAATCCTGGCATAAGTTGGGTTTCGACTTATTTTTCAAAATTTTTTGCTGTCCATTTCTGAGTAATAGTCAAACGTTCTGGTTTTTGTGCCATGACACACCTGTTTGCGCCTGCATGAACAACAAACTCTGACCGGCACTTTTGCTTGACAATACTACTCGCACACTATCACTTTGCCAACATTTATTTACTGTATACGGTTTTCCGTTGAATACATTATCTGTTCACAACAATTGAAAAATGTTTACTTGCGTTAATTTTGTTAGTACATGCTGCGCGGGATTAACCGAGCGGTCTAAGGCGCTGCAGTCATGGACTGTGCGGCTGGTCCCGGCGGAGGTTCGAGTCCTCCCTCCGGCATGGGTGTGTGTTTTTGTCCTTAGGATAATTTGAGTAGTGTGTGTGAGCTTAGGAACTGATGACCTTAGCAGTTAAGTCCCACAAGATTTCACACACATTTGAAAATTTACGTAAACTCACAAGGCTTGTTAAAATTATCTATGTTTCGACCATCAGCTTTGAATCTGATTTTGAGCTGGTGCCCAGAACTGTTTTGTACAAATCTGTAGAGAATGTAACCATTCACTCGAATTTTTTGTTTTTATTTTCCAGATCTACATATATTTCGGGTGCAGTGTGGCTATTTTGAATGCTTCATGTTTACATCAATGCCGTCATGCTGAACGTAACTGTCAACCTGGTGGCTTAGATGTTAGCACATATTGAAAGCTTCTGAGACTGGCCACTCAGCGGCCGAAACCTGGGTAGATCTGAAAGGTAAAAACAAAAATTGTGATTCATTGCTGATATTTCTATAGATTTGTTTAAATGTAATTCCACAAACGTTTAAAAAAAATACCGTGGTGAGTGGGGGGGGGGGGGGGGGGGGCCGGCAATTTAGCAGCTCGCACGGGGCGGCATTTGGGCTTGCGCCGGCCCTGACTACAAGTATAAATTTAAAGTCAGGCCCAAAATAATTGAGGAACTTGTTCAGAAATTTCATGGAGTCAAGATATTAACAAGCATAGACTTGACTGCTAGCTTCTGGCAAATACAGCTAAAGGAAAATTGTTGGAAATACACTGCTTTTACATATGGAGGAAGGTGTTGTCAGTTCAGAGTGTTGCCCTTTGGTCTGAAAATATCAACATCTGCCTTCATACACAAAATAGGTACAGATACCTCAGGGGGCAATAGCGCTCTTTGCTTTGCCAGGTAACTGACGCCTACCAGGTACCCTAGTTAACTAGCAGCTTACTTCCTTTCCTTTCACACTGTTAGTTCTTCCTCTTACTATTCAGTCTCAACTCTTTTCTATCGCCTTTACTTTCTTCTCTATCCAAATACCAGACTGCTACCTCAGGGGGCAATAGCGCTCTTTGCTTTGCCAGGTAACTGACGCCTACCAGGTACCCTAGTTAACTAGCAGCTTATTTCCTTTCCTTTCACGCTGTTAGTTCTTCCTCTAACTATTCAATCTGAACTCTTTTCTATCGCCTTTACTTTCTTCTCTATCGAAATACCAGATTGCACGAAAACACTGATTTAGACGAGTAAATAAAAACAGGATTTGACATGAGTAAGCAGAAATACGAGATTCACAGACTTAATACGTACTGATTTTGGCTTAAAGTGGGTATGTAATAATTATGGAGCATGGTAAATATTGTAACTCAGCAGTAAACATCTGCATAGCACGAGTTACCTTTACAAAGTTAAGTGGCAGTCACAGATTTTCTCGGAACGAAACATAACAGCTGACTACATTATTAAGGATTTTTTATTTATTTTATTACAATAATGTTTACGCTGATTATTATAAGATAATATATGACGCTGAGAAGAGGACGGCGCAACAACAGGTGAGTGAACTTAATGAAAATGGCTGTTGGACATAGGCAATGTAAAACATGGTTTTATTATGAATGGTATGAGGAACAAGGTGTATGGTCTGCTAATGTGTAGTTTTAAGCAAGTATAGAGAAGGTGGTAAGTAGGGTCAAGTACAGGTGACTGATAAATTCGGCCTGGAAATAGGCTCATAATTAAGAAGGTAGTAAGGTGGTAAGAAGGGTCGAGTACAGGTGACTGATAAATTCGGCCTGGAAATAGGCTTGTTATTAGGAATGAAGTGAAGTGGTAAGAAAGGGTCAAGTACAGGTGACTGGTAGACCCGACCTGGAAGTCGACTCATAATGATTATATATATATGGTGTTTCAGGCGTCAGTGAAGTCGTCATTTGTGAAATTTTGTGAAATATTAAATATAGGTAGGGGACGCAGTATGTGCCTCACTCTACATTTTTTAAATTAGGAATACACAGTAGTAGAAATGGCACCACTTTGAGATACATTTGTCCTATGCTCTTACACATACACATCTATAAGTAAGTATATGTATAAATTATATGATATTTTGACCTGTTTCGCCTCCACATAAACCTCAGGAAATCATAACACATCAGAGCGATAAACAACATACACAATGGAATTTCACCATCAGCTGTTAATGAAAGCAACCATCCGTCAGTCGAAATTACTTTTTGCCTTTAAGCAGCAAATGGTTTCTATTGATTTCTGTGATCTGCATTTTGCATTAAATATTAAACATTATGACAAGCTATATATAGCCTGTTACAGTGAATATAAACATAGCATCTATTTACAAACTGTACGGCATTAAATAATAGACATGGTATGTGTTGCCAATTGTAATATGGGAATAGAGGTAACATATGTTAACAATATAGAGTATTGTCGGTGAATGAAGGGTCAGTGGCCCAATTAGGAAACAGATATATATGACTGAATGTATCTTGAAGTGTGTCACAAAAGATAATTAAACGTAAGTTTATGACTGAATGGGTAACTGAAGAAATATGGGAAAGGTCAATGACCTTAAACTTGATGGGGAATTACCAAACACTGTATGTGTATTATTCTTGATTCAATATGCAAAATGTCTGCATTGATTTGATTTGATAAGTGTATTTGTATGTATACATTTTATGTACCACTTTATGTATATACTTTGAATGTACAAGCGTGTGAAGTCAGAATTGCAATATAGGCTATGAGATATGTTATTAAAAGTATAAAGTAATGGATTCTTCCGTCGCTTCTTGTTAGAACGCTTCCATATTTAAGGTTGAAAACAAAACAAACTGTTTTTGTTCTACTAAATTTTGTTTATTTACTAACTAGTTTTCGGCTTATTAGGCCATCGTCAGGTAAACTGTTGACATGCGTCGACAAAGACGCTATTGCTTGGTTCTCAAAGATGGTAAAACAAAGATTACTTGGTCTTTGGATATGACATTTGTTAATGTAAACCTTAAGGGATGATCCCAACATATGGTACAGTATCAATAATGTTAATATAGTTTTTCATTCAATAATATTTGAAATGTAATGTGTTTCACCCTGTTCACTCGCAAATTAAAATGTAAAAATGTTAAGGAGGCCACTGATTATGTGAACATAATTCTGCATGGCAACAGATACTGTTTGTAATTCCAACAAATGTCATATCCAAAGTCCAAGTAATCTGTGTATTGTATCTTTGTTTTACCATCTTTGAGAACCAAGCAATAGCATCTTTGTCGACGCATGTCAACAGTTTACCTGACGATGGCATAATAAGCCGAAAACTAGTTAGTAAATAAACAAAATTTAGTAGAACAAAAACAGTTTGTTTTGTTTTCAACCTTAAATATAAAGTAATGAGTGCCTAGAGTTGAATTTGCACTCAATGCGTGTGTCGAAACTGCAAAGCCGAAAGTGAGTAGGCAATTCAATTAATAAAAAGTGAAAGTGTTGATAGGCTTGGTGGACGGCATTGTGCCGATATAAGTGATATATGGCCTCGTGCCAAAAATAGTTTCATTTGTTTTGTCAACAATCAGAGTTGTGGTGGTTTTAATGGACGGCAATGCGCCGAAAGTTAGTAATTTTATGTAATGCAATGCACTATGTGTGAGGGTGGTACTGATGGACGGCAATGTGCCGAGAATTTAGTTGGTTATAAGCGGCCACGAGCCGAAAGTCTAATGTAATATATTCAAATGGCAAGGTGCCAATAAATTTTGTAAACATGGACGGCAAGGCGCCGATTTTAAATCACAACTATTGAGAGGCTTCATGCCTGCTGTATTTCCTGGAATAATTCTAAGTAACAGTGTTACTTATCTATTGTTTAATCGTCTATTTTCTGTGCATTTTCATACAATGTGTTAAGTAATTTGTAACTTTGAAGTTTATGTGTGTGTATTTTCAGAAGGATATTTAGGTGTATATCAGCATTTACATGTAGTTTCTTATGTTGTAAAGTTAGCTAATTCATAGCTGCCCAAGTTCAATTTAGGCAGGGTTATAATTTTGATGTTTCTTTACCTTTTTGTGTAATCATTTTTGATTTAGATGGGGAGATTTAGAAGTAATGGTTTCAATATTTATGTAAGTTCTTTAGAGATAATGGGTACTATTTTTCAAAATTTAGAGGGTTCCAACTTGTCTGTTGTCTTTGAGAACATTCCAAGTTTGGAAATCTCCGAAGGAAGGGGATGTGTGATATTCCTAGCCTGTGGCCACTTCATATTTCTGGCCGCTGGCCGTTTCTTTGCTAACATTGTACGTGCCTTAAACGCGGAAGAAAGACAGCAGTGCAGCATATGTTGAAATGTGGGGTGGGGAGAAGTAGCATATGGCGCAGTAGGTGCTGGTTTCCGTGGGAAAGCCCGCCTATGTTACTGCTGCTCTCCTCTCATTGGCTCCTGCATTTCACGTCACGTGATATCTTTTAAAATTAGTTTTGTGTATTATATACTAAATATTAATTATTTAGTGCTGAGAATTTTTAATAAATATCTCTCAAGGACAGGCTAGCTTTTTACAGTTTAAAAAGTTTAAGGTGCCTTCTCTTATTGTAACAAGAGAAGAGCGATTTTGCCGAAGGCGCGCGACGGCCCTGTTTTGGCGCGAAATAGAGCGTCATGTGCCCTCTCGCAACGCGCCGCAGTTTCAGTCTCGAGCTGACCACTATACGCGCCGGACCGCGCCGGTCATGAGTAAAGATTTTTGCGTAAATGTGATAACAGTCGAGGTGTCAACATGAACTATGGGCAGCATAGGCCGTATCATATTAACAATAGTTGCTAATTTTTTTATTATTTATTTAATAAATGGCATCCCTGACAATTAAAAATCCCGCGAGTCGCTTATTATGCTTCCATCATAAAGAACTTTAGCCTCACTTGTATGCTGTAGAAGAACCAACGACCTGTGTGCTGTCTTCTGCGCTGGGGACACAACTATAGAAGACAACAGGTTAGTCAGAACTCTATGCTTTCCATAAAGTCTCGGAAAGCAACTACGACACCTTGTGCGTACTGTAGGGAGGTACAAACGCACACTGCTACGCAACAGCATCCGCAAGGATGTGGAGGTTTTAGGGGACTTGTGGAAGGAAGCAGTACTAACTTCTCCGACCGCAGTTAAAACCCCAGGAAGCTTGTACGCGAAGCGCCACACGAACCGGCTCGGTGTGTGGGAGGCTGCAGCAGGTGAAGGAGAGTGCGGTGACGGCGGCCGTGGAGCAGCTCGGCAGGAGACGGGCCGTCACGTGGCATGCTCCGATACGTAGACAGGAAAATTTGAAGAGCTTGCTGCCTGGAGTGCTGACCTTTCATCTTTTCCATGTGAGAATTGAATGTTCGAACGAAACGTTCTGCTTCACCATTGGACTGAGGGTGAAAAGGTGCGGTGGTTATATGCTGAATGCCATTCACACGACAAAACTGTTGAAATTCCGCACTAACAAAATGAGGTCCATTGTCACTGACGATAGTTTCAGGCAAACCTTCGATGCAAAACACTGACGTAAGGGCTCTGATTGTACTAGACGCTGTCGTTGAGTTCATGGCAATCATGAAAGGAAACTTGCTGAAAGCGTGTACAACAATTAACCAGCGCGTATTCCAGAAACGTCCGGCAAAGTCAATATGTAAGCGTTGCCATGGTCCCTTGGGGCATGGCCAGTCTGAGAAACGTTGCGGAGGAGCCGCCTGGTGTTCCGCACAAACAGTACACTGTGACGTCATGTTCTCTATCTGAGCATCCATACCAACCCAGGTACAATGACGTCTGGCCAGTTGCTTTGTCCTGATGCAGGAGGCGTAACACTTCTCGTTGCAGGGAACGAGGAACAATCACTCTTGTTTGGTCGTTGTCCGTATGTAACAACAGAACACCCTGACTTAAAGATAATGCTTGACGTTGTGCAAAATAACGTCGAACCAGAGGCCGCTCAATGTCTTTGGCTCTGGCAGGCCAACCAAAGCGAACAAAACGTGCTACCACACTTAGGTCTGCATCCGCCGCTGTTTCCTGTGCAACCCGACGAGAGTTCAAAGGGAAGTCTGCGATAGCGGAAGCATCTCTGGAGTCTGACAACATGCCATTTCCGAAGAATCAAATGACACGGAAGTCGGGAAAGTGCGTCCGCGTTGGCGTGTTTAGTGGTAGGCCGGTACAAAATCTCATACTGATAATTAGACAATATCAAGGACCATCTCTGAAGCTTTTGTGCCGTTCGAGGCGGAATTGGCTTTGTGGATGAGAACAACGACGTGAGAGGCTTGTGGTCTGTCAACAAATAGAATTTTCTGCCATAGAGATAATGATGAAACTTTGTGACGCCGTAAATGATTGCTAAGGCCTCCTTTTCTATCTGACTGTAATTCTGTTGCGTTGGCGTCAGTAGCTTGGATGCAAAGGCAATAGGACGATCGTGAGAACCAATACGATGTGACAATATTGCACCCAGACCGTATGACGAGGTATCCACTGCTAGCACTACAGGCTTCTGTGGGTCAAAGGGAATCAAACATGCATCATTGAGTAGTGCAGACTTTAATTTGTCAAAAGCAACCTGGCAATCTTTAGACCATACAAAAGGAACATTCTTCATACGTAAACGATGCAGTGGAGCTGCAATCTGAGAGGCATTGGGAATAAATCTGAAATAATAGTTAAGCTTTCCCATTACTGCTTGCAATTCGCGCACATTCTTAGGAGGAGGCAAGTCTTTGATTGCTCGAAGATCGGACTGTAAGGGATGGATTCCTTGGGCATTAATCACATAGCCTAGGTACTCTATTTCAGTTTGAAAAAACCAACACTTTGCTTTATTGCAACGTAGACCTGCTGCAGTCAACACTTCGAAAAGGCACTCCTGGTTTGCTAAATGTTCTTCAACTGTACGCCCTGAGACCACAATATCATCTAAATAGTTCGAGAAACATGGTACAGAAACTGTCAGCTGTTCCAAAAAACGCTGAAAAATAGCGGGGGCGGAAGAACTGCCAAAGGGTAGGCGTTGAAATTGAAAAAGACCCATGTGAGTATTAATGACGAAAAACTTCTTTGACTCGTCATCAAGCGGAATCTGTAAGTATGCCTCTGCTAAATCAATCTTAGAAAAGAAGCGAGACTGTCCTAATCTGTCCATCAGTTCCTCAGGTCTGGGCAGAGGGTATGTGTCTATAATTGTTTGACTGTTCACTGTTGATTTGAAGTCCGCACAGAGACGAAGTTTTCCCGACGGCTTGGGTATAATTACTAAAGGCGAGGCCCACTGACTCGCAGAAACAGGAGAAATCACACCACTATCCTGCCAACATTTAAGTTCTGCAGCAACATTATCACGAATTGCGATAGGCATTGGTCTAGCTTTACGAAATTTTGGTACTGCAGATTCTTTTAAAGTTGCATGTGCCACGAAGTCTTTTGCACAACCTAGTTCCGACGAAAACAAGTCACTATATTTTTCACACAATGCATTTATTTTGTCCTGAGGCACTACTGACGAAATTTGAAGCACGTCTCTTTGAATTGATAAACCAAACAAGTCAAATGCATCTAGTCCAAAAATGTTCTGTGTAGATTTGGCCTGACGAACTACAAAAGAAACTGTTTTTGTTACACCTTGGAAAGCGGCGGGCAGGCTACACGTTCCTAGCATGGGAATATTTTGACCTGTATATGCTGTCAGTGCTTGTTGAGACGGCGACAGTTTTGGCGAATCCAGAAGTTGATAAGTGTCTTTATTTATTAATGTGACAGCGGAACCAGTATCAAGCTGAAATTTCACAGTCTTATTTTCTATGCAAAGAGTCACAAAAAGTTTTTGCTTGTGGCGCTCAACAGGTGCGCGAATGTGGGCAACGTCTGATACAGCTTGTTTGATGCGCTTGCGCATGCGCGGGCCGCGTAGTGAATTAAGCGGTGCAGAATCGGCACACAGTGGATTAACAACACTGTCACTAGATGTCACTACCGCCGGATTGGCGTCCGCGCAAGCGTGGGAAGCTACGCCAGACGCACTAACTACTGCACTAAACTTTTGAGTAGCTACATCAAATCTACTGTCACTAGCTACACAGTACTGGGCACTATTACAATGAGAAGTTGTAGAAGGCTCTAGGTTCACTACAGGATTGCACTGTACATAGTCATTTTGCTTGTCCCGAACCCTTTTACGTTGCACAGATTTACGCGCTCGACGACGCTTACTACGGGGCTCAATATAAAGTTTTGCAGTAGATGCAGAAGACCTACCTGGCATTTTAGAAGCAAGAGAAGCACTGCCCAAGTCCACAGCATGTATAACATTAACAGATTGAATTGCTCTAGCACCCTGCGAAGCGCTATTCCTAACGGCACCGTTATTCGAATGTTTGTTTTGCATATACACTGACTGAACATGTCCCGATTTGCCACATTGATAATAGGTTGCGTTGCTTACGAACGTTTTTCTGAAAAGAGTGTTGGCGCCCGTTATTAATATTATATTGTCTAACACGATGGAGCGACCTTTGTGTCGCACTTTTACACTGGCAACTGTTCACTGTCTGTTCAGCACGGTCGGTAGAAGTGCTATACTGAGAACTGTGAATACGAAAGCGTCCGTTGCGGCGCACTGAATTAATACTGTGGCTTTGCATTTCTACATCTGCTAAGTCAAAACTATCATGCGCTTCAATAATCTGCAGTACACTGTCTAATGAGGGGTCAGACTGTTTTAGAATTGCTTCCATAATTCTGGGGTCCTGAATGTTCTGCGTAATCGCATCCCTCAACATAACGTCACTATAGGAAGGTCCACAAGAGTAAGTAAATTTACATTTGTGGGTTAAGCCCTTCAGTTCAGTGATCCATTCCTGGTGTGATTGCTCCAGTAATTTTTTCAATCTGAAAATTCGGTACCGCGCCACAGCTACGAGAACTTTTCTATCATAATGCGCATTCAGTGCAACTACAATTTGATCGAATTCTAAATCACGAGGAGATGTGTGGGGGAAAAGTTTCTGCAGTAATACGAAGGTTTTGGTGCCGATCACAGAGAGGAACAAATGTTTGATAGTCTGACCTGTAATTTGATGAGCTGCGACGAGTTCTTGAAACTGTGCGAAACTGTCGCTCCATTCTCCCTCACGTTCGTTGTACTGGCGAAACGTAGGAAGCGGTGTGGCGGTAGACGTTGGCGGCTGATGCGACGGCTGTTGTTGTTGGTTAGCTGCCTGTGCCATTAGCTGCGACACCGCTTGGAGTAGTTGCGTGATTTGCGCCATCTGTAACTGAATAATTTCCATTAAGTTTGAGTTCGGGATAGTGGCCATTCTGACCGATTAGGCGCCGCGCATACAAGTAACATAACAAAACACAAATGCAAGGTAAATAAGGACGCATTGCAACAAAAAAGTCCACAAAACACATAACAGAATATGTTCCCCCAAAAATCTTATAATAAGGGTGGGTGGGCGGGAGCAATTTCTGTGTGCCCCGGCTGCTGCTGTCTGGCTGCTGCAAGCGGGCTGGTCCACGGTTCTTCTATCGCTCCTCGTCGCCACTTTTGCGTCCCAGCCTCGTCGCCGCTTTTGTGTCTCGTTTCCGTCGTAGGTGTCGGTGGCCGATTAGAAAGACCGACACAGGAATAAAGGATGCACGCTTGTGCAGGTAGGAGGTGACCAGCCAGTGGGACAGTAGAAACTAGAAACACTAGAGTAAATTAGAACGAGATATATATTTCTTAGAGACTTAGTAATACTTAACTTTTACATAGCTCAGTACTGCAGAATGCTGATACATAGTTGAGCTAAAGACCTGCCTAGTGCCTATCCGATAGCCAAGTCTTCACTGGTGCCTATCTGATTCCGAAGTGTTCGCTGGTTCCTATCTCAGTCCCAAGTGCCCGATGTCGTTCAGAGGTGGCCACGAGCGGGATAGCAGCAGAGGGTGCACGTGGCTGACGTCGTAAGAACGCCGCGCCGTCCGTGCATGGCGGCGCGTGGCGAAACTAAGTGGCGTGCACTTCATACTTGTGCGACACCATAGGGAGATTGAACGAAATCGGCACTATATGACGAGGGTTCTGTAAAAAGCGTTAATTAATTTATTGCATAGCATTTTCAAAAGCATTTGGAAGAATCAGTAGACCACAAACACTTTGCAGCTAAGAGAAATCATCTCATTTGATGTTTTCTCAAACAATTACGCTTCTTCCTAGCTCCATAGATTAGTGAGGGGAACAATCGAATGAAAACAATCGATTCATTCGATTGTTGGGAAAAAATCGATCATTCGGTTGTAGTTTCTCGTATCGATTGAATTATTCATTCATTCTTCTGAGTGAAACCAGTCGGTGGGACCAACCGAATGAAACAACCGATTCAGTCGGTTGGACTATTCATTCGTTCTTTTGAGTGAAACCAGTCGGTGGGATCAACCGAATGAAAAAGTCGACGCAGTCGGTTGGCCTACTCATTCCTTCTTTTGAGTGAAATCAGTCGGTAGTAGCAACCGAATAAAAAAATCGACACAGTCGGTTGGACCGCTCATTCCTTTCCTTTTGAGTTAAAACAGTCTATGGGACCAACCGAATGAAAAAATTGACACAGTACGTTGGCCTCTTCATTAGTTCTTTTGAGTGAAACCAGTCAGTGGGAGCAACCGAATGAAGCAGTCAGTCGGTCGTAGTTTTACGAATATTGGATTATTATTCGTTTATTTTTTTCGAATGAAAGTAGTCTGTGGGAACAACTGAATGAAAACATGCGAAACTTTTGCAGTTTTGTACATTGACTGAATTACTCATACTTTCTTTTCAAGTGAAAACAGGCAGTAAGTTTTGTCATATCGCTGGAGCAGGCCTGCGATCACTTTAATTGCCCACCCCAGACTTCAAAAACGCCGATCATCTGGGCCCGATCAGATTATTTTCGCAGACACCCACAATCTGTAGAAGATATGTGACTGATTACCATGAAGTACCACGGGGAGCGGGGACACGAGAGGGGGTGCTGCCTCGCTTGCGTTTTCACTGCTGACAGCGCTAGTCCAGCAGGCGCGCGCTAGACTCCACACAACAGTGTCTGGCGGGCGGGGCGTGCCATCGCCGATTGTTGTCGGTTTTTTACTGTCTCAATAAAGAAGCGTGGAAACTACAGGGTGTTTCAAAATGATCTCTACAAGTTTAATCTCGCAAACTGTATCTCCGAAGTGGGAACAGGTAGGAACGTGCGGTTTGCGGCTTCTTGTTGTTAACTTTGAGCATATTTGCTAAATCCAAATTCGAAGATCACTAAAACATTAGGTATGGTAAAAAAAGCCTTCATTAAAGTATTTTGTATAAAAATATTTCTTATAAAAATATTTTTGCTAATTCCATCTAATTTGAAGGAGTACGAGAAGATATACAACATTTATCAGTGCTGTAAATTTTCTTCAGCGTGTCTGTATTCGTCAACAGTATATGAAAACATTCATCTCAAGTTTCATAATTATTCACTCTTGTCACGCCGCGGTGGAGTAGCCGAGCGGTCTAAGGCACCTCGCTGCGGAGCGCGCGCTTGCTCGCCGTCGGAGGTTCGAGTCTCCCTGGAGCATTGGTGTGTGTGTGTGTGTGTGTGTGTGTGTGTGTGTGTTGTCCTTAGGTTAGTTTACCTTAGTTTAAGTAGTTTGTAAGCTACGGACTGATGACCACGCAGTTTTGTCCAATAGATTTACAAACATGTGAACTCTTGTCACAGATATTTCTGTGGTTATCGGTGAAACGGTGTGACAGTTTATTCCATCCCTCCGCCATGTACCATACAAAACCGTAGATGAACAGTGAACTACCACTTGTTTTGAAAGTCAAGTGTGCAAAATTTCATCAAGATCGGAAGAAAACTCTATATTGGCGTCAAAGTCTGGAATACCTTCTGTCATGCATTCTCTTTCTTTGAAGGTGAAGAGCGAAATATATCATTAAAATTCGAATACAAACGGAATTTGTCGAAGTTAGTACGTAAAATACCCTCCTCCATACACCTACGAAATTTATTGTACACAATTACCTTCGTCTTGTTCTAAAGGTCAAGTGTGCAAAATTTCATCAAGATCGCAGCCAAATTGTGATTTTCGTCGAAGTCAGTATGTAAAGTACCCTCCGCCATGCACCGAATGAAATTTGATGTAGACAGTGACTTTTCTCTTGCTTTGAAGGTCAAGTGTGCAAAATTTCATCAAGATTGGAACAAAATTGTAGATTTGCATGCAATAGAAATGCACACACGGACACAGTGCTATATTTATAAGATTTGTCTCTAAGAAAGTTTGATGCTGAATCACGGTTCATTTATACCCGAAAAGACTGAAGGAGTATGCAAATAAAGTCACACAAAGTCGGTGAATTAATAAAAACATCCATATAACTGCAGAAACCGCAGAGCCTTTTTCCAGTCGGTTGTATCGCATCAAGTGAAACCACTCAATGCCGAGAACATTCATATAAAGGACAGAGACTTGTTTCATTCGTGGTCGCGCATCGACTGAAACCACTCAAACCCACCGAATGAGTGAAAACATTCATATAACGGCTGCAACCGACAGAGACTGGTTTCATTCGATTGTTTCGCATCGACTGAAACCACTCAAACCCCGCCAGTGAGTGAAAACATTCGTACGGCCACAGAGACTATTTTCATTCGGTTGTTTCATTCGACTGAAAAAACCGACTGAACGAAACAACAACCGATTGACCAATCGGTTGTTAAAAACAGTCGGTTGTCCCATCACTACCATAGATGTATTGCTTCGATTCCATAATTGCGTATAATTTAAGCGAACAATTAAACTACTCCAAAGACTTTCGGATATTTTTATGTGTTGTTTAGTCTGAAACGGGTAATTTCATCCATATACCAAGTCCATAGAACATTTCTAACACAAGTGTTGATCTTTTCTATCTATTCACTGCATCTTTAAAATATTAACATATCACGTGCTAATTGTTCCCACGGACCAATACGTCCAGTTCTGTAAGCATTTTCCCCACTTAATCGATGAGCATTACACACTGTTCTGCAAACTGAATTTACTTCAACTCGTGACCTACAGAAATTAATTTAAAATGCTGCGTATTTCGTGGAATAAGTAGTGAGTCTCTAAAATGCAACTTTATCATCCCTTCAAAATTCTTCACAGTGCAACAAGCATATACAGGTGAACAAATATAGCTGCACGGGTATCAGAAATGTTATGAAAATAGAATTCGAAAAGATTAGTGCAGCTGACAGCATGTATAATACCTGCCGCATATAAGGATCGAAACACTCATAATTTTATTAATATACAAGGACGAGAAGAGCGCCCGTTAGGCTGTAAGACGCTATCAGATGGAACCTGTCACCAATGATATCGACTTCACTCACACGTTGTCATTTGTTACGTACAATCACATGCTTACTGTCATAACAGAAACCTAAACATTATTAGTCAATATCCCTATTCTTAGACATTCAAAGAAAGTGTACATAAACAACAAAGAGCAAAGACTAAGTGTTATGTCTTTAACGAGCAACCCATTAAAATACCATAATGTAAGCAGCAATCCATTTGATAGAACCTGAAGATTTTATGTTTGTGATGCAGTGATGAAATTACGTTTCGGAAGTGTTAGGGAAGTGGTGCAGTTTTCAGAAGATTAGTCAAAATCGGTATTCTAAGACAAAGATTCTGTTTAAAGCGTTAAGTTTTGTGTTAAGAAAGTATTTTGCATACATCTGTAACCTGTGTAACAAAAACAAATGAAGACGATGAATTGCCCTTCTCTTAAACCCTTCTGATCTGTGACAAAAATTTTGAAGACAATTCAGGTAGTTTAAAGTGTCAGCACATCCTACATAGCGTATACAGCAAAACGTTTCATATGACCCTTTCTGTCTTGCGGGAGAAATTTTGAGACCATCGCAGATAGTTCGAAGTATTAACATATACTATGTGAAGTGTTTAACGGAATTTGATGAAAGACAATAGTAATGAGTGTTAGACCATTTACGAGCTTTTGTATTCATCTAACTTAGAACCTAGAGTTACTATACTTTCAGCAAAATAGTTTCCGATACTTTTCTACACCTGTCAACTATCTGCTATTTTCCAAATGTTCAAAGATATGGATTATCCCACGAAAATTCAGGCAGTAGACTCCGATGCGTTTGAATGAATTTCATACGGATAATAAAGTAGCTGAATATCGACCGGAATGTTTTACAGAAGCTCCAGTTGATATACATTTGTGGACATGTGATGAATTTAAGAAATGTCTCCACAGAAGTATGTCACTTTATACTGCATACACTAATTTTCCAACGCCTTCTGTAATCTGTTACGTGAGAAGACAACGAAGACCTTCATTAACAGCCAACTGTTAAACTGAAGAGCTGAATTAGCAACGTAATAAACTGTGTAATAATACAGTTTGCTCGAAGTTCTGAAATTATTGAAATGGTCAGTCTTCAGCGACAACGGCTGACGAAACCGGTAATACTCACAAACTAAATCGTTTGGATCGTTGTATAACTTATATTGGTAGAGAGATTACTCTGGAGGATAAACGGAACTTGGACTAGATTTATCTACTAAAGCTCTCGTTAATATAGATAGGCCGAAAGGTAATTACGTTGGTTGTCTGTTGAAACCTGAGATGCGCTGTGTGGGCGATCTGGTGGTATATGCCTACGATTGTATGAGAATGCAACTAAATGTTTCATTTCGGTTCAACAGCTGAAACACCGACAAAATGTGTGTTACAATATCCAATAATACATCTTTCTTGAAACTCTAAAATTACTGAAATGAGCTCGTCTGTATTGTCATCGTCGTGGACACTATCGAAAGTCTTAAACGGTGAACAAGCTCGTTTCGATGGTAGAATATTTATATTGTGTAGGTGGTTCATGGTGTGGGTTCCTGTAGCCATGTCCTAGTTCATGAACCACGGGCAACGTATGAGTGGCCAAGTAAATGGTCCTGACATTTGGGATACCAGTTACTTTGGAATAAGGTTGGGCATCTCGGACATATTCAGAGTCGTGGCCACCTTTGTGCTCAGACGGCAAAGACTACCAAGTCCACCAGTTAGTCCCTCAACCGTTAGAGGTAGAACCCAGTGGGGCCCTGGGCAAGTTAAGGCTAGCAACCTGCTTCCCAGGTACTTCAATATCATGCTGGCAACAATCAGAGCAAAATGCCTCTGACCTTTGGAGGTGATGGAGTCCCACCTCTAACTGACAGACCAGGGATTCATCCGATACGACTTGGCAAACGATCTGGAATGAGATGGGGAGCTATTAATATCAATGGGGATTACACTGGGAAGAAGGTAGAGCTGGCGGAGGCTTCAAGTAAGATGGGGTTAGATGTCTTAGCTCTTAGTGACGTTACAGTAAGGGGAGAGAAATAGGACAAGTCGGAGAATACAAGGTGTACCTGCCAGGAGTCAAAATAGGAAGATCACAGTGGGGTGTAGGGTTTTACATCAGGAAAGCAATCGAACCCAGCATAATAGCAATAAGGCATGTAAATGGACGACTGATGTCGATAGATGTAGCCATCTCCGGCAAGAAAATTAGGACTGTGGCAGTGTATTCACCCTGTGAAGGGACAGATCAAGATGAAATGGACAGATTTTACAACAGTGATGTAGTTGTTAGAGTGAAGGATAAGGATAGTGTTTTACTCATGGGTGATTTCAACGGCAGGATAGGAAATCGAACAGTAGGTTATGAAAAGGTTATGGGTAAGTTTGGAGAGGATATAGAGGCCAACAGGAATGGAAAACAGCTCTTGGATTTCTGTTCCAGTATGGGCTTAATTATCACAAACTCCCTCTTTAAGCATAAGGACATTTACCGCTATACTTGGGAAGGAAGGGGAACCAGATCTGTCATCGACTATATAATAACAGACCAGGAATTCAGGAAGACAGTCAAGGACACACGTGTTTTCAGGGGTTTCTTTGATGATACTGATCATTATTTAATCTGCAGTGAAATTGGTTTTGTGAGGCCAAAAGAGCAGAAAGTCAAGTCCATTTGTAGAAGGATAAGAGTGGAGAAACTTCAAGACAAGGAAATTAGGCAGAAATACATAGCAATGATCTCGGAAAAGTACCAGTTAGTTGAATGTAATGATTTACAGTCACTGGAAGAAGAATGGGCAAGGTACAGGGACACACTACTGGAAGCAGCTAGAGAATGTCTTGGAACAGTAGTGTGTAAACGTAGGAAGAAGCCGACAGCCTGGTGGAATGACACAGTCAAGGCAGCCTGTAAAAAGAAAAAGAAGGCATTTAAAAATGGCTCCATACCAGAAATCAGGCAGACAGAGAAGGTTATGTTGAAGAAAGAAACAAAGCGAAACGGATAATTGCAGACTCCAAGCAGAAATCATGGGAAGACTGGAAATAAGCTAGAAACTCTGGGTCAAGCCGCAGGAAAACCATTTTGGAGCATAATTAGCAATCTTAGAATGGGAGGGAAGAAGGAATTAACAAGCGTTTTGGACAGGTCAGGAAAGCTGCTAGTTAACCCTGTGGATGCCTTGAGCAGATGGAGGGAATATTTTGAAGAATTGCTCAATGTAGGTGAAACGTTCAATGATGGGTCAGATTTTCAGGTAGAATGGGATAGGAACGACGATGGAAACAGGATCTCATTTGAGGAAGTGGAGAAAATGGTCAGTAGATTACAATGCAATAAAGCGGCTGGGGTGGATGAAATTAAGCCGGAACTCGTCAAATACAGTGGAATATCAGGTCTCAAATGGTTACACAGGATAATTGAGAAGGCATGGGAATCGGGACAGGTTCCGTCTGACTGGACGAAAGCGGTAATCACGCCAATTTTCAAATATGGGAACAGGAAAAATTGTAACAACTATCGAGGTATCTCTTTAATTAGCGTTGTAGGCAAAATATTCTCAGGTATTGTTGAAAGCAGAGTGCGAGTATTAATTAGGACAAGTTAGATGAAAATCAGTGTGGGTTTAGGTCTCTTAGAGGCTGTCAGGACCAGATCTTTAGCTTACGGTAGGTAATGGAAAAGTGCTACGAGTGTAACAGGGAATTGTATCTATGTTTCATAGATCTAGAAAAGGCTTATGACCGGGTTCCTACGAGGAAGCTACTATCAGTTCTACAAGATTATGGTATAAGAGGCAAACTTCTGCCGGCAATTAAAGGGTTTTACGCAGACTGTCAGGCAGCAGTTGGAGTAGATGGCAAATTAAGCTCATGGTTCAGGGTACTTTCAGGGGTAAGACAAGGCTGCAACCTTTCACCACTGTTGTTCATACTATTCATGGTTCATATGTTGAAAACAGTAGACTGGCAGGGCGGGATTAAAATAGGAGAAAACAAAATAAGCAGTCTCGCATATGCGGATGACTTAGTCGTAATGACCGATTCGATTGAAAGGCTGCAAACTAATATTTCAGAGCTCGATCAGAGGTGCAAGGATTATGATATGACAATTAGCATCTCCAAAATGAAAGTAATGTCTGTGGGAAAGAGATTTAAACAGATTGGGTGCCAAATAGGAGGAACAAAGTTAGAACAGGTGGACAGTTTCAAGTACCTGGGATGTATTTTCTCACAGGATGGCAACATAGTGAAAGAACTGGAATCGAGGTGCAGCAAAGCTAATGCAGTGAGTGCTCAGCTAAGATCTACTCTCTTCTGCAAGAAGGAAGTAAGTACCAAAACTAAGTTAGCGGTGCACCGCTCTATCTTTCGACCAACTTTGTTGTATGGGAGTGAAAGTTGGGTGGATACAGGTTACGTTATTCATAAGGTAGAGGTAACAGATATGAAAGTAGCAAGAATGATTTCAGGTACTAAAAGATGGGAACAATGGCAGGAGTGTGTCCATAATGAGGAAATCAAAGAAAAACTGGGAATGAACACCATATATGAAGCAGTTAGAACGAACAGACTGAGATGGTGGGGTCATGTTACACGCATGGGAGAAGCAAGGGTACCTAAGAGACTCATGAGCTCGGCAGCGGAGGGTAAGAGGAGTCGAGGTAGACCGAGAAGAAAGTACTTAGATTCGGTGCAGAATGATTTTGAAGTAAAAGAAATAACAACAGACGAGGCATCAATGTTAGCATTGAATAGGGAATCATGGAGGAATTTTATTAGGCGTACTATGCTCCAGACTGAACGCTGAAAGGCATAATCAGTCTCTAACGATGATGATGATGATGATGTAGACAGATTACTCATTTTCTTAAAACCTCTTCATTTTTAGACAGACCTGATGCAACGTTATGATTTTTATTCCATATTTATTGTAACGTTAAGATTTTTATTCCATATTTATCAACGACCTTCTTCGGTGAACTTCTTTGACGTTACTTACAAAATTAATGGTTTCAGCAGGTTTTAGAATCGCCTGTTAAATAAAAAAAAATACAAATAACACTGATGGAATAAAAAACACGCCTCATTCGACACAACCCTCTGGAAACTTTTAGTAACACCATTTGTTTAAAAACACGTAGAAAACTGTCACTGCCAAGCACCAAATTTCAGCGGTCATGACTGGAATGATCAAGGCATTGCATATACAGACTTAATAGTAGCACTCGAAACGTTTGATCATATGAACTATATTATTAATGTAAAAGGAATCGAGAAGATTAAATGGATCTGGGCTATATCTGAACGTTGAAAAGTAAACAATCTTTATGATTACAGATTGTCCCTCTCTGTACAGTTTGAAGACCACAAGCGGTAGTAAATTTACGAATTCTTATTAAAATGTCATTTACGGATAACACGAATGGAAAGAAAATAGCAACCAAGTTCTCCGCTTTGCAAGTACGCCCATACTTTACAGCATAACTTTCATCCCTAAGCGATTGGTACTGGCTGTTACATAAGAAAGCTGTGAAATGAAAAAGCTGTTGTGATACCCCGTGACATAGATGTCGAACGAGTCGTTAGCTTGCACCACACTATCAGCCCTCACCCACAATTCCTAGAATGTAAGACGTGCGAGAAACAGAATGTTATGATAAACATATTTATGACAGTTTACAAACCAGGTTATGGGAGATCTACGACAAGTAATGTATTACGAAATGTTTTATATACGTCTGTAATCTGTATAAATAACAACTTTTACAAAATAAGCAATCCTAGGAATAACTTTTTAACATTAATCGAGTTTTTCGATAATTCATCAGTATCACACCCAGACTAGGTAAAATCGAACTAAGTATTTATATTTGACGAGGTTCCCTGTGAAACTAGATTCTGCTTTGACAACCATAACAACACAGACGTGTTTTTCATCTCCCTGACATATACCAAAATACCTAAGAGTTTATTCGTGGTAATACGAATTTCGCTTTCAAACAAGACAACAAAATTATAAAATACATTTACGAAGACCACGTCAGTATGGATATGAAGTACAACGTTTTCAAAAATATATACACATACTGTTAGAATTTTAATACGTTCAGATTTATAATGTCGTACTCTACAGGAAAATTTTCAAGTTTGTTTTGAATGAGATCCGTTAAAGATTAGCAACTTGCTATATTTAATGATATACAACTGTAATTTCATCATTTATAGTAGGAACAATTTTAGGAAAATCTGAAGAGTTTACTTGAAACGTAAAACCATTTGCAATTAAATTAGAAAATCATCCGATTTGCAGTAGAGACTTTTACCACTGCATTAAACTCCATCACGGTAGTGAAAATATCCACTTGCTGTATGAAACTTACAAAAATCTTGCGTAATGTGTAAGAGCAGAAGTCCACTTCATAGAACCTGAAGACTATATCTTTTTGGTGCTGTAATGAAATTAGCTTTCCAAAGTGTTAGTAAATTGATGACCCATACAATTTTTCGCAATTCTGATCAAAATCGACATTCTAAGACGAAATGTCTGCAAAAAAAGTTAAGGAAAGAATTGTACTAAGAAATTATTTACACACGACTGTAAATTGTGTATATAAAAAAAGCTGAGGAATTGTATGTCTCATGATCCATTGTGATCTGCGGAGATCATTTTGAGAACAATCCATGTAGTTCAAGGTGTTAGTACATCCTACATAAGGTGTACAACGGAAGTTTTTACATGATCCCTTTTGACATGATAACGTAATATTGAGAATATACCAGGTAGTTCAAAGTCTTAACATATTCTACATGGCGTGTACAACACAACTTATCGAAAGAGAATAGTACGAAGTATTAGACCAGTTTACGAACTGTTTATTTTCGTCTAGGTACGTACGAAAGAAGATTTACCATACAATCTGCTATATAGTTTTCCATCACTTTCCTGCGTATCTCAACTATCTGTTACTTTGCAAAACGTTCAAAGTCAGTGCTTATTACGTTTTCCCACTCATTATAATCACAAAGGCATATATTAAAACACAAAAAATCAGGAGCTTGGTAAATTATTGAGCACGAGAATCCGTGTTTGAATGCTATAACATAAATGACTTTAAAAAGGCTGTGGACTGCAGTAGTGATTAAGATCCAGATGTTGCTGAATTCTTTATTTCACTTATGCGTTTTGGGCGATGCCCGTCATCAGATAATCTAAATAAAATACAGATTTAAACAAAATTACAGTGTTGAACATGGTTTTCTTAAAATATAAAAGTGAAACAGGTTAAACCAAGCTACAAAATACCTCTGGTCATAAATGAAATGCAAAAGCAGGGGGTTATAGCCCATGTGTAACAGTTTTCGATTGAACGTTAAGTACAGCGTTCTACGTTAAGCATAACATACTGTTCAGTTATGCAACAAGTACGTAAGCAGGAAAGCAAGAACGTAATTGCGCCAGAGGGTGGCACTATACGTTCTGCTTACCATTTGTCCAGTAAATACGATTATAAAGGAAAATATACAAAAATGTACAATGTGTAGTTAATGTAGGCTGGCAAAAGTAGGGGAGACCGGGGCATGTTTTCCACCTTTTTACATTTTTATTTTTGTTCTTTTGATTTTTATTAGTTTTGAGGTAAACAGCGGATAATTGTAATCCGTACACTTTTATCTGCAGTCTTGTAGAAACATTTTTGAAAGTAGCAAATATCCTTCTTGGCAGAAAATGATTTTGTCTGACCATGTTGCGTTGGAAAATTTGCCCCGTATAAGGGCCAAGTTTTCCAGCTTACTTAAAATGTACAGGGTCAAATTTTCCAACTATTCTTTAAATGGTAAACCAGAGATAATTATCTTGATTTCACTGAATATGAATTTTTATATATGAATTTTCAACACATTACAAAAACAAAAAAATAAAAATAAATAAAATAAAATGGATAGCAAAAGTAACCATATTAAATAAAAACAAATTCTATTTAAAGGTTTTACAAAATATCTCACTTAAATATTTTACAAATACAGACATTGTTTTAATAATACTCATACTCATTGTTTGAATCACAATGTAAGCAAACAAAAAATGCCACATTCCCTTTCTTACAGTCTTCATGCGCCCATATCTTGCATTTCGTGCACTGTACCCATTTTTCATTTGCTTAGACTTGGAGTAAGATTCGTAAACAATATTCATATTATTCATCATCAGTGTAATTTAGACCTTCAATACCTTGGTAAGACTTTGATTGTTGCCTTTTACGTTTGAACAAAAAGTTTTCTGGCTGGGATTTTTTCTCGTTTCTGTTACTTCCTTTCTTTTGAGGTTTCCTATTATTAGATAAATTTTATCGATTTTCATCGTTTTTTTTAAACTGGAGTATCAGTCAATATAACAGACTTCCTTTTTTTCCTTCCATGTTTTGTTTGCTTCCTAGGTGCCGCCTTCTCAAAAGGCCTCATTTTTTGAGGTGTTGGCCAAGATTGTGTGGAAGTAGAAGGAACACCTTCTTGACAAGCAAGAGGAAAGGTATTTATAGACCTTAAGAGAACAGCTTCTTCGGAAATGCTAGTCTGTGTTGGTGTAGTAGGAGTTGATGAATTCGATGGGTTCGAATGAATGCTGTGATCAGTCGTTTTCTCTGGCAAGTTTGAATCCAGTCCAGGACTCATAGGGCATTCAGAAAGTAGGAGCTGGTCTGTCTGTAGAGTAGGAAATTTCAACCAGTAATTGTCCTGAGTCCTATGTGGAATACTGAAGTCCATGCATGGATGCTTTTCTGACGCTGCACCAGCCTCTAATTGCTAATAGAGCAGCATTTATTACATCAGGAGTGTACGAGCCTCTATCGGCCTTCTCTGTATAATTTCGGGCCATTTTAAGTCTGAACAGCACATTTTACAATGAACCATTTGAAAGAGGGCTATTTGGCACAATTTATTACACAATAAATACATATTTAAAGGCGTAATACGAGATGTTCTAGGCCGAGGCACGTTTTCCAACGAGACACGTGCAGGAATATGTGCCCCGTATGCTCTGGGAAAACGTGCCCCGTCGCCACATTCGGAACTATAACACTACAACCATGATTAACTGTGAAACCTATTTACGAAACTTGAAGAAAGAAACCCACTTTTAGTACATGCAGTGTGAAAATAATAAGTTTAACGTCCGTATGTTTATTTTAAGTTTCCATAAAAACGTGAAAGTTTAGTCACCTTCGCAATAATGACAAAAACAGCCCTGCCGGCAATGTGACTGCTGGTACAACACTGAAACTTTCGTAAATGAAGCGTGCTTTTTTGCTGCTTCCTACAGTATCGCCGGTGGTACCATCTAGCGGAATGTCTCGAAACTAAAGCTAGTTGGAAAACTTGCCCCTATGGAAAATGTGCCCCGGTCTCCCCTACAAAATATGTATGACAAGCGAAACGCATATTTGTCGAGGTGAACAAATCAGAATCATAATAAATTTAACTAAGTTTACTTACTATAATGCATTAAAAATTCGAAAACTCATTTACGGCTTCCTGTGAGCCGTTCATTAATTACCAGATCCGGCTCGTTTTGAAAATTTACAGACTTCAACTTCTTCTAAAATATGAAATCACTACCCTTGTTAGCAAAATGCAGAACAGATATACTATTATCAATATTCCCGTAAATGTTCACCCAAGGCACTGTCATTACTAGTGTATCCGTGTTCACAGAATCCTACACTAAACTCTATTCCGGTTTGATCAATATAGATTTTATCACATGAACCACAAGAAATTTTTTATACTCCAGTTCTACAAAATTTTATCACGGATACGCTGTATACTGTGACGTATAAGATTGCCAACTTAATTTTAGTATGGAAGCCGAATTTAACGTTTACCTTGAGAAATGCATTCGAGATCGTATTTGATACTACACCAAAATACATTAATGAAATTTATCTTATTGTATATCCGTGTACTACCGGCTCTTTTCTTATCTTCCCTAGAATATTTTACCCAATTTTCCTTATTGACCTTTCTGTGAATCCGTTGGCTAACCCTACTTCTATAATAATCTTCATTTCTTTTTCAATAATTTCCTCCTAGTTAGTTAATTTTGATAGTCTGTGAAACATAGAATTGAAGGAAGCACATTTTTGTGTTTTTGGATGACAACGAGTCGTTGGAGATTTTTAAGTCTTTGGCAGTTGGTTTACGAAAGATACCAATATCTTAGCTCTGTTCTGTTATTGTAACTGGAGGTCGAGAAAATTAAGCTCACCCCTCACTTCCATTTCAGTTATAAATTTTTAATTTTTATGCAGACAGTTGAATGTGTTAACCAACGTTGATACGTCACTCCCATCTCCTGCTATAATCATAAAAATGTCGTCAACCTATTTATGGTATACTAATCTTTCCCGGTAATATCGGTGTTAAAACCAAAGAATATACATTACAATTAATTAATGAAAATTTCTGAAAGGTACCCGATAGGCTTGAACCCATGTCAAGGCCTTCTTTTTGATAATGAACTATCAGATTAAACACAAAACAATTGATTGCTGCATTGATTTACTCCTAACATGTGCGTTTGTTTACATTAGTATTCCTCCTTTGCCATGTAAAAGTAGTCTATCACATACTACTTTCGCATTACGAGTTACTTTCTGGAAAGATGAGAGGCATAATAGTGACATTTACTACATCAGGTACAACATGGAAGAACTATATAGCTGACCAGCTATGTACTTTTCGTTGCTAGTAGTGCATAATAATTTTAAGGAATATTTTTTTTCAATTTTTTTTCTCAGTATACACGCACTATACATTAATTGTGGTACTTTTTATAGCTTCAAATAAAACGTCATGCATTAAAGGGTTAATCTATCTACTAAAATAAGTCGTAAGGTGTGTATTGTCTCCCGTGTTTCTATATTTCTCCTAATAAAAAGGGACCTTCCCAGAGTTCAGTTTCTATCAGATTTTCCATTCTTCTGTAAATAATTCGTGTTAAAATTTTGCAACCATGTCTTATTAAACTAAACTTTCTGTGTATGTCCAATCGTATCTGAACATGCGACAGCGAAGATGATTGTGTGCGAGAGATTGGACTAACCTAGTTCACAACCAATTCTTTTTTTTTTCCCCATTTCTCTGAGAGGTTTATGCAGCAACTTGCCTTCACTCACTTTTCATCACATTTACTTGCGACAGTAATATATTCTTATGACATTACTCGTATTCCATAACTAATGTATAGTGTGACCGTTGTCAACGCTACAAAAAGACAACAGGCACATTAATAACTAGACGGACAGCTTCTCATTTCGTGAAAAACAAAAATGAAAATAAAGAGAAACGGGCAGATTTGAACGTCGATGTCCAGCGTTGCAGGTTAACACTTTGACGACATAACCACGACGGCAGGACTCTAACTTTATGCTCAATCTTGCACTGGAATATTTGACTGTTTCTATTTTACGTCGTTCCCACAGTTCCATACATCGTCTTTCTTATTTGATCTATGTTTGGTTTTTGACGTGCCATGCACTGCACCATCTTACTACTATCTGTGAGTGGGGCTAGGGAGTTTCTCTTGTTAGTGTTCCGCCAAACCACTGATTCAATTTGTAGTTTTATGATAATTAAAAACTACAGGCATTACTGGTTTTGGCGATGCGATAGTTTTCCTGCAAGTGTCTTCACGGCATCGGTGCGATTGTCACAACAGCAATAGCTTGCTCAGCAATAACAGCAGTTCGATAAACTTCGACAGTAGTTACGAAGTCACAAGACGAATCGACAGCACCGCAGCTGCCTCCTGAAAGCCCAAATATACCTCCCCCTTTCCGTTATTCCAAGAAACGACATGTCAGTGCGGTGTCTGTAGTAACATTCCATGGTGTTTCATATAAAGGACATGTCGTTGCAAAAATCTTCTGAAATGCCCCAATTTATTCCTAAATTTGCTCTTCTAAAAGACCGTGCATCGTTTTCGCTTTCCAAAATGTGTGAGTTACTTCGTGCTTATTATCTGAACCAAATCCACGTTATGGTTTCCAGTATTGAGTTTCACCAGTGGCAAAAGAAAGCATGCCATTCATGCATGGCTACCTGACCTCCGTGAGCTGAGTAGAGAACGTAAATGTATTTATTCAAATCAAATGTTTCTAGATCTAAGGGTCATCGGTCCCTAAACTTATAAACTATTCAAACTAACTTATTTTACGGACGGCACACACACACACACACACACACGCACGCACGCACGCACACCCATGCCTGAGGGAGGACTCAAACCTCCGACGGGAGGGCCATGCACAACTCAATATGCAGCTCTAGAGCGTCTCATATGAAAACATAACATTTTACATTTTTGTGCAACATCCAGCTTCAGATGCCACCGGCCGCTACTGCTACGATCAACTTCCCATCGGAGAGTCCATCAGCGTCGCTAGCACTATATTTCAACAATGCTTAAAACAACTAACACGAGATATCCCGTGCTTTGTAAATTACCTGTATGACGTAACCACATGAGCATTCTCGTGGTAGGAACATCTTTTATCTCTTGAATTGCAAGAGGCAGAAGTCAAGGCTTTTTTCAGATGGAAATAAGACATGTGGGCCCCTTCTTACTAGGAATAGCGTCCAGCCTACAATTCAAAACTATAGCTGCTATTGCCAATTGACCAATACTTAGAAACCTGAAATAACTCCAAGTGTTTTCGGAAAACTCAGTAATTACTGGAAATGTATCCCAAATGCAATGGATATCGTTCATCCACTAAACAACTTAAATAAAGATGTACTGTTTGAGATTTCCCGACGTATTGATTCCTTCCATGGTTCACGGGCGTCGCGTCGGATCGTATTGTCGAAACTGCACAATATTTCCACGAGGCAGCTGCTCGTCATCTTCAGGTGCTAACTAAACTGCTGATTGCTGTCGTCTCGCCTATATACTGTGGCTGGCCAGAAAAGCGCAGGCGTGAAGACGTTGGTGGTGGACAATGACATCATTGTAGACGAATCATAGATGAAAACATATTGAGCCCTCTGGTGGTCTCCGAGTACACGACGCGGAAAAGCGCGGTCGCAAGTCGCGGGCCCAGCACAGGTAGTGTGTAGTGTGGCGCGCAGTTCAGATGCACTCGCTTTGGTGGCGACTCGCTGGATGGAGTTAAGATGCTGTGGTGTGGCTACATGGGACAGCAACCCTTCCTTCATTTCTACAACATCTTAACTCCGTCCATCAGAGTATCTGCTTCACATTGGAAATGGAGAAAAATGGAGAGCTCCCGTTTTTGGAAGTCTTGGGCCGTAGGAAAGAAGACGGTTCCTTGGGGTTTTAGTAAACCGCCACACTCAGACCTATACCTACGAGCTACGAGCTTTCATCACCCTTCACAACGTAGTGGTGTATTACGAACACTTGTCCACAGGGCTAGAGTAATATCAGACCAAGAGAGCTTACCAGCAGAGCTCAACCATATTCGCTCTGTGTTTCTCCAAAATGGATACTCTGAGAAGCAGTTCTGAAATGCGCTACAACCACCTCGCGCAAGACCTGATGAGCTGCCAGAAGAAACAGAGGAATCGAAAAGATTGGTTTTTCTCCCTTACGTTGGTGGCGTATCCTTCAAGATTGGCAGGTTGTTCAAGAAATATAACATAAGATGCGTCTCCCGTCCTCCAGCACGAGTACAAACGATGCTGCGTCCCGTCAGATAATTTAGGTCTGAGGAGACCTGGCATATATAAAATCCCATGCCAGTGCGGAAAATCGTACATTGGACAGACGTGTCGCACTGCCAAAGATAAATGCTATGAACACAAGCGACACACGAGACTGGGTCAGCCAGGAAAGTCTGCTGTTGCTGAGCACTGTTTGGATACGGGGCGTAGCATGCACTATGAAGAGATAAAAATCCTCTCGTTTGCATCTACGTACTGGGACTAGATCTTCAAAGAAGCAGTCGAAATACGTATTTCGAACGACCTGACTAATAGAGACACGGGCGTTCAGCTCAGCAAGGCATGGGGACCAGCACTGGCGGTACTAAGGCATCGTCAGACGTATCCAGCGAGTCGCCGCAGACGGGTCGCCGAAGCGAGAGCGTTTAAACTGCGCGCCACGCTACCCGCGACTTGCGGCCGCGCTTTCCGCGGAGACCACCAGAGGGCTCTATATGTTTTCATTCGCCTACAATGATGTCATTGCCCCCAACCACCGTCTTCACGCCTGCGCTTTTCTAGCCAGCCACAGTATATAGGCGAGACGACAGCAACCAGCAGTTTAGTTAGCACCTGAAGATGACGAGCAGCTGCCTCGTGGAAATATTGGGCAGTTTCGACAATACGATCCTACGCGACGCCCGTGAACCATGGAAGGAACTTAAATAAAGCTGGTGTTTCTGGTCGGCGAATTGCGATAAGGCGTGATGCTACGGACTGGGCGGCTGCCGGAGGTTCGAGTCCTCCTCTGGCATGATATGTGTGCTGTCCTTAGTGTAAGTTAGTTTAAGTAGTATGTAATTGTAGGGACTGACGACCATAGCAGTTTGGTCCAACAGGTTTATAAACATTTGAACATATTTGTGAAAGTCTTTCACACACATCAAATCGCTGTTCATGCATCCACCTTGCGTCGGTTCTTTTACGTCAGGTAAATAGCTCATCCTAGCAACTGATGCCTCCCCACATGGCGTCACATTGCTCTGTCGCACATATGTGCCACATATATGCCACCATCTCACCATCAAAGACATTGACGGCCGCTTTGCGAAATTATCCACAAATAGAAAAGTAATTTTTGACATTTTTCCATTCAGTATAAAGTTTCATGTTTTCCTTCATGCACCAAATTGCTTCTCGACACTTACCATTAACTGCTTATGACTCTTTTCGAAGCCCCTTCTCTTCTTCCTGACAGAAGCGCCCAACGATTTCAGCGTTGGGCTTTATTTCTCAGAACAAATCAATATTAAATTCATTAGCGATCCACTTCAAGCAATGCCAGCACACTTCCACAAATTGGAACGAGGTCCGTGGCATTATTCTGCAGTCCTGCGATACGATCCCGCATCGTCATATTCCACTGGCATGGCTATTGGGGTATGACCTGCATGAAAGAGCTAGTGAGGCGTTTTGTTTACTGGCCTGGCATCGCTTCGGAGATCGAGAAGCTCGTTCGAGGGTACAACCAGTGTGCTGGGCGTTACACAGCTTCCCCATGACCGTTCGATCTGTGACCCTTTCCTGTTTAGTCGTAGGATCACGTCCGTATTGATTTTGTGGAACCCTTCTGTAATTCAAATGTGATTGGTAGTAATAGACATACTGTCGAATTACCCTTATGTTATGCCCATGTGTTACATCTTTGCAGAAGCTTCAGCGCAGTCTCGTCACAAGTTTTCACAAGCAAATAATTACCACAGTCGATCGTCTCCGACTATGGTTCACAGTTTCCATCTTCAATTTTCACGACTTCCAAACCGGAATGGTATTACCAGTGTCACGTTTAGGTCATTTCATCCCTATTCGCATAGCTAGGGAGGGCGGATGATGCGCAATTTCTGCTGTCGGCATTGGAAGTATCGCATTGATCTTTTAGACTGAAGGATTCTGCCTGTCTCAACATATAAGGAGCAGTGGGTGGGATAGTTTCTCACATCAAGGTCTTCCAACGGTATCAGTAGTTATGAGGAAGTGTCATCTATGGTAAGGTCTATACAAATTAAATAGAATTACGCGGAAAATATTTATTTTCTTTCAGCAATGTGAAATCTGGCTATTCCCAATAAAGGTAATGTTTATTACCTCCATATTGAAAGGGTAAACAATTATTTTAACATAAGATTAGCTAACGTATCTATGAATATAACACAGCTTTTAAATTGTAAACTCACCTTCCAACTGGAAAATAGATGTTCATCACCATATTCTGTGTTTTACGTAAATACCTTTTAAAGTGCTCGATTTTTTCAAGATACTCGTCAAATGTATGATCTTCAGACAAAAATTTGTTAATGCTTTCATTTAAAGTATCATCATACAGCAGGCAATATTCAGACTCTGGAAAAGAAATTTCATGCTTAAATATATTAAATATAAATGTTGTCTTTGACAATTAGATAGATGTAATGTGGATCTCTTACAGTAAATGTTAACAAAGAAATGTTGATTATTTATGGCCTGCAGCATGAATTACATTGATATACGACATTTATAAGTTTACAGTAGCAATGCTGCAATCTAATTCCAGTTAGGTTCTATTTAGAGTTTGTTGCCTGGCAAGTTTGCTTGTTTCAGCTAACAACACCATATTCAAGTTTACCTGTGGTTTTTACAAATAATTAATATTATTTATGTCATAACCACAATGAATAATGTAGTTTAGTTTACATTTCTTTTTACGTCTAGCTGTATTGACTATTATTTGTTATCCATGAGACAAGTAGTTTTTCTTTTAAAATATTATCATTACAATTACACAGTTTTCGCAATACGAATTTTTCTTGATAACGTTTTTACACCAATTTGACAGTTTACTGATTTTTCATCTCTGCAAGTAAGATATGTTGTATTTGTTTTTGAGGTATTTTATAATGATAATTATGTTTGCATATGTATTTTTGGTGATTTAATTTCTTTATTTCTAGTAATACAAAATTCCAACTAATTTTCCTAAGGGGACTTGTGTTTTCGGTCTGTTTGTTCATTTACTGTATAATTCAGGAAACGTTTCCTACTTGTGTGAATTTGGCAGTTATCTAAAATATTCATAATGTGTTCTCTATATCTAAAGATCATCTAAAAGTTCATGTGAAATTTGCACAGTGTTTTCATTGTGTTTGGCTGTGTGGTTTTTCATTCTTAAGATTAAAGTAGAAACTCGACTGATTTAATATGCATGCTTTTGTGTGTTCTTTAAAATTTAATGTTGATGTTTCTTTCCGTTTTTCCAAAGTAAAATATCGTGCACTTGTCACAATAATTTCCATAAACTCCTAGGTTTGAAAAGTTTACAATGGACAAACAAAAAGAAAAACTCTATGTTAGATTCAAAGAACATATGAGAGCTTGCAAAAGCAATCAATTTTCTGTTTGCAGCTTACAAATGAAAACCTTAAAGCACAACTCCATAAAACACAATTCTTCACCAAATATCTTACAGTTGTATTATGAAAAATGCAGAGGAATTGGAAATATACAAAACTATCCCAAAAGCCTCAATTAAGAAAGTGACCTAATACACAAGCCTTGCTTAGGCAATTTTACTTCAGTTTCGACCACACTAAAGAACAAATTCAAAGACAACAGCTATAGGAACATATATTTCATGATGTCTATATATGCAACAAACACACTATCTCTGACTCGCAAAGATGAAAATTCGATAAACATATAGCATCTAAAGATTTCTACTGACAAATAGCTGTCAAATGGTTATCAAGAAAAATTAATATTACAAAAACTACATGATTATAATTATAATATTCTGAAACATAGAACTCACATCTGGTCCATGGATACCAAATAGTTGTCACTCAACATCGATGTAAGGAGAAATGTAAATTACCACTATGATGTTATTCATTGTAATTAAGACCTGAAAAGATTCATTACTTACAACATCTATGGAAGAACTTGAAACTGGTACTATGAGCAGAAACAAGTAAATACATATTACAGAAATTTCTAAATAGAAATTACACTACATCTACAGAAATTGACTTCTTGTGCAATATTAAGAAAGAAATTTGTTGTTTAAACATTTTTTGAACACTTTCTCAGCTACACACTTTGATAACCAAAAAATTTTGCAATATTCTCTTCTGGTGTCAGGATTTAATGAATAATTTACTTAATTATGATATAAGAAGCCTCTCAGGCCAAAATTAACAATACTTTTTAATATATTAGTAATTTCTTAAATGTTTGTTGTTAATTTGGAGTATGATTCAAAGGCAATTGAGAGAGTTTAAACATTAGAGCATTAGATGATCGATGGTATATATATGGAATTTCCACTCTCCCTAGGCATCACAAACTGGTTAATGTAATATTTTGAAGAGCAATTTCTTGCACTCCGCGAGGTTGCGTCCATCTTTCTTCCAATGCTGTCTCTTTTATACCTTTGTGATACGGTCTCATCGGAAGAATAAACTGCAGCAACTCATAGACCACATGAATAGTGTCCATCCCAAGCGAAAATTTATGGTTGAGATGGAGAAGGATGGCAAGCACCAATTCTTTCATGTTATAGTTAAACGAATACAAGAAAGTGGCTTGATCGTTCACTGTACAGAAAATCAACAAACACAGATCTATATTTGAAATGCAACAGTTTCGATCATCCTCTACACAAGAAATCTGTCCTGAAAACGCTAGTTCACAGGGCGAAGGTCATTTCTAACGACGAACATCTAGAGATTGAGTTTCCACACTTGAAGGAAAATGGTTACTACAAGGGATATAGTGCCAAATGGAAGTCATCTCATGAATTATTAGGCAGTCCAATCCGACAGTATTCCTTCCGTACACTGTGGTCCAATCAATAGGACATGTGCTAAAGACACAAGGGCTGAGACGAATGTTTCAGCCAGTACCCAAAACGAGAGACATGTCACGCCTAATTAAGGACAACATAGGTCTGCCTATTCCAGGCGAGTATGGTTTACCCTGTGAGTGTGGTAGCATTTACATGCAGTAAAGTAGTCATACTTCTTTAAGAATTGTGCATACCACACAAGACATGTCAAAGAGACTTTCAACTGAAAATTAAGCTCGTATAAGCTAATTTTACTGCCTTTCAGTCCAAAGAAACATTTTATTTATGAAGTAAAATTTTTCCCGTACGCAATAAAACATTAGTTTAAGTATAACTACATATTCTAGTAGCAGTTATATCATACCTAGGGATGTGATGTAGTCCTGAAGAGGTGTGTACAGCTTTGCAAGTCGTTCTTCTAAGACAGTGTGAGCTTTCTCCATAAAACACTTTGATACTTCCACTGTTATATGCTCTTTTGGACACGGAAGATCTCCCCAAAATTCTAAGGATGGCAAATCTTGTGCTATATGTGCAATCTGTTGTAGAAATGAAAACATATGTGGTTCAATAATGTAAAGTCATTACCAACAGATATGTTGCAACGAACAGCTATAGAATTTTGTGTACATACACATCGTCTGCAATAGTTGATCAATTTAATGCAGTTTTTACAAATTACTTTCGAATAATTTAGAATTAAGAAATAAGATAGAATATGAAGTATATCCTTGCATAAATGTTCGACAGTATTTTCTTCAGCTTCTTATTACAAAGTATTCTTCTCGAATGATGATGTACATTGAGTTGCAGTACAGCTATGACATGAATAAGGCAGTCTACAATGAAACATTTTTTCGTTTATTGGATAACTTTGAGATGATGACAAATATGTTTTTTATATAATAAGTAGCAATCAGTTGCAAATAACAAATAAATATTTGAGACAGACTGATGATCATCAATCACATATCATAACAGTCACTGAGCATTATGGTCGAACATGGAATCAAACTTGATGTTTGATAAATCTCAAAATCTTTAATCCAAATATTTGGTGCAGGTGCTTAGGGACGTCACGTAAAAAGTGAACTGGCTCACCACCATGTTGGAACCACATATGAAATGGCACATCCTCCACATTCATAAGAGTACATGTTGTAGGAAGGCAAAGTAGCTGCGAATACAGTATGTATGATAAATATCCGGACACCACCAAAAAAGTACGTTTTTCATATTAGGTGCTTTGTGGTACAAACCACTGTCACGTACTCCAATCAGCGACGTAAGTAGTCATTAGACAGTGAGAGAGAAGAATGGGGTACTCTGCAGAACTCACGTGGTCAGATGATTGGGTGTCACTTGTGTCAGAAGTCTGCACATGAGATTTCCACAATCCTAAACTTCCCTAGGTCCACTGTTTCTGATGTAATAGTGATGTGGAAACGTGAAGAGACACGTACAGTATGAAAAGGTGCAGGCGGACCTCGTCTGTTGACTAACAAAGACCGCCGAAAGTTGAAGAACGTGGCACTGTGTAATAGGCAGGTATCTATCAAGACCATCACACAGGAATTCCAGACCTTATCAGGATCCACTCCAAGGACTACGACAGTTCGGAGGGAGGTGAGAAAACAGATTTCTTGGTAGAGTAACTGCCCATAAACCACACATCATAAAGGTCAATGCCAAACTACGCCTTGCTTGGTGTAAGGAGCATAAACAATGGACCAATGAACAGTGGAAAAATGTTGTGTGGAGTGACGAATTGCGGTAAAAAATATGGCGATCAGATAGCAGGGTGTTGGCATGATGAATGCCTCGTGAACGTCATCTGTCAGCGTGTGTAGCGCCAACAGTAAAATTGGTGTTATGGTATAGTTGTGGTTTCCATGGGTGGGGCTTCACCCCTTCTTGTTTTGCGTGGCACTATAACTGCACAGCCTGCACACCTTGTTGGTTCCCACTGCAGTACAGTATTATTGTATGGTCTAACTCAATAGCTCATTTCCTGGCTCAAAATTGAGTTTCACCAAAAACTGTGCTATTGACTGAGACTCACTTGAAAAAGGTGAACATATGAAATTAAAGGTTATCAAAAGGTTACCGTAAGAAAATACAGGCTGTCATTGACTATGGACGATCTGAGCTACAAACTGAGGAAGCCGTTCCATCGAGTACAAGTAACACGTACTCCCCTGGGAGGTTGTTTGCTGTCGAGAATGTTGAGATCCCGCCATTAACAATGAGAAGACTTGCAGTCAACAGCCGAGATGACCAGCTGAACTGTGAAGTGCTTGACAATCGCAAAAGCTAATCAGGTAACGAAGGAAACCTTCACACCAGCGGCTATCATAAGCATTACATGTGATCAAGGAGAACTTTAGACCACTAATTTTCATTATCAATCGCAACTGATTGCCCGGTCTGACCAGGAACATCATCAGCAGGTGCTAACCATACTAAACCAATTTTTAGGTATATTCCGGGCCAGCCAGTAGAAGAGCCAGATGAAACGGCCCACGATAAAACACCGTATCAATAGATTAGATTAGATTAATACTTGTTCCATAGATCATATATACGACATTTCGTAATGATGTGGAACGTGTCAGTTTAGTAAATGTTGTCTATGTTTGACAATCAATATTTTAAGGGTTTTTTTATTTATTTTTTTAAGTTTTATCTAAAAATCCATCTACATTGTAGAAGGAGCTGCCATTCAGAAATTCCTTTAATTTCTTTTTACTGGCAGCCAGCATTCGTACAGAGTGGCGCCAGCTGAAAGACAGATACTGCGGTAAGAAGTGGAGAAGATGTTGCAAGATGAAATTATTCAACCTGCAGAGAGTCCTTGGTCGTCTCCGGTGGTCCTTGTAAAGAAGAAGGATGACACGTGGCGATTCTGTGTCGACTATCGGCGACTGAACAAAATCACAAAGAAAGATGTCTACCCATCGCCGCGCATTGACGACACCTTCGACTGCTTGAAAGGAGCTACATACTTCTCAACTATGAACATGCAGACAGGTTACTGGCAAATCGAGGTTGACGACGCTGACAGGGAGAAGACGGCTTTTATTATACCTGACGGCCTCTATGAATTCAAAGTAATGCCATTTGGATTATGTAATGCCCCTGCCAAATTCGAAAGCATGAGGCACAACTTGCTTCGACATCTTAAATGGACCACATGTCTTTGTTATCTAGATGACATTGCCGTTTTCTCAAGGACATCTAAGCCGCCTGTCAACTGTGTTGAAGTATGTTCAGACAGTAGTGCTCCGCCTCAACCCAAAGAAGTGCCTCTTCGTCGCCAAAGAGATAAAAATCCTGGGGCACCTAGTCAACGGAGATGGTTTCCGTCCTGATCCAGAAAGTAAGAGCAAATGGTTTGGATTTTCCGCAGTATGCAAGACACCTGATTTTTAATTTTTCCTAAACATGTTTCAGCACATTTTGTGCTATCATCAGTGGGATGGTTTATTTTTGTTCTGAAAAATTATAGTTACTATACAATAGTCTTTTCAGATACTTCTAAAATGTTTTTTGTAGGTTCATTCGTTTTTAATTTTTCTTAGGTTATCTGACTATATAACTATTTCAGTTTAGTGAATATTAGACCTAGATATACGAGTATTACATTTCTTACATACCTTTTACATTAGGCTACATAAATCTCGTTAAGTAGCCTACTTATTTGTTGTTTTGGTACAAACTTGTCATCTGCAAACATAACAAACAGTTTACAATTTTCTTACTTTCTAATTTTCGTTTCGAGAAAAACGCGTCATTTCTGTTTAGTACTTACGGTTCTTTTCTTTCTCTTTAGAATCTGGTTGTTGCTGTTAATTTTTAATGTGGATGTCACTCGTTTTACACGTTTTTTCGTGCTATCCATTACGCCAGTGGTAATATTCGGCGTATGAATACAGGTGAAAGCTGTTCATTTGTTTTCTGGGTGTTTTGTTTTGAAGAGTTGCGCGCGAAATAGTGTAAACAAGAAGAAAACGCATCCACAATACTGGTTCACTCCAACATTCCCCATCAACAGACGAATATAACACGACACTAACAGTAAACACTCGTATTTCGCGCGCGTTTTTCTCGAACCGAAAATTAGAAAGTAAGAAAATTGTAAACTGTTTGTTATGTTTGCAGATGACAAGTTTGTACCAAAACAACAAATAAGTAGGCTACTAAACGAGTTTTATGTAGCCTAATGTAAAAGGTATGTGATACTCGTATATCTAGGCCTAATATTCACTAAACTGAAATAGTTATATAGTCAGATAACCTAAGTAAAATTAAAAAAGAATTATCCTACAAAAAACATTTTAGAAGTAACTGAAAAGACTATTGTACAGTAACTATAATTTTTCAGAACAAAAATAAACAATCCCACTGATGATAGTACAAAATGTGCTGAAACATGTTTGGGAAAAATTTAAAAAAATAAAAATCAGGTGTCTTGCATACGGCAGAAAATCCAAACAATTTATCGAAGCAAGCACGGAAGAAAGAAGAAGAGCAACATCAAAATATGATTATTTCAACGCCCAGCCAGGTATTCCCCTCGAAGCTGTTTAACAGATTCCCGAACACAAACATCAAACTACAGAAAACTATGCTCAACATAAAATTCAACAATATATGTTTGGCCAACAAAATTGTACCTATTTATGTAAATGTAACTGTCAACAACATGTCATCTGCAGCACAACACACTAAACGAAAAGCCGAAATCATGTGGATATGGGAAGAAATTCGATGTCTTTACGCTAAAAAACAGGAATTGAATACTGAACTATATCAACTTCACCTAGAACTAGCAAACCATGTAAAATACCAACCATTCTTTGAGGAACTAACACACAGGGTTAGAACATACACAGAGGCTATAATAGAGAACAAACAGTAAACACAAGAAAAGAAACTCACCAAAATGTTAAACCAGAAAGCATCCAACACAACAGAACATCACTACAATGAACACACATTCCACAAAAGGTCTATTAACATGACAAACATAACATTAAGTGAACAGGAAAGTAGCCTACTTGAAAAGGGTCTGAAACACAACATAAACACCATCTCAAAAAAATAGAAAACATCATTAGCAACAAGAAAAACTAAACACACCTTACTTCAATGCCAATCTAACCAAACAGCTTGTAGCCAAGAAAATAAAAGACATAATCATAGAAAACAGAACCAGTATTCAAAACAATGAAACCACTACAGAGGAAAAAGCCTACAAAATACTGCAAATCAAACTGAAACAAGAGCGTGTTTTTGTTGGGAAGTGCCGATAAGCAAATGTTAGGATCGCACTTAGAAAATGAATGGGCATCGCTTAGTTCCGGGACTATGGATGTAGAGGAATTGTGGACTAAATTTAAGTGCATTGTTCATGAAGCATTAGAGAAGTGTGTGCCTGTAATAATAATGTTAGAAAGCTACTGCGAAAGCAAAGACTTGTAATTTGCGGATGTTTGCTGATGATGCTGTGGTGTATGGGAGGGTGACGTCATTAACTGACTGTAATAGCATACAGTGTGACTTAGACAAAATTTTTAGTTGGTGTGAAGAATGGCAGCTAGCTCCCAATGTAGAAAAATATAAGGTGATGCACATGAGTAGGAACAACAATCCCATAATGTTCGAATACAGCATTAGTAGTGAGCTTCTTGATGTTGCCGCGTCGTTCAAATATCTAGGCGTAACATTGCAGAGCGATATGAAATGGAACGAACATGTAACGTCAGTTTTAAGGCGAACAGCCGACTTCCGTTTATTGGGAGAATTTTGGGAACTTGTACTTCACCTGTAAAGGAGACCGCGTATAAAACGCTTGTACGACCACGTCTTGAGTATTGCTCAAGTGTTTGGAACCCGTAGCAGATCAGTTAAAAGGAAGACATAGAAGCAGTTCAGAGGCGAGCAGCTAGGTTTGTTACTGGTAAGTTCGACCAACACGCGAGAAATACGACGTTCTTTTCGTGAATTTCTGTTGAGGAAATTTAAAGAGCCGGAATTTGAAACTGAGTGTAGTACGATCTTGCTTCCACCTACTTACATTTCGCGTAGAGATCACAAAGACAAGATAAGAGAAATTAGGGCTCGTACGAAGGCATATAGGCATTCTTTTTGTCCTCGTTCTATTTGGGAGTGGAATAGGAAAGGAAATGCCTAGTAGTGTTACTTTATGGTGGACTGCGGAGTATGTATGTAGATGTACATACGAACTGTCACTTGTAAATCGTCCAGTATTTACATAACCAACACAAATGATGTAATAAATGACATGCCTTGAACAATAATAGGTAATAGTAAAATTTCTATTTGCTGATGACATTGGCTTGGTAGTGAAGGACGAAGTATCGAATAATGCAGTTACAGAGACATGTTCACGGATTGTGGAAAATAAATTGATGCTACATCACAGTAAGATTCGGTTCTTACACGTTCTAACACATAATCAATAAAAACAGACATGTTGATTGCATGGAATGGGAATACGGTAAGTGACATGAGCTGTACAAATTTCTAGCTACAACTCAGGATTGAACACAGTTTCCTCATTATTAGTTTCTCCATCATTGGATGGTTGCTGTTGCCGCAACTGTGGTTCAAATTTAATGAAAGAGTGAGACTTGACGTTGCTTTCTCTATGGCATAACGTCTGTCACACTTGAAAATGGCCTAACATAGAGGCCGAAACCGGTAGTGTGGGCTTAAATAAAGCACAACTAATTGCAACTGGAGCTGGACTTTCATTAAATTACAGTTTCCTCACTCACACTTTTACATAGATAAAGAATGAGACAGGCGTATGTAATTGCTGCGCCGGAGTAGCCGAGCGGTCTGGAGCGCCACGTTACGGAGCGCGCGGCCTCCCGCATCGGAGGTTCGAATCCACCCTCGGGCATAGATGTGTGTGTTGTCCTTAGGTTAGTTTAACTTAGTTTAAGTAATTTGTAAGTCTATAGACTGATGACCAACGTAGTTTGGTCCCATAGAATTACAAATATTTGAACTTTTTTTTCTCATTTAATTGTTGGGATTTATAATGCGTAATAAACTGCTACGTTATATGTTATATTGGAATCTGTTGCGATGAAGCTATGCCAGTATCACACTGCTCTATTTTTGACTGTACGACTTTGCTTTAACGTGTTCATAGCTAAATTATGAAATTATTGTACTGCAATCCAGCACTTTATTACTATGTGTCAGTTGCCGTACCTGGAACTATGATAGAGACATCGTAAGAAAACGATCTACGTAACTAGTAAGAGAACAGAATGTTGGAAGGAGAGTAATACATAAGAAAATATTTAAAAACATGAATATGAGATGCATAGAAAACAGATAAAAGATCGTAAAAATGAGAAAGTTCCGATGGCGGTAGAGCATGGAACTGTTTTGACAGCTGCAATTGTCTTATCTAGCGACACTTCTCCACCAACACTAGGCGCTCGCGTCTTTCCGCAATATGACGTGGCAAGACTCATGTAAAACGCTAGGACTTCATTCACTATCTTGGATCGCCAAATTGATTTCTGCATTCATAAATACTGCATATGTTAGTGTCCCTGGTCACTATAATAAATCTCCATCTCTTATCGTGACATGATAAGATCACACCAGCGTCCTATGGCTTGCCATATTGGCTCTTAACCAATGTTATAGTGACAGATCTACGATTTTTTAATTTAGACCTATTTACACATAGAATAATCAACAAATGTCGTCGATGTCATCATAGAAGTGGGTAGAAAACCTTGGCTGTTTTGCATACTCAATCACTTTTAGACGTTTCCGCCATTTTCAAATAAGGCAACTAGCTTCTGCCACGGATAAATGGGAAGGGAAATCTAATAACAACGAAGACAGTGCCAGATCCAGGCTGGTTATACTACTTAACGCTGAGGAAACCCAACAGGAAGAATGTATGTCTGAATCTGCTCACGATAAAATGCCCGAGATAAACATTACAGTAATGATGAAGAAATGTAAACGTATACACAGTATTAACAACAATTGTTCTTCTCATTCTTCATCTACAAATGGAACAGGAAGCGAGTAAAATTATTTGTGTATGTACTCTAGTGTTTACCTGATGATGGCCTAACAGCCGAAAACCGGTTAATAAAAACAATAAATTTGCAGAATATTACACATTTATCTCGTGTATTTCATTCGAAATATATACTTACCTTTCGCATTACACCGATGTAGGTGTACCTTACTATGATGAAACTTTGTATTACTGTTATTGCATTCACAGTTTTGCCTTAACTTACTGCAACACTTACTTATTGGAAGTACCCAATAGAAAACTGGTCGAAACATATTTTTTATATCATCACTGCACTGAATATTTCAGTTAGCACTGTCATTTCCTTTAAAACAAGATTTAAAATGGATTCAACTAGTTAATACAATTAATCTTCTAAAGGCTTACATGGTCAACAACTTGATGGTAAGTAGAGAACACATCCTTCAGTTGAGGGAATAGTTCGGTCCCCGAAGGTTCATAAAACAGTTCAAAGTTCATAAGTGGGGCGTAATTTTCATCCTCCGTCATTTCTAAGACATGTGTTATGCTTCTCCTCATCAGCTCGGTCAACTGTGAATAATAACAAACAAATTATTAACAATTTCGTATCACGATGCAACTGTTACTATCATTTTTCTTGACATAATGTTGTGACAGCAATCCCACTTTATTAGAGAGGACACTCTATTAACGAATAGGTGGTAGACCTCCTGTCTGTCTGCAATCCCGTTTAGGCAACAATATGCAGAAAGTTAGCCTGGACTGTTAGAGTAATTTATTGAGGGCAACAAAACACATGACTAGATATAATTATATTATAGTGTATGGAGCAATAGTCCTCAATATTTGGAAGAGTTAAGATACAGCATTCACACCAGAATCACAGAATCAGTGAGCTTCATTCTTGCATGCTTGCATTTCTTTAAATCTGCGTTTTTTCCTGAGATTCAAGCTACTGTTCATCATATGTAAATTATATACGTGAAGCACACCCTGTTGGTTTCTTCTGCATTAATTATTCTTATTAAACAGCTATTAGTAGAGTTTTAGCTAATATTTCCCCACCGAATATACAATACTGGTGAGCATGGTTGCAGACAATTTATTCTTCTGTGTTGTGTGTGTGTGTGTAATGTGTGTGTGTGGGGGGGGGGGGAGGGGGGGGACAGTTGCATTCTCAAACATAAGATGTTCTTCTATAACCCTGTATCCCCCCCCCCCCCGTTATCTATGCTGGAGAGTGTAGCTACAGATGACAAGTAGACGGCGCGTTACAGGAGGATCGCTGGTTGCGGCAAGGAACAATTATTATTGAACTGCTCTGGTTTCTTTATTACCCTGTTGTATGACGCTGTTGATTTTTTGAGTTAGTTACGGTTTAATAAATATTACGTAAAGTCTCCTTGTATGATTCGACCTCATAGCAGAGTTCATTATTTATAGTGGATGGTACGGGTTGCGTGGAAATCTCTTGGCAAACATTCATGAGATAATCTCAGAGAGTAAGAGATCTGCAGAATGTGCTTAGGCGTCAAATAATTGAACGTCTCCTGTATAAAAGAACACGGAAAACATGTAATGTTGCATGATGTAGAAAAATAACACCACTGAGGCCTCGAGCTTCTACTCGTCAGATCTATAAGTGCTGTTTCCAAGTTACCAGTCATGTGCCATAGCACCCCATATCACTGGACAATTGATGGGCTCATTTTGACGATAACAGGTATGTATGGGACGTTTCGTTCTACTCGGTATTTCTGCATATAGATAAGTACTAACTGTACAAAGAAGACAATAATATTTTTTTTTAACTTTTATTTTTGAAAACTTCATGGAGTATCAGTCATCAGAATGATTGAATACCCTTAGAAGTCAGTCAAGATGGCAATTTATTTAAAGTTTACCAGTTTCGGCCATTTAAATGACCATCCTCATACCAATATAACCATAGTGTTGGCCACCGGTTACGCTGAGCAGGAGCTATCATTCAGGCAGCTCCTGCTCAGTGCAAATGGTGGCCAGCAATATGGGTGTAGTGGTCTCAAGATGGCCATTTAAATGGCCGAAACCGGTAACTTTTAAATAAAAGGCGATCTTGACTGACTTTGAAGTGAATAAAAGATTTTTTTATGGGTATCGGCACATTCATATAATCATATTTCGATGCAGTTAATATATTACGTTGATACAGAACATGTGGTAATCCTGGGAAAACGTTCTGTAATTGAAATTATTTTTCAATACCTAAGGATAATGTGTTGTCATACCAAAGCTGGTAGTTTTACTAGAGTAGCTGAAACAAATCACCGATTTCCAGCCGTATTTAAAGGCTGTAAATCACCTATTTCCTATAACGTGCGGTATCTTCATGGTGCTACAACGTTAATGTGACGCAGTGTACCTAAGTTGGATCAGCCAAAGCGATACCAGAGTAGCCATCAAATATTTATGATCGGTCTTTTGTAGTATACAATATTAAATTGATTTTAATGTCGTCACGTTCAGTACTTATTTTTTAAACCTGCACAAACGATATTATTTAATGATTCGTACAATGTAAAAACAGAGATCAATGACATTTGTAAGTGGAAACTGAAAATCCTTTAATATCTTCTGTTCTAAATTTTCTAAACTTCGTTGCTGATCCAGTGATATATTTAATATGTTTCATAATTCTATGAAACGCTTTCTGTTTGGCTTACTGCATAGCTATAAAGCGTTGCAAAAGTTTTTCTGTGTGTAGATACTCTAAGAATAGCTCATTCTGCAAATCTAAAGGAAGTGAAAATCATGACTAGTGAATTATTTCACTTACCTGCACAGATATCAGATTAGTTGCACATTTAATGAATTGCTTAAGATATTGAGGTTTTACATCTTGAAAGCATTTCCCTTTCCCAAAAATCATTTCCACAAATTTTGGATACCAATGTAAAGTTATGTCAAGTTCAGCCTTCTTTATGTCACTGTGGAACTTTGTTTGGAGAGCAACGTGAGCAACAAGTCCAAGTTTTCTGAAACATTAATTACAACATTTACTTTATAGATTCATGTACGATAAATAAAAGCACTGTATTCATTAATCATATTACGGCAATTTTTATAGCAGTTAATTATGACTGACGAAAAAAGAAAGAAAAACAAAGCAAACATTTAGGCCTACCAGAATTAGAAATTACAGACAAATCTTGAGAGTCCAACTCAATTTCTTTACAATATGCAAGGAATAAGTTGAGACTACCGTGTAAGAGCACAATGACAGACTACCGTTATTTCTAAAACCATGAGGATTCATTTATTTTTCTTTGAATACCTTTAAATGTGGTCAGGTGGAAAGATGCATGCATTGAGGAGTGATACTACTGGTGAGGACAAAAAAACCTCTAATAAACATATGGTCTTTTCTTAACCGTTTCCGAATAAACCAATGAAAATAACTAGGAGTGGAAAAAGTGCAGGTGACAGTAAGTTAAGATACTGTTATCTTATTGTTTGTTTAATTGTGTACGTTTTCTCACAGATGATGTTCAACAGTCCACTGTCAACTTCAATGCATTTTGCTGCTCTTGTAGATAGGTGCTGTATTGCCCATCGGAGCTTAGTTCTTCGAGACAACAGAACTTAGATTTTCAGTTGTTCACGTCTGAAGAAGGTTTTCACATGTACTACTGACATGACGTGATTGCCTTGTGGGTCACGTACATACGTGCAGAATTAGAAGTTTACTTCCAGTGGTAGCACACTACCCGTTCAACTTCACGATGCTCTAAAGCACCACAACTTGTTTTGTGTCCCAACTTCGTCGCCGCTTTTGTGTCCCAGCCTCGCCGTAGGTGTCGGTGGCCGAGTGGAACGAGACCGACACAGTAACAAAGATAGCACGCTGGTGCAGGTACGGAGGGGAGCAGCCAGAAACTATAAACACTCGAGTAAATTACAAAGAGATATATATTGCACAGAATGTAACAATACTTAACTTTTACATAGTACTGCAGAATGTTGATACATAGTTGTTCGAGGCCTGCCTAGTGCCTGTACGATAGCAAAGTCTTCAATGGTGCCTATCTGATTACGAAGGTCCTAACTGGTTGCTATCTCCGTCCGAAGTGGCCGGTGTCTTTCCGTGGTGGCCACGAGCGGGGGTTGCAGCAGAGGGCGCTCGTGGCTGTCGTCGTGAGAACGCCGCGCCGTGCGTGCATGGCGGCGCGCGGCGAAAGCAGGTGGCGCGCACTTTGTACTTGTGCGACACCACAACTTGTGCATTTACACAGCCTCCCCATCTGCACCTAACTGCTATTGTTGATACACAGAGGTTTATAAAAACCGATTGTCTTTTTCAGGCAACCGTCAGCAGTATTTAAATAATTTATAAAACTCATTGCACAATTAGGTCATAGTGCTTCTACATAGCCGGCCGCGGTGGCCGAAGTGACTGGGGCGCTGCAGTCACGGTCAGCACGGCCACTACGGTCGGGGGTTCGAATCCCCCCTTGGGCATGGATATTTGTGCCGTCCTAGTTCGTAAGTAGTGTATAAGAAAGGAAAGAGAACTGACCCATACAATTACAGGCCAATATCGTTGACATCGGTTTCATGTAGAATTTTGGAGCATATTCTCATTTCGAATATAGTAAATTTCCTTGAAACGGAAAAGCTTCTTTCCATGAATCAGCACGGGTTTAGGAAACATCGTTCATGTGAAACTCAGCTTGCCCTTTTCTCACATGACATCTTGCGAGCCATGGACGAAGGGCAACAGGCGGATTGTGTTTTTCTCGACTTCAAAAAGGCGTTCGACACGGTGCCACACTGCAGACTGCTAACGAAGATACGAGCTTATGGAATAGGTTCACAGATTTGTGACTGGCTGGAAGACTTCCTAAGTAATAGAACGCAGCACGTTGTTCTCGACGGCGAGTGTTCATCAGAGACGAGTGTATCGTCAGGCGTGCCCCAGGGGAGTGTGATAGGACCGCTATTATTTTCTATCTATATAAATGATCTGATGGACAGAGTAAGTTGTAATTTGCGGCTGTTTGCTGATGATGCTGTGGTGTATGGGAGGGTGTCGTCTGTAACTGACTGTAATAGGATACAGGTTGACTTAGACAAAATTTCTAGTTGCTGCGAAGAATGGCAGCTAGCTCTCAATGTAGAAAAATGTAAGGTGATGCGCATGAGTAGAAAAAGCAATCCTATAATGTTCGAATACAGCATCAGTAGTGAGCTTCTTGATGCGGTCGCGTCGTTCAAATATCTAGGCGTAACATTGCAGAGCGATATGAAATGGAACGAGCATGTAAGGACAGTTGTGAGTAAGGCAGTCAGCCGACTTCGGTTTATTGGGAGAATTGTGGGAAGATGTACTTCACCTGTAAAGGAGACCGCGTATAAAACGCTTGTACGACCACGTCTTGAGTATTGCTCAAGTATTTGGGACCCGCAGCAGATCGGTTTGAAGGAAGACATAGAGGCGGTTCAGAGGAGAGCAGCTAGATTTGTTACCGGTAGGTTCGACCAATGCGCGAGTGTCACGGAAATGCTCCGGCAACTCAATTGGGGATCGCTGGAAGAAAGACGACGTTCTTTTCGTGAATTTCTGTTAAGTAAATTTAGAGGGCCGGAATTTGAAGCTGAGTGTAGTACGATCTTGCTGCCGCCTACTTACATTTCGCGTAAAGATCACAAAGACAAGATAAGAGAAATTAGGGCTCGTACGGAGGCATATAGGCATTCTTTTTTTCCTCGTTCAATTTGGGAGTGGAATAGGAAAGGAAATGCCTAGTAGTGGTACAGTGTACCCTCCGCCACGCACCTTACGGTGAATTGCGGAGTATGTATGTAGATGTATGTAGATGTAGTTCATAAGTAGTTTGTAAGTTTAGGGACTGATGACCCCGTAGTTAAGTCCCATAAGCTTAACAAACATTTGAACATTTTGAGCTTCTACATACTTTCATTTATTATTCGCTGCCGGTTTCAGTCGCGAACCATCGTCTGGTGGGAAATATTTCGGGTTGAAACAGTTCACATGTGTCTACACTGTCTACATAGAAGAAAAATGCAAGATGTTTTCTTGATATCAGATTGTTATTTTTAAGAAGTGTTTACCCTTTCTACATGCGTAGATTTCCCACTATCAGTGGTCATTGACTGAAGCTGGTTGTAAACAATAAATATAATGAAGCAATAACTATGCCATGTGTTTTATAAAGAATTTATCACAAAAAAAAAATACTTCTGCTTTGGTAGGCTTTCTTATATTAAATATCAATCAGAATGATGCACTGTAAAAGTCTTCATGACATCTTTACATTAATGATAAAAATAATTGTACCATCGTCGATTCTTGGTGAAAAATTATCAGTTAATTAAACTTAACTACACTTATTGCTTTGTTTCACGAAACTTTATTTATTTTGTTCAACACAAGTTTCCGGTTATGAGCCCACTTCCTAGTAATTGACTGATTCTAAAGTTGTTACACAAGTAAAGACAAACCACTACAATACTGTTTCCCGACTTAAACACTATAAGGTATTACTGTTTATTAGGAAATTTAAGAAACCATTGCATTTGCGCGTAACGTGCTTATTTCAATAAAGAATTTGGCGAATGAAGAAAGGTAGCAAACATATATTACTACTAAAATCACGATTATAAAAGGACTCTACGACTTTGCCATCTACACATAATAGCCTCACTACGTTGCAAAAACTGCCTTCCTTCGTTTCCCCCTTGCAGCGTTTGGCATATAGCAGTCTCACCCCCTCACATGCTGCAGGCATTGCAGTGGTGGAGGAAGCAGTGCGCCCGTCAAAACGACTCGCGCCCGTGGTGCACTAGCATCTTTACAGAAGAACTGGTGGAAAATGCACGTAAAAGCAATCTTTTTTATTAGTTTTTTTTATTTGTGTTAAAACAAAAAATATTTACTCCTAAGAATGAGACTCTATAGCCCTTACATAAAATTATTTTTAAAATAGCATATTTATTATACTAGTTCATTTAGGAAAAATATGTCTTTCAGAAGAAGCATCCAGTATATATGACGAGTGTGCATGTACAATACTAATAGAATCAAATTTGGGTCACAAAATCAGTAAGTTTTTCTTCGATTCGTGTTTAGGATGTTTTCTAAAGCTTCGCGTAGTGATTCTGCCATACAAACACTAATTGTTACCTAAACAGTAAATGGTTTGCTTGGAGATGGCAAAGTCGTAGAGTACTTTTATAATCGTTATTTCAGTACTAATATATATTTGCTACCTTTCTTTATTCGCCAAATTCTTTATTAAATACGCACATTACGCAGTATTCATGTGATTAGCAGAAATTCGTATCTTTCTTGAAAAACAAAACCATTGGCATTAAGCTGTTTAACATATTTAGAAACCTTTATTGAATTTCTTAAAGAGAAAGGATAATTTTCGACAGCTAAAGCTCAAAACAACAGAGATATTACGTAACGCATGAAATTCAGTGTTAGCGTGTCTGAGTGTAGCGGCGTTGTTCCTCTTCCGCTCGCACTCTGCCCCACACGCCGCTGCGCACAGTACGCGGGGCACGGCGGTGTCAGGCCATGCCTGTCGTAGATTGACATCATTATAATTGGTTAGACCAGAGCACCGTAACATATTTTATTTATTTATTCGCTAGATATATCTTTCAGTACAACTTCCGTCGTCAGATGTGTTTCTGTAAAAACATGTTTTCCGTTAAGAATACGTAACCAAGTATTAGGCCACAAACATAAAATATGGGAGATGGTGACAGACAGCTGAAAGGAGATGTCAAGATAGGGGAAGAGACACAGAGAGAGGGAGAAAGGAAGTGGAGCTGAAGGGATGGACAGAGGGAGAAGAAAAGAGAAGGCGGACAGAGAAAGAGATGGACTAACGTAAGACTACAATAAATAAGTACCCGGGCGACGCGGGGTTTTCAGCTAATATATAATATTTATTACATTATTTAAGAGATTTTGTATATATCAGGATTTAGAAATTTAGAAAGTTTGCCGTGTGTGTGAAACTTTTTTAGAAATACTAACATTTCTTTTGCATACTAAAATAGATGCACCATAAGAAGCAAAATATTCAAACACATGACAAAACCTTCTAAAGATATAAATCCGTTAAACTTCAGTTACACGATAAATCAGTCAAATCTACAGGCCTTTAATTCGACTAAATACCTCGGAAAATTACGAAAAACTTAAATTGGATAGAACACACAGAAAATACTGTAGGGGAGGCGAACCTAAGGTTACGTTCCATTGGAAGAACACTTAGAAGATGCAACACTTCTACTAAAGAAACTGCCTACACTACACTTGTGCTCCCTATTTTGGAGTACAAACATTTGTGTGATCCACACTAGGTAGTACTGACGGACGATGTAGAGAACGTTCCTCGAAGGGCAGCTCGGTTTGTATTATCGCGATATACAGGAGAGAGTGTCACGGAAATGATGTACGAGTTTAGGTGAAAAACATTAACAGAAATGTGTTATTCGTTGCAGTGTGATCTTATTTGCGAAATTTCTGTCACCAGCTTTATCTTCCAAATGCGAACATATTTTGTTAGAACCCACCTACATAGAGAGACATGATCATTATAATAACATAAGAGAAATCACATCGAAAACATAAAGATTTAGGCGTTCCTGTTTAGCGCGAGCTATTAGAGAACGAAGCAGTAGAGAAATATCATTAAAGCGGTTCGATGAATCCTCTGCCATGCACTTCAATGTGACTTGCAGAATATCTATGTAGATGTAGATGTTCGAGATCACCAAATTTAAGCAGTATCACAGGCCGGCAGGCGGAAGTGGAGTAACCCGGCCTCCCCTTCCAAACGAAGGAATGAAGTGAGCCGGCGCGACGTCGGCCACGTTACGTTGCGCGGACTCTGGCAGGCGCCCTTGGCAGCGACTGACTGCGTGTCTCTCGCCCTCTGTCGCTGGCTACAGGCCGGCACGCTAACCGTACTGAGTAGGTCAAGAAAATAGTGCAGTGACACAACTGGGACACCACTCGTTAGCGCGGCCGCTCTCGCGCGTTCAGCAAGTGGCGCGGTTGTGTCAAACAGCGTCAACGCTGACATTAAGTCAAAATCAAATGTTTGTATAGCTTATGGGACTTAACCACGGGGTCATCAGTCCCTAAACTTACAAACTACTTATGAACTAGCTAATCTACATCTACATACATACTCCTCAATTCACCGTAAGGTGCGTGGCGGACGGTACACTGTACCACTACTAGGAATTTCCTTTCCTATTCCTCTCACAAATAGAACGATGAAAAAAAGAATGCCTATATGCCTCCGTACGAGCCCTAATTTCTCTTATCTTGTCTTTGTGATCTTTACGCGAAATTTAAACTAAGGAAAAATGTCGTACTAAGGACGGCACAAATATCCATTCCCGATGGGGGATTCGAACCCCCGACCGTAGCGGCCGTGCAGACCGTGACTGGAGCGCCTCAGTCCCCTCGACCACCGCGGCCGGCTGCCATTAAGTCCCTTGCATAGATTCCACTGGAGCTATCTTCCACAAAATGTAAAATCCAAACTAGTGCAATCACTCGTTCTACCAGTCATTCACTATTGTGATATAATTCGCACGGTACAAGGAGCGAAAATACGAGACTGTTGGAGTTAACAATGAATGCGTGTGTACGGTATATGTGCAACATTCGTCGAAATGACCATATTAGTGATTCGTATACCCAGTTAAGGTGGCTACGGCTAGACAAATTACGGGTCTACCACACGCTGTGCCTTCTCCATCATTTGCACAGTGAGCTACCAAAATGTTCAAATGTTAGTGAAATTTTGGGATTTAATTGAGTGATCATCAGTCCCTAAACTTACAAACTACTTATGAACTACCTTATACTAAAGACGACACAAACATCCGTGTCCGAGACGGCATTCGAACCCCCGACAGGGAACGGCCTCGCGCATCGCACCTCAATGCGCTAGGCCGCTCGCCGCGGCAGTGAGCAAACACCGCAGTACCTCGCCTCATAATTCAACCATCTTCCGCACGATTCAGTCTTCTGCTACGTTTAAGAAGAAGTTGAAACACTTCCTTATGTCATCCTCTTAAAACGCTCGCCAGAACTCACGAATACAGTCAAGTTTCTCTCCGTGTGATACTAAAATCAGTGCTCTTCTCTCAGTTATTTCTCTTCCTCCTCTTTCTTTCATCATACTCTGCTCTTCCGTTATATCTTCTTATGTGAGTATTATTACTCTCATTTTGACCTCCTTTCCCACCCCTTACTCCATGCCCATTGCTGCTAGCAGCCATAATTAAAACCTTTCCTTCAGTTCAGTGCCTGCTGCTGTCGCTGCTGCATCGCCCAGAGCGCTAAGTGTCGTAATTTAATTTTCGTGAAATTTTGTTGACAGTTAATTTTTTAATTTTCGTTTAGTGATTCTGTTTTTAAGAGTCTTCTTGTCACCTACTTGAAAGGTTTCGCGTGTGTGTTACTGTTTTAAGAGTACATTCTCTCGTATTTTGATAAATCCCGTTGTTTGTGCGTGTTTGTTTGTCAGTCGCCTGCAGCTTTTCTTTGGCTTAGGGATCTTTTACGTTAGAGCTGTGATTTCCGCGTATATTTTGATTTCAGTCCAGAGACGGTTTTTGCTAATTTCCATTGTTTCCGACAAGAAGTTTCTAGTAACCACTGTTTAGTCACCTATCAGTCACCTGTAGTGAATTAGCGGTCTTGTTACAAGTCGATTACTTAATCTCTACAATAAATTGTTGTTTTTTAGGATGTATAGGATGTGTGACTGCTGCGTACGGACGCAGGAGGGGCTGGCCGCCGTTCGCGAACAGCTGAGTGTGCTGATGGCCACGATCAGCCGCCTTCAGGCTGCTGCCTCGGACTGTAGCGTCATTGGGGAGGCTGGTGCGTCGCATGGGTCACCTCAGGTGTCACATGCTCACCCACGGTCCCTGCTGTCGAGACATCTTTGCGTGTACCGGATCCGGTTGGGCCACCCTCTCCCCCATGGGAACGGCGGGTTCAACGACGTTCGCGTCGCTCGAGGCGGATGCTCAAAGGGGAGGCTGGCCGTGCGGCATCGCCCGCTCTCCCAGTGAGTGAGCATGTGGCCGCTCCTTCAGCAAGGTCCGAGCAGGCACACGGGGGGAGGGGTTTATTAGTGATCGGGAGCTCCAATGTTAGGCGGGTGATGGATCCCCTTAGGGAGATAGCGGAAAGGGCGGGGAAGAAGGCCAGTGTGCACTCTGTTTGCTTGCCGGGGGGGGTCTCATCCGAGATGTGGAGGAGGCCCTTCCGGCGGCGATAGAGAACACTTGGTGCACCCGACTGCAAATTGTCGCTCATGTCGGCACCAATGACTCCTGCAGGCTGGGTTCAGAGGTTATCCTCAGTTCATGCAGGCGGTTGGCGGAGTTGGTGAAGGCAGAAATCCTCGCTCGCGGGGTGGAATCTGAGCTGACTATTTCTGGTGTCGTTCCCAGAACCGATCGCGGTCCTCTGGTTTGGAGCCGAGTGGAAGGCTTAAACCAGAGGCTCAGACGATTCTGCGAAGATCTGGGCTGCAAATTTCTCGACTTCCGCTATCGGGTGGAGAAATGTAGGGTTCACCTGAAGAGGTCAGGCTGCACTACACGCAGGAAGCGGCTACAAGGGTAGTGGAGTGCGTGTGGAGTGCACATGGGGGTTTTTAGGTTAGAGAATTCCCTCCCTAGGCCCGACAAGATGCCTCCTGAGCCGCGATAAGGTAGCAGTAGGCATAACACAACAGCGAAGGAAATGATCAATGTAGTAGTAGTTAACTGCAGGAGCGTCAATAGAAAGGTTCCAGAATTGCTCTCAATAATAAACGATCACAATGCCCACATAGTACTAGGGACGGAAAGTTGGCTGAAACCAGATGTAAACAGTAATGAGATTCTAAACTCAGACTGGAATTTTTACAGCAGAGATAGGCTGGACAGTGAAGGGTGAGGCGTGTTTATAGCGATAAAAAGTGCACTAGTAGCGAAGGAAATAGACGCAGATCCGAAGTGTGAAATAATTTGGGTAAAGGTCAAGGTTAAAGCAGGCTCGAACATCGTAATCGGAAGCTTCTATAGGCCTCCTGGCTTAGCAGCTGTTGTGGCAGAACACCTGAAGGATAACTTGGAAAATATTTCGAGTAGATTTCCCGATCATGTTATAGTTTTGGGAGGAGATTTTAATTTACCCAATATAGATTGGGAGACTCAAACGTTTATTACAGGTGTCAGGGACAAAGAATCCAGTGAAATTGTTTTGAGTGCATTATCTGAAAACTACCTTGAGCAGTTAAACAGAGAACCAACTCGTGGTGACAACATATTAGACCTTCTGGTGACAAACAGACCCGAACTATTCGGAATAGTTAATGCAGAACAGGGAATCAGCGATCATAAAGCAGTTACAGCATCGGTAATTTCAGCCGTAAATAGTAATATTAAAAAATGTAGGAATATTTTTCTGTTCGGAAAACGTGACAAAAAGCGGATTTCAGAATACTTGACGGCTCAGCACAGAAGTTTTACTTTAAGTACAGATGGTGTTGAGGAACAGTGGTCTAAGTTCACAGCCATCGTACAATATGCATTAGATGAGTATGTACCTAGCAAGGTCGTAAGAGATGGAAAGGAGCCACAGTGGTACAACAACCGAATTAGAAAGCTGCTACGGAAGTAAAGGGAACTTCACTGCAAACATAAACGTAGCCAAAGCCTTGTAGACAAACAAAAATTACACGAAGCGAAATGTAGCGTGAGGAGGGCTATGCGAAAGGCGTTCAACGAATTCGAAAGTAGAGTTCTTTGTACTGTCTTGGCTGAGAATCTTATGTCAAAGCGGTAGGTGGATCAAAACAAAGTGTCCAGACACTCTGTGACGTAAATGGCATTGAAACAGAGGATGACACTCTAAAGGCGGAATTACTAAATGTGTTTTCCAAAGCTGTTTCACAGAGGAATATTGCACTGTAGTTCCTTCCCTAGATTGCCGCACAGATTACAAAGTGGCAGATATCGAAATAATTGACAGAGGGGTAGAAAAACAATTAAAATCGCTCAAAAGAGGAAAGGTCGCAGGACCTGATGGGATACCAGTTCGTTTTTACACAGAGGACGCGAAGGAACTGCCCCCCCCCCCCCTTCTCGCAGTGGTGTATCGTAGGTCTCTAGAAAAGCATAGCGTTCCGAAAGATTGGAAAATGGCGCAGGTCATCCCCGTTTTCAAGAAGGGTCCTCTAACAGATGTGCAGAACTATAGGCCTATATTTCTAACGTCGGTCAGTTGTAGAATTTTGGAACATGTATTATGTTCGAATATAATGACATTTCTCGAGACTAGGAATCTGCTCTGTAGGAATCAGCAAGGGTTTCGAAAAAGGCGTTCGTGTGAAACCCAGCTCGCGCTATTCGTCCACGAGACTTAGAGGGCCATAGACACGGGTTCTCAGGTAGATGCTGTGTTTCTCGACTTCCGCAAGGTGTTTGATACAGTTCCCCACAAACGTTTAATGAACAAAAAAAAAGTTCAAATGTTTGTAAATCTATAGGACCATACTGCGTGGTCATCAGTCCGTAGCTTACAAACTACTTAAACCTAGTTAAACTAACCTAAGGACAAACACACACACCCATACCCCAGGGAGGACTCGAACCTCCACGGCGAGCAACCGCGCGCTCGCAGCGAGACGCTTTAGACCGCTCGGCTACTCCACCGCGGCTTAATGAACAAAGTAAGAGCATATGGTCTATCAGACCAGTTGTATGATTGGATTGAGGAATTCCTAGATAACAGAAAGCAGCAGGTCATTCTCAATGGAGAGAAGTCTTCCGAAGTAGGAGTTATGTCAGGTGTGCCACAAGGAAGTGTCGTGGGTCCGTTGCTTTTCACGATATATATAAATAACCTTGCGGATAACAGAGCAGCGCGCTTCGTTACAGGATCATTTGGTAATCGTGAAAGCGTTACGGAGATGACCGATAAACTCCAGTGGAAGACTCTGCAGGAGAGACGCTCTGTCGCTCGGTACGGGCTTTTGTCGAAGTTTTGAGAACATACCTTTACCGAGGAGTCTAGCAGTATATTGCTCCCTCTTACGTATATCTCTCGAAGAGATCATGAGGATAAAATCAGAGAGATTAGAGCCCAGAGAGAGGCATACCGACAATCCTTCTTTCCGCGAACAATATGTGACTAGAATAGGAGGGAAAATCGATAGTGGTACTCAAGGTACCCTCCGCCACACACCGTCGGGTGGCTTGCGGAGTATGGTTGTAGATGTAGATGTAACATTTGCCTTGTTTCTTATTTGCCAAATACGTATATATAAACTGTATGTATGTCCTTTTGTTAGCTGTACAGATTGAAAAATTTAATTTTTGTTGATTTAGTATAACTTCTGTAATATTGGAAATGTAAAATGTGTAAACGCCTGGTGAGGTGTAAGAGAGTTGCTAATCTTGCCAGATTAAATAAGTGAGTAAATAAATGAATGAAGTGTCTGTGGTGGCCACTCGCGCCGTTGCAGACGGCACACCTCAGTGGCTGCGGCCCGTCTCAAGGGGCCATTCGACATGGGTCAGAGAGGCTGCTAGGTGCCTATGTCTGAAGGCCGTTATCCAACGTGGAGGTGGCGGGAAGGTATTCCTGTTTTGTTTCTTCAAGGTATTATCTTATTTGTTTTGTTTGTTTGGTTGTTTTATTTTGGATATTACATATCACATCTCTTTTGGTTTTTTACGGTATTTAAATTGGTTTGTATCGTCTTTGATAGTGATTATTGCAATATTTATAGCATGTATAACTTTAAATCCTTCAGGATCCTACCTGTTATGGTTTCGCAGTGAAATTTCATACGCCAGACATAGCGCATATATAGCGGTGTAATTTCAACTGATATCTTACTAATGGGGTTACGGATTGTAATTTTATCATATAAAGTTGAAGTTTTTGTTAAATATACTGTTTACTAAAGGTAAAATATTTACCGTTTCAAAAAATGAGAAGTGCGGGAATGATTTTGAAGTGTATCAAAACGATTAAATCTGTGATTCACCGCCTCGGTGGAGCGGCCGAGCGTATTGAGGAGCTATGCTATGATGCGCGAGGCCGTTCCCCGTCGGGGGTTCGAATTCCCCCTCGGGCATGGATGTTTGTGCCGTCTATAAGCTAGTTCATAAGTAGTTTGTAAGTTTAGGGACTGATGACCCCGTAGTTAAGTCCCATAAACTCTACAAACATTTGAACATTTTATGTGATTCAACTGTTGTGAAGTACAGTAGCAACCATGGAAATTATGTTTCAACATTGCTACATATATCCTATGCTCCCTTATAGTATGATATTGGCTTACCAAAGGCTAAAGGAATATAATCTCTAACACAAATTACCTGGTCCACAAGTTGGGTGTTACGCATTGGACCAGCTCCTCACTCACATAAAAACATAAAATGCCAAAAAACCTAATAATATGCCTCGGAAACATTGGAACTGTAGACGACGTTCTTGAGATGAAATATGGGAAATAATGTTTCGATGCTGGAATGTGCAAGGTATTTCCACTAAATTAAATATACTACCTGAAGAACTTGACATGTTTAACGTGGATTTTGTCGTACTCTCTGAAACAAAAAGGAAAGACAAAGATGTAGGAGAACTTTACAGTTATGTAAATATCTGGAGTGGGATATGAAAAACTGTACGAGCCAAAGTTGTAGTCTCCATTATGATAAACAATGTATGGAAAAAAAAGGATCACAAACTTTACATTTATCAAAGAACGTATTATTAGTGCTGAAATAACGTTATTTGCCAGGGAAGTTGTGATTATTGGAGTTCATGCACTCACGAACGATACAAAATATCAGTAGAAAGATACATTCTGGGGCCACCCTCAGAGAGACTCCCAAGGAGAAAAGAACTGATTACCATGGGAGACACGAATGGAAGAGTGGGAATTAGAGAATCGTGTTGAATAGTAGGAAAACACTACGGGGAACGACTGATTGATATTTGTGAAAAATTTGATCTAAAAATTACCAACACATTTTTCAAGCACAATGACGGTCATAAATATACCTGACAATAGGAATACTAAAGTACTTCGGTCTGTAATAGATTGCATTATCATTAGTCAAACAAGTTATTTGAAGGCAGCAGATGCATATCTTATAGAGGAGCGTAGAGTGGATCAGACCACTATCTAGTAAAAATGAAATTAATCTGACCATGGAAGAATGCTGCCGCGGTGGAGTAGCCGAGCGGTCTAAAGCGCCTCGCTGCGGAGCGCGCGGTTGCTCGCCGTGGAGGTTCGAGTCCTCCCTGGGGCATGGGAGCGTGTGTGTTGTCCTTAGGTTAGTTTACCTATGTTTAAGTAGTTCGTAAGCTACGGACTGATGACCACGCAGTTTGGTCCGATATATTTACAAACATTTCAACTTTTTTTTTGTGAAGAATTCAAGAAATGATACAAGTAACATAAATAAAACGAACAGTAGTGATAAAGATCAAAATTAAGCTTTTAACATTGGCAACCTACAAGACGAAAGTATAAGAACATTCTTTTCGGCCAGGATGGAAAGGACACTGGATCATTTGAAGAAAGCAGAGAGGAAATATATGAATACATAAAAACTAATCCTGTGACTTGACTTGCTCAACTTTCACAAATTTATCGTGAACCTTGAAATCCGTAGATGATTCATTAACGCTACAATTTTCTGACACATTTATCTGTTCCGGTCTTGTAAAAACTACATAATCGTGTTTGTTGTTGGCACTTTTGGCATCAGGCACCACCAATGAAGAAGAGACCGTGTGCTTCCGGTGTGTTAACGTAAGTCCTATCACTGTGTCCCTTCTTCAATAGTGTTGTGCCATTCCAGAACACGTTAACATAATCTGGCCGACATACAGGATGAGTCACGAGGAAAGGTACACGCTTTGAAGAGTGATACTACTGGTGGTTCTGAACAAAACACTTATTATAAAACATTTGCCCTTTCTTAACCGTTTCCAGGTAAACCAATGAAAACAAGTAGCAACGAGAAAAATACAGGCGACAGGAATTAAGATACTGTTATGTTATGGTTTGTTTAATTGTGTAAATTTCCTCACCGAAGATATTCAAACAGTCTTCTTCAATGCATCTCGCTGCTCTTGTAGACAGGTGTTGTATTGCCGATCGTAGCTCAGTTCTGTATGTAAACTTATACAATTAAACAAACCATACCGTAACAGTATATTAATTTACTTCCACATGCCCTTTTCACGTTCATAGCTGTTTTCATCGGTTTACCCGGAAACAGTAAAGAAAACGGCATACGTTTATTAGAAATAGTAGTATCAACCATCAAACCAAGTACCTGACTCAGACTGTATGTGTAGCCATTGCACCCATGTTTTACTGCTACTGAAGGTTGTTGCAGAAACCATATCGCCACTTGGCCTTGCTCTGCGTCACTTTTCCGATCCATAAAGGATCCGATTTTTATTTTTGTACCTGAAAAAGTTGTGTTTTGTAGGAGTGACGTAAAAGTACCGCCGAATGTACCAGAATCGATTCGCCATTGGCAGTGACTGAATTCAGATGAGTGGAGCCAAAAACTATGGCACGTTGTTGAGTGGCAAGACGTGAGTACCTGCCAGCCACGGGGGTTGGGGTGGGGGTTACTGGTACTGAAGCAGCTCCCTAACATTTCTTAATTTTATTACTTTTTATTGTTTTCATCTTTTTGTTTTTTTTAAAGAGGTCGACACCGGAAATTTGCAATAGTACACATGTATTAAATCACGACGTAACTATAATTTTCCAACCACAAGTGAACGTGACAATGGGTCTCAAACGTGATGCCCCCACTGAGAACGTGTGCTGCTGTTACTGTGAGCGGTTTTAATGCCGCCGCGACCAACTTTGATGCTGCCGCTGTTGTTACTGCTATGCTGAAGTTACGAGCCGATTGTTCATAAGCAGCTACCCGTTAGCAGGTCAGCGGCACCACCGAGTGGAATCTTATGAACAACAGTAGTGTTATTTTAGTTAAGTTTTTACACATAGAGTCTCATGTCAATTAAACTTTAAAAACCTTTCTCTTTGGCTAGTAACACAGAAGCTGCTTAATTATTTTACGAGCTGATTATATACGCTCCATTTCGACCACGTTGCTCCTCTTCCACTTTCAAATTAATGCGAACCTACTCATTTTATTTCTTGTGCAATTGTTTTCGTAGTATAATTGGTTAAATTATAAAAAGTGTAAAAATAATTCATAGATTAATAAATTCAGTAGGCTTTTTCTTTTAATTATCCCCCCCCCCCCCGAACCAAATGCTGTCTGCGCCACTGGCAGCAGCTACCCTTTCCAGCCTTGGCCAGTTCGCCATACACAGTATTCACGCACGTCTGCACTCGCGCTCTTTCAGACATCCTTTGTGTTTATATAGCTCTTCAATTCAGCGTTACGTTCAAACTGACTGAGATGGTCAAAGACAGAGATATGAAAACCGGGACGTGATATAGTTGTTTCCATATATTTCACCCTTATGCACTCGAAAACATCTGATAAGCGATAACAGCTGTGGTAGACAAACGTCGTCCCCGTTTCTGCTGCTGATGGAATATTCCACTGCGTCACATGACTGAGGCGTAAAGTTTGTACTGGTGGTCGCCGTGACAGACGACAAACAGCAGTCTCCGCACATCTTACAAACTTTGAAAAATATCGCATCTACCGATAGATAGCGGTTTCAGTGGGAACATATCTGAGAAAGAATTAGAGGCAATGCATGCAGACTGACCACATCACACTATTCAAGAAGATGGTGGAAATAACTTCGTAAAGTGGAAAGAAAGGCGAAACCTAGTATGACTGTCATCCTCTGACACTATTGAACCATAACAAGAGCCTGCTGTGTCACAAAGTGCACCTTCGCGTTTGTCCGTAGCATCTGACAGGAAATGAGTGTCAAGACAATAAACTCCCCATCGCTCCCAGGCCACGTTGAAATGATTTAGGAAATACTACAGGAAATTATTTCCGTTTATGTGTTTTTCGCAATGCATTCAGTGCGTTGTAGATTTCGTGCTACAGTGTGCCACCTCTATCAGCAAAACGAGATACATCTCACTACTAGGAATGTGTCTCTAGTCAAATTTCTCATGGCGTAATCTTTCTAGAACTCTTAATACGCCTGGGTTATGTTTCTTGAAACTGGTAGCTATATTTAACAAGTAATATTAGCACTCCCAGAAGGACGAGGTATACATCAATATAAATGATAATTTCGTTCAAATAGTCCAACTCAGGCCAAGGACGGTGACCTTGTTGTACACCCTTCAAGACTCCCGAATAGCAGGCCACGTATCTCGGTAGCATCTACGACCTCCTCCGTGACTTCCAAATAACATCTCCTATATGCTCCAACTATGCGCCATAAATATTAAGTTAAACTGTGTGTTTGAAAACCTCCAGTCAGCACAATACTGGTACTGCTTAGCTACCTTCCGGTTACCTTTCTCCTGTAACGTCCCCGGGACACGCAACATCCTGCTAATATCGCGCCAGTGTTACGAGCGGTATCGTGTTACGACGTGCAGTGTCTGTGTAATCAATGTAGCTGTACCTCACACAGGCATGCAAGCCTGAATGACATTTACATGGATTACATGGTTAAACACGGACACGACAAAGCAAGGAATGCGACATTTGTAATGAACATCTCTCCCTGTGCGGGAATTCCATACTCAAATGTACCACTTTTTAAATATTAGCCTAGTTATTCGTTTGAAAAAAGCTTCATTATTGTTTGACGAAACATTTAACAGCACAGTCTGAAACATTGTATGCACTATGTCTGAGCTCGTTGCATAAGTAGGCAGAGATAAACAAAAGTAAAGAGAAAACATTTTAATTAAGGTACACTACGCGTAGTTGACAATTTTAACTGAATGGAGAATAGTATCTTTTGAATCCCTTCTACATGTAGTTAAACATTTCATAAAACACGCCAAAAACTTGAAAGAGGAAACATCATTACTTTTCGGTGAGAAATAACGTAACTAATTTGCTAATGAACGTGTTACAGAATCCTATGAATAGCGGTATCTCAGTTCTCACATCTGTATCCTATTCATCAAATATATTACAAACATTGGCATATAAACCATTTAATTAAAGACACAAAGAGATTTGTGACATTGACTAACAGTGGGAATTAAATTAAATCAATGGTGAAAGTTGAAAATTTGAGCTCAGTCTGGATTGGACTCTTGGTTTCCTTACCTGGCAGTCGCCCTGACCACAAAGCTACCTAGACAAAGTGATGGCCACTACTACACAGACTAATTTCAGTATGGCTGCAGGACCAAATTTCATTCAGCTTTTATGCATATCTCTGAAGTGACAGTTACCATGTGTGTATACCATCAGCAAACATTATCTGCTAACATCATTGTGAACTGTTGAAATACATGTGAGGAACTACATAATTATCACTGCAGCAGCATTATTCAAAACTAGAATTTTTACATTTTGATAAGATAGTTAACATAATCAGGTTCCCCGGACAATTGTATAACAAACGATACTTATGAGCCACAGTGAAAGTCAAAATACACTTATTTAACATTGTTTAAAACTCGGCCTAATTAGTTGCATCGTTTCCTTCTTCATGATATTAGTTGAGTAAGGTGTTTTCTTTTAAGTTTATCCAATACTTCATAAATAAGGTCTTCGTATATTCATTTCTCTTAAAACGCTTGACTGAACAAAATCGTTGTTTGCTGGTCAAGATCACTGAGCATTAAAAAAAAAGTTTAGGTTATTTTTCGTTAAACTTACCTTATAATTTAGTACATAAATTTTAGTTCAGAAACTGATGAATAAATTCTAGTTAGTATAACATACCTGTAGTCTGAGATATCAATCAAGATCTCTGGTAGCAAAGAAACTGACGTTTCCAATATTCCTCTAGACACATAGTGAGTCAAAAATAGTGTTTCATCCAGTACAGCTCTACGTGCAAGATATAAATGATAAGTTTCACTTTTCCCTTTACTGCAATTAGAAAAGTAGCGATTAACAATTTTATGTTATCGGAAAATAAATCAGGATGAATTTTGTATAAGTATATACCTAAGAATTTATTTAATATCAATAAGACATAAGTTATTCTGGGTGTTTGTAGATACTAAAAATATATAGGTATTTCTTTTTCTAATAATTTACCGCAACACTGTAAAATACGAACCAAGAACCAATTAAAATAATAATAAAAGTAAAAGTAATCTACAAAGGTAGTGTCAATTAATGATTTTGTGCGAATAATATTGACAATTCCTTGTAAGTAAAATTTCTGGAGTCACTTTTACGAGGTCTTGTCGTAGGATTCCGCGTTACAACAGAAATTTCGTCAATTTGAGGTAGGTTGGTTGGTCTTATGAGATGTTTTTTAGTGGGGAATTGCTTTGTCTTTGTAATAAGAAAAGAATAAGCATTATTTGCAGAACATTTGTAAGTATTCTCTTTTTGTAATACAAAAACATCTATTTCGTGAAAATGTAAAACTGATTGCCCTGATTATTATCTATGTATGAGATGTTCATGAACTTTTCTGTTGACCCGAAAATGTGATTTCCATGACTAAATGTTTGATACAGGACTGTTTCCATCGCTTTCTTTTTATTACTCTATGAAATCTCATCTAGCATGAACGAAAAAAGAAAAAAAACATACAGAACAAGTTTCTTTCCTATTTACTGAAAGTACCACATTTTTCGATGTTTTGTAAAATCAGGAAGAAACTTACTTTAAATTTTAATTATGCAAAACAACGTACCTCGAATAGGGCCTCTGAGAAATCTGACGGTCATCTTTGTGCTTTAACTTTAATTTTCTCTGTACGCCTAGCTGCTTCAAACTGTGTTCGTATTCTTCTCTGATTTCTTCAGTTAGTTGTCTTGTAACTGTAGAGAATTTTCTACATAAAGTTCGTGGTAATAGCTGTAAATGAATTCGTAATGATAAGTGTTAGTCAGGCATTATTGTATAGAAATTTGGTCTCAGCAAGAGACCACATGGGTTCCGGATATTAGAATTTTTTAATATTTATAGTAAGTGAAGTTCAGAAGTTAAATAACAATCAGCCAATGCCATTCGGCGCAACTCTCAAAAACTGTCGAGGAAATCGACTTTGAAGTTTTGGAAGTAACCGTAAGTACTAATCATAAAGTAAACTGTAGTACCTATCGGTGTATCTCAGGTAATAGCGTTCTGGCCTTTGAACTATAGGGTCGCTGGTTCGAATCTCCTCGGGACAAGGTATTTTTTTATTTTTGTTTTCGTTGTGTTAGAATACTTACACAATTTTAAAAGCTAATCCTAATTTTTACGAAAAGCGCAGGTATTTTTGTTTATTCGTAATATTCTGCATTTTATAGAAGGTTGATAATAATAGTGGTTTCAATAAAAAAAACGTAAGTTCCCTTTTTTACAGTATTGGCATCACTATTAATTGACGACGATAGACTGATTATTCGGCTTGTCAAGAGCTACGACACTGTTTTTGTTAAGTAATCTACATAGCTACTAATGGCTTTCCAACCAGCTAGCCTTCTCAACCATCGTCTGACGTGACAACAAGGTTTTCAGTTAAAATATGTGCACATAAACAAAAACAAACACAACACGTGGAATTAGAGATCACAAAATGATTTACATTACTGACTTCGAAAACAACGAAAAAATTACCTGTCACAGCGAGATTCGAACGACCCATCTCTAATGTTGAGAGGCCACAATGCAACCATCTGAGCTACACCGACACTGTTTTAATTACAAGTACTTACGTGTACTTTTCAAAATTTTAAGTCGATTTTCTCGAGAATTTTTGAGAGTTGCGTCGAATGGCTTTGGCTGATTGTTATTTAAGTTCTGAACTTCACGTACCATAAATATAAAGAAATTCTAAAACCCGACACCGATCTGGTCTCCTTGTCAGACAAATATTTAACTTCATGGATTATGAGATTAGTTTAGACTTGTAAGAGACGATCACAAACCTAACCCTACCTGCTAAGAAGGGAAAATAACATTGTCAAGATATGAGTCCCAGAATCGGTCTCGCGAGAAAATTGATACCATAATTCTCTAAGTACAACTTTTGAACTATTTCTCACTCGCTTCCTCCACTGCAGTCGCTTGATGAGCCGGCAACGAAGATTGTACAGCATTTGACAGCCGGAACCATGCTTACTGCGAGATTCTGAAGGCCAGGGTAAGAGGTCAATAGCGTGCTGCTACAGGCACGTTGATTAAATATCTTGGCGTGATGTCGCAGAGCGATATGAAATGAAACGATCAAGACAGTAGTGGGTGGCAGGTGGAGTGTAGCCATTTTGCTCTTACTTTTTTGAGATTCGTAGCAGTTGGTAACTGCGTCACAGTCGAACCTCACCTGAATTCATTGATGCGGCTGTTGTATAACAATGATGTCAGCGACACTTTGCTTACAACAGAATCATTTTTATTGCATCTGACAAGAACAGGAATGTACGTAGTACAATACATGATAGATTGTGCCATATATATATATATATGTATATATATATCGACGTTCTGAAAATGGACGAGGCACAGAATATTGCACAGTATTTATTATAATAGGCTTCAACAGTGCTGAGAATAACCAGTTCCTCAAACATAAGAGCACAACACTGATAATTTTGCATATTTAGGCAGTAAAATTAAAAATTGCGTAACGGAGAGCGAATAATGCGGCTACTCTGTAATTTAAAATTTTCCCGGTATACAGATTGTTCCATCAAATTTCGGGAGAACTGCCGGATGTCTGTAACTTCCTGCCACGATATTTCGAAATGCTCAAATGTTTATAAACCTACTGGACCCAACTCCTACGGTCATCCTTCCCTAGACTACTTAAACTAACCTAAGAACAACACACACACACACACACACACACACACACACACACACACACACACACACACCAATGCCCCAGGGAGAACTCCAACCTCCGACGCCGAGCAACCGCGCTCTCTGCAGCAAGGCTCCTTAGACCGCTCGGCACGATATTTCGGCCAAGTGTTTTGGTCATCTTCAGGTGAATGCCGCCCAACAACAGTACTGCAGGAAGTTACATCCGCCAGTTCTTACAAAATTTGAAGGAACAACGCGGCTGCTCTTAATTGACTCTCGTGTGACATATTGTTGCTCGTTATGTAACTCGCCTCAAACTACTGACTTCATGGTTGGCACCGTCTATTTAAAGAGTGATGTAAGAGCATTTTGTGATCGTAAACCACGTTTCAGTAAACTATCTTGTTTATAATATGTCGTTCCAAATCAACCTACAAATACAGTTATGATTTGATTTATGAAATTGCTCATAAAATTAATTACATACGTGGACCTTACTGTTTATACGCATTGGGCTTCCCCTGTCCTTTGTTCAAGGTAGCCTTCATGGGTCAAAATTTAACATAAAATAACCGATTTTCATTATTAGTGAGTGATTTAATTACTGCTGCATGGGAAAATAAACAGAAATAATAGAGCAACAAAATTATGAAATAAAAGTCCACAATCTATAAGTAATTTAGACGTAAATTACGATAAAATTTGTCACTAGTACGAAACTTTAATTTTAATTATTACAAAAGCTCATGAGTTTCAGTTGATTTTCGATACTTTACTGTAAAAAATAACTATTTGGGTTTCGAATGCTTCACTTTATTAAACCGAAATATGGCGTTCTCGAAATATGGAGGGTTGAGCCCTCGTCATCACCGCCTGTAGAATGGATATATGAGACCAATAGAGAAGGGGATTGAGTTGTAAATATAATTTCAGTCAAAGATATTCCCCATTTAATACAGTTTCTAGTTTAAACTATTATTACATCTTGTTTATAACTAACCAAAACTGTATTGAATAATTGGAACAGATGTAATTATAGATATGCAGTTTATGAGTCAATACTACACGCAGTGTATAGGTTTTAAATTATGAGTAAATGCGAAATTGGTAACAATTACCCTAACTTTAAATATTCAGGCATCTCGACTATTACGGGGCACTGAAATAAATCAAAGTCAAAGTAGAAAATTTGTGTTAGACAGGGATTCGAATCAAGATATCCCGCTTCGGGCCAGTAGTCAGCCGCGGTGGAGTGGCCGAGCGCTCTAAGGCTCTTTGCTTCGCAGTGGGCGGTTGCTTGCTGTCGGAGGTTCGAGTCCTCCCTCGGGCATGGGTGAGTGCGTTGTTCTTACTGTAAGCTAATTTAAATAGTTGGTAAGCCCAATGACTAATAAACACAGAAGTTAAGTCACTTAGATTTACAAAGAGTTAAACATTATTTTACCAGCAGCCACGTTACCCAGACACGCTTCCCGTCTTCCCCAAATTGTCAGCTTATCGCACACTACGACTGCAGTGGCCCCTGCTCATTACTTCCCCCTGCTCGCAGTTTTACCGACATTCCCGCAAGGAATCGAAATGCTTTTGCATCTGAACAGAAACTGCCATTTGCCTGTTGGAAGCATACATACAATTATAAATACGGTGTCTGTTAAAGAACAGACGGCATCCTATAGTTCAGCTAATCATGGGGAGAAAACACAGCAGATGCAACCGCGTACTCGCCTTGCTGTGTTTCAGGACGGTCGACTTCAGGGGAGACTGGGACAATTCTAGGAAGATGTGACTCGGGTCTAACGAAGACAGCGAACAGAATATTGGAATGAAACATTCTTGAGTCCTGAAATAGTGTTCGGGATCCCCACCAGGTAGGATTAAAGGAGGGCACAATCAATGCATAGGTGGGCTGCTAGGTTTGTTACCGGTAAGTTCGATTAACACGTCACTCTTACAGATATGCTTCGGGTATTAAAATGGGATGTGTGGAAATTCTTTCAGCAGTCAGTCGTAAAAAATATATTTATTTATTCGCAAATCTAGATTTCGACCAATTTGTGGTCATTATCAATGCTTAAAATACTTAAAACATCTCGACCTCCAACATGGAGGCAACAATTGACAGAAACGGGGGTAAATAGTAGAAGATGAATGGGTAGCTTCGAGAGATGAAATAGTGAGGGCAGTAGTGGACCATATAGTTACAAAGACAAGACCTACAAAAAATCTTTGGATATCACAGGACATACTGAATTGAATTGATGGAAGGAGAAGATACAAAAATGCAGTAAAACTGAGTATAGACGACTAAGAAACGAGATTGACAGGAAGTGTTAATTTGATAAGCAGGAGTAGCTAGAGGGCAAATGCAATTCTCCTGAGGAATGTATTACTATAGAAAAAAAATAATTACCGGCTACAGGAAAATGGAAGAGACATTTGGAGACAAGGAAAAAAACGGTATGAATATCAAAAACTTAGATGCCAAACCACTTATGAGCAAAGAAGGGAAGTTAAGAAGTGGAAAGAATATGTAGAGAGGCTCTACAAAGGAACTGAACTTCGAGACAATGCCGTGGGATGTGAAGAGAAAGAAGATGGAATAGGAGATACTGTGTTGAGAGAAGAATTTGACAGAGCACTGAAAGACCTAAGTGGAAACAAGGCCCCTGGAGTAGACGACGTACTGTCATAGCTGTTAAATTCTCTGCGAGAGCCAGCCATGTCAGAACTATTTTACCTGCTGTGTAAGATGTATAAGACAGGCGAAATAGCCCAGACTTTATGAAAAATGTAATAAACCCCATTCCAAAGGAAACAGACGCAGACAGGTGTGAAAATCACACACACACACAGTGTGTGTGTGTAATTATATGGGACCAAACTACGTTGTTCATCATTTCCTAGGCTTACAATCTACTTAAACTAAAACTAACCTAACGACAACATACACATCCATGCCCGAGGGAGGATTCGAACCTCCGACGCGGGAAACCGTGCGATCCGTAACGTGGCGCTCCAGACCGCTCGGCTACTCCCGCGCGGCTGAAAATTACAGAATCATCAGTATTTAAAGGGCGGTACAAGATGAACATTAACAAAATTAAAACAAGGGTAATGGACTGTAGTTTCATAAAATCAGGCGATGCTGAAGGAATTAGATTAGGTAACGAGATAATAAAAGTAGTAGATGAATTTTGTTATTTGGGTAGCAAAATAACTTTTGATGGCCGAAGAAGATGTCAAATGTAGAATGACCATGGGAAGAAAACCGTTTCTGACGAAGCGAAATTTGTTGACATTCAATATTAATTTCTATATTTCTTGTCTCAGCAACGTTCAAAGTATTCTAGTTAATCTCTAAACCAGGTCATTCTTTACTTTTTGTAGTATGAAACCAATGGGAATATAAATTACAGAATTCTTGCCGACATAGATTTACCGAGAAAATACAACATTCAAAACAATGACCTGCCTTGCGTTGTTATAGCTACGTGGAAAGGAAGCAATGTTAGAAAAGAATGTTTTTAGAAAATCATATACTGTATAGCCTGTAGATTTATCAATATCTTCAATTGTTCAACAACTCTGGAGGATATGACGTATAATTTCCCTTGAGAAAAGGAATCGCTTTATACATTCTGTTAATCCACTCCCATCCTATCTCTCTCTCTCTCTCTCTCTCTCTCTCTCTCTCTCTCTCTCTCTGCCGGTCGCGGTGGCCGAGGGTATTGCGGCGCTTCAGTCACGGTCTGCACGGCCACTACGGTCGGGGTTTCGAATCCCCCCTCGGGCATGGATATTTGTGCCGCCCTTAGTTGTAGTTAGTTCATATGTAGTTTGTAAGTTTAGGGACTGATGACCCCGTAGTTAAGTCCCATAAGCTCTACAAACATTTGAACATTTTCTCTCTCTCTCTCTGTCTCAGTGTCCGTCGCCTCCTCTTCGTCCTCCCGCTATTCACCCTGCATCCCCCATCAGCCTTCCATGCCACACAAGAGTGGCCGAGCGGTTATAGGCGCCATGTCAGGGACTGCGTAGCCGCTCACGCCAGAGGTTCAAGGCCTCCCCCGGGCATGGGTGTGTGTGTTGTCCTTAGGATAGTTTAAGTAGTTCGTAAGCCTAGGGACTGATGACCACATTAGTTAGCTCCCATAGATTTACAAACGTTTGAATATTTATGCCTTCCAGCTCCTCCTCGTATCTCTGACAATTCTTCCTCTTCCCTCTGTCTGTAGCTTCTCAAAATTAAAAATTACTAACTTAACTCAGATTCTGTGGTAAGAATGCCATGTGAGCAGATACTTAAGCGAAATAACTAAGCAACGTTTTCAAATGTTCGTAAACCTATAGGGTACCGTCCTCGTCTGTGAGTTGTAAGTTTACTACGGCTAATTGATCAAGCATCCCTGGACGTCAATTGTTTATATATATATATATATATATATATATATATATATATATATATATATATTGCTGTTTCGGTGACAGAGCCACAGCTATCCAGATTTTGAAACTTAAGGAAACATTTTATCAAAAGTAGTGGAATATTCTCTCATAGTATCTGAAATAGTTTGTGAATGAACAGGTAGTTTACCGCTTCCATGCAAAGTAGAAATCAATTAGTTCCGAGTTGAAGATATCGGCACCATGTTTGTAGAGGATTTTCGTATGAAAACAATTTTGTTTCGATTATAAGTGAGAAAGGTGAACATTTTAGGTCATATGATAAGAATAACACAGGAGAGAGTGGTGACTTTCAATACACCCGTGGATCTTTTTCTTTTTAACCATCAGAAAGGATTAGCGTGAAGCAAAAATACGTTATGCAGACTTGTAAGTCTTAGATGTTGGCAACGAGAGTGAGTTACGTAACTGCATATAACAGGTTCTAATTCAATCAGTATCACGAATTATTATTGGTAGTATGTGTTGTTAGTATTAGAGAATGAAAAGTATCCTTGGCGTTTCATGTAGTCTTATTCATATAACAGAGGACGTCATGCATCATAAAGCTAGATATTGCACTTTCTTGACATAAAAAGAAATTAATATCTCTTTTATGTTTTTGGTGGTACTTTCTTCCGTCCTACATCTAAATAAAAAAATACTAATTTTTATGATATCTCCTTCTCTGCCATAAAAAAAGACTAAATAGTTTTCCTTGATTTTTTCATCGGCGCTATGATATACGTATTCGAAAGAAAAAAAAATGTATGTTTGAAATGAAGACTCCATTAGGAGCAGTGTGCACAACGAAAATAAAATGTAAAATATCCGAAGAAAATTCAGCATTGATCGTAAATTTGTTTATTTATTATTACAGATCGATTTCGGCTACTTCACTAATACATTGTAAGTAGCCTGTCCCCACATAAGGGAGACACATAAAAGACAAACGATGCTGTTTCCTGGATTTTTACCATATACACACAATCAGAGTGGAATCTCGTTTACAATGCACGAGAGCTGATAAGTATAGTCTACATATACCTAGACCCTAGAATACGGGCATGCCATTACGAATCCCCCCCCCCCCCTTTGTTTCAGTCGATACAAAAAACCTGTTAAGATTTAATGCTATAAAATCTAAATTCCATAATGAGTAATCCATAAATAGACAAGAATTAACATTTTGTAGTTTTTCATGTCTATTTATGTTTATGTGACTTTTTGTATAGTCTGTTCTAAAAATTTATGTTATTAATCAAATATCCAATATAGGAGAATAAATATGTAACAAACACATAATGTCTTTATTTTAACTTCACTTGTTTCGTTGTTTTAATGGTTAACCTCCTTAAGAATTCCTATGGAATTAGTTAAATTTTTTCTATTATGAAGAGAAAACCCGAGGCTAACATAATAACTAAACCTTAAAAATTAGGCCTAATCTTGACCTTTAATGTTCTGTGCCCTACTGGTTGCAATTCCATTCTGGCTACTATAAGCTGTTATGTTACTAGATAAATTTTTTGTCTTAATTGTCAATGTGACACTGTTGTAAATCTCCTAGTAAACCAATATGTTATTACGCTTTTATCGCATATATGACCTGTAATTTTCATCTGGTCTTCAATACTCTATATGGCTCCTGAGCCTTTAAAATTAAGCACAATACTTAGATTATAAAACAGTAGCATTGTTTATTTTAACTTTCTTTCTTTATTACAAACATTTTAATTTATGAACTAATATGTGAAGATAAATCACGAGACTCAGTTGTTACCTAGATCTTGAAACGTCCTTGAACCTAGACATTAAAATATGTGGTTTCTGTCTGTCGTAATTTCATTATTGCTAATGCAAGCCTTTCTTGGGCACTCGATGGGATGTCATTAAATAATTTGTCAACATTAAGTTAAATGCAGAAAGGTAGGAAAATAAGGAGATGGGACTTAGATAAATTGAAGGAACGTGACGTTCTGGAGAAATTCAGAGGGAGATTTAGGCATCAATTGACAGAAACAGGGGGAAATAAAACAGTAGAAGAGGAATGGGTAGCATTGAGAGATGAAATAGTGAAGGCAGCAGAGGACAAAATAGGTAGAAAGGCAAGACCTACAAAAATCCTTGGATATCACAGGAAATACTAAATTTAATTGATGAAAGGAGAAAATATAAAAATGCAGTAAATGAAACAGGCAAATGGAGTACAGACGACTAAGAAATGAGATTGACAGGAAGTGCAAAATGGCTAAGCAGGAGTGGCTAGAAGCCAAATGCAAATCTGCAGAAGAATGTATAAATAGGGGAAAAATAGATACAGCCTACAGGAAAATAAAAGAAACATTTGGAGATAAGAAAAACAGTTCTATGAATATCAAGGACTCTGATGGAAAACCAGTTCTCAGCAAAGAAGGGAAAGCTGAAAGTTGGAATGAGTACATAGAGCAGCTCTACAAAGGAAATGAACTTAGAGACGATGATGTAGGAAGGGAAGAGGAAGTAGATCAAGATGACATAGGAGATACTATACTGAGAGATGAATTTGACAGAGCCCTGAAAGACTTAGGTCGGAACAAGGCCCAGGAGTAGATGACGTACCCTCAGAGCTACTAAAGTCTCTGGGAGAGCCAGCCATGACGAAACTATTTGAACTGGTGTGTAGGATGTATGAGACAGGCGAAATACCCTCAGACTTTAAGAAAAATGTAATAATCCCCATTCCAAAGAAATCAGGCGCAGACAGGTGTGATAATTACAGAACCATCAGTTTGATAAGTCATGGTTGCAAAATTTTAACACGAATTAACTACAGGAGAATGGAAAAGCTGGTAGTGGCTGACCTCGGGGAAGATCAGTTTGAATTCAGGAGGAACATAGGAACCCGGGAGGCAACACTCACTTTACGTCTTATCTTAGAAGATAGATTAAGGAAAGGCAAACCTACATTTTTAGCTTTTGTAGATTTGGAGAAAGCTTTTGACAATCTTGACTGGCATACACTCTCAAATTCTGAAGTCAGCAGGGGTAAAATACAGGGAAAGGAGAGTTATTTACAACTTGTACAAAGGCCAGACCGCAGTTATTAGACTCGAAGGGCATGAAAGGGAAGCATCACTTGGGAAGGGAGTAAGACAGGGTTGTAGACTTTCTCCGATGCTATTCAATTTGTACATCGAGCAGGCGGTGAATGAAAGCAAGGAAAAATTTGGAATAGGGATTAAAATCAGGGGGAAGAAATAAAAACATTGTGTTTTGCTGATGACATTGTAATTCTGTCAGAGACAGCAAAGGACCTGGAAGAGCAGTTGAATGGAATGGACAGTGTGTTGAAGAGAGCGTATAAAATGAACATTAACAAGAGCAAAACAAAAATAATGGAATGCGGCCTTAGAAAATCAGGCGATGCTGAAGGAATTAGATTAGGTAACGAAACAATGAAGGTGGTAGATGAGTTTTGTTACTTAGGTAGTAAAATAACATGCGATGGTCGCAGTACAGAGGATATAAAGTGCAGAATGGCAATGGGAAGAAAAGCATTTTTGAAAAAGAGAACTTTGCTAACATCGAATATTAATTTAAGTGTAAGGAAGTCTTTTCTGAAGGCATTTGTGTGGAGTGTTGCCTTGTACGCGAGTGAAACATGGACGATAAGCAGTGCAGACAGGAAGACGATAGAGGCCTTTGAAATGTGGTGCTACAGAAGAATGCTGAAGATTAGGTGGGTAGATCGCATAACTAATGAAGAGGTACTTAACAGAATTGGCGAGAAAAGGAATTTTCGGTACACCCTGACTAAATGAAGGGATCCCTTGGTAGGACACATTCTTAGACATCGAGGAATCGTAAATTTAGCATTGGAGGGAAGTGTGTGGGGTAAAAATCGCAGAGGGAGACCAAGAGACGCGTATAGTAAGCAGATTCAAGTGGATGTGGGTTGTCGTTCTTATGAGGAGATGAAAAGGCTTGCTCAGGATAGAGTAGGGTGAAGAGCTGCATCAAACCAGTCTCCGGACTGAAGACCATAACAACAGTAAGTTAAATGTAATAAATCACATGTAAATGTAGACACTGAAGGCCTGAATTGCATATAAACGGATCTTGAACATACATGTATCTGAGTCTGATCCTTCATATGCCAGTTATGTTATTCACCTTTATTACTTTATTTCAAAGCACAAGGATGTTACATTTATTTGCTATTTACTTTGATTTTGGTGTAAGACGCTTGTGTCGTAATTATGTGATCCCTAAATTAAGAGTAACTTTGTCAGGACGAAATGTACAGTTGAAATGATTTTTTGGTTTATAACATAAATTATAGAGGGCACTGTTTAATAAACAAACGACTTTATATTTTATGCTAACCAGCATTAAGATGATTATGTATATATTTTATACTTTTGTACTTGATGGGTTTTTTTTCCATATTGTACAATTTTTTAATTCTTTGTATGAGACTACATTATAACATGACTCATAACTGTTTACGTTTCATCTATAACAGAGCGCGCTACCTACGTAGTCAGCTATATAGGCTGCCTACAGGTCGCTTAGTAGTGATTTTTAATCTGATAACATTATTTTGTATCTGCTTGTAGCTATGCGTTGTGGCTGGATTAGTAAGATCAGTAATGTTTCTAGTCGATTGTGCAAGGTATGTAAAGCAGATGTAATAAATATGTAATCAATGTTCTATTTCTTGTATTTCTATTACACTTGTACTTTTTCAGTTCCTCTGAAGATGGCTATTCAGTAGCCGAAATCAATCAGTAATAATAAATAAACTTACGACCAATGCTGAATTTTCTTTGGATATATATATATATATATATATATATATATATATATATATATATATATATATATATATATATATATATATATATATATATATAATGTTATTTTTGGTTTTCCTGTTTAAAGTTCGCAAAGTAATTTATAATCAAAGACGTTTATTAAAAATGGAGGTTGGGATTAACAGAAATTAATTTTCCTTTCGTTAGTTTGTAAATGCTCGAAAAAGAAGTTGTGATCGTTCATTTGACATAAAGGTATATTTTCTTTAATTTAAAAATAATTCAGTACTGTTTCCAGTTTCAGTTCTACTCTACAACTGCATTTAACCGCCGAGGCAACAAGTCTTGTGATAAATTGGTTATTCTGCGACATCTGTTCCCATGCATAATGAACTGCTTCGGACAGGGCTCCCCTTTGTGGTTCGGGCAGGTCTTCCAGGTGGCGTATTGAGGGAAGTGGTAAGTTAATACTCTATGGTAGTTGTGATCGAATATTGTCATTTTACAAATTTTAATTTTTTGTAAGCAATTTATTGTTTTAGGTAATGATATACAAAGTTGCAGGAATACATCTTGTGACATCCCTTACGCAAAATATTTATGCAATACTGTAAGGCCTCTCCCTACCTGGACAATTATCTTCCCTTTGAAAGTTACTGTATACACGTTTTAAGAGGTAATTAAATATCTTCAGCTACCACAACGTTTAAATAAATTTGAGTTGTAATACGAAATAATGGCTTGTGAATCAGTTACTGGTCGCACTTTGTCACATTTCGCTGGCTGTAAGAAAGAAAGAAAGCTCACCGACAAATCTTCCAGAAGAGAAATATAAACGAAATGTCTGGTGGTGGGATTTCGTGCGATTTTATTTCAGTGGTTAGAAAATTAAGTGAAATGAACAGTGAATTTGCCAGAGCGAGCTCCCTCTGATGTCACTAATGATATTACACTACTTAAGACCTGAACTGATACATGGTCTTGATAGGTCATGCATATACAGAAGTGGAAGCCACGGGACTATTAAAGTCTCCAATCCGTATGCAGTGCTTAGGCACGTAATTAGTGTTACTGTAGAGTTCTTGAGTGTAGTTAAGTCTCGGCTTTTGAACTGACATATTTTGTAGTTGTATCATTTTACAATAGCATTCCATATCTGGTTTCAAGTGATATCTTCATCAGTTAATTTAGTTTTAATTAAATCAAAGAAAAATTAGCAGCCTCTGATACTAGCATGAAACGGATTACCTACAGATGGAAAGAAAGTTACCTGTTTTAGGCAACTGTTTTTGAAAATAAGAAAAAAGAGATTAAATGCGCAAGTGTTCCACCAGCAGTATCAGAACTATAACAGCAATGCTGACGGTAATAATCGAATTATATGGGACTTCAGACTTTGCGGTGGAGTTTCTCAAACTAACAAATTTCTTGAAATAGTGAAAATTTCTCAGTGACTTCGAATCAGGGCTTTTACGGTTAGCACTGTCTTTAAACCCGCTTGATATTAGACCAGCATAATATTTCCGTGTCAGGAGCTTGTTTATACAATATCATTTAACTGAAAGCCGCATTGTCTTCACCGTCTGTAATGTGAACGCTACGCACACTTTTCATTACAACACATTCCAGTAAATAACGCATGGGACCGCAGTGTTGTGGTGGTTCCGTTCTAGTGCGACATCTGCAGTTCGTGGGTTCAAGTCACCTTTCGGCGTCCATTTCTTTAACGTGCACAAACACATATACTTCACGTCTCGTGACGCTAAGTGAAAACTGTCACGTTTAACCGTTGTTAAAACTCAGCACTATAAGCATATCAATTCGTTACAGCTGGGACAAAGTGTTCTGATGTTTGACAGTAACAGGAAAAATAAGCAGCAATGAGTAACTTTATCACCACAAAGTTTGCACTTATATCACAAAATTGTTTTGAATTTCGTAAAACAGTGGTTATTTGTGGTCACGGGGCTTTTGTTATTCGTGAATCTGAGATGTAAATTTTGGTGCTAAGCTGGGATTGTTATTCGATTCTCCTCGTTAGTGTTATTTGACCTTTTTGGAACCTTATGTTTTAATCATTTCGTTTCTTTCTCGAAGGCTATAAGTTTTCACGAAAGACCCTATATCTTTTCGAAACCTGGTTCAGTACATCAATATGAATAATTGCATTTCAAGCCCTAGCAAATGCATACTGGAGTAGATGTGAAAGTTTTTCATTTTTGCTGTCTCTTCATATGTTGTCAACAATACCGATAGGTGTCGTTATTTCTAGCCAACCAAGCATACATAACATTGCCGATGAGTCAACAATTGAGACTTAACGTCTATTTGAGGATAATTTAGTGCTGATAAGTTAGGAATAGGCGACTGATGACCATGCTGTTCAGTCCCCTTAAAAATTCCGAAATAACAACAACAACAATAAGTTAGGTCTTCGATCCCTGGACAGGATATTTTTTAAATATTTTTAAAATCCTTACTTCAGATTAACACATTTCGTTACTGATGAACAATTTCGGTAGGTATCATCTGATTTTACTTCGTTAACAATCCGATCAGGCACTAGGTTCGTATCTTCGTCATATAACTTTACGTAACGGCACTTTGTTACTTGTGGCTGAAAGTATCTTTAATGTCTTTCGAGGTTTGTTAAAAGTCACATAAGGAACAGATAAACTTGTTAAAATCTTAGATTGCGCAAGCAATCGCCAGCCAAGCTAGGCGGAAGCAGGTCATCTGTTGTGTCGTAAATGCAACGCCAGTGCTGTTGTGACGACAGCAGTCGCTGCATCGGCGAGTTAAAAGCCTACAGTCAGCAGTTCTGTTAATTACGACTGAAGACGAGAGAAGCGAGATGGTATATTCCTTAGGTTATAAACGTTTCATTACAACACCTAACTCTTTCACAAGAATGAACAGCCAGATGATAAGTGAGCAGTTAACAGGCTTATTGGGTGAACGCTGCACAAACAAGTGGGACACATTCTTTTTTTCTTAATAATATTTTTCTCAATAATTTTTCTTAATAATAACCTAAAATTTAAAGACTTCTACCACGTCATTGTCCTAAGACATTTTTACAAGGTAGGGTCCTATCCTTTCCAGAAGTTTCCCGAGTGTCGTTGAAAAGAAAGTGAAAAGAATATTAAATTCAGTGCGAAACTAAATTTAAATAACTAAAGTTTAAATTTTAAAGCTAATTTTAACATATTAAATTTTTGAAATGAGAGAACTGCTTTCTTTGAAACAAAGTTCGCACAATTTAGTACATAAATTAAAAGATATTAATTCTGAAATAATTGGTTCAGTACTATTTAATATTTCCTTGGTGTAAAATTTATGTGTAAAGTTAATTTGCTATGTTGGTTCGTATATCGGCGTTGTCCAGTTGTGATCTAGTACTTTCTTTCTTGGTAATCTTAATATCAACAATTTTGCCAATGAAGTGTTTTGCTGCCCACTGTGTAATTCTCATGCAGGTGAGTGTTGGTGAAGGGACGTTAATAATTGAGTGCAACATTGGTCTCCGATCCAACACTGTTTCCGAGCTAATCTAATTTATTTCGAAAAATATACGTGGTTTATTTTCATTCTTACTATAAACGGAAAAAACCAAAGCATCATTTTTCGTAAAAATTACTCAATTGCAAAAGTGTTTGCCAACAGTCTGTTGTGCAACACTAACGTGTGTGATTAGCCATTCATAATTGTCGTGGTTAATTACAACACACTCTGAGTGCCCCATCGGGCTGGCGACCGTGTTATTTATTAAGATTTGTACTGTTTCATTGTTTGTTACTTCCTATAATTTGCAATACTTCTGTGTGTGAGTGTGATTGTTCCGAAATTAAATCAGTTCAATTAGTAATCAGTAGAGTAGGAGGAAGGGGCTATCTGGTGTAGTAGGTCGTTGTGGCAACATTGCCTCACTTGTTGGTTTTCGTTTGCACAATATTTTTTTCGGTAAAGATAGCCTTGTGCAACTTTTATTGTAGGCAACACACAGGTCAATTTAACGTTAATCTGTCACAGGATTAATCAACCGGTTAGTGCGGGGAGTGTTACAAACATACGAAATATAATACGTATCTGGCTAACTACTTTTACAAGCACCGAATTTATTTCAGTTCCCATTCTTCCTTTGCCTTGCTATACTTTGCAGACCATGTAGTTATAATTACGAGACTATTTATACGTTTAACAAATATTTAAAATATAGATTTAAAGTGTATTACTGTATGTACAACTAGATATATGAAAAAGTGGGTTTTATGAGCAGTTATGAAAAATTAACTGGGATAATCAAATTATTGTTAGTGTGACGTATTAAAACCATACAAAATAAACGTAAGCGATGCACCACGTCGCAAAAATAATATTCATATAATAATGTTCTTTTAAATGGTAGGAAAATTTCAATGCAAAGACTTTTCGGAATTCTGGTTTTCATTTAATCCAGTTAACTCAGCGTATCAGTTTAAGTAATGGTATGTAAATACAGACTAATGCTAATAATCCGAAACTGTGCTTATTGTTATAGCAACAAATGAGAAAGAAGTGATATAAAGAATGCACTAATGTACTTACTTCTCTTTACACTTACAACTTTAAGGTTTAAGCTGCTTGATGAAATATGATTACTAAAGTGATTGATGGTAATGTTTTTTTTTATAAATTAATATAAAAGCAAATTTTTTGGGGTGTACTGTTTTCCAAGACAAATTTTAGATATCTATGTGTAAGATGTAACCCGTCTGTTATTTATTTCCTTGCCTACCCGACAAAGAACGCGACAGGCCCAATATGTGAGGGGAAAAGAAATGGTTATAGGGTTGTATGATATTATTATAGTTATTACAAAAATAGTCAGTGTTACAATGAACTTCCTCTTTACGAAGACATATGTGCATATCTTTCTATCCATGGGGTGCCTAATTATCACACAGACAATTCATAGAGACATGAAAATGTGTGGCACCACGATATTGTAGTATGACAGGTCACAGGATGACCCATGTGCCGTTATACGTGCCTGAAACATTACCTGATGGTTATCCTCACAAGAAGACGCCATTGTACTTCAGCAAGATTGGGACAGTACTATACTCACCGACCATGTTCACCCATAATAATGAAGGAACACACTTCATTGCTTAATACAGTATGACAGCTCTTGTCATCAGTCCACACTTCCTGATCAAGCCACAACCCATATGCCAATTGTGTTGTGGTATTAACCTATGCGGAGATAACTTTATGACCAGCTGCTGCCAGTCACTTACTAATAGTATGGGAGTACATAAAATAGTTGAGGGAGTCTATTACAAATATTGGGATGGGAGGCGCAGATGTGAAGGGGTCATGATGTGCTTGTTGCACAGCACAACGATACCTCCTTCTGCTAGTCACGTGTGCTCCAACTGATCCTTGACAGTACGTGTGCCTGTGTTTATATTTCCATGTTCAACTACATTGGGCCACTTTCAATTTCGAATCTAGGTATTTACGATTCGACCAGGCGATCAAATGTGAGTCTTGTTTCAAAGCTAATACTGCCCCAGACGAGTTCGTGGCCTCTCCGTTTCTACCAACTGTTTGCGGATTACTCAACATCTGACACTTCGCTCACCTTATATATCCTGATGCCTGGTAATACCACTAAATACGAACATAATCAATGCACACTTGTGGGCATTCTGTCTCTCAAAGAGACCTTAAAATATAAGGATTTCGAGCTCTTTCTTCTTAAAGAACTGTAGGAATTTTGTAATTTTTTCTCAGCTATCGTAAGAGTAATCTCGTTTATCTGTGTAGTTTCTAGATAAAGTGTGACATTTCAATATTTATGCAAAGTTAAGTACTAGTGAAATAAATTTTTTGGTGGTGAAAATGCCTTACTTTGTTCTAAAAGCTCACAGATGTACTTCTGTTTCGCTCTACAGTACTTATGACTACACACTTGATGATTATAGTAATTTAATTATAACCTTTTCATATAAATATTACTAACCTTCATGATATTTTCTTCCCACGTTGTAAGGATCGATGGAGGATCAACACGTTCAGTTTCTTTTTTCAGTAATTGTACATTATGTCTCGATGACTTTCTCACGGCTGCTTCTGGTATATTTGATTCGTTTATGGAAGTCATATTCGCCATATTTCAAGGCAAGTTTTTGTAAATCTTGAATGACACGGTAACTGCAATAATAAGCAATTTTTTAAAAATTACATCTGTCTACTGCTGATAATGACTACAACGTAACTACCAATACAGTATAGCCTGAAATGGAAAAGATTACACAATGACTAAAAAACATGTATCTAACACCATACATATCTGTAGCTCTTATTAGTCTGTGCAGAATATTCGGATGTTATGAATTTAACATGCAGGGAGAAAGAAATTCAGTAAAGATTTTTTAAAATATAAATCAAAAGCATTTTTACTTTTTTTCACTCAGTACTTGTTTTTCTGTCATGAAACATCATTCAGTAAGGTTATGTTTAACAAGTAAGGTGCAAAATAAACCCATTTGGAAATAATTACAACTACTTTGTTCGTTGTATATGACAAAATGAGAGTAAAATGTCTTTCGATGTACTGGACCAGAATCTACACTGTTAAGGATGAACAGTATCAGTGTTTAAACTAAATAAACGTTTGATAAAGCTCCATTTTTTATAATTGGGTTAAAATTTGATAGTTTTCATCTTCAACTAAATAACAAATAAGAATAGCAAAGCTCTATATCATCTTCTTTGTCATATCCGCTTCTGGGAAGTACGAAGCAGTTCAGTTAAGAAACATATACAGAACTTTATAAAGACGGTGAAACTGTTGTTTTACCAATCGAGTTGCATTTCAATGTAAAAACATAAAACGTGTTTTAGATAGCGTTAGAAATAATAGATGTTGTTAAAAGGGAGTTTTGATGGACCTGCAACTGTCTTCAGAATAAATTCTAAAATAGTATGAAATATGTTGTTACTAAAGAACATCCATGTTTGCAGAACAAATATTTATTTTCACAAGTTAGTATTTCAAGTAACAAATATACATCCTCATGGAATAGTATTTTGACGTGAAGACGCAAGAAAACAAAAGATAAACCAAGTTCCTAGTGGCACAAAAGTTCTCTTCCCTCATTGCACAGTAGGATCGAGGTACGGCACACGAAAAGTTGTCTACTTTTGGAGTCACAGATTAATATTTGATGTCTACCAAAAGAGAGTCCAAAGCAGCGGCAGTCAGAGCCCACCGAACAAATGCGCAGACATCCTTAATCATCCGCTCCCACCTGAAAAGACTGTACTCCTCACTGGTGCGGAATATCACCAGCGCAATACCCAACACTACCCTTCTCGCGCGACCGTATGCGACTGTACCGTATTCTTCAGAACTGATCTCAGAGGTCGCACAACTTGCTCCGAGCTCTCTCCAAATGTTCAAATGTAGATAATTCTAAGCGAACAAACTAGTCTGGTCTCGGTCGCTAGACTTACAAACTACTTAAACTAAGGACAAAGCTCACACACCCATAGCCGAGGGAGGACTCGAACCTCCGACGCGAGCAGTCGCGTAATCCGTAACGTAACACTCCAGTTTAAAGCACTAGATATACAGTGCTCTACTCCAGACTGCACAGCCATGCCCGCACGGCGAGGACTTTCCCCGTGAAGGAAGCGCGTGAACTCCATGAAGACAAGGCCACTAATTAAGCATTAGATGCTAGCAAGGTGGGACCTAATAAAAGGTCCACATGTACCCCATGGTATGGCCATTGAAATTTATAAAAGTTTTAACTATTTGTTGGCATCTGCATGACTGCCATCGCACAAGAACTGATGTCCCTGGTAACAGCGATGCCCAACGCCTTCCTTGACGCCATAGTTACCCCTGATCATAAACCACACGGGTTATCAAGGATCCAAGATTATCGACCAATCACTTTGCTCAACAGGGATTTGAACATTTTTACATGGATGATGACATCGCGGCTCAAGAATATCGCACAATACATCACGTCATACACATCAGACTTCCCTAGGAGAAGACAGCAGTATCTGGACGGCACTTTGCTGTTGTCGAGACATGATAGCTCTTGCCCGTTACCGCCGTCTCCTTCGCGCCTTGACTACTCTATATTTTAGCCAGGCCTTCGATCGTGTCGACCACTCCTATTTGCGGGCAGTTCTCCAACACATGGGCTTCCATGGCATCACTGTCACAGTAGTTATGCGACTATTGAGCGCCACTAGCTCCAAGTAATTAACAATGGTCACCTCATGTCACCCTTGGCCATAGCACGGTTAGATAAGGTTGCCCGCTTTCAACTATTTGATTCGCTTTCGCTTTAGAACCCTGGCCCAGGGGCTGCGCCAACGTTTGGAAGGGATACGGTTACGTGAGAACCGATTCTACTATATTGCTTATTTAGACCACTTCACTCTTTAAATGTGCAGCTAGGAAAAAGTACGAGGAGTCCTGATATTGGTTGCGACTTACGGCTAGACATGGGGCAGCTCAAATACAATGTCTTTCCCATTACTGCGGGTCTAACAAAGAGATGCGTCGTCCCGCTCCCCTTAAGCGTCGCCACCACCATCGATGTCTTGGCGTTGAAATCTTAGCTGATCTCCGCCGCTCACCGGCTATCAAAGGTAGGCGATTGCTTAAGACAACCAAGGCAAGCCTAGCAGATCACCGGCGACGATCGCTCAACATTTTCCAAAGTGTGAAATGTGTGAACAACTATCAGGATTCTCGCGTAACCCATGTAGCACGATATTGCTGGTGCCAACTCTACTGGCTAGGAGTATGTTGGCTGAATCTAATTCTTTCGCCGGCTCAGGAATGATATTCAAAATTCAGTATGATTCTCTTGCACTCCCTCGGGAACGTGATGAGGCTTAGATCAATACGCATGCCGAATACAGTCACGGAGCTCTACGTGATCTCCCAACTAAAAATCTGGTGTCGAGCCTCACTTTGTCTTTGTTAAAGTCTCTTTCGCCGCCCCAGTCATGATAACGATAATTCCAGTCCCCTTTTACCATAACCGATGTTCGTTCCTGGATCTCAGCTATATATATCAATCTTTACCACTTGCTCATTTTTATCAGACGAAAATGCTGTCTGATCTGTTGAAACAGTACCGCCTATCTAACCCAATCGAAATTAAGTATCGCCAGTATATGTGACGGCACATAGGGAAAGCGGTCCGTGCTCACTTTCTGGAATCAGACGTCCAGTCGCCGTGGTATATAATGATGTACGCCAAGAAAGTTAACCCACATCGACTGTATCCTATCCATTTCGTCGACACGGATGCCCCCTGGTTCCACTGTAGTCAAGCGAACGGTCTCTGAACGCTAGCGCGCTGTATTTTGGCGTTCGTTGCTACCCAAAAACCCGCTCGGATCGACATCATCACGCTCTTATTCCGAAGAAAGCATTTCTATCACAGCACCAAAACTCTCTCGGTGAACAAGATTCGCTGCTACACGATGCGATATCTTTTTGATTCTGGCGAGATGTCAGTGACAATATATTACAATTTTGTCAATGAATGATGCTGAGCCCTTAGCCGTTGCCCACGGTCTCAGCATTATTTTTCACTTATTAAGCAGCGCCTTCCGTGACCCTCCTCGAAACTGGAACGTCAAAGGAATGAGAAGATTAAGAGAAGTGAGTCCACTTGAAATGAATGACACTGACAACGGAATTTATACCCACTCAACGAAACGACACTTTTGAACGTTCATACCGTCACCGGCCGAGCCAATAACGCGCTCTTATTAAAATAAAAAAGTTATTATACTTACCCATCATTAATTTTAGAAAGCATGATGGAGAAAAGAGTTAAAATTAAAATTAAAACAGTCCAGATCTCATAATTGTATTTTTTTTTATTTCATAACCGGTTTCAGTGAAGCGTAGACCAGCAGCAGATGATTAGCAACATGGTGGCGTCCACGTTTGCGCGGCTCGCCGTGCTCACCGCCACCACCTGTCAGCACGGTGCAAATCATCTGATGCTGGTCTACGCTTCACTGAAACCGGTTAGCCGGCCGCGGTGGCCGAGGGGACTGATGCGCTCCAGTCACGGTCTGCACGGCCACTACGGTCGGGGGTTCGAATCCCCCCTCGGGCATGGATATTTGTGCCGTCCTTAGTTGTAGGTAGTTCTTAAGTAGTTTGTAAGTTTAGGGACTGATGACCCCGTAGTTAAGTCCCATAAGCTTTACAAACATTTGAACATTTGAAACCGGTTATGAAATAAAAAATAACAATTCTGGCATCTGCACTGTTTTAATTTTACCCATCATTGCCTTCCTGATTTTTTCTTCCATTTTACTCTTTCTTGCCCCTCATATAATTTGGTTAATTGCACTGGAACAACGATTAGATAGGGGCCATCGCTTCAGGTTGTGTAAAGTGTGTTCTTTCTTAGGGCAAAGGTAGCGGTGGCAAGTCTTTTTCTCTTGTCTCTTTTTATTCCCTAGGGAAGGCCAAAAATGTGGTGTGGGGCTGCTGGCACCAAGAAGGCGACTCGCGTTAGAATCGCGGGCCGTCTCAAAGTTTCACTTATCACTCTATTGCAGCGCAAGAAAATCCTTTCGTTCCTCGTCCTTGTTCCTTCCTCTGTTTGAATTGTGACCAGTGCATGTTCTTCCAGGTCTTTTCTATACAATTACATCTCATATGAGTCGTTTGTTTTATAGACAGTCGTTTCATCTGCATCGTACATTACGTAGCCCTACATACTACTGTTGCGCTCTTTTAGAGAAGATTCTGGGATATGGTGAACTTTTATTTCATTCGCATAGACACTGTGACAGCTAAGATTATTAAACTTTAACTATTTACTAAAATTTATCTTCACAGAAATTGGTGACCCTGGATGTTACCTTTCCCTCAGTAATTCCGAACAAAGTATTTGGTTTCTGTCGATAGTATTTATTACCATAGAGCAGTACACTGTGGGACATTATTTCATCTGTTGTTGGGATAAACACTTTTTTTCCTCAAATACGGCATCGGCGTGAATAGATCTCATTCCAACATTAAGATAACATCAATGTAAATCCTATTTTTGTTATTATATTATAAGTGTTATAACATGTAATCTGTCGCATTAATCGGCAGAATACAGGAGTATGTAGCCAGTCTGAAACGTAGCATGAAATCCAGCGCCACATCACTGCCAATACCTATTTCGTTGTGCATTATTCATTGTAGGTACATCAATATACATAAATTTCTCGTGTAGAAACTCTTGGCGTAGTGATATTGTGGTATAATAAATGTAAATTATCACACGGCAACTACCTTCGATTAATGTCCCGCACAGGGTTGGAAGGTAACTCAAAAGTCTCCTACTCTATCTCAGAGTGTTTATATTTATTTATTTATTTATATTTATCACGTTCCGAAGGACCGAAAAAATGTTCAAATGTTTGTATAGCTTATGGGACTTAACTACGGGGTCATCAGTCCCTAAACTTACAAACTACTTATGAACTAACTAAGACTAAGGACGGCACAAATATTCTTGCCCGAGGGGGGAATCGAACCTCCGACCGTAGTGGCCGTGCAGACCGTGACTGGAGCGCCTCAGTCCCCTCGGCCACCGCGGCCGGCTAACCGGTTTCAGTCAAGCGTAGACCATTATCAGATGCACCGTGCTGACAGGTGGTGGCGGTGAAATGAGAAGCACACCTCCATGGTCATTGAACGAGTTACGAAGGATTAGTAAGGGATAAAGTTAAATGTAAAGCAATCGTAAGCATAGGTTAGATCTAAGCATAAATAAAACAAGCAACAATGTAACACAGAAATTAGTTTAATTTTTTTTTTCTTCCAGGAATTTCTCGACAGAATAGAAAGAGTGAGTTATGAGGAAACTTTTCAGTTTAGCCTTGTAAGTGTGCGGATTATCACGAAGATCTTTGAATTATTGTGGCAGCTTCTTAAAAATGGATGCAGCACAATATTGCACACCTTACTGCACAAGGGTCAAGGAGCTGTGATCTGAATGCAGATTCGATTTCTGTCTAGTATTAACTGATTGAAAGCTACTAACTCTTGGGTATATCCAGATACGATTAACAACAAACCACATTACAGAAAATATATATTGAGAGGCCAATGTCGGCATTCCCAGCCTACTAAACAAGGGTCCACAAGAGATACGCGAGCTTACCACACATATTGCTCAAACCATCCGTTTCTGCGCAATAAATACCCTTTTTTCATTAGAGGGGTTACCCCAAAAATAACACCATATGTCATAAGCTAATGAAATTCCGCAAAGTAGACTATTTTTCGTGTTGAACTATCACTTATTTCAGAAACGATTCTACTGGTAAACAATGCAGTTAGTTTTTGAACACGATCCTGTACATAGGCTTCCCACGACAAGTTACTATCTATCACCTACAAATTTGAATTGTTCAGTCACACTTATCATGTGTCCATTCTGTGTATTAAAAGTATCAGTTTTTGTTAAACTGTTAGTTAGAAACTGTAAAAACTGAGTCTTACTGTGGTTTAGCATCAATTTATTCTCTAAAAACAACGTACTTGATTCTGTACCAGTATTGCCGAAAAAATCGTTCGCTACCAAGCAAGTGTTATCAGGAAACAGAAACATCTTAGAAGTAGCTGTTATACTTTAAGGCATGTGATCTGAGGAACGCCAGTGGGCCACAGCAGAACCTGTGCCACCCGCACTTCACTGCGCCCCACTGAGTGCGAATCACACGTTTAAACGCTGCACGGGATCACCTTCTGCTGTCTGTCATTAAAGTAACAAGTTAATCAAACGTTTAAAGGCTGCACGGGATCACCTTCTGCTGTCTGTCATTAAAGTAACAAGTTAATCAAACGTTTAAAGGCTGCACGGGATCACCTTCTGCTGTCTGTCATTAAAGTAACAAGTTAATCAAACGTTTAAAGGCTGCACGGGATCACCTTCTGCTGTCTGTCATTAAAGTAACAAGTTAATCAAACGTTTAAACGCTGCACGGGATCACCTTCTGCTGTCTGTCATTAAAGTAACAAGTTAATCAAACGTTTAAAGGCTGCACGGGATCACCTTCTGCTGTCTGTCATTAAAGTAACAAGTTAATCAAACGTTTAAAGGCTGCACGGGATCACCTTCTGCTGTCTGTCATTAAAGTAACAAGTTAATCAAACGTTTAAAGGCTGCACGGGATCACCTTCTGCTGTCTGTCATTAAAGTAACAAGTTAATCAAACGTCACCTACTCCGTGATGTTCCAACTTCTGCAACAATATCTTGTGAATCAACACAATCAAAAGCTTTTGTTAAATCAAACTACACGCTTAGCGTTCACAGTTTCTTTATATAACCCATCAAACGCCTCACAGAGGAAAGAGAATATAGCAGTATCAGTTGTTAAACCACTTCTGAAACAAAACTGTACATTTGAAAAGAAATTACAGAAAGTGAATGATCAATTACCCTGGCATATACAACTTTTTCAATAACTTAAGCAAAACTCCTGGCATAGAAATAGATCTAAATTTGTATAATTTATCCATTTCTCCTTTTTTATTAAGTGTTTTCATTACTGAGTATTTCAATCTGTCAGGAAACTCACCTTTCCGAAAGGGAAAATTACAAATAGGGCTAAGCACTGGGCTACCAGCGGCGGAACAATAAAGTATTCTGTTAGATGTCCATCATATCCATAAGAGTCCTTAGTATTTAGTGATTTAATAATTGACTCTATCTCTCTCTTGTCAGTATCACGAAGGACAACCTCAGAAACAGTCCCGGAATGCTATTTTCTGAGAGAGTTGTATGATTACTTGTAGGAGCTAAGGTTCTGTTTCATTCACATGCTATTTTCAGAAACAGATAAATCTTTATTACGCACTGACTTTATATCCTCCACTCTGCGCTACTAATCAGATACTTCCTTCAGAATTGACGATATAGTTTTTATTTTATCCTGAGAATTAGCTGATCTTTCTGCATACCACAGTAAAGCGCTTTTGCTGCTTGATTCTGACTGCTTCTAACATTTTGATATAATTCCTGCTCTGTCCTATACGAAATTATTGTTCCTCTTGTCTCCCATCCTGGCTGCCTATTAGTGGAACTACCATGTTTTGAGCGTTCTAACGGAAAACTTTCAAAGAGCATGAAAAATGTGTAAAGGAAAGCATTATATTTATCGTCTATATTTTCAGCGCTATTAACACCGTGCCAAACTTGTTCCTTAATTAGGTTAGCGAAGGCCTTTATTGTAACTGCATTAGTTTTTCTAAATAAGTTACAGTTATATTTGACAGATGTTAGACCACAAAACGCTTTTTAAAGTTAAAATTTGTGCATCGTCGTCTGATAGGCCAATCATTAGTTTGTCAATAGAATGCCTTTCTAATAACAATGAATGGAAAAAATGTTGTCTATGGTTGTGCTACTGTTCCCCTGCAGTCTCATTGGAAAGAATACCGTAGCTGCAGGTAATAACAATTAAAGAGATCCTTTTTTTGCACAATCTCTTTTACACAATTAATGTTGAAATCTCCATAAGCAAGTGCTTTGCAGAATCCTGCTCCGTTAGTATTGTCCTATCACTAGGTCCACAGCTTCATTAAATTTATAGAAACCAATATTGTTACTCTGTTTAGCTGCATATCCTCGTTGATGTAGTAATTTCACCTTCTTAAGGATTACCAAATAGCATAACATAACAATTCTTTTAGACACATGCAGTTATCAGAACATCAAATCACACGTCAACGGCGGAAGATGAACATGTAATGACAATGTTCAAAGTAAAGCTATGGGACCAAACTGCGGTGGTCATTAGTCCCCAGACTTACAAACCACTTAAACTATATGATGCTAAATACAATACACACACACACACACACACACACACACACACACATGCCCCAGGGAACACTCGAACGTCCGACGGGGATCAGATAAGCAGATGAAAGTAGCATAGCGTAAATATTTTGTTTGATTTTACCTGTGAATTCCTAATGGAGTCAAACTAAGAGGTTAGTTACAAATTTTAAACAAACAACCTTTCCACACCGGAATATGACTACTTTCAAGGCTATCTCGCTCAAAAAGCGATATGGGCAACATGTCAGTCTACAGGATAAGACAAGTAGTTGAGCAGTAAAGAATAAAATATCAAATAAAAGTATTCAGAGTTTAAAAACTGTACCGATTGAATATTTACTCTACTTAGTCTATGTTGTAAGTGGTTGACGTGCCGTTTTATTATCGCCACTTAGAAGAATAAATATCTAAATGCTAACTGCTTACTAATAAATCAGACGTACATATCATTTGTAAAAAACCTTACGAAATTTTGTCACAGCAATTAGTATCACGCCATATTCATACAAAATAATCTACTGAAAGCGTGTTTCTCTACGTCTATGGTTAAGTATCGCCATTTGAATTAGAATATACCTGTAGAATCTTAAAAACCACGTTTAATTATTGTGCTGTCAGTTACTTTTCTATCACTCACAGAGTGCCTTAAATGATTCCTATTAAGTGAAAACATTAGTCAAGCAACATGCAGGTATATACTGAACGAGTTATGGAGGCTTTATTCAAACCGTTATTGAGAGGCATAGGCTAATTAGACAACAATATATTTAAAATTATTAAATAAGTATTTACTTTTGTCTGGTCTCTTATCTTTGTTTTATTCCTGATGCAAAGTATTGTGCGAAAGTGAGGCGGCGCCATGACGGCAAGTCCGCCGTCTGAGTGAGCCGGTTCAAGCTTTCAGAACGTACCTGAGGGCAAACAAAGCGCTCGCCAGCCAGTAGCCAGTAATTAGTGACTCGCAGAATTGTTAAGTACGGTTTCTGCCTTCGGCTGCAGCGTTCATGGCGCCGGAGTCTGACATGTTGTTGATTCTGCCAAGTTTTGCTGCCCCTGGTAACACTGCGGTTTGTAATCAATAATCTGCATCAGAAAGTTCACGAAACGCGGCTACATACACCCCCCCCCCCCCCAATTCCTCGCCAGGGAACCACCGCAACGCAGAACACAGCGTCGATAACGCCAACAGCTTTTATATATTGGTGTGGTGTCTGTTCTTTCGGATATGTCACCGAGAACAAACACCACGCCAATGCATAAATGTTGAAAGATAGCTTCAGGGCTTATTTCTTCACTGCAGGCTCGGACATATCGTTCGATCTGATGCGGGAATCCGGATGGCGTGCAGAGAGGACCGCGGAAGATAGGGACGTTACTTCCATATCGTGCGACTTGTGATTGGCTGGCGAGAAGCGTGTTCCTGATAGCCGAGATGACGGCGCGTTCGGTGAGAGGGCCCTATGCCCCCTCCAAGTAACAACTGAGCGCAGAGGTCAATGATAAATATAGCACGCGCGCATTATCGCGGCTGCGAGGAATATGTCTTCTAGAGGATCAAAAAATAAAAATACATAATTTAAAAAAATGAAATAAAATAATCGCACCGGAGGAAGTTGTGACCATGGGCCGGAAGCGGGAGTCCCGGGTTCGAATACCAGTACGGCACAAGTTTTCACTCGTCGCCAATGAATTATTTTATTTCCTCTGGCAGGCCTTTCCTTACTCCTTCTCCACTTAGAAGGTCTAAAACGCACCTACGTCGTATTTTTAATGCGAAATTCATGTACCGACACGATTAACTATGCGTTTAGTATGGTTAATTTTAAGGGGTAGCCGGATGCCGCTCCTATCGTCACCCCATTATCCCCTTGAAGAAAATATGTGTACTCCATCTACCTGCATCTAGTGTTACATATGTGCGAAAGTGGTACCAATACTCCGTTCACCGAAACGAGAGACAGCCTGTAAGTACAGTGAGGGCCTGACCAGGGGTGGACAAATCGGGTGCGCTCTCTGTCGCCACATCCGTTTCAGGCGAAAGGTCTTTGTGTATATATATATGCGGCTGTGACAATATAAGCTGATTGTAACCTTTTTATTTAAGAACAATTTGCTGAATAGTAGCACAAGTATTAGTGTTTATAATCACATTCAGCGTTCATAGTCTGTGTCTCTATTTCCCTCTCGTTACTATCACGTAAGAGTAAACTCATTATATCGTCCTCGATTTTGAGTCCACCTAAGCAGCAATCAAAGAAGAAATCATTAAATTCTTCGGAGAATCTGAGGTTCGTAGTGTGTATAAAACTGTGCTAATGTGCCAATAAAAGTTAATGTCGGATACTGCTATGAAAACACCTGCATCTACCGAATTTGGTAATTCCTCATTGTATCGTGTGGTAAGTTAGTACAAAGGCGCACACTCTTTGAAGTCTCCCAAAAAAAGATTAAGAGAATAACAAATGTCTATAGAAAACAATTCACAAAATGCTTGCTGTCGTACACAAACATGAAGATTTGGGCATTTTCAGATAACTACATTTTGTAAATTATTAAGAGAAATGAATTGTAAGTGTGTGATAGCACTGCTGTGTAACAAAGCACACAGCGAGCTGACACCTGCGGCAACACTGGGCACGCTCACGGCTTTGTCCACCCCTAGCGACGCGTCTCTCTGTGCTTACAGTCCGTCTCTCGTTTCGGTCAACGGAGTATAAATGTTTGCGAATCGTGTTACTAAGGCGGAACTTTGACACCAGCCCGGTATTCACCTAGTGAGGTGTGGCAAACCGCCTAAAACCACATCCAGGCTGACCGACACACCGCCCCGTGTCGTTAATCCGCAGTGCGGATGTGAACCGCGTCCTGCATACCAAGTACGGGCGTCGGGGATTTTTCACGCTCGCACTCGTACTTGGCTTGTTGCGTGTGAATCCTGGCGGCGGGCAGGGGAGGGCAGCAACAGCTCCCCCTTCTGCTGGCGTGCCTTTGTGTCCGCCGGCTGCTGCGTCTTATCATGCATCAACTTCGTTATGCTATACGCGAAGCTTATAGCACGGTGTTGTCTAATACTTTAGACAGAAAAAATAAGCGGAATGGAAACAGTTAAAATTCTCACTGGTCACGTTAGTTGCTCTGTAAAACTACCACGTCAGCTCACGATCGTATGCAATTTTAACCAACCAAAGTTCATTTTGAATCATCGAGAAGCTTCTGTAGGCATGGAGTCCTGTAATAATATATCACGCAGGGAAAAAGAATGAACTGGAACGAAACAAATATGATAAGGGCGATTCGACCAGTGCGGAATGAAATGGCACCGATGTACACTAAAAATGTAAAGTGCCAAGACCGACGATACTGGCATTTAGGAAGTCTGGAGTTACTGTATCATAAAAAAGGAACAGAGAGTTGGAACATCTTAATTAGATTTATTTTCGAAACGTCATAAGATATGGCCAAGAATTGTTTCCTTGCTACAACACACGCTATACCGAAGTAGGCGATTCTCGAATCGGTCATAGCCGAGGGAAATACTCGTACGGGTGTAGAGTTTTGTGAACAGGCAAGATTAAAAACACACGAGGGTCCGACACTTAGTCCTGCACAGACCGCTAGTAATTCGTTTTCGTCTCCTTCAATGTTTGACACAATAAGCTCAACTCGCGCATTCCTGCGAACGTTGCATTGACGCCACTGAATAGCACATTTTCACTTGTGAGAAACGGCAGATATCAGTGTATGTATCATTTAGGAAGTCTTTCGTACTTTTCGCTATAGTTAATTTGGACTAATATATTGTCCAAGTCGTAGCGATCAGTAAGCTGCACGTAGTCACGCTTTCTCAATGCAAGAGTTGAAAATCAAAGAGAAGTGTTACACAAATTGCTTCATTTCACAATGGCTTTACCAATTATGAATAGGTAAATTGTTTATTCAGATGCTAAGATTTCATACTAAGAAGGGTGAATAAATCACAAAATTTTAACGCTTACTTTCTCCAAAACCGATTGAGGAAAACTGCTGAAGCAAAAATTTCCCGCGAAATGAGAAGGAAGGGTTTTTTTTTTTTTTTTTTTTTTTTTTTTTTTTTTTTTTTTTTTCGCTCTCTCCAGTATTGCAACACTTTTTGTGAACAAATGAATACTCCCCGTCGGGGGTTCGAATCCCCCTCGGGCATGGATGTTTGTGCTGTCTTTAGTATAAGTTGGTTTATAAGTAGTTTGTAAGTTTAGGGAATGATGATCCTCAACAAACATTTGAACATTTGAACAAATGAATACATGAAATGATGTGGTGTACTTTCGCATGCTTTTCAAGCATGAAAATCGAAGCTGTAGACTTATCCTCTTACTCAGAGTAGTCGGTCGGATATTTCGAGCATGGCATGCTCGAACAATCACGAGAAAAATCGAATGCATTGGCTCCCAGCGATATGAATGGCTGCACTGACACTTGGCTGACTATCACCTACTAGAGGGTGTAGATGCACACTTCTACTGAATACCTCCCCGTCCACAGACTACTCCATTTCCAGAAATGAAAATAAGTACACCCCCTTGGATTTTCCAATTCACTCAAGATTTATTGCTGTGCACAGTGGTAACGCACTGGACTCGCATTCGGGAGGACAGTGGTTCAAAGCCACATCCGGCCATCCAGATTTACGTTTTCCATGATTTCCCTATATCTCTCCAGGCACATACCAGAATGGTTCCTATGAAAGGGCTCTACCGATTTCCTTCCCCATTCTTTCTGAGCGTGATCTCCGTCTCTAATGAGCACAAAAATGTTCAAATGTTTGTAGAGTCTATGGGACTTAACTGCAGGGTCATCAGTCCCTAAACTTACAAACTACTTATGATCTAGTTAATCCTAAAGACGGCACAAATATCCATGCCTGAGGGGGGATTCGAACAGCCGACCACAGTGGCCGTTGCGAGGGTGAAGGTCGGGGTGAGAGTTTAAAATAGGGACAGATTAATTTTTAAAACTCACAACCACCAGCTGCGAACCAAATTCCTATACATGCAAAAACACTGGAACTGTGATTGCGACTGTTTGACTCGTTTTCTAGGGGATGATATCACACGTTCACAGCTTTCCTTCCCTGCATATGATTAACAAAACAAATTCATAATAAATTCAAGTTCATGAGAGAAAAGGGTGTACTAACTACTATTTTTGAAAACACGTAAAAGTTCACTTTATGTTGTTTATTTCACAATCTTAGAACCCTGTGACTGATACGTCTGTACGTCGGTAAAAGTACCAAATAAAGTTATAGCTCGTGAGCCCCCAGACAAAATGAATATTTGTCACGAATTGTTTTCATACCACGTGGCTGTCTCAAACACCGTTTATGTTCATGCCTATGCGACGACACGTGTTACATTAACAAATCACTGTCACTTTAATTGAATGCGATGCACACCTTGTTCCACCGGCTAAATATTCACAAACACACAGTAGCACTCGATTTAACTTGGTAGAGTCTACGACGAGCAACCACACGTGGCGATTGCCACAGACAAATTTATAACCTCCACCTCGAGGTCCACATGCCGACTGATGCAGAGCGACGCCGCCTGGCCAGCCACCCCACGTGCTCTCCCGTCTCGTCACTTCCTGCCCCCCCCCCCCCTCGGGCATGGATATTTGTGCCGTCCTAGTTCGTAAGTAGTTCATAAGTAGTTTGTAAGTTTTGGGACTGAAGACCCTGTAGTTAAGTCCCATAGACTATACAAACATTTGAACATTTTGATCTTCCTACCCTCGCGCGCGCGCGCGCGCACCAAAAGCTCAACTGTCGGGGTTTTTTCCCCTATGTCATCAACTTCCCCATGTGAGCTGTTCTAACCGATTTGCCAACGTACAGCTCTCAGCCAATACATTTCTAAAACTTTCCTTAAAATCAAAATAATTACACTACACATTAAACAAATTTCTTCTTAGGTTTTTATATTGGTATAAACATCCTTTGTACTGTTTATCATAATCGTGCAATTTCTTATATCACAGATAAGTGATTTAACTGAATACTTCAAGATAAAATACAAAAGATTGATTGAAAATAAAATGAAAAATAGTTAATATATTATTTTTATAAACAAACATTGCCATGCTAGTTGTGTAACTGTCTTGTATTCATTGGTAATTTATTACTTTTCATTGTCAATTAAACATATTACGTCAGATGTGACTATATCAGCTAATGTATTGCCGGCCGCGGCGGCCGAGGGGACTGAGGCGCTTCAGTCACGGTCTGCACGGCCACTGCGGTCGGGGGTTCGAATCCCCCCTCGGGCATGGATATTTGTGCCGTCCTAGTTCGTAAGTAGTTCATAAGTAGTTTGTAAGTTTAGGGACTGATGACCCCGTAGTTAAGTCCCATAGCCTCTACAAACAAACAAAGAAACGCTAATGTATTGTTCATTTATCAACAGGCTATTTTGTAATGAGGGCCTTAAAGGTTCCTAACTGCATCGTATTACTTCAAATGCCAGCAGTATTAGAATATTTTATTTCACGCTGTGCACTGCACTGTGCCTGGCACTCGCCATTGTCCCTCTCTCCCCTCACCGGAAACGAACTGGAAAATCCTAAGTTGGAACAAGCCACCAACGTCGGCCTGCTCGCTGACCTCCCGTCAACTACAAGCACACAGCAAATCTCAACGTGGAGAATTTCTACCTATGGCCTAACTATAAATGTTGTCACCCAACTGTGTACATACATTGCTACCATAATTAATAAGATTAAAATTGTGTAACATTTAGTGCATTGGCATGGTCAATGTTTGCAGTGAACTTCATACTGTTTAATTATCAAATGCTATTAATTACCAGTATTTCTATTGGGCGGTAATTTACACCGTGCAGACCACGACTGGAGCGCCTCAGTCCCCTCGGCCACCGCGGCTGGCACTAATGAGCACGTTGTCGATTGGATGTTAAACACTAATATTATTTCCTTAATCTGTTGCTGAAACAGTGCATATGAAGTATATGAGATAACTGCATTTACAGAACAATATCTGAAGCAGTACTGAGATACCAGATGCCAATCCCAGCCGAAAGCCATATTACTACATGTGGTTACCCACAAGGCTCCATCTTAGGGCCATTGCTTTTTCCTGTGTACATTAATGACCTCCCATCAGTTACACTGCCAGAAGCAGAGTTCGTTTTGTTTGCAGATGATAAAAGTTCTGCAATAAATAACATGTCGAGCTTAGTTTTAGAAAGGTCTGTTAATGATATTTTCATTAACATTAATACATGGTTTAAAGCCAACTCATTGACATTAAATTTTGAAAAGACTCACTACATGCAGTTGATAACATGTAAGAGATTCCCATCCAATATATGCATAAAGTATGAAGAAGAGCAGATAGAAGAGGTTGACAGTATAAAATTCCTGTGGTTACAGCATGATAATAAATTCAGTTGGGAGGAGCACACCACAAAACTGCAGAAACGACTTAACAAATCTTTATTTGCAATATGAGGAGTATCTTACTTACTTTTATTTCATGATGTCATATGGCATAATATTTTGGGGTAAAAGCATGTAATACGTATTATTTGTGGTATAAATTCACGGACATCTTGCAGAAGCCTCTTCAAAGAACTGGGTATATTAACTATTGCGTCTCAATATATTCATTTCTTAATGAAATTTGTCATAAATAATATATCCCTTTTCCCAACAAACAGCTCAGTTCATACCTACAATACTAGGAACAAAAATGATCTACACAAGGACTTAAAAGCACTTACTTTAGTTCAATAAGGGATCCACTACTGAGGAACACATATTTTCAATACAACCATAAAAAATTTAGGTACAAATAAAGATCAGTTTAAGATGAGTAGACGGCAAATTAAGAACTACACGGAGATGATTAAAATTAGGACAAGACAGTAAAACATTTCGCACCGTCAGCAATTCACCACAGGAGCACAGCGTTGCAGGGTCGGCGGTTAGCAAATGACGGTGGCTGAATCGGCAGTGACCGATCCGCAACCGGGCCAGGATGAAAATGTTCAAATGTTTGTTAAGCTTATGGGACTTAACTACGGGGTTATCAGTCCCTAAACTTACAAACTACTTATGAACTAGCTACAACTAAGGACGGCACAAATATCCATGCCCGAGGGGGGATTCGAACCCCCGACCGTTGTGGCCGTGCAGACCGTGACTGGAGCGCCTCAGTCCTCTCGGCCACCGCGGCCGGCGGCCAGGATGACCTCCTCTCCCCGAGAGGGGCGTGAGGAGGTCCTTCAAGCGGTCGGGATCGGTTTTACGGTTCTCAGTTTATTGTCGTGGAGTGAGAACCACGAACTGTGCCAAGACGACACAATACACCGGCGAAGAGCCCGTTGAATATCGTCTGATAGGACGCAAAAGGTAGCCATGCGAGACAAAAGAGCTGCTGCCTTGGCCGCAGTGTCGGCAGTCTCATTCCCGGGCACACCCACGTGGCCAGGGACCCACAGAAAACAAACGTGGCATCCGTTATCTGCTGGCAACTGAAGGGAGCGTTGGGTTCGGTACACGACAGGATGGTTCGAGAAAGGGTCCCTAAGACTCTGCAGGGCACTAAGGGAGTCAAAGCAGGTGGCATAACAGAGATGGCGGCGACGGCGGATGTATAAAACAGCCTGGTGGAGGGCAGAAAGCTCAGCCGTGAAATTCGAGCACCGGTCAGGGAGCTTGTATTGGAACAGGTCGTCCCCGACGACGAAAGCAGATTCGACACCGTCAGTGCTCTTGGAACCATCAGTGTAGATAAATATGGCATTATCGAAACGGGAACGGAGTTCGACAAGCCTCGAGCGATATCCAAAATCCGGAGTGCTCTCCTTGGGGAGCGAACTAAGTTCAAGGTGGGTGTGAACCTGGGCCTGGTGCCACGGTGGCAATGGGCTCTCGCTCAACCGAAAAGTGGAAGGAAGGGTAAGATCGAGCCGCTGAAGCAGGCGGCGAAACCGAACTCCAAGGGGAAGCAAGGCTATCGCAGACAACCGATATTGGCGATCGAGGGAATCAGCAAAGAACAATGGGTAAGATGGATGGTTAGGCATCGATAGCAGTCGGCATGCGTACCGACACAAGAGTATGTCACGCCGAGAGGTCAAGGGTAATACAGCAGCTTCGGCATAAAGACTTTCAACAGGGCTGGTATAAAATGCACCAGTCGCCAGGCGTAATCCCTGCTGGTGAATGGAGTTGAGACGGCGGAAAAGGGACGGCCACGCAGGGGAGTATACAAAGCTTCCGTAGTCCAGCTTCGACTGAACAATGGCCCGGTAAAGGTGAAGCAGGACGATACGATTTTCTCCCCATGATGTGCCACTAAGGACACGAATAACATTAAGGGATCGGGCACGACTGGCGTGGGTTAGCATTTTCCACCCGGAGCAACACATTACCTTCCTGTTGCAAGATAGGGAAAAGAGCGGGTCTTAACAACATTCTGCACGTACCGAGTGCTGGTCAGCGTTCCCTTCACAAACACAATGAAACCTGTGGTGGGGCCAACGTGTTTTGAATTATTGCACTCTACGAGACAGCGATCGTGATGTATAGGCAAGCAATCATCACTTACGTGAAAGCAGAATCTGCTTTCAACGCTGAAGAGTACGATCCGCCCAATCATCCAAGTGATCCAGTAACGGCACCAGTTTAACTGTGCTCATCAGTGCTGTTCTGTGACTAAAAATCGAACTATATTCCGTTCACCGAAACGAGAGACGGACTGTAAACACAGCGAGGCGCGTGACCAGGGGTGGGCAAAACAGGGGCGCTCGCTCAATGTCGCCCCATCCGTTTCAGGTGTAAAGCGTTTGTGTGTGTTGTGAGGGCTGATATTAGAGGCTGGCTAGATATTTCATTTTAAAGGAGGAGTTGCTGAATAGAAGCGTAAGTATTAAGCTTTCCTATTCTCTTTCTTTTTCTCTTTCTCGTCTGTATTGCGCAAGTGTAAACTCATTATGTCATTCTACATTTTGAATCCACGCAAGAAGCGACCAAACAAGAAATCAATAAGTTCTAAATGTGTATAAAACTGGAGCTGTTGTATCCAGAACAATAAACGACAGATATTGTTATAAAAACAGCTGCATCTACAGGTGTTAGTCGTTCCTCAGTTTATCATATAGTAATTGATTACAAGGCGACAAACTCTTTCAAATCTCAAATAAATAAATAAAATAAAACATCACGACAGAAGTTTACGAAAGTGTTGGTGACTTTCACATAGCCGGCCGCGGTGGCCGAGCTGTCTGCGGTGCGCCAGTCACGGTCTGCACGGTCACTACGGTCGGGGGGTCGAATCCCCCCTCGGGCATGGATTTTTGGGCCGTCCTTAGTATTAGCTAGTTCATAAGTAGTTTGTAAGTTTAGGGACTGATTACCCCGTAGTTAGGTCCCATAAGCTCTACAAACATTTCAACTTTCACAGAAATTTGATACGAACGAAAGGACATGATTTGCTGTTTTGTTGACATAGTTCCTATTGTCATAAACGAAAATGCAGATTTGGGCAATTTTCAGAGATTCTATAAATTATTAAAAGAAATTAATTTTGAATATTTGTGCTATATAGCGAAACACCTGCTACAGAGGTTTTAATTCCAAATTATTAACGTATCCTCCAACATCTGTAAGGTTTGTGTTCCTTTATTAACGACCGGTTGCGGTATTGTATTAATACCCTCTTCAGGCCATATGCAAATTACGTTGCAAATCAGTGTTGTATCCATAACGTCATGCCGTACGTATGTCATTCAAAACATCAAGAAGAATTAATGTAATACCGAAACCAGTCGTTAAATAAAACAACAAACTTTACGGCTGTTAGTGAATACGTTAATGATTCGGAATTAAAACTCGACCAACAGCAGTAGTCCCTGTTCCATTGCAACATGGAAGCACATGGATTGATACACAGGTAGCGGCACTGAGGGAGTGCCCCGTTTTTGTCCACCCCTGGTGACGCGCCCCGGTCTGTCCACAGGTCTGTCCCTCGCTGAGTACAGAGCTGTGCGCGCCCGTAGTCACACCGATTGGCAACAGTTACTGTTGACATTTTTAGGCTTGCAATCCCTCTTACCCGTTATGTGGTCTACATCTACATAAATATACGGCAGAGGGTTCATCGAACCGCTTTTATTATGTTTCTCTATAATTCCATTCTCTAATAGCTCGCGGGAAAAAGGAACACCTTAATCTTTCAATCTGATTTTTCTTATATTTTGATGATTATGTCTTCCTATGTAGGTGGATGCTAACAAAATATGTCCGCATTCGGAAGAGAAACTTGGCGAAAGAAATTTCGCAAATAGATCTCGTCGAAACGAATAACGCCTTTGTTTTAATGATTTACACCCCAACACGTGCATCATTTCCGTGACACTCTCCCCCCTACATCGCGATAATACAAAACGAGCTGCCCTTCTCTGAACGTTTCCTAAATCGTCTGTCAGTCCCACTTGGTGGGGATCCCACAATGCACAACGATACTCCCAAATGGGACGCACAAGTGTGGTATATGCAGTTTCTTTAGTAGGACTGCCAACGAAACTTAGTCTTTGGTTTGCTTTCCCTACAATAATTTCTATGTGTTCTTTCCACTTTCAGTTTTTATTAATTGTTTCACCTAAGCATTTAGTTGAATTTACGGACTGCAGTTTTGACTGATTTATCGTGTAAATGAAATTTAACAGGTTTCTTTTAGTGGTTCTATGGATAACATCACACTTCTCATTGTTAAGGGTCAGTTTCAATTTTTTGCACCATGCAGATATCTAAATCATTTCGCACCTGCTTTTGACCTTCTATTGCCAATACTAACAGATAAGCGATAGAATCATCCGTGAACTCATATTGTCTGCTACATCGTTTATAAAAATAAGGAACAGCAGGGCCCTACAGCACTTCCCTGGGGAATGCGAGATACCACGCCTGTTCTGCCCCTGCGTGGACGTCCAGAAGCTCGTCTACGAGTTTCAGAAGGCTTACGTGACCAGCAGCTGACGCAGCATGTACCAGCTACGTGAAAATTCTCCCAAAGGGCCATCTGGCACTCACAATTCGACCCCTTTCAAGCTCGCTTAGTCGGCTATAGGAAGCACGAGTGCCTCTCCGTGGCAAGCCGTCTGTTTGCTTTGACTGTCACCATTCCCTATTAAAGGGTACACACGAATGGAGCAATAGTAGCTATCTCTCTACACTATCTGTTGGTGGACGACGTTGGAACAATTATCAGTATATCTACTATCCCTGCGGTGTCATCTACTGCCATAGAATCAAAATCGGCGCCCTCCTTCGATATGTAGAAAGTATTTTCCTTAAGTGTAATTTAAGAATTGAATTACGAAAACAGATATAACGCTGTGTCTATTACCTGCTTCCTCTACACTCGCTAGAGTTGACTGTTATTGATGTTCTCTACAGTCCGCAAACTGGTTAGATGCAGCTCTCCACGCTACCCTGTCCTGTGCAAGCCTTTTGAATCTGCTTACTGTATTCATCTCTCGTCCTCCCTCTACGATTGTTACGTCACACACTTCCTTCTACTGCTAAGTTGACGATTACTTGATGTCTCAGAATGTGTCCGACCAACCTATCCCTTCTCTTAATCAGGATGTGACGGAAAGTTCTTTTCTCCCCAATTCTGTTGAGCACCTTCTCATTAGTTATGTAATCTACGATCTAATTTTCATCATTATTCTGTAGTAACACATTTTAAAAGCTATCATCTTTATGTCGGAACGTTTTATGGCCCACGTTTCACTCCCATACAATGCTACACTCCAGACAAATGATTTCAGAAAGGTTAAATGAATACTGGATGTCAACAAATTTCGCATCTTCAGAAACGCCTTTCTTTCCATAGCCATTCTGCATTTCTTATCTTCGTTACTTCGTCTATCAGAAGTTATTTTGCTACCCAAATAACAAAACTCATCCAATACTTTTATAGTGTCATTAACTAATCTAATTCCTTTAGTATCGCCTCCTTTAATGATACTACATTTCATAACCCTTGTTTTACTCTTGTTAATGTTCATATTATACTCTCGTTTCAAGACACTGTCCATTCCGTTAAATTGCTCTTCCTGGTCCTTTGCTGTCTCTGAAGTAATTACTGTCATCAGCAAACGGCAAAGTTTTTATATCTTCTCCATGAACTTTAATACCCTTTCCAATTTTCTCTTTCCATTCCTTCACAACTTTCTCAATGTACAGGTTGAACAACATTGGGGAAAGGCTATAACCCTGTCTTACTCCCTTTCCAAGCACTGCGACTTATTTACAAGTTGAATATAACTCTTCGCTCCCTACATTTTACCTCTGCTACCTTCAGAATTTGAAAGAGTGTATTCCACTCATCATTGTCAAAAGCTTTCTATGCTAAAATGTAGGTTTGCCTTTCCTTAATCTAACTTCTAACATAAGTCGTAAAGTGAGTATTGCCTCACGTGTTCCTACAATACTCCTAAAGCCAAACTGATTTTCCCCGAGGTCGGATTAACGGTTGTTGTTGTTATGGTCTTCAGTCCGGAGACTGGTTTGATGCAGCTCTCCACCCTACTCTATCCTTATAAGAACGGCAACCCACATCCATTTGAATCTGCTTACTATATGCGCCTCTTGGTCTCCCTCTGCGATTTTTACCCCACACACTTCCCTCCAATGCTAAATTTATGATTCCTCGATGTCTAAGAATATGACCTACCAAGCGATCCCTTCTTTTAGTCAGGGTATGCAAAAAATTCCTTTTCTCACCAATTATGTTCAGCATCTCTCCATTAGTTACGCGATCTACCCACCAAAATCTTCAGCATTCTTCTGTAGCACCACATTTCAAAAACCCCTATTCTCTTCCTGTCCGCACTGTTTATCGTCCATGTTTCACTCCCGAACAAGACAACACTCCACACAAAGACCTTCAGAAAAGACTTACTTACACTTAAATTAAATTAATATTCGATGTTAGCAAATTTCTCTGTTTCAAAAATGCTTTTCTTCCCATTGTCATTCTGCATTTTATATCCTCTGTACTGCGACCGTCATATGTTATTTTACTACCCAAGTAACAAAACTCATCTACCACCTTCATTGTTTCGTTACCTAATCTAATTCCTTCAGCATCGCCTGATTTTCTACAACTGCATTCCATTATCTTTGTTTTGCTCTTGTTAACGTTAATTTTATACGCTCTCTTCAACACCCTGTTCATTCCATTCAACTGCTGTCTCTGACAGAATGAATGACAATGTCATCTGCAAAACACAATGTTTTTATTTCTTCATCCTGAACTTTAACCCCTATTCGGAAGGATGATGGTTCAAATCCACCTCCGGCCATCTACAGTTAGGTTTTCCGTGTTTTCTCTAAATCACTCGTGGCAAATGCCGGGATGGTTCCTTTCTAACAGCACGTCCGATTTCCTTCCACATCCTTACCCAAACCTTCCTAGCGTAAGCTCCGTCTCTAATGACCACGCTGTCGACGGGACGTTAAACTCCAAGCTTCCTTTCCTTCCTTCCTTTAATCCCTTTTGCAAATTTTTACTTGCTTTCCTTCACCACCTGCTCGATGTACAAATTGAATAAAATCGGAGATTGGCTATTTATTAAATTGCAACCCAAGGCCCACGAACGCCTTAATACCGGTGTTTACGGTTTTCTGCGTGGTGCCTCGTAACGGATGAACGTATCGAAATAAATTTCGAAGTTCCCAGAGAAAAAAAATCATCTACACGATTATTCCTTTTGGTACCTAAAAATCATCGTTTCTCACAGTTGCCTCACGAACCGACCATGAACACATGGTGCTTTTACAAGCTGCATAAAGCCCAATAAAATCAACTAATAAATTTTCTGATTTTTTTCTCGGCTAAAAGATGTGTATACTAATTATATTTTGACGTGTACTGAAGACTGGCTACAGCACTGTGTTCTTCCGATAGGTATAATTTATAAATGGTCACTACTCTGAAGACTCCCCGAGTCACTTGAAGCCGTGTTATTGTCATTACGACTTAGAGCCTCCTGAAAAGTTGCATTTTTACAAATTTCTATTTCTGACATATTTGTGCCAAGCACATAGGCGAGGAGAAAGTAGCACAGTGGCTTAACTAACCTCTGGACCTAACAGCTAACTCCTTCGAGAAAGTTTCCGAATAACAAAACATTTCTGTAATAAGAACGATTTTTTTAGAATATTTTTAAACACTTCATCCGTTACAATAATACGAAATAATAACACACGTGTCAAATATCTTCTGTCATGTGTACGAGCACTTTAAAACACCATCGCTCAATATATGACGTGGTATGCAGTCCTGTCTCCAAAAGCTAAAATTAATTGTACAGTGTGTCAAAGAATGACATATAAGATTCATATCGTCATTAAACTTGTGCTACTTAATATCTTAGAGCAAGAAACAAAACGGTAACTGATTAATGTTTAGTGCCGTTTCCATCTGCCTATACTGCTATCACATTAATAAGAAGATATAAATTTGCCTTTACTGCCAAGAAACAATGAAGTCAAATATATCCTGGTTGTGCATCCACCCGCCGCTTGGAAACATGCAACGGTGCAGTTTCTTTGGTATAATTAGCCAGTAATACGGTAATGGTAATCAGCGCTATAAGAGGAACAGATCAGATAAGGAAACGAATGTAAGAAGCAGCAAATTCTGATAATATTAGCAGTTAAACTCTAAATTATATTTTACATACCTATAAACTTCATACCTAAAGCAAAATTCTTAAAATTATTCGTATATAAAAAGTTACAAATCATCTAAATCAAACAATTTTTTCCATTGATACGATTTTTCAGTTTCTCTCGGTGTACTCTACGACGTGTCTGTTGGACAATGGCATCCTGTCATTTATCCATTAATTATATCGTTGATTTCTACCACTGTGAAGTCGCTCGCAAGAAAATTGATGTGACTATACTTGGTGGTTTCACTGGCAGTCAACATTCCTTTCAAGACGTCGTTCGTAAATGTGGATTTGCGATTTTCATATGAAGTATTGCTTTTTATTATTAACAAAACACTGAAGTATTATCTTTACCAGTCTGAATTACAAGACATATTAGTTTGTTTCCATTGGCGAAAGTGTGATTCTGCAACTGAAATGTTCGTTCATCATAATCAATAACGAGAATAACAATTCACAACCAGGAACGACTAAGTTGGAAATTACATAAGTAAGTAAATATCTACTAACCACGTTTAATCTCCTGATACGGTACTGTTCTCTCTCAATCAGTCACTCTACGGTCAAGTTTATTGTAAAATGGGCCTTTTAGCGACATAATTATACATGCGGATTGTCTGCCAACGAATAATTTTTCTTAAATAGGTCACATTCAGCTTTCCATTCTCGATAACAAATTGAACAATATGCCACGTGAAGTTAAGATGTTCATAAGCCACGGTTCACATAAAGAATACGGAGTTGTACATTTTCATACTCCGCGACCTTAAAACTACAGCGCGATTACCGAAACTTGGCAACATTATTGTTATTCGTGACCTGTTGTGTTCAAATGTTTGTAAATCTATCGGACCAAACTGCGTGGTCATCAGTCTGTAGCTTACAAACTAATTAAACCTAGGTAAACTAACCTAAAGACAACACACACACACCCATGCCCCAGGGAGGACTCGAACCTCCACGGCGAGCAACCGCGCTCTCCGCAGCGAAACGCTTTAGACCGCTCGGCTACTCCACCGCGGTGACCTGTTGTGGTGGTAGTTCAGCTCCTAGTCTTTCTAGACTGTCTAAAAAGAAGCGGGACTGTCCTCCTTCTGACTCGCTGAAAATTATTATAGTCTATTAGCCTGCAGTTACATAACGAGTTTTGCCGCCTTTTAACCAGTGACCAATAACAATAACTCGACTTTTCTAGAACAATTACTAAATAAATGTAAGTAGAAAAAAAAACTGAGACAAAACACTCCCATGTTAACTCAGTAAGGAACATTCACTGTTTACGCAATGCTATGAATTGGCGAAATGTATTTCCAGACGTATTTTCAAGATTTACTTTATGTGTCAACATTACAATTTACTTCTAGATTTTTCACTTTACTTTCATGCCTCTGTCCCACTAAAAACTGAAGCATATTACATCAATAATTTTAATACATTACGTAATATAACTCGCATCTGTTGGTTTGCACATGTCCGAAGAAAGTGTAGAAACCCGCGTACCAGTGTGGAAAGTGTCGGGAATGCCGGGGTAAGCGCCACCTGGAGCCAGTAAAACAGTGCTTCAGTCAAAGATTTTATTTATTTCTTCGATACTGCAATCCTCCGATGCGTGTCATCGATCTTCTGTCCAGCTTTGCATAACTCAGCCGGTGAGAATGGCCTTGCTGCAGTTGCACTTCTGCGAACCCACCGACGTGGGTAATGAGCAGTGCACAACAGCGGCCGACCCGCGCTGTCTGCCCGGGGCGTCGCGAACATGGGCGTGCCTCCGCTGCAGATGAGATGTTCAGATGTTTGTAAATCTATCGGACCAAACTGCGTGGTCATCAGTCCGTAGCTTACAAACTACTTAAACCTAGGTAAACTAACCTAAGGACAACACACACACCCATGCCCCAGGGAGGACTCGAACCTCCACGGCGAGCAACCGCGCGCTCCGCAGCGAGACGCTTTGGACCGCTCGGCTACTCCGCCGCGGCGCTTCCGCTGCAGCAGCTGATGACACTCTCAGTCTCCTCCCTCTCCTCCACTCTCAGTCCTCAGTGTGTCCACCCTGAGGACTGTGGTATGAACCGCAGACTAGGTCGCGGTTGGGTGACTGGTGACTCAGTCATACAGATAGCCCTACCGTAGATGCAACCACAGCGGACGGGTATCTGGGGAGAGGCATGTGGTTCCTGAATTCGGGGAGAAGCCTTTTCAGTAGTTACAGGGGCAACAGTCTGAATGATTGACTGAGCTGGCCTTGTAACCTCAGCTAACATGGCTGAACGCAAGGGGAAACCACAGTTGTTAATTTTCCCGAAGACATGTAGCTCCACTCTATGTTAATGGCGTCTTCTTGGTTAAAATATTTCGTAGGTAAAATAGTCTCCCATTCGGATCTCAAGGAGGGGATATGGTTATAAACAAATAAAAAAAATGAAAACAGGCATTCTGCGGATCTGAGCGTGGAATGTTATATGTTCAAATGTTTGTAATTCTATCGGACCAAACTGCGTGGTGATCAGTCCGTAGCTTACAAACTACTTAAACTAAGGTAAACTAACCTAAGGACAACATACACACCCATGCCCAGGTAGGACTCGAACCTCCACGGCAAGCAACCGCGCGCTCCGCAGCGAGACGCTTTAGACCGCTCGGCTACTCCACCGCGGCGAATGTTATATCCCTTAATCGTGTAGGTAAGTTATAAAATTTGAAAAGAGAAATGGATAGATTAAAGTTAAATGTAGTTGAGATTAGTGAAGTTCGGTGGCATGATGAACTGGATTTCTGGTCAGGTGGGTACAGGGCTATAAATACAAAATCAGTTGGTGGCAACGCAGAAATAAGTCTGATAATGAATAAGAAAATACGAATGCGGGTAAGTTACTATGAACAGCAATAGTGAACACATTATCATAGCAAAGATAGACACAAAGCCAACACCGATCACAGTAGTAAAAGTTTATATAGTTTATATGCCAACTACATTTGACGATGAGAGGAGATCGAAGTATGAGGAGATAAATGAAATTATTCAGACAGTTAAAGGAGAGGAAAACTTGATTGTTCAAAAATGTTCAAATGTTTGTTAAGCTTATGGGACTTAATTACGGGGTCATCAGTCCCTAAACTTACAAACTACTTATGAACTACTTACGAACTAGGACGGCACAAATATCCATGCCCGAGGGGGGATTCGAACCCCCGACCGTAGTGGCCGTGCTGACCGTGACTGAAGCGTCTCAGTCATCTCGGCCACCGCAGCCGGCAACCTGATTGTAATGGGGGACTGGAACTCGGAAGTAGGAAAGGGAGGAGAATTATGTGTAACAGGAGAATGTGGACTGGGGAAAATGAATGACAGAGAAGATCACCTGGTAGAATTTTGTGCAGAGCACAATTTAATCATCATAAACACTTGATTTAATCATCATGAAATAAGGTTATATACGTGGAAGCGACCAGGACACGCTGATGGTACCAAATAGATTTTGTAATACTACATAAACTTCGGAACGAGGTTTTAAACTGTAAGATATATCCGGGGGTAGATATAGACTCTTGCCGTAACTTATTGTTTATGAACTGCGGATTAAGGTATAAAATTAAAGATACGGCATCTGGGCAAATTGAAGGAACCAGAGGTGGTTGAGAGATTCAGAGGGAGCATTAGGCAAGGATTTTTGAAACGGGGGAAATCAATACAGTAGAAGAAGAATGTGTAGCTCTGGGAGATAGAGTAGTGAAGGCCGCAGAGGATTATATAGGCAGAAAGATAAGGCCTAACACAACGCCTAACAGAAATCATTGCATAACAGAGGAGATACTGAACGTAATTAATGAAAACAAGACATAGAAATGCAGCAAGTGAAACAGTCTGAAGGCTGAAAAATTAGGTTGAAAGAACTGGCTAAAGAGGAGTGACTAGGGAGAATTGGAATACCGTGGAAGAACGTATAACTAGGGGAAAGGTAGATACCGCCTACAGGATAATGAAAAGAAAAAAAAAAAACATTTAGAGACAAGAAAAACTACTGTACGAATATCAAAATCTCAGATGGAAAACCTGTACTAAGCAAAGTACGGAAAGATGATAGGTGGAAGGAATAAATAGAGGTTCAATACAAATGAAATAAATTGGAAGGCAGTATTCTAGAAAATTAGAGGAAGATGCCTTAGGAAATTAACAATACTGCTAAAAGAATTTAACAGAACACTAAAATATTTGAGTAAAAACGAGGCCGTCTGGAGTAAATCATATTACGTCTGAACCGCTGATATCGTTAGGAGAGACAGAAATTGATCCACCTGGTATGAAAGCAGTCTCCGGACTGAACACGAGAACAACAAAACCTCAGTGTCAGTTTACCTCGCGCTTTCTTTTCCACGCGCAGCTCGTATCGACCAACTTACGCAGGTGGCTGCGGCGCAGATAAGTAAAATATTTCCACACCTGGCAACGACACACTTAACTACCGCCTACAAATAACTGCTGCTTCGCCTCTGCCATTTGCTTCTAATTTAACCATATGCCTATGATCAGCTGCAAATGAGGCACCATTTGTGATCATGCATTATCAATCACTACACACAGGGATTTACGAGATTTGCTGCCAGTGGGCATTGAAATAAATTAGTAGGGGGAGATGAAAATTAGTGTTCGATTAGGATTCGAACCCGGGATTCCTGGTGCCTGTGCAGTGGCGCTGATCACCACAGCACAGCTATTACCATAGCTGCGCACTATACCCTAGCACGCCTTCCGTCAGACGCCGATCCTCTGCTTCAAATGTTCAAATGCTTGTAGAACTTATGTGACTTAACTACGGGTCATCAGTCCCTAAGCTTACAAACTACTTATGAACTAGCTAAGACTAAGGACGGCACAAATATCCATGCCCGAGGGGGATTCGAACCCCCGACCGTAGTGGCCGTGCAGACCGTGACTGAAGCGCCTCAGTCCCCTCGGCCACCGCGGCCGGCGATCCTCTGCTTATTCATTGACTGCCGACGTAGTCCTCCTGAACGTTATCGACCACCACTTGTGGCATGCTTCGACACATTTATATACAGGGTTATGCAATTAACGTAATAAAAAGAAATTCACCGTGATATCATAACAGACCGATGGATGTCAAGAATCAAATTTATCACAGAATAGTTTTCGCCGGCCGCGGTGGCCGAGGGGACTGAGGCGCTCCAGTCACAGTCTGCACGGCCACTACGGTAGGGGGTTCGAATCCCCCCTCGGGCATGGATATTTGTGTCGTCCTTAGGATAAGCTAGTTGATAAGTAGTTTGTAAGTTTAGGGACTGATGACCCCGTAGTTAAGTCCCATAAGCTTAACAAACATTTGAATAGTTTTCTTAAAATATTATGATAACCTTTGTTTCCTAACAGCCGCCAAATTCGCGTGCAGAGGAAATGATACACGGTGCGTTTTAGTCCACCGCATATGAAACCAGTATCTCGAGAAAGAGATTGTGTTGCCTTCTCAATTTTAAGTGAAACTTCCATGTGTTCTAAGGATTTCATGAACGAACTAAAACCAACTTCATGCAAAGTCTAAGCAATGTGTTTTTATGTCTGCAAACTCTCAAAAACATGTTGAAGTGCCGGCCGCGGTGGCCGAGGGGACTGAGGCGCTTCAGTCACGGTCTGCACGGCCACTACGGTCGGGGGTTCGAATACCCCCTCGGGCATGGATATTTGTGCCGTCCTTAGTTGTAGGTAGTTCGTAAGTAGTTTGTGAGTTTAGGGACTGATGACCCCGTAGTTAAGTCCCTTAAGCTTAACAAACATTTGAACATGTTGAAGTATTTAACGCGATTTGATGATTCTCAGTAACCGTGTTGAATAACGAAAATAAAATCAAGCTTCCATCGACCGAAGCCATTAAACTACAAGATGTGCAGTAATAGTTAATTTATTTATCTCATGGCGTCCTGGACGCTGCCTCTCAGCACAACTGGTAGGTTTCGCAGAGGCAGATACAGAAATTTTTTCTCAAAAATGTTCAAATGTTTGTAGATCTATCGGACTTAGCTGCGTGATCATCAGTCCGTAGCTTACAAATTACTTGAACTAAGGTAGAATAACCTAAGGACAACTGAAACATCAATGCCCGAGGGCGCATCCGACCCCGACGGCAGACGGCCGCGCGCACCGCAGCACGGCGCTCCAATGCGCGCGGCTAACCCGCCGCGTCAATTTTTTCTGGGAGGTGCACAAGACTGAAGAGGGTGCACATGTCCTTAAAGGCGCTGTAAGGATATATATATAATAAATTTTATTATAGTAATTATCACATAACAGATATGGGAAACACCCAAAATATGCTCCAAAGCCACAGTTGCTTCTTAGAAAAAAAGATTTTAATATGCTTCCATCTATTAGTTTCTGTGCTTTATGGCGTCATTTTCAGGTGCTCTTTATTACTACAAAAATATTACACTGATTAAACCAGATTAAATATTGAAAAGTTTCGAAATTTACCACAAAATAAAAAGAACACAGAATTTAGAGTCTGAATGCCCTGTGTTCAACTGTGGGCACATTTGTTTCATCCTTTCTCATCATAAAGGACGAAACACTTGCACAAAACTGAACACAGGGCATTCAGGCTCTGAATGTAACTGTTTCTCACCTTGGCCAGATGGGTATATGCGAAACCCTATACAGAACAAGCCAAGGGAAATTGGCATTGGTTGCTCCACATATTTACAACTTTCGAATAATTAGACTATAAGATTGAATAAGGCAGACCACTTGAAAACTCAAACAATTGCATAATACGGCCGAAAAATAAATTTTGTGCAATGATGCCCACAGGATTATGATATTAAATATGCCAAATTAATTAATGGTGACTGTACAAAAACCTAGGGCATAAGGTTCACAAATTAAAAAAAAAAAGTTTCTAATCGTATGGAACGAAACTGCTAAGGTCTCGGTGCCTAGTCTTACAATGTTCAAATGTTTGTAAAGTTTATGGGACTTAACTGCGGGGTCATCAGTCCCTAAACTTAGAAACTACTTATGACCTAACTTATTCTAAAGACAACACAAACATTCGTGCCCAAGGGAGGATTCGAACTTCTGACGCGGGAGGCCGCGCGATCCGCTACGTGGTGCTCCAGACCGCTCGGCTACTCCCGCGCAGCCCTTATCTTACAAACTACTTAAACTAACTCATTCTAAGGACAACACGCACGCCCATTCCCGAGGGAGGACTCGAACCCCTGGCGGGAGCGGCTGCGTACTCCTCGACCTTACGCCACAGATCACACGGCCATGCAGCGCGACGCACATGGTTTGACTGTCATTTTCATAAATGTAGAGTTCCATATTCCCGATACTTTTTATTTATTTTGTGGTAAATTTTTAAACATTTCACTGTTTAATGTGGCTGAATCATTGTAATATTTTGCTGTAATCATAGGCTCTTGAGAATGGCGCCATAGTGCGCCGAAACTAGTAGTGCATTGGAAGATAGATGGAAGTATTTTAATTCGACAAGTGAAGACGATTGTACAGGAGCAGAAAACGTGTGCACTAATTGCAAGACATTCATTTATTTTGGAGCGCTGTCAACGTTACGAAATATTAGTGCACACATTGTTAGGGGTGACGTTTTCAGCACTGCGACGCTGCCTTCCACTCACTGCTCCTCGCCTTGCGGCTGCCATAGTACGCGACTGCCAACAGCCAGCGCACGAATCGTCAACTTGCCGTCGACATACAGTACAGTATCCGGCTTAGCTGCTTCATTATCAAACAATGCACTGAACAACAACCGCACAGCCAGTAAATATGTCACGCTAAGTTTGATATTCTCTCAAACCCCTAAAATCAGATTTCCTATGTCGCGTTGTACTAAATCAATTTCTTCTTCGTTCTTTGTAAAGTTACTACGCAAAACATGATGAGTTTTCAAGAAAGCTATCCCGATCAGCCGGCCGAGGGGACTGCCGGGCGCCGTGGCTCAGCGCGCCCGCTCGCAGGAAAATCGAAACGTGTAGCTTCAAACAAAATTGTTTGTAATGCGTGGGGGTACTACTTCTAGGAAAAGAATCCAGAGTGATAAACTGATTACCGAAAACACCTGAATGTGCCAGCCTGAACGCAGCCCTAGAAATTCACGACTTTTTTTAACATAGTTAAATCCTTTAACTTTATTTATGTATGGATAAAACGTACATAATATCTCATTTATCTCCCAAGCAATCACAAAACAATAAACGATTTTTGTTTAGTTTTATCGTAAATTACTGACAAAAAAAGAGCAACGAGCAATTAAAAGGTAGCATAACACGAAAAGTCAATTTCAGTTATGTTAATTATAAGGATTTTGCGTTCTTAAACTCACAGTTACATGCTGTCCCCAAGTAAAAGTGAATTATTCTTATGCTGAGATTCCTCCCTCCCTCCCGCTCTCTCTCTCTCTCTCTCTCTCTCTCTCTCTCTCCTTCATTTTTTGGTCAGGCTGTCTGAGGGGGGGGGGGGAGGGCACGTGCTCCTATGGTCTCCCCCCCCCCCCCCCAAATCCGCCCCTCGTACGCAAACCCCACATTTTTTACGGGTGTATATAGATTAATAATTTAAAAATCAGAAAACTTGTGTTTCTAGATAACGATCTATAGAGTATAAGGTAAATACCTGAGTCATTTCGTATGGTTAGATATTTAGACATTTACTGTACACGGTGATAAAAAGCTAAAAACCTGATTTTGTAATTTTGTGCATAAGTACGGTAAGCCTAAGTTTGATTTTCTAGATTTCGGTAACGGATGAAGATAGCGATTAAATTTATAATTTGTTAGAGAATAGCATTTTAATAATAAATGGTAAATAATTCTACAATTTGCAATGATTAAAAAGTGTACAAGTAGCCATACACATAATTTGTAGTTTTGGTAACGAAAAGTAACGGCTTTTCGTCGTTTTGTCTGAACGGTCTATGAATACAAAGTGCTTTTATAAGCCGAATAAGGCCCACCCTACACCGTTGTAATGTACAGAAACCAGTCGATTTGCTTAATTTACCTTGGCTGCAGGAAGTGTGTAATGTTTATCATGTACTGTAGGACAGCTATATACGATATGTCAAATCTTTGTGATAGATTGACAAGTGATTAATAGGACAAGGGCTCTCCCAAACACTCCGCCCCTTATACCTGTGATTGACAGGATCAGAGATGTGGATTCCTGAAGAATCGTACATTCCCAAGCGGCGTTTCCGAACATATAATTGCCGTGCATGACAGTAATATAATCGACAGGGTCAGTACATGACTTGTGTGTGGATAAGCTCAGAATCTGTGACTGAGGGGAGCTGATAACTGTGACACAGTGGCAGAGTGCTCATTGCGACTGCCTAGTGCGCAGGAGACCCCTGTTTGGAGCCCGGCTGGGTACAAATCTTCAACTTTTACCACTGATTTATTTTAATAACCACTATCAGTTAATATCGTGAATTTCTTTGCGTACCGAAATTGTTTCATCCTTAAGAAATATAATACTTCATTTTGTAAAACATTTCGGTTGACATGCAATTTAACATCTGGTTGCTAGTGACAACTGAAGGGCACTTCAGAAACTACTTGCACTTGACAACCTCATAAACACGTACACAGCACACCTATCGCATGTGTCACGCGTATGACTTGCTCCTAGAATGTTCGCATAGGATGGAAACTACTGTACCTGCTTGAAGATTTGTATTCATAGCATGCTCTAGGATCCTACGACACCCGGAAATTAGTGACACGGATTTGCTATAGTGTCAGTTCATTCTATTGAACTTCTTGTAAAGAAAATATGCCTAGCCTTTTGCCTCCTGGAAGTACAAATTGTCGATAAATATGGGTTAACTAACTTACGCATTATAAATGCTAGCAGGAATTTATTAGATTTAGCCTTTCTTCACAACCTGGAAAGGAAGCTTATGGTTTAACGTCCCGTAGACAGCATGGTCAGTAGAGATGGAGCTCACGCTCGGATTTTTAGATAAGGATGGGGAAGGTAATTGACCTTGCCCTTTCAAAGGGAAGTGATTAAGGAAATCACGGCGAACCTAAATTTAGATGTCTGGAAATGGATTTGAACCACCGTCTTCCAAAGGCGAGTGCAGTGTGTTATCACTACGCCACCTCGGATTATTTCAGTACCTGGAGTATTATTAGACTTGTCTCCCATGAAGCACACGAATGCCGAAATGGCGTACGTCGGCTATACAAATGGGGTATCAGGAACGTTTTGTGATACGACGCAACAATTACCCAGGGGCTGATTGTCACTATGTTCTGAGAGTACTTCATACTTGCATTGTAGCACTGTGCCACGACTGTGGGTGCGGTCGTTCACTCGGAGGGTTAGTTTGAAGTGATGACCATGGTATCGTGGTCATGAAGTGTGATTTGACACTTATGTGGCACAACTTCACGCTTGGCCTAAACATAGACCAGCGCTTTGAAGAAATGACTCTTGCACTCGGTGATGTCTGTCCAACTATATTCACGTGGTACAAAGAATTGCAAAGAGGAAATTACACTGTGGAGGACGCTGAGAAGACGGGAAGGCCACGATCATCAGTTACGGAGCAAAACATTGATCCCGAGAGGAAAATGCTAGACGAAGACAGACAAGTGACCTACAAGCGGGTAGAGGGTACCTTATGGCATGCATGCATGAACAATTCGTTCTGGGTGCCGCATAAACTGACGGAAAAGCAAATGACTCGACTTGGTGTCGGGAGCTGTTAAAGAAGTGAAAAAAAAACATGAAAAATAAGAGCTGGAAGTACTGCCATGACGTGCCGACTAAGATTCTGAACAAAGTTTGGGTCTTTGAAGATGACGACACAACTTTAGCTGTTAGAAAATCTCAATCAGTAAAGCAGAAAATGATAGCATTTGTTTTTCTTTTTTAGATGGAGTGAAATTTTGGAGGATGTTATTTTCGAAACATAGAAGACAGTCGCAGATCACTGGTAACTAAACAGTGCTTGTCCAAAGTCATCCAATGATTTGAAGAAGCTGCGACCGAAGTCAAGATTGGACACTTGGATCCTCCATCACGGCTGGGCGCTGATGACCACGATGTTGAGCGCCCTAAAGCCCCAATAACAACAACAACAATCCATCAGGACTGAAACGTCTTGAAAAGTCTCCTTGCAGTCCAGACCTTGCTCTCATGACTTTGCATTGTGGCAGGATGTGAGCATAAATCTTAAGGAAATGATGATTTCAATTGAAAAGTGATGAGGGCCTCCAAAGCATCTGAGACAACGAATGTGCCTCACAGAATCTCAGGAGAACTAGTTTAGGGATTGGTTACTGAGGATGGAGAGGTATATTCAATATGGGTGAAAATAAACCGAACAAATTAAAATAATAAAACTGGATTGAAAACTTTGCTAGTATCCTTCTTACCATAGGTGAAGGAGTATATACAGGGTGGTCCATTGATAGTGACCAGGCCAAATACATCACGAAATAAGCATCAAACAAAATAACTACAAAGAACAAAACTTTTCTAGCTTGAAGGGGGAAAACAGACGGCGCTATGGTTGGCCCGTTAGATGGCGCGTCAAACGGATATCAACTGCATTTTTTAAAAATAAGTACCCCTATTTTTATTACATATTCGTCTAGTACGTAAATAAATATGAACGTTTTATTTGGAACACTTTTTTCGCTTTGTGATAGATGGCGCTGTAATAGTCACAGACGTATAAGTACGTGGTATCGCGTAACATTTCGCCAGTGCGGACGGTATTTGCTTCGTGATACATTACTCGTGTTAAAATGGATCGTTTACCAATTCATATTTATTTACGAACTAGACGAATATGTAATAAAATGGTGGTACATATTTAAAAAATGCTGTTGATATCCGCTTGACCTAGGGCAGCGCCATCTAGCGGGCCAACCATAGCGCCATCTGTTTTCCCACTTCAAGCTAGAAAAGTTTTGTTCTTTGTAGTTTTTTCGTTTAATGCCTATTTTTTGAGATATTTGGCGCATTCACTATCAATGGACTACACTGTATATAGAGACAACAAACGGACGTCTGAATCCTGAAAAGGAGCAACAGCCTATTCAGTAGTTACAGCGAACAAGTTGGATGACTAATTGATCAAGCCTTGTAACATCGGTTAACGTGGCGTTGTCACACAGTTACTTTTCCCGAGGACAAGTAAATCAACTGTATGGATCCCTGAAGATGTCCTCTTAAGTAAAGTTTTCTGGAGGTATAATAATCCCATAGTCGGATCTCCCAGCGAGAACTTCTCAGGAGGATGTCGTCTTAAAGGAAAAACAAAATAGGCTTCTGTGGATCGGGAGGAGGAGCGTTTTATCTCGTAATCGGGTAGGTAAGTTAGAAAATTTGATAAGGGAAATGAATAGGTTGAAGTTATAAGTTCAGTGGCAGGATGAACAGAATTTCTCGTCAGGGAAGTACATGGTTATAAATTCTTCGTTTGTGTGGCCATAACGTTCGTAGTTGCTTATATAATTACGACGGGGAATATTTGTCCATCTATGCAACTACTAACTTTCTCCAAGTTAACATTGTTATAAATACAAAATCAGTTGAGGGTAACGCCTGAGAACGTCTAATATTAATACGGAAATAGGGATGTGGAGAGCAACTAGGAACTACGTAGAAACGAATTGTCATGGCCACGACAAACATAAAGCCAACACTCAGCACAGTAGCAAATCTACTTGTACTTGTACTTCTAGCAGCTCACGGTGTGTAACGCGAGTTATCACAGAGCAGTAATACTCGGCGATTACGAACAGAAGGCGACTCAACCAGCGGCGCGGCTACGCTTATCGCGCAGCCCCCCCCCCCCCCCCCCTAGCAGCTATAAACCACTTTCGTCGCGCCCTCGCCCAAGGTGTTTACAACCTAGCCTTCGCCTCCCTGCTCGTAACACTGACACAGTTTCACGCCGGAAAAAATATGTACTTTTAACATTCACTAAATGCTATAGTTATTAATTTTGACCAGTGTAACCTATGGGATTTAATATGGCAATCTGTTAGAAAAATCGGAACTTCTCACAACCACAATGACCATGATTGAGTGACTCGATTCCTATTCAACACGCTGTAGACATAAACACTTCACTTCTCTTAATGGTTGATAGCAGCAACACAACTCGGAGAATACTGGTCACTTACCTTAGTTACCACTCCCATGAACCACAGACATTGCCGAGGTGGGGTGGCTTGCGTGCCTCAACGATACAGATAGCCGTACCGTAGGTGCAACCACAGCGGAGGGGTATCTGTGGAGAGGCCAGACAAACGTGTGGTTCCTGAAGAGGGGCAGCAGCCTTTTCAGTAGTTACAGGGGCAACAGTCTGGATGATTGACTGAGCTGGCCTTGTAACATCAGCTAATGTGGCTTTGCTACACAGCTACTGCGAACGGCTGAAAGCAAGGGGAAACTACAGCCGTTATTTTTCCCGAGGACATGCAGCTCTACTGTATGAACATATGATGATGGCATCCTCTCGGGTAAAATATTCCGGAGGTAAAATAGTCCCCCATTCGGATCTCCGGGCGGGGACTACTCAGGAGGATGTGATCATCAGGAAAGACAATACTGGCATTCTACGGGTCGGAGCGTGGAATGTTAGATCCCTTAATCGAGTAGGAAAATTAGAAAATTTAAAAAGGGAAATGGATAGGTTGAAGTTAGATATAGTGGGGATTAGTGAAGTTCGGTGGCAGGATGAACAGGATTTCTGGTCAGGTGAGTACAGGATTATAAATACAAAATCAGTTGGGGGTATCACAGGAGTAGGACTGATAATGAATAGGAAAATAGGAATGCGGGTAAACTACTATGAGCAGCACAGTGATCGTATTATCATTGTCAAGATAGGTACGAAGCCAACACCGACAACAGTAGTACAGGTTTATATGCCAACTAGCTCTGCCGATGATGAGGAGATCGAAGAAATATATGAGGAGCTAAACGAAATTATTCAGACAATTAAGGGAGAGGAAAACTTAATTGTTATGGGAGACTGGAATTCGGTAGTAGGACAAGGAAGGGAAGGGAAGATAGTGGGTGAATATGGTCTGGGCAAAAGGAATGAAAGAGGAAGCCGCCTGGTAGAATTTTGCACAGAACATAATTTAGTTATAACAAACACCTGGTTTAAGAATCACAAAAGAAGGTTGTATACGTGGAAGAGACCAGGAGACACCGGGAGATACCAGATAGATTTTATAATGGTAAGACATAGATTTCGGAACCAGGTTTTGAAGTGTAGGACATACCCAGGGGCAGACATAGACTCTGACCATAACTTGTTGGTTATGAACTGTAGGCTGAAACTGAAGAAACTACAGAAAGGTAGGAAAATAAGGAGATGGGACCTAGATAAATTGAAGGAACCTGAAGTTCTTAAGAATTTCAGAGGGAGCTTCAGGCAACAATTGACAGAAACAGGGGAAAATAAAACAGTTGAGGAGGAATGGGTAAAATTGAGAGATGAAATAGTGAAGGCAGCAGAGGACAAAATAGGTAGGAAGGCAAGACCTACAAAGAATCCTTGGATATCACAGGAGATACTAAATTTAATCGATGAAAGGAGAAAGTATAAAAATGCAGTAAATGAAACAGGCAAAATGGAGTACAGACGACTAAGAAATGAGATTGACAGGAAGTGCAAAATGGCTAAGCAGGAATGGCTAGAAGGCAAATGCAAGAATGTAGAAGACTGTATAAATAGGGGAAAAATAGATACAGCCTACAGGAAAATAAAAGAAACATTTGGCGATAAGAAAAACAGCTCTATGAATATCAAGGACACTGATGGAAAACCAGTTCTCAGCAAAGAAGGGAAAGCTGAAAGGTGGAAAGAATATATAGAGGGGCTCTACAAAGGAAATGAACTTCGAGACACTATTGTAGGAAGGGAAGAGGATGTAGATGATGATGATGAAATAGGAGATACTATACTGAGAGATGAATTTGACAGAGCACTGAATGATCTAAGTCGAAACAAGGCCCCTGGAGTAGATGATATCCCGTCAGAGCTACTGAAGTCTCTGGGAGAACCAGCCATGACAAAATTGTTTCACATTGTGTGTAAGATGTATGAGACAGGTGAAGTACCCTCAGACTTTAAGAAAAATGTTATAATCCCCATTCCAAAGAAAGCGGGTGCAGACAGGTGTGAAAACTACAGAATCATCAGTTTAATAAGTCATGGTTGCAAAATATTAACAAGAATTATATACAGAAGGATGGAAAAGCTGGTAGAAGCCGACCTCGGGGAAGATCAGTTTGGGTTCAGGAGAAATGTAGGAACACGGGAGGCAATACTCACATTACGGCTTATCCTAGAAGATAGATTAAGAAAAGGCAAACCAACATTTCTAGCTTTTGTAGATTTGGAGAAGGCTTTTGACAATGTTGATTGGAATAAACTCTTTCAAGTTCTGAAGCAAGCAGGAGTAAAATATAGGGAACGTAAGGTTATTTACAACTTGTACAAAAACTAGACAGCGGTTGTCAGAGTTGAAGGGCATGAAAGGGATGCATTGGTTGGAAAGGGAGTAAGACAGGGTTGTAGCCTTTCCCCAATGTTGTTCAATTTGTACATTGAGCAAGCTATAAAGGAAAGCAAGGAGAAATTTGGAGAAGGAATTAAAGTTCAGGGTGAAGAATTAAAAACATTGCGTTTTGCCGACGACATAGTAATTCTGTCAGATACAGCAAAGGACCTGGAAGAGCAATTGAACGGAATGGACAGTGTGCTGAAAGGTGCATATAAGATGAACATTAACAAGAGTAAAACAAGGGTAATGGAGTGCAGTGTAAGAAAATCAGGTGATGCTGAAGGAATTAGATTAAGTAACGAAACAATAAAGGAGGTAGATGAGTTTTGTTACTTGGGCAGTAAAATAACAAATGATGGTCGCAGTACAGATGATATAAAATGCAGAATGGCAATGGGTAGAAAGGCGTTTTTGAAAAAGAGAAATTTGTTAACATCGAATATTGATTTAAGCCTAAGGAAGTCCTTTCTGAAGGCATTTGTATGGAGTGTTGCCTTGTATGGGAGTGAAACATGGACGATAAGCAGTGTGGACAGAAAGAGGATAGAGGCTTTTGAAATGTGGTGCTACAGAAGAATGCTGAAGATTAGGTGGGTGGATTGCGTAACTAATGAGGAGGTACTGAACCGAATTGGGGAGAAAAGAAATTTCTGGCATACCTTGACTAAAAGAAGGGATAGATTGGTAGGACACATTCTTAGACATCAAGGAATTGTGAATTTAGCGTTGGAGGGAAGTGTGTGGGGTAAAAATCGCAGAGGGAGACCAAGAGACGCGTATAGTAAGCAGATTCAAGTGGATGTGGGTTGTCGTTCTTATGAGGAGATGAAAAGGCTTGCTCAGGATAGAGTAGGGTGGAGAGCTGCATCAAACCAGTCTCTGGACTGAAGACCACAACAACAACAACCTTAGTTAATCCTCCTGAAAGTGATTTTGACGGAAGGAAAATAATTATGGTCAACATCTCTGATAAAGCAAAAAATATTATTATGCTTGATTTTAAGTTAAGTGAGAAATTTACTGTCCACAAAAAGAATAAATTTAGTTTGAAGATAAATTAAGTGACTGAATTTAGCATGCTATTGACACTGCTGCACTTGGAAACAACTGAAGACAAATTAACACTACTCGTAAAATCTTTAATTATTTTAGCTTCGCTATGCAAATTAATTTTAAATTATACTGAAAGCAAATTGTATATAATTCTTAAAAATAAAATAAATAAATAAATTTCGCTTTACGTTAAAAGGTATCAGTTAATGCGACCAACTGTTATATAGTTACGTTTTAACTATGTAATTAAATAATGGCATTTATTTACTGCATCATTTTGTGTGCTTCAATAGGTTTGTGTAACCATACGAAGGAAGGAAGGAAGCTTAAGGTTTAACGTCCCATCGACAGATTGGTCATTAGAGACGGAGCTAACGCTCGGGAAAGAAATCGGCCGTGCCCTTTGAAAGGAACCATCCCGGCATTTGCCTGGAATGATTTAGGAAAAATCACGGAAAACCTAAATCAGGATGGTCGGAGGTGGATTTGAACCACCGTCCTCCCGAATGCGAGTCCAGTGCGTTACCATTGCGCCACCTCGCTCGGTAACCATACGAAACTTTTGAAATTACGCACACTGTAATCTTTAAGCCTTAGAACACATTTAAACACTTGAATTATCAAACAATAGCAAGGAAAGTGGGTGTGGTTAATGCCTTGGGACAATGATACTTAAAACTGTCTTAAAACTAATTTATTGGTTCTTCTGATACATTAAACACTAACTGCAGCTCCCTGTACATATTTGTCTTAGAAATAGTCTTGCCTTGGGTAGCGTGTGCATGAATTCGATGGCGATGCTTTCTTGTAGGCGTTGAGAACTGCTTCGCACATCAAAGCCCGTGGAATTACTTGCAACGAGCAGTGGTGTCCACTGACGCAAATTTCCACACCAGCTTTTTAGCATAGTAAATCTTGCGTCCTTTGCTAATTTCAAAATCGAGACGACTTACGAATATCCTCCCCGTTGTCGCATTGCACGTAGCGTAACTTGACGCTTTTGTGCGAGTGGGCGAGTAACATAGGTTCTCTCGCTAGCACAGTCAAAATCCAAGTAATTGACCACCACCAGCAGCGCCCCGGCGAACAGCGTCCGCACGTCCACGTTATCCTGCTTTGGGTTCGCAGCTATTTAATAGTTCCCCTTTCAACGCACTGTTTTTAAATAGCCCTAGGAAATTTGCAGTCATTCTTATTTGTTGTTGCGGTCTTCAGTCCGCAGACTGGTTTGATGCAGCTCTCCACGCTAACCTGTCCTGTGCAAGTCTCTTCATCTAACAATACGTTCGGCAACATACATCCCTTTGAATCTGCTTACTGTATTCGTCCCTCGGTCTCCCTCTACGATTTTTACCCCACACACTTCCTTCTAATGCTAAGTCTTGATGTCTCAGAATGAGTCCAAAAATGTTCAAATGTTTGTAAATCTATCGGACCAAACTGCGTGGACATCAGTCCGTAGCTTACAAACTACTTAAACTAAGTTAAACTAACCTTACGGACAAACACACACACACACACCCATGCCCCAGGGAGGAATCGAACCTCCGGCAGCGAGCAACCGCGCGCTCCGCAGCGAGGCGCCTTAGACCGCTCGGCTACTCCACCCCGGCACAGAATGTGTCCCACCAACCTATCCCTTCGCTTAGTCAGAATACGCCAGAAACTCCTTTTCTCCCCAATTCTGTTGAGCACCTCCTCATTAGTTACGTGATCTATCCATTAAATTTTCATCATTCGACTGTAGCACCACATTTCAAAACTTCTATCATCTTTTTGTCTGAACTCCTTATCGTCCACGCTTCACTTCCATACAATGCTACACTCCAGACAAATGCTTTCAGAAAGGACTTCTTAACATTTTAACTAATATTATATGTCAACAAGTTTCGCTTCTACAGAAACGCTTTTCTTCCCATAGCCATTCTGCATTTTTTATCTTCTTTACTTCGGCCATCAGAAGTTATCTTGCTACCCAAGTAACAAAACTCATTGCATCATTACCTAATTTAATTCTTTCAGCATCGCCTGATTTTCGGATGCTACATTCCATTATCCTTGTTTTACTCTTGTTGATGTTCATCTTGTACCCTCTTTTCAAGACATTGTCCATTCCATTCCATTGTCCTGATCCTTTGCGGTCTCTGACAGAATTACTAAGTCATTGGCAAACGGCAAATTTTTTATTTCTTCTCCCTGAACTTTAATTCCCTCTCCAAATTTCTCCTTGCATTCCTTCACTGCTTGCTCAATGTACAGATTGAACAACAATGGGGAAAGGCTACAACCGTGTCTTACTCCCTTCCCAACCTGTGCGTCCCTTTCATGCCCTTCGACTCTAATAACCGCTGTTTCGTTTTTGTATAAGTTGAATATAACTCTTCGCTGCCTATATTTTAGCCCTGCTACCTTCAGAATTTGAAAGAGTGTATTCCAGTCGACATTGTCAAAAGCTTTCTCCAAATCTTATTTACATTTGTAATATTATACAAATGTACTTTAACAACATTCATCTTAAATATTCGCTTAATCTCTAACCCAACGTTACTTCCCTCCACAAACGCTACACATGGGTACATAATGATGCAGTATCACATGCAAAAAATTTAAATTAAATTTTAATGTTTAATTTAAAACTGTCGCGTTACAAACATATTTGACCAAATTGCTTTGGTCATCATTTCTTAGACTTACAAACTACTTAAACTAAAGACAACACACACACACACACACACATGCCTGAGAGAGAACTCTTTCACTGAAATAGTAAACATACATAAATAGGTAAACGTTACAGTGGCGATCAATTGGAACCATGCATGAGTGTGTGAAACAATAATTATTGCAACAGTTGCCAGAGGATGACAACATTTCATTTTCGATAGTGGATGTTTCTATTACCGAGTCGGAAAATGTCTGTAATTCCCTCCAAATTTGCCCACAATATTGAGAGTGGTAGCTTTCTCCACTGTCAGATTTAATTATTACGGCAAAACTTGTGCCCAAATAATCTTAAAGTACGACAACGTAATTGTTCGGAGAGGAAAGATTTTATCCCTTTTTATGAGAGTTTGTATAGTAATTGACCGTTAGTAACTTTCAGTGAGCGGTATCGCTCCTCGCTTGGATCAGGTACAAATTCAGAACTGAACAGGGTGCATGTACGATCATTACATCTCCCCAAATCCTCTGTCAACTTTGCACTTCCAGCCAATATACCTTTCATGAAATAAAATAAACAAATTTCATGCAATTTTTTGAGGAAAAGCTACGGATCTTGAAATGATAACTCGTACGAAATATGAAGTACTGCAGTTTGCAACCAGAAAAGTACGATTGTTTAGATAGGGAGAACTTACACTAGGCGTGTGAAGGTTATGTAAATTGGAGGCCTGATGGTGAATCTCGCTAACAAAAGAGATAAACATCTACCTACTTATTAGTATCTTTGATATAGCTTTACACATTTTAACACAACTTTCTCATAGTACTACATTGACATATTTCGGGGGAAAAAAGTATGTCACGGCGGACTGACCGAGCACATTGAGGTGCTATGCTCCGATGCACTAGGCCGTTTCCGTCGGGGTTCCAATCCTCCCTCGGGCATGGATGTTGGTGTTGTCTTTATTTCATAATTAGTTTGTAAGTTTAGGGACTGATGTCCCCTCAGTTAAGTCCCATAAGCTTAACAAACATTTGAACAAAAATGCAACGAAAAAATCAGAAAGTTGCAAAAAAGCACACTCATTAGGCTGATGGTTAAATTCGAATGGAAAGAAGTGATAATATATACCCCAGCAGACCTGGAAACACAACGCGCTCAGGTGGCTCGTCCTACCAGTCACAGAGAATTAATGGTTTACGTTCCCACCAGCTATGAATTTACACTGACATCAGACATGTTTGTCAAAGACTTCACATGTTTTATGACTTATTGTGTATTCGTGTATTTTCATTAGTTGGTGAACCATTTTGGTACTCTAAGAGTCTGTATGCAATTTTTTGTGGCCAGTGTTGTGTGACTGACCTTTCATCAATGAATTTCATTGAAAAATTTGAACACATCAAGACTGAAATAGTGCGAAAAACTAGGTAGATATTTACGACTGATAACGCTTTAATTACAGTTTTTTTAATTTAAAGCTAGTCTTGTGATCCTAATGAATACTTTACAATTTAAGGAGAAATGTGATACACGCTAAGGAGGCATGCGATGGGTGTCTAGATAGGAAACGGTATTTGAAGCAGTATACGACGTAGAAAGGACAAGTAGACTACACGGTCTGACCCCATTTCCACACATTTTATGCAGGATATTTCGGTGGACTATTAAAACGTCAGAGGTACGATAACAGATGATTCAGAATGCCAAGGACAAATTAAATTCTACGGCAGCGTTTGGAAATTCAAATGAAAACGGCTACAGTACAGCCGACGTACTCGCTCGCCCAAATAACGCGGGACTAACGATACATCTCCGGCTACATAATGTGCAGTGTATGGAAAGGCTCTTTGTATCCCTCGTACGTTACGTAGGAGTAATTCACATTCAGGGGGCAACGGTTCATATCCTCGTCACGCTATTCCTATTGAGGCATTTAAAGTAAGTGATGGGGTGGTATTTTTAAAAATAACGCGGACAAATTTCTTCTTCTTGCTTTCCAAAACTAAACCTGCGTTACATCTGTAATGATTGTCAATGAAATCGTAATCGTTTCGCTTTCCATTCTACTCTCTTACTTAATGGCTGTTCCGTTCAGTTCACATAATATAAATAACTGCCTACATGCCTGTGTTCCGCATCATCTCTTTGATAATATTCAAATGTTCAGATGTTTGTAAAACTATGGGACTTATGTTATATAGGGCCTGCAGCGTTTAAAGGTCAGAAAATGACATATTATTATAAATAAAACCAATCGCTGCTATTAAGTACTTTTTATTTTCACCACTAAAGATCCGTTTCGGCTAATACTGCCATTGTCAAGTGACCTGCGTTTTAAATGGGTAACATCAAGATTAAAACAACGGTATGTCGTATTATAATATTACAGTAATGATTTTAACAACTACTTACATATGTGTCTAGATATTCAGACATACATAAGACATCTGAAGCATATATATATATATATATATATATATATATATATATATATATATATATATATATATATATATATATTAACTGTCAAAAATATTTTTATAATATTACGTATTTTGACAGTTACAGCTAAGATGTCATATGTTTACAAAAGATCTACAACATATATTTATGTTGTTATACTTTGATATATCTTTGACGTATTTGACATCTGTGTTAATAAATTATAGATGCTATAATATGGTCTAGTTTTGAAATACATGTTGTATACTTAAATTGTATGTTTTACTGTTAATTTCCATAATGGATTTTCGAAAGCTATATATATGTTTATATAAGCACCTTACGAAAATTGATTATAAAAATAAACGATAAAAATATAAACATATACGTAGCTTTCGAAAATCTATTATGGAAATTAGCAGTAAAACATACAATTTTAAGTATACAACATGTATTTCAAAACTAGACCTTATTATAGCATCTATAATTTATTAACACAGATGTCAAATACGTCAAAGATATATCAAAGCATAACAACATAAATATATGTTGTACATATTTTGTAAACATATGACATCTTAGCTGTAACTGTCAAAATAAGTTATATTATCAAAGTCTTTTTGACAGTTAATATTATATATGCTTTAGATGTCTTATTTGTGTCTGAACATCTACACACATACGTAAGTAGTTGTTAAGATAATATTATAATACGACATGCCATTGTTTTAATCTTGATGTTACCCATTTAAAACGCAGGTCACTTGACAATGGCAGTATTAGCCGAAACGGATCTGTAGTGGTGAAAATAAAAAATGCTTAATAGCAGCGATTGGTTTAATTATAATAAAACTATGGGACTTAACTACTTTTGTCATCATTCCCTAGGTTTACAAACTACTTAAACTAACTTACACCAAGGACAACACACACATTCATGCCCGACAGAGGACTTGAACCTCCAACGGTGAGCATCAGCGCACTCCGCAGCAGGGCGCCTTCAGTGCTCCCCAACCCAAAAAAAAAATGTTCAAATGTTTCTACAGCTTATGGGACTTAACTACGGGGTCATCAGTCCCTAAACTTACAAACTACTTATGAACTAGCTAACACTAAGAACGGCACAAACATCCATGCCCCAGGGGGGATTCGAACCTCCGATCGCAGCGGCCGTGCAGACCGTGACTGGCGCGCGGCAGACCGCTCGGCCACCGCGGCCGGCCTCGCCCACTCCACCGCGGTTTTATATGATGTGGCAGCTATGCGATGCTGACAACGCACCTCTTCCTTCCTAACAAGCTATCATTTTTCAAACTACGCGTCTGAATATCTCACACCATCGTCTCGCAGCGGAGATATACGCAGCTGCAATATTAGTGTTAGAGCGAATTCATAGGCGTCCTTTCACAAATGTAGACAACTTGAGAACAGCGGCGACTGTAAGTCATTGCGTTGCAGTCAGTCAGTATTAAAAACAAACTTCCACATTCATACTAACACACAAGTTCAATCACACAGGTGGAAACATATATAAACATGGTGCATTGATCATTAATAAAGGAATAAAATAATGCATGTACAGATAAACAAAAGTAATGGTGGAGAAGAACTTGAGAGTATTGAAAATAGACCTTTTTAAACCCTACTGGCCATTAAAATTGCTATACCAAGACGAAATGCAGATGATAAACAGGTATTCATTGGACAAATATATTATACTAGAACTGACATGTGATTACATTTTCACGCAATTTGGGTGCATAGATCCTGAGAAATCAGTACCCAGAACAACCAACTCTGGCCGTAATAATGGCCTTGATACGCCCGAGCATTGACTCAAACAGAGCTTGGATGGCTGTACAGGTACAGATGCCCATGCAGCTTCAACACGATACCACAGTCCATCAAGAGTATTGACGCGTATTGTGACGAGCCAGTTACTCGGCCACTATTGACCAGACGTTTTCAATTGTTGAAAGATCTGGAGAATGTGCTGGCCAGGGCAGCGGTCGAACATTTTCCGTATCCAGAAAGGCCCGTACAGGACCTGCAACATGCGGTCGTGCATTATCCTGCTAAAATGTAGGGTTTTGCAGGGATCGAATGAAGGGTAGAGCCACAGGTCGTAACACATCTGAAATGTAACGGCCATTGTTCAAAGTGCCGTCGATGCGAACAAGAGGTGACCGAGACGTGTAACCAATGGCACCCATACCATCACGCCGGGTGATATGGCGATGACGAATACACGCTTCCAATGTACGTTCACCGCGATGTCGCCAAACACGGATGCGACCATCACGATGCTATAAACAGAACCAGGATTCATCCGAAAGAATGACGTTTTGCCATTTGTGTACCCAGTTTCGTCGTTGCGTACGCCAATGTGGCGATGACGAATACACGCTTCCAATGTGCGTACACCGCGATGTTGAAAGACGGCTGTCTGCCGTCTTCCCTAGGTTTTTAACTTTGTAATTTATCTAAGTTCACTACTCGGCCTTTTTTGCTAAACGAGAACCCTTCTCGTTCGGAGGCACGAGGAATAGCATTTCATTTCATGTTTTTAAATGTCAGTTTCTGTAATATTGCTGGGATTTTATTATGCTAATAGTTTGTCATTGTGTCTATATATGTGGCAATATGAATGGTTTCTCGATGACACCACTGCCCCTGTGAGACTGTGTGCTTGCTTTATTCTGTATGTGCATGTATGAGAATCTTCTAGCATGGCAGTCTGAGTGTATGTATGAGAATTTTCGTCCTCGACTGCTGGCTGTGCGCTTTGCGTCTCTGGCTTCGTGTCGGTCAGTAGTCGTTACCAACTTCTGCTTTTGATGCTACCAAAGAGGTTCCTCCACCCTTTTGTTACAAGTTTGGTCGGCAATGCCCAGTTAGCGAGCCTCGGCAAGATGCGCGAGTTTAAGCTCTTCCCCATCCCCTCGTTTTTCCTGGGTTTTGCCGATTTCCGGTGGATTTCCGACCTTGTGGCGGGGGGCTCAGGGGCCGATAGGACATTCTTTGGCTGAGCTTATACCTGGTAAGACGTTTTGATTTCCTTTCCTCCCTTGAGATGGTGGCGATTCTTTGTCTGGTTTGTTAGACTTTAGATCTTAGTTTCATTTTTTGGGATACGTTTCTCCGGTCATGTACGGGAATGTATTCAATTCATTTCTGTGATTTTGCATAGGTAAGCGCAGTGAATATGCAACTAATTCGGTTTGATAATGACTGGGAATCGGTAACCTGTGTGAGACTAGCTGGCGGTATATGAACTCCGTTTAATTTCTTTCTAGCTTTGTGGAACGCGACTAAAATGGGGAAATATTTTTATTCTGTCTAGTGAATGTGAAATATTCTTTTCTGTTTTCTCCTTCCATGAGTGATATGTATTTCACGTGGTGTGTTCTTAGAACAAAGCCGTCAGCTACACCTGTGTCAGTTTCTATGCCCTTCAGGCAAGAAATTCGGCATGTGTACTTCTGATTTTCTTTAGTACATTGCGATCTCCTCTCCGCCTACTTTAAATTGCTGTTTCATTTCCAAACTTTTACTTTGCATTCGGACTCCCCCAGTAAATTCTCTTCTAGCCTTGTACAATCCCCTTTATTAGCTTGCTTATGAAATATTACGTATTTCTTAGTTAATTCACTCCGACTTTGAATTTATCCCACTTTTCTGATATTTTGACGACTGGACTTCGTCCATCCGTGTAAAATCTTCCCAATCGCGTCTAACTGTCGTTCTTTAGCGTCCTTCTGATATCCTACGCGTTTCTAAGGGTTGCATGCTGTAGCTGTTTTTCTTTATTTTTCAGAAATTGAATTTTGTATTTTTTACTGGTTTTCGGAACCACATGGCTCCGAACTCCGACTTCAAGAGTTTATAGCTAGTAACTTGAGTTCTCGCCACTGCTCACATACCAGTGCCTTCCTGTTGCGTATTCTTGCTTCGTAATCTGTGATTCCGTTGGTTTTAGTTGAAATGAGTGGAATATTTAAGCACTTCGCCTTCAGTGGGGTGCGAATATGTAATGTAGCAGACACGTGCCATGTGTCTCAATAGTTCCGCATGCTCACGGTTCGATTTGAATGGTAATTAATCTTGCTATAATCGCGTACCATCTCAAGTAAAGAAGGAGAGGTCAGAGCGACCTATGAAGTTTTTTTTTCTGGTGTTGTGTGGTACATCCTGGTTAGCTGAATTTCGCCTACTATAGCGGCGCCTGCTTCTGCTTCGTATCAGCACGCTGAGTTCGGTGAGTTTTGCTTTCCTTCGCGCGTGTGAGTGGCTGAATCCTTGTTGATTGTAAAACCCTCCCCCGCTGTTCAGTTCGGATTACTTTATGTTAGCCTTCAATGGGATGCATTTTTATTGTTTAACAGAATTGGTTGCCCCATTTCCTCATGTTTGAACTGAATAAATAGGTTATTATCAGTGAATTATTGTTCTACTTATGTATATTAGTTAATGAATACCCTCCCTTTTTATTTAATGTTGTTTTTCATAGTGCTGAGACCAAATTCAGATGCATATTATCATATTTTTAATTCCTTTGCGCCATAAATGTTTTCACAGACAACTTCATGAATTGGTTTCGTTCGGGGTGGTTCAAATGTTCAAATGTTTGTTAAGCTTATGGGACTTAACTACGGGGTCATCAGTCCCTAAACTTACAAACTACTTATGAACTAGCTAAAACTAAGGACGACACAAATATCCATGCTCGAGGGGGGATTCGAACCCCCGACCGTAGTGGCCGTGCAGACCGCGACTGGAGCGCCTCAGTCCTCTCGACCACCGCGGCCGGCGTTCGGGGTGGCTTGTATATCAATGAGTGTGTGTAATTCTCGTGATCTACGATGCGTGTTGGCCACCGTCTCTTTGTCTTCCTGTTGCTAAAGTAAATTTTGAGTCAGTTCTAAAATCTAGGGCCAGGGAACAAGTTTATGTTGCAGGAAGTAGTTAGTAGTTCACGTGAATCCTTTAGCTGGTTTTTACGGCCAGAATTATATGTCTAAAATAAACTTTCAACTGGCTCCTTTCAGCCAGAGTTAATTTTACAATTAACGGTGGTCTTTCAATATCGCCAAACACGGATGCGACCATCATGATACTGTAAACAGAACCATGATTCATCCGAAAAAATTACGTTTTGCCATTCGGGTACCCATTTTCGTTGTTGCCTACACCATCGCAGGCGCTCCTGTCTGTGATGCAGCGTCAAGGGTAGCCGCAGCCATGGTCTCCGAGCTGATAGTCCATGCTGCTGCAAATGTCGTCGCACTGTTTGTGGAAATGGTTGTTGTCTTGCAAACGTCCCCATCTGTTGACTCGGGGATCGAGACGTGGCTGCACGATCCGTTACAGCCATGTGTATAAGATGCCTGTCATCTCGACTGCTAGTGATACGAGGCCATTGGGATCCATCACGGCGTTCCGTATTACCCTCCTGAACCCACCGATTCCGTATTCTGCTAACAGTCATTGGATCGCGACCAACACGAGCAGCAATGTCACGATACGATAAATGGCGATAGGCTACAGTCTGACCTTTATCAAAGCCGGAAACGTGATGGTACGCATTTCTCCTCCTTACAAGAGGCATCACAACAACGTTTCACCAGGCAACGCCGGTTAACTGCTGTTTGAGTATGAGAAATCGGCTGGAAACTTTCCTCATGTCAGCATGTTGTAGGTGTCGACACTGGCTCCAACATGGAGTGAATGCGCTGAAAAACTAATCCTTTGCATATCACAGCATCTTCCTCCTGTCGGTTAAATTTCCCATCTGCAGAACGTGATCTTCAAGGTGTAGCAATTTTAATGACCAGGAGTGTAGTTCAAAACTCAAAATGGAACACAGTCAGTGGACGTGTTTCACAACTGGAGAAGTTGCTGCAATCGATCAAGCGAGGGCTAGGGTAAGGCACGTGATGTTATGTACGTATTGAAGGAGGCGGACAGGGCACTGGGGTTGTGGCATGTCGGTGGAGTAGAAGAGGTAGAGGAGGGGCGAGAGTATGGCACCTTAGCAGAGGGCTAAAACAAATGGCAGTTACAGCTGTAGATAGTGACATAGGATGAAAGGTGGGAGAGAAAGGAAGCAATGAGTTAGACATAACTGATGAGAAGGATATAGGTTTGGGGCTTGAAAAGGCGACTGGAGTGCTGTACACAGTCGTAAGCTTCTTCATTGTCTAGGGAGACAAAGATTGTGGAGAGACGGTAGTTCAGTGGATGCAGAGGAGGTGGGTGAGGCGAAGAAGATAGTCGTCGGCAGAGAATGAGGGTCAGAAGCCACATTGAAAAAGGGGAAGAAATTGGTGCGGACAGAGGTGCTGTTTAACACGGCAGAGCAGAATGGTTTCCAGGACGTACCTGAATACTGAGGTGAGGCGTATATGACTTTAGGATGATTTCTTATGTGGTTTTGTTGGTTTGGGGAAGATCAGGATGTGGCAGTTTTTCAGGAAAAACGAAAACAGTGTACATTATGGTATTGTATATGGGAGAGCACCGTATTGAAGGATAGGGGGCAGGCACTGAGGTGCTGATACTTCAGGCAATCGTGACCAGGGGCTATGTTGCGTTTAATGTATAGGGAGGCGATAGGCGTGTTTATTTCTGAGGGGGGGGGGGGGTGATCGAAGTACTGGAAGCCTAGGGTGAGCGGTGGTAGGGGGGAGGCGGGGAGCAGACAGGTGTAGCTGCGCTCATGGGCTGTGGGAGAGAGTGAGCAGCAAATCGACAATTATCTGGGACAGAGATGATATTGGAGAGGGATGTAACATATACTCGTCACGCACGTCAGCTACAGTGGTCATAATTTTTTTTAAACATTTAATTTGAATGATTAGTGGGTAAGTAATTGTAATATTTTTAATTCTATTATTTGTTTAAAAATAATAGTATCTTCACTATAATGTTAATTCCCAATCTCTGTTAATTAATCCAAAGGAATTCAAATGTCTGACTTCACGTGTTTTATAAATAGGACTGGTGTTAGATTGTTTTACTTCCTACGTTCTCGTGTCTCCGTTGACATTATGTACATTGTGATTGTAATTTTTAATGGTGAATAATACAGTACTTCAAAAGGTTTATCTTGTGTGTGATTCAGTATTTAGTGAACTTTCGTGAAAATATATTGAAGGATTTTTCTTATATTTGCCATCCAGACTTTGAGATACTGTCAAAGAATATCTCAGGAGAAGTTCAGTTTTACAAAGAAGAAATCTTAATCATATCAATACCTAAGTGGAAGGTAATAACCAAAAAGTCACTTTAAAATCGTTCAAAGTAAACTTTATTTCAGCTCAATAGAAACAGTGCTTCCTGAAACCTTTAAAGTAATGAAAGTTTTCTGTGTTAGTTGCAATCAGAGTTACGCAAAACAGCTATCGAACTCGGCGCATAATTGCAACGATGGACAACAATATAATTTCAGAGTACTTATTTCGCCGGCCGTGGTGGCCGAGGGGACTGAGGCGCTCTAGTCACGGTCTGCACGGCCACTACGGTCGGGGGTTCGAATCCCCCCTCGGGCATGGATATTTATGCCGTCCTTAGTATAAGGTAGTTGATAAGTAGTTTGTAAGTTTAGGGACTGATGACCCCGTAGTTAAGTCCCATAAGCTTAACAAACATTTGAACATTTGTACTTATTTCAGTCTGAAGCAACCATGTGGCGACAGAAATGGATGGACTGGGTGAAGGATCGTGCCAATGAAAATCTTCCATCATCAGCCATCGATGCACTGCAGTCCTGCAACAAAGAAGACTATCGGCTTGAGCATGATCTTCTCCAATTGTCAGCCACGCTACCAGTAAGCAATGCTTCAGCTGAGAGGTCGTTTTCTTCTCTGCGCAGGCTGAAGACTTATCTAAGGTCAAATATAAGTTAAGATCGGCTGACTAGGTTCGCTTTACTGAGCATCCACAAGGATATTACTGTTAAGACTGACCACATAATTGAGTAATTCGCCAAAAATAAGAAAGGATAATTTTTGTCGCCGTGTATACATTATTCAAGAACAATGAATTCGTATAATTCGCTCCATTGTTGAAAGTTTTAAAAATAACTGTAATATTCAAAAATAAAAAATTAGTGTTGGTAGTATACTAAAAATTCTACATCTACATCTACATACATACTCTGCAATTCACCGTAAGGTGCGTGGCGGAGGGTACACTGTACCACTACTAGGCATTTCCTTTCCTATTCCACTCTCAAATTGAACGAAGAAAAAAAGAATGCCTATATGCCTCCGTACGAGCTCTAATTTCTCTTATCTTGTCTTTGTGATCTTTACGCGAAATGTAAGTAGGTGGCAGCAAGATCGTACTACACTCAGCTTCAAATTCCGGCCCTCTAAATTTACTTAACAGAAATTCACGAAAAGAACGTCGTCTTTCTTCCAGCGATCCCCAATTGAGTTGCCGGAGCATTTCCGTGACACTCGCGCATTGGTCGAACCTACCGGTAACAAATCTAGCTGCTCGCCTCTGAAGCGCCTCTATGTCTTCCTTCAAACCGATCTGCTGCGGGTCCCAAATACTTGAGCAATACTCAAGACGTGGTCGTACAAGCGTTTTATACGCGGTCTCCTTTACAGGTGAAGTACATCTTCCCAAAATTCTCCCAATAAACCGAAGTCGGCTGTCTGCCTTACTCACAACCGTCCTTATATGCTCGTTCCATTTCGTATCGCTCTGCAATGTTACGCCTAGATATTTTTGAACGACGCGACAGCATCAAGAAGCTCACTACTAATGCTGTATTCGAACATTATAGGATTGGTTTTTCTACTCATGCGCATCACCTTACATTTTTCTACATTGAGAGTGCGAGGGTGAAGGTCGGGGTGAGAGAATTTCTACCTATGGCCTAACTATAAATGTTGTCACCCAACTGTGTACATACATTGCTACCATATTTAATAAGATTAAAATTGTGTAACATTTAGTGCATTGGCATGGTCAATGTTTGCAGTGAACTTTAATTATCAAATGCTATTGATTACCGGTATTTCTATTAGGCGGTAATCTCACAATACCCCCACTTGCGGCATCCAAACCATGTGCAGGATGGCGCAAGTAGCACCAAAATTAATACATTCAAATGAGCAAAATTTTAAATTACAAAATTATTGAATCGGATTGGCTCAAACACTATGCCAATTATGACCTCAACTAATGCAAAAAATAAATAAATAAATAAACAGGGCAGTGAGATTATTTCCCAATATTTGTACCATTAAGACCACTTATAGGGTGTGCATATGTTTAAGAAAAGAATCCTTATAACTGATTACATCCATGAATTTTAAGTGTGCCTGTTGTTTATATACAGTATTGGCACCAAATTTATAATAGTATTAACCTTTAGTCTTTAGAGGACCTTGTTCTACATGGAAAAACTAGAATCATCACGATAAAAAACTTTTGACGGTGTACACTGCACTTGTTTAAAGGAAATCTCTCACCACTTTGACACTGAGAACGCCAGAGTCATCGTTGCAGCAACTCTGGTCCATGGTGTACAGTCCTATGTCTCTGTCATTTCAACCAACATGCTGTTGCAGCTTAGATTCATGGCACTGGATCAAGCGTTCTTGTTCACACACGTCATGTGCACCCTACATGGAACAGGAAGAGCAGAAGGCACTCATGAGTCAACATAGACAAAAGTTTGTCTGGACACCAGGATTCGGTTGGATTTGTATCCCACCCCCCTGCCATCCAGACTTGGTGCAATTGAAACTAAGCATTGAGACATGTACAGTAACATGTAAATCAACAGAATTAAGAACTGAAAGTGGCTTGTGTTAGTCATTATCAGATTAACCCAAACCACCATGCCTGCACTCTCATCAGCCATAGCTTCAGATGAAACAGACAAGAGAATATGTGGCCTACTTGGAGTGTTACTCCATCAAATAAAAAAAAAAAAAACAACCTGCCTATGTCAAATATATCTTAAGGCTCAAATAATACTACCAAAAGAATGTTATCATAGAGAATTTTCTCTTCCATCATAATGACACCTACAAACATAAATGCAAATCCTACCCCCTCGCACCAAAAAAATTATTTTTGCTGGTGTGAGATTAAATTTGGATCCCTGTCATCAGTCTCATGTGCTTTCCACAAGTACTCCCCACAATAAAATATCTAAGGTTAAAGTCTAATTTCTAAATTAGTTTATCACAAAACATCTACATTTTTAAAATGAAGTATCACCAAACCCTATTGATACTCAGGCTAGACAGAAAAATAGTTCTCATCAACTGTTGTTGCAGAAATTGTTCAGTCAACAGTTGAGCACCATTAAAGAAACCAAAGTGTGTTATCAGAATCAGTTTAATATAACAATACAGAGCATTCCCTATTACACATATTACCTACCAAACACTCAAAGAGACAGACATTAAAGAGCAAACACTTTCTCTCATTGAAACATTTCTCAATCCAACCCACCTTTAGTCAAAACAGCCACAACAAACATACATTCCTCACTTCTGATCCATATGGTCAGTCACACCCACATATGCAACACTGTCAGCTGATATCTTCATCACAATTTATCTAAGCCACAGACCCCACTGCCTGCATCAATGACCACCACTTTCTCATTCTCCGAGTCACCCCACAACTCACACCACATATCCAGCCCTGCTCACATATACACACACATAAACAGTACACTCCCACTTCCTCTATCCTTTAGTGTTGGCATGCATACATACATACATATTTACCTCATGTACCACTGTTGAACTGCAAATCTGATACAAGCACTTGTTTTAACACAAACAACAAAAGAAAAACATTTACAAAGAACACTTGTAAACTTGACCCCGATGCTTAAATCTAAACACACAAGTAGATACTAACACAGACCACACATAAATACACACAAATTCTTAACCTACTATCTACAATGCATTGAATCTCATACTTCATGATTTACACTGGTTTATGGCAGTTACTTGTGTAAACATGCCATTCAATCTTTATCATTTACAAAATTTTTGAATTTCACCCTCTTCATGCATCCCTCCAGATTTAATTCTAACATTTTATCTTTATACTTCAACTGAGCTTCATATTTGCACGGGAAATCACATCCTAACATTAGATTTAAACAAAGTCCCTTTATGACTAATAAATCTTGAATAAACAGCTCCTCCTCAATGATTACTTCAAATTCCGGGTTCCCTTTCATGTAGTTTGGTTCGTTCAAGAATTCATTTTGTATCTTAGCTTGCTTGGCCTTCCCCCAATACTTATTTAAAAACAACTTTTCAAACGCCTCAAAAGTTAGAAATTTATTAGCACACTGATTTGCTCAAGTTTGAGCAGAACAGTCAAGCATTCTCTTTGCTAACTTCACCTTACACTGGTCTGACATACCAGGCACAAATTGATCCTTGCATGCAGCCAAAAAATCTACTGGATGATAATTTCCCACTCCTGAAAACTTTTTGCCATTAGGTGTCTGCACCATGGACCAATTAGTGTTTCCTGATGCCGTACCCAATTCTAGATTATTTATTCTAGTGTTCACCTTCTCAATCTCAGTATTGTTTACTGTCACTACTTGTTCTATCTTTTTCCTAAAGTTACATTCTGTATTCTCTAATTTTCCTGACAACAAAGTTTTTGTTTCCTCAATACCTGCCACCATCCTGTTGTCAACCTCAGCCAACGCCTGCATAGTGCCCTCAATCCTGTGATCACATATTTGTTTCACAGCATCTAACTTGTCTCCTACCTCAGTCTCAATAGCACCAATTCTGGCATGTATCTCCTTTTCCCTGTTTTCAAACCGTTCTGTTAGACTTCCTATCTGTTTGTCAATGTCTGTGATTATTTCTCCCTTTAATGCAAACATTGAATTTTGTAGTGCCCCAATGTCTGCCTTAAAGTCTGCTTTCAATTCTGATTTTACAGTTCCTATTTCTGATCTTAAATTTGATTCTAAATGTGAGTTTGAACATTCTTTTCTTGATTCTATTTTTGATTCTAAATTTGAGTATGAATTTTCTATTATTGATCCTATTTTTGATTCTAAATGTGAGCTAACACTCGCTAACATGGCTGCGAACATCTCCCGTGTCAACAACATTCCCCCAGTATTTACCCTCTCTGGACTTTCTGGTATGCTACTCTCTGAAATTACGTCGCTTGGCGAGTTTTTAAAAACCCTATCCATTATCGTTATCACAAGAAAGCTTGATTAACACACAAGAATTTATAGCGCCAGCTGCTTTACTTATCTTTTAATCCAGAAGTTGCTGCAACGAGCTGCGACGTCTCCAACGCTCGCTGCCGTCTGTCGTAGAAGCTGTGGCTGGAATATGTCCTCACTGCATCCCTTATCCTTTGTAGAATCGAAGCTGCTGGACCTCGACGCTCCGTTGACGACTTGCGAAGTCCCCACGATCACTGCCGTCCGTTGCAGAAGATGAAATTTGAGTGCGTGCATCCCGCGCGCCGCCGCTCACTGCTGCCGGGCCGATGCGCCGTCGATCGCCGGTTACAGATGCCCGCGCCCGAATTCTGCCAGTCACCAACCGTCGTTAAACGCGCGATGCGTTCGCGTACTTGTTTGCAACTGTTCGTAACTGTTCACTGTCCTACACACACCCTAATCTCTCCGTCCGAGCAAGTCCAATGTGAACTAATCCCGGACGAGCCCCCAAATGCGAGGGTGAAGGTCGGGGTGAGAGTTTAAATTAGAGAAAGTTTAATTTTTGAAACTCACAACCACCAGCTGCGAACCAAATTCCTAAACATGCAAAAACACTGGAACTGTTATTGCGACTGTTTGACTCGTTTTCTAGGGGATGATATCACACGTTCACAGCTTTCCTTCCCTGCATATGATTAACAAAACAAATTCATAATAAATTCAAGTTCATGAGAGAAAAGGGTGTACTAACTACTATTTTTGAAAACACGTGAAAGTTCACTTTATGTTGTTTATTTCACAATACTTGAACCCTGTGGCTGATACGTCTGTACGTCGGCACATTTATCAAATAAAGTTATAGCTCAAGAGCCCCCAGACAAAATGAATATTTGTCGCGAATTGTTTTTACACCACGTGGCTGTCTCAAACACCGTTTATGTTCATGCCTATGCGACGACACGTGTTACATTAACAAATCAGTCACTTTAATTCAATGCGATGCACACCTTGTTCCACCGGCTAAATATTCACAAACACACAGTAGCACTTGATTTAACTTGGTGCAGTCTACGACGAGCAACCACACGTGGCGATTGCAACAGACAAATCTCAAGTCACCACCTCGAGATCCACATGCCGACCGCCTGCAGAGCGACGCCACCCGGCCAGTTCTCCACGTGGTCCCGAGTCCTCACTTCCTGCCCAGGCGCGCGCGCGCCAAAAGCTCAACTGCCGGGGTTTTTTCCCCTACGTCATCAACTTCCGCATGTGAACTGTTCTAACCGATTTGCCAACGTACAGCGCTCAGCCAATACATTTCTAAAACTTTACTTAAAATCAAAATAATTACACTACACATTAAACAAATATTTTCTTACGTTTTTATATTAGTATAAACATCCTTTGTACTGTTTATCATAATCGTGCAATTTCTTATACCACAGATAAGTGATTTAACTGAATACTTTAAGATAAAATACAAAAGATTAATTGAAAGTAAAATGGGAAATAGTTATTATATTATTTTTATAAACAAACATTGCCATGCTAGTTGTGTAACTGTCTTGTCTTCGTTGGTAATTTATTACTTTTCATTGTCAATTAAACATATTACGTTATATGTGACTATATCAGCTAATGTATTGTTTATTTATCAACAGGCTATTTTGTAATGAGGGCCTTAAACGTTCCTAACTGCATCGTATTACTTCAAATGCCAGTAGTATTACAATATTTGTGCATTGCACTGTGTCTGGCACTCGCCATTGTCCCTCTCTCCCCTCACCGGAAACGAACTGGAAAATCCTAAGTTGGAACAAGCCACCAACGTCGGCCTGCTCGCTGGCCTCCCGTCAGCTACAAGCACACAGCAAATCTCAACGTGGAGAATTTCTACCTATGGCCTAACTATAAATGTTGTCACCCAACTGTGTACATACATTGCTACCATAATTAATAAGATTAAAATTGTGTAACATTTAGTGCATTGGCATGGTCAATGTTTGCAGTGAACTTCATACTGTTTAATTATCAAATGCTATTGATTACCGGTATTTCAATTAGGCGGTAATCTGCCATTCTTCGCACCAACTAGAAATTTTGTCTAAGACAACCTGTATGCTATTACAGTCAGTTACAGACGACACCCTCCCATACACCACAGCATCATCAGCAAACAGCCGCAAATTACAACTTACTCTATCCATCAGATCATTTATATAGATAGAAAATAATAGCGGTCCTATCACACTCCCCTGGGGCACGCCTGACGATACACCGTCTCTGATGAACACTCGCCGTCGAGAACAACGTACTGCGTTCTATTACTTAGGAAGTCTTCCAGCCAGTCACAAATCTGTGAACCTATTCCATAAGCTCGTATCTTCGTTAGCAGTCTGCAGTGTGGCACTGCGTCGAACGCCTTTTTGAAGTCGAGAAAAATACAATCCGCCTGTTACCCTTCGTCCATGGCTCGCAAGATGTCATGTGAGAAAAGGGTAAGCTGAGTTTCACATGAACGATGTTTCCTAAGCCCGTGCTGATTCATGGAAAGAAGCTTTTCCGTTTCAAGGAAATTTACTATATTCTAACTGAGAATATGCTCCAAAATTCTACATGAAACTGATGTCAACGATATTGGCCTGTAATTGTATGGGTCAGTCCTCTTTCCTTTCTTATACACGGGAGTCACCTTCGCTTTTTTCCAATCACTAGGAACTTTGCGCTGAATTAAAGATTCGCTATAAATGCAAGCTAAGTAGGGGGCCAACGCCGCAGAATAGTCTTTGTAAAACCGAACTGGTATTCCATCCGGACCAGCAGACTTTTTCGTATTTAGCTCTCTCAGCTGCTTCTCTACACCGGAAATACCTATTGCTATGTCCCCCATTTCGGAATTAGTACGTTGATCAAATGATGGTATATTTGTGCGGTCCTCCTGCGTGAAAGATTTCTTAAAGGTTAAATTTAGAACTTCAGCTTTCCGTTTGCTTTCTTCTATTACTGCCCCGGAATGATCAACTAGTGACTGGACAGTGGGCCTTGACCCGCTTATCGATTTTACATAGGACCAGAATTTTTTCGGGTTCTCGGAAAGATCTTTTGCTAAGGTATGGCTGTGATAATTATTGTATGCTTCACGAATCGATCTTTTTATAGACGCACGAATCTCTACTAACTTTTCCCTGTCATCATTTGCGTGTTCTTTTCTGAATCGAGAGTGCAACAGCGTTTGCTTTCTCAGCAGATTTCTAACATTATTATTATACCACGGTGGATCTTTTCCATCCTTAATCGTCTTTACTGGCACATATTTTTCTAACCCTTTATTAACAATGCACTTAAATTTAGTCCACAATTCCTCTACATCCATAGTCCCGCAATTAAACGATGCCCATTCATTTTCTAAGTGCGATCGTAACATTTGCTTGTCGGCTCTTCCCAACAATAACACGCTGCTAGCCTTATTGATTGGTTTATGAACTTTGGTCACCATCGACGCTATGACGATATCATGATCACTAATTCCTGTCTCTACACAGACATCGTTAATAAGGGCAGGCCTGTTTGTGGCTATAAGGTCTAGAATATTTCCATTGCGCGTGGGTTGCCGGTTTAACTGCTCAAGACAGTTTTCGAAGAATGTGTCCAAAAGTAGCTCGCAAGACTGCTTGTCTGTACCGCCTGAAATGTAACTAGCGAGGTCCCAATCTATACTCTTAAGGTTGAAGTCACCTCCGACTAATATTACATGGCCCGGATACCTATGCACTACCTGGTGTAGACTTTCCTTGAATGATTCTAAAACTGCTACAGCAGCACTGGGGGGCCGGTAAAAACACCCAACTTTTAACTTTACTTCTTTTAGACCTGTTATACGTGCCCAGAAAACTTCACAGTTACTTTCAACCTCGATCTCAGTAGAAACAATATCTTTGTCCACAGCGATGAACACTCCTCCTCCAGTTGTATCAGATCTATCTTTCTGATGATATACATTCCACGCTTCGCTAAATATTTCTGAACTTGCCACATCATCATTTAGCCAGCTTTCGGTGCCTAAAACTATCTGAGCGCAATAACTTCCATGCAGCGCTGCAAATTCGGGAACTTTGTTTCTAATACTCTTTAAGTTGGCGGCTAATATTTTTATGTTCGTATTTTTGTTCCGAACGTGGCCTGAATTCGCTGTTTGAATGCTGACAGGCGAGTGCTCATCAGAGTTAGCGCCTAGCCTAAAAAACACCCATGTGCACTCCACAAGTACTCTGCTACCCGAGTAGCCGCTTCCTTAGTGTAGTGCACCCCTGATCTATCTAGGGGCGTCCTACAATTCCCCACCCGATAACGCAGATCCAGAAATCTGCAGCCATGACTGTCACAGAGTCGGCGAAGCCTCTGGTTCAGACCCTCCACTCGGCTTCAAACCAAAGGACCCCGATCAACCCTGGGAACAATGCTACAAATCGACAGCTCTGCTTGCACCCCGCGTGCGAATGCAGCAGCCTTCACCAATTCCGCCAGCCGCTCGTAGGACCTGAGGATGTCCTCAGAACCCAAGCGACAAGCGTCATTGGTGCTACTTGCAGTCGACTGCACCCCGCACCGTCGATAGCCGCCGGCAAGGCCGCCTCCACATCTCGGATGAGGCCCCCCGGTAGACACATCGAGTGCACGTTGGAATTCCTTCCAGATCTGGACGCTATCTGCCTAAGGGGCTCCATCACGCGCCTAACATTGGAGCTCCCAATAACTAATAATCCCCTCCCCCCGTGCACCTGCTCGGACCCTGCTTTCACTCACAGGACGAACGGGCGCGGACGGACGTCCAGCCTCCACATTGGCCTTCCGCTTCGAGCGACTCGAACGCCGTACAACCCGCCACTCCCCTTGCGGAGAAGGCGGCTCGACGACGTCCGGTACACCTGAAGGTGCCTCGGTAGCAGGGACAGAGAGCGAAGCGTGAGACACCTGAGGTGTCCCACTCGACGCACCAGACTCCCCACCATCGCTGCACCCCGAGACAGCAGCCTGAAGACGGCTGACCGTAGACAACAGCACGCTCAGCTGTTCGCGAACCGCGGCCAACTCTACCTGCGTCCGCACACAGCAGGCACACATCCTATCCATCCTATCGATACAATTAACTGCAGAAAGTAGAAAATTAAATAATCAACTTTAAAGAAGCCTAGTACTCTAATGAAGGCGGCTGGCTGCTGACTGAACTGTGGTCAGTGGTAACTACACTGTTGAATCAACGAAACTGAGTACGGCAGCTTAGCGCTGTTAACGATGCGGCACTGGTGACAGCTGGCACTGGACTGACTGATAACGCATGCCGGCCGCGGTGGCCGCGGGGACTGAGGCGCTCCAGTCACGGTCTGCACGGCCACTACGGTCGGGGGTTCGAATCCCCCCTCGGGCATGGATATTTGTGCCGTCCTAGTTCGTAAGTAGTTCATAAGTAGTTTGTAAGTTTAGGGACTGATGACCCCGTAGTTAAGTCCCATAAGCTTAACAAACATTTTAACATTTTTGACTGATAACGAGCTTTAGTAACGGTCTCTGACTTGTTTTGAAATACACCGGTCAAAGACGAAGACTAAACAACGGTATTTATCAAATACGATAGAATAAACTATTAAAACAGTGGTACAAACGAAATCTGCAAGTACGCGGGAATAAACCTCTTAAAACAGAGTACTAACGAAAATGAACTAGACTGGCAAATTAAATTTGACACAAATTAAATTCAGATATTTAGCGCTGTTTACGATGTGGCACTGGTGACAGCTGGCACTGGACTTTTTCAGTTGTAGAAAAGCCCTAAATGTACTAAATCTGGTAATATGTCTCTAACTCTCATTAATAATTTATTTCAGAAATAATATGTGACAAGACCGTCGCCAAAGGGGGCATCTGCTGCCACTAGAGGTTCAAAATGTTGTTCGGGAAAAAATTGTACCGTTCTCAACATAAGGTAAGCTATGAAAATATTAGTGGTTAAAACTATCGCTGTAAAATTAGAATAAATCTTACTAACAAAAAAACTTCGTTTAGCCAAATACTTGGCATCGCCTATAAAACTTTATTCGTGATTGACGTCTTTCATTTATAAAACTGCAGTTCTAACTTCTAATGGCTCTTCTAAGTATTCATAATTCACGTGGCAGACATTATATATTGGCAGATAACCAGCACAACTGCTGTCCTGTCGCCAGCCACACTTCTAACCTCTTCATACATCTCCAGAACGGCATTCCGCCGACTGTTTAAGAGCATGTTAACGAAAGGGCTTTTGACAAGAGGTTTTGAGTGCGCGCTATTACCGTAAACTTGTTTGCTGACAGGTACGTATTTCTACTTGCTGGAGATGTTCAGAGAATTATCACCGCCGGCCGCGGTTGCCGAGGAGACTGATGCGCTTCAGTCACGGTCTGCACGGCCACTACGGTCGGGGTTTCGAATCCCCCCTCGGGCATGGATATTTGTGCCGTCTTTAGCATAAGGTAGTTGATAAGTAGTTTGTAAGTTTAGGGACTGATGACCCCGTAGTTAAGTCCCATATAAAAAAAAGGAATTATCATTAGAGAGTCTGTTTTCCATTAGTAATTTTTATAAGTCAATGTTAAAAGAAAACTTTTTAATTCTAATTTTGTTGAAATGTTTGTTAAGCTTACGGGACTTAACCGTGGGGTCATCAAAAAATGTTCAAATGTTTGTCAAGCTTAAGGAACTTAAATACCGGATCATCAGTCCCTAAACTTATAAACTACTGCCATGTATTGATTTTGCTGTTGGAATTGTTGAGAGGCTGTGTGAGCCACAGGGACGCACTCCAGGCTGAGAAATAGAGACCATTGCAGATAACAGGCTAAAACAGACACGTATATCTTACAGGATGTAGTCAGTAAAGAAATCTCCTAGCGAACTGCTGATGCCCTCAGCCACTGTCTTAAGGTGGAGGTTACCTTTCGGAGAAGATGGGCGTAACTTCATATAGCGTCTAGACGCTGTTGTAAGACGTTACATTAGTACTTGGTGGCCCTCTGGCACGTTTTAATGTGCGCAGCAAAGTTGTTACCAGTCACTTGGGAACAGCAACGTCAGTGGTTTCACGGGGCTAGAGTGAGAGGGTAAAGAAGAAAAACTGCAAGTTAGCAGCTCCCCTAAGGCGTGGTCTAAGGCGGAGCCTAAGGCGTGGCCAACTGACGTAAAACATTGTTGTTGTTGCCCATACTGGGTACCGCCGTGACGTTTTCCTTTCAGCTGAACAATGTTGCTACCAAGTATGGATTTTGTTAGTGCACAAACAAGCCACCTCCCCACCCGGGGAATGGCGGAAGGGACAGGGCTGAAACGTGGTTCGCTAGAGGACTCAGAGAGAGGGCAATCCACAATTTAGATTGGTTGAACCACGCAGCGGCCAATAGGAAATTGTTAACTGTCTGAAAGTGGGGAAAGAAGTGCGCCACACCGGCCGTTAAAACCCCGGTTTTTGGATCAAGAAGGAAGTTCTCAGTCAGAGTCGGGCGCCAGCCCTTGACTATCGCCGTCGGCCTCGGGGTGCTCCACGACAGTCTGTTTCTCGCGGGGAGTGCGTCTGTCTAGGAATGCTGCTAGGGAACGTAACTACTGGCTTTTGTTGTGGCAACCGATTTATACTTCTTGCTTTTTGAATGAATAACCCCAGTGTAGTAGACTTAGTATGGGATGCAATAAATTTAATACTATGTACTTATGAGTTCCATAAAGTTTCCTAACAAGTATCCTCTCGAGTCCCGAAATCCGAATCTCTAGTAGATGCCTGCACTGTCTCTCTGCAGTCACTCCTTTCCGCTCGGGTTATGCAGACTAACCTTCTACCTCTTCCCTCTTTCCTAAGTAGGACACGACACTACTTATAAACTAACTTATACTAAAGACAACGCAAACATCCATGACCGATGGAGGATTCGAAACGCCGACGGGGAACGGCCTCGCGCATCGGAGCATAGCGCCTCAATGCACTCGGCCATTCCGTCGCGGTATTATTATTTCATCAAAGATTTTCATGAGGTGTAGTTTAAAGGACACAGATTGTCCCCTAGTTTGCTACAGTTTAAATTAGCTTACCAACCTCAAAAGGTCATTAATGAATAGACAAAGACTAATTACATATATTTTGGAGAAAAAATTATCTTCTTAAAAGTTCTTAAACTCGGAAAATGAATCGAGTTTCAGCAAACTCTATCTTAATTTTTCAAACTTATTGTTTTCGATAAATAATAAGATTTTTCAGTAATTTTCTGATAACATCCTGACTTAACCAATATGTTCTTTTTCCTTACTACAGAGACGTTTACAAAAAGCGTTACGAAAGTTTCGACAAAAAATTGTAACCAGTTACATTCACATTATTTATTTAAGAATTTTGGAGTCACAGCGAAATGAATTCAATTACGTTTCATAACACTTTACTGCAAAGTGAGGGCGTTATGATAGACATTATGTATAAACAGACTAACGATTATTACTCACGACTCACAGGTCGCTCCCTCCCCCCTCCACTAACTGTCGTCTGACTAGTGACTCAATCGACGTCAGGTTAGTCACAGGAGAACTCTTTCACCACCGCCCCCCCCCCCCTCCCAACCAGCAGGGCGTCCTGGATCCGTCCCTGATGATCAAAGTGCCGAGTTTCTGACGTCACAACCTACGAGCCTTATGTTACAGAGGCTTTGCGAACGTGCAGAGTATATCAATCACGTCACATATTCTCAACGTGCGTCTAAATGTTCCCAATGAGATGGGAGAACGCCATCTACGTCAGATGCAGTATCCCCAACTTTCACGCTACAGAGATGATGTCATATTTGCAATAAGTAAAAGCATACATTTGGTGGGTTTTGATGATATGACTCATTTCTTATGAATATATGTCATTTTAAAGCAAGTCAGAGTAACTGAGCAAAGTAACAAGTGAGCATCTTTTGAAAACCGGCCGTTATGGGTAATATTTGTTGTAATGAAATAACTGGAAATATTTTACTTGTGGTTAAAGGATGTTCCTATTATGAAAATTTGCCGTTTCAAGCTAATAGCACACTCAAGATCCATCAAAATGCATTGTTCGTTGTATGAGTTGTTGCGTCTACATTTAAGTCAACAACATATCCACGATTGGTATTTTCAGCACATAGTAAGCTGTAAGAAGGAGACCAATTTTTCTGTTTACTGAAGTAGCGCATGTAGACGAGTCGCGGATTCTAAAACAACATTTGAAGCAGTACTGGTTCGCGTCTCTGAAACTGAACATTTTAATAAGTACTGCTTCTTATTTCAGTGTGTGCAAATACTTTTTTTTTTTTTTTAAATTCGCATTACTGGTATGTTCCAAGATTTTCTTAGAAATTCGATAGCAGTATACTCTATAATTTTAGATGTTATGCAAATGTTAGTTCGCGTCCTCTGAGAAGTGAGTTTATTCGTTTGACTTTATATACAGGACAGTTTGTACGTTACTTGAAGTAAAATATTTACACTTCATTATATCAAGTCATGTATTCTACGTGTTCTAAGGATTCTACTACCGCATAGTAACAATTATCGAGGAAGAATGACCTTTGAGTTTTACTGAAAAGAGAGACTGACGCAATAATGTTTGTCTTATGTGGTGGCCTATTCTAATTTTATAGGGCACTGTTTTTCATGATACCTCTAAGTCGCTGTTCAAATCAAATGTTTGTAAATCTATCGGACCAAACTGCGGGGTCATCAGTCCGTAGCTTACAAACTACTTAAACCTAGGTAAACTAACCTAAGGACAACACACACACCCATGCCCTAGTGAGGACTCGAACCTCCACGGCGAGCAACCGCGCGCTACGCAGCGAGGCGCTTTAGACCGCTCAACTACTCCACCGCGGCGAGTCGCTATTCTCACTCAAAAAATGTTCAAATGTTTGTTAAGCTTATAGGACTTAACTACGTGGTCATCAGTCCCTAAACTTACAAACTACTTATCAACTACCTTATACTAAGGACGGCACAAATATCCATGCCCGAGGGGAGATTCGAACCCCCGCCCGTAGTGACAGTGCAGACCGTGACTGGAGCGCCTCAGTCTCCTCGGCCACCGCGGCCGGCTCTATTCTCACTCACTGAACATGCAACTTCCCTTTCAGTCTTATATGCATAGATATTTATGTAGTCGTATATCACAGACACAACAACAGGACTAGTATATGCACAAGAGCAGAAATGTGCGTTTTAATGGAATTAAAGCGGGAATTTCACTCCGTCCATTTCGTAAACAGTGCGATTCCGGAATCTAATTCAGTCGACATCTGTCACTGGAGCGCACTGCGGTCGCGTGTAGCACGTTAAGGCACACGCCTCGTATGCACAAAAGGCACCATTCATCAGCTTTCGGCCGCACGGTGGACTTAGCAAAGTCACCGCACAAGTTAAAATACATGCTCCGCGTAACGATGCCTTTACGCCCACTGACTAAATGCCCCACGAGGCAATATAAAGAATTCGTCATTATTAGAAGAGAAATAAAAGAGGTAATCAGATTTGCAGTAATTTGCATTTGTTTATGGTTTTTAAAATATGTTATACGTTTTACTTCATTTGTTTTTCGGAACTACATACTGAATTAAACAACAAGTTATAAGACAGTTTGTAAATGAACTACCACGAAACAGTGTTACCATGTGTAAACCAGGATCGAGGATAAGTAAACAGACGAAAATATAGTTAAGGGTACTGACGAGCTGGCCGCGGTGGCCGAGGGGACTGCGGCGCGTCAGTCACGGTCTGCACGGCCACTACGGTCGAAGGTCGAATCCCCCCTCGGACATGAATATTTGTGATGTCCTTAGTGTTAGCTAGTTCATAAGTAGTTTGTAAGTTTAGGGACTGATGATCCCGTAGTTAAGTCCGATAAGCTATACAAACATTTTTTTGGTACTGACGAACGAAAACCACGATGGACTTGCAAAATAACACACGACCCAACGAAGTTTGTAATCAGGATTCACTGGTGTGCCGAATTAAAGCAAGAAACGGAATTTTTTTCGATGTTGCCTTTATTTTGCCACAAAAACTATAAACAGGTAATTGTAAGGAACAAACAATGTAAAGAATAAGGAACGGGAACAACTACAACATGCATAACGGTAGAAATGATGTTTTCTTAATTTTTGCCTATTTAACGGATTTGTACAAAAATTCCGACAACTATTTAAAGTATTTGGTATAAAGTGTGACGACCACTGGTAGTAATACATGCCTGACAACAATGGAGCGTACTGCGAATGTTGTCCTTAATATCGAGTTGTAACGGAAACGCCCATTCGTCCTGCTGAGCTGCTCACAAGTCTTGATACTTACGTGATGCATACGAGACATACCATTTTGGATTCGAAGAGGAAGAGCAAGCAGGCTCAGGCTATGCGTGCAATATCTCCCGTGTTCCAGTGGTTCAAATGTTCTTAAATCTACGGGACTTGACTGCTTGGTTATTAGTCCCTAGCTTACACACTACTTAAACTAAGTTAAACTAACTTAAGGACAACACATAAACCCATTCTCGAGGGAGGACTCGAACCACCGACAGCGAACGGCCGCGCACACCTTAGCACAGCGCCCCAGTGCGCACGGCTATTCCACCGCGGCGTTCAAGTCGTCAACATAATGCCTGTCCACAGCATTAAGTATCGTCGTCAATATCTATCTCTTTCCACAAAATTTGGGTCTTTAAATCATGTTATACTTTCAGTCCAGTTGCGAATCTATCGAGAATCACTACTCTCCAGACCAAACTGGGACAGAACACTGACCCACTGTGGCAGCACTCAAGATTACGTATTTCCCAGTCTTGCTCTTTACCACTTTGGCACTCGAGATTAACTAAGCCGGTAAGTTATGGAATTTCACACTGAAGAGATAAAGAAACTGGTATAGGCATGTGTATGCATACAAAGATATATATAAACACTCAGAGGATGTCGCTGCGCTCTTAAACGTCTTTGTAAGACAAAAGGTGTCTAGTGCGGCGTTATATCGGTTATCACTGCTACAATGGCAGGTTATAGCCATTAAGCGAGTTTGAACTTGGTGTTGGAGTCGGCACGCCAGAGTTTGGACATAGCACCTCAGAGGTAGCGATGACGTGGGGATTTTTCCGTACGACTATTTCACGAGTGCGCCATGAATATCGGCAATCCGGTAAAACATCAAATCTCCGACATCGCTGCATCCGGAAAAATATCCTGCAAGAATGGCACCAACGACGACTGAAGAGACTCGTTCAACGTGCAACCCTTCCGCACATTGCTGTGAACTGAATTTCAGTGCTGGGCCATCAACAAGTGTCAACGTGCGAACCATTCAACAAAACGTCATCGATACGGGCATTCAGAGCCGAACGCCCTCTCATGTACCCTTGCTGACTATACGACACAAAACTTTACGCCTCGTCTCGGCCCTTCAGCATTGGCATTGGTCTGCTGAGACTGGAAAAGGATGCACAGTCTGATGTGTCTCGTTTCCAACCGATTCGAGCTGATGGACTTATATGGGAATGGAAACAACCTAATGAATCCGATGAACCTGCATGACAACAGGAGACTCTTCAAGCTGGTCGAGGCTCTGTAATGGTGTTGAGCGTGTGCGATTGCAGTAATATAGGATCCCTTATACGTGCAGATACGACTGTGACAGGTGACAAGTACGTATTCAGCCGGATGATTACCTGCATCCATTTATTTCCGTTGTGCATTCCGAAAAACTTAGTCAATTCCAGCAGGACAATAAGATACCCCAAAAATCCAGTACCTACAGAGTGGCCCCAGCAACATTCTTCTGAGTTCAAAGACCTCCTCTGGCTATCAAAACTCCCCAGTCATTAACATTATCGCATTAGTAGGCATCTCTAGGATACCTTGTAACGTGGTGTTCAGAAGAGATCTCCACCCCATCGTACTTTTACGGATTTATGAACAGGACTGTAGTATGTATGATGTCATTTCCCTGATTCATTGACAGCATACTTTTCTAAACTAACATCTGGTTTCCTTATAAGCAAGACAAAAAAACTTGGGGATGTCACTTAAAATTTACACATTAAACACAAATGATATCACATTAAAATACCAAGTCAATGGAGATGCAAATGTGGCTGGTGAGACCACAGGGTTAGGACAACATACATAAACAATTCAAAATTACAAAGAAACATAGATAAAGAAATCATAAATGCAGAACATACACGACATTGAAAATAACACACAACTGTAAGATTCTTTGAAAATGAAAACACACATAACATTCCATAGTCAACAGTGACAGCATGCATGAGGAAAAGAAATTCACTTGATAAGTTGCTGAAGGCAAAGTGAAAATTCATCATGACAGAAATGCTCAAAAACACAAATTCATACAATGACACTTAAACAAACAAACAAAATGTATGAATGTTTCTACAACCAAATCAAATTGAAAGATGGTTAAAGTTGCAGTAATAGTAACAGTTCTTTTTCTTAATTTAAACAAGATAGTTAAAAAGCTTATATTTTGTTTAAAAAAATTTGCAGGTGAAAAAAGTCGGTTCCGCTCTGTGTCAAGGAGCTTCAGTCCTTGACGTTAGTAGCACAGTTAAAAATCATATTTAATGAATAATTTGTTTGCATGGAATTGCTGAGGGCGACCAAAATCAATACGTTCATTAAGAGGTTCTTAGCAGGTGAGTTATATTTCGCACTCCCTGAGCGTTCACGGTTTTTACTGCTCACACCACTTTAACACTCATTGACGCACTTTTTTACATTGTCGTCCACCCAACACTGTTTTCAAGAAATAAACACTTTTTTCTCAGATCAAATCGTAGACTAGGGCCTTTGAAGGGGGAGGGAAACAATCTTCTATAAGCGATTTGGAGGACACTACACCCGCACATACAAGAAGATGCCTTTGCTTCTTTTTTCTTCCTGGGCTGCAGTTCGTGTCCCAAGGCTCTCAGGATTGCTCTTCGTCCCCTCCTCCAGAGAATGGTTGGCCCCTGGTAATGAGGCTACTTTCCTCGTCTTCTTCTTCAAGGTGGTACGATGCATTTTGCAACACCACCCATCTCGACCGTCCGCGAGCGCCATTGGGCTTGGTACTCACATGCAGGTTGACCACTTACTTTGTAGAAGAAAGTTCGTAACACTGTCCTTGCAATACGCATACGCAGCATGGAGCTAATTTGTGTGCTGAGCACAAAATGATAGACATTACGCCGCAGCGTTAGTTGAGATGCGGACCTCTAGTGTGAGGAATTACTAAGTAGTTTAACAAGGGTCCTTGACCGGACGGGGGCGTCACGGTCAGAGAAGGAAATCCATTCTTCGTCTCATACATGCCATTGGGCTCGGCACGAGTGAGTGGTCCAATGCACACATTGCGTGTGCAAATATCAACAAGTTTTCTTCCCTTCCCCAGCTATTCAAATGTTTTCCAGAGTAAGGTGAAGGGTGTAACATCAATAAACGTTGAGTCGTATAACAGGTAACTGCTTAATGAAACATCAAGGTTCTACGTCCCTCTGCTCCAAATTAAATTAAAGCGCAAAACACTAAAAAAAATTGACACATAAAATACTAAATTAGTGAATGAAACATCACGGTTCCAGGTCCATATGTTTCACATTATATTAAAACACACAATATAAATTAACCCATTAAAATAGCTAATTGGCGAATGGAAGGTTCCAAGTCCATGTGAATCACATTACATTAAAACACACATCACTGACAAAATCGACACATAATACAGGTCATTATTTAATGGAACATTCAGGTTCCAAGTCCATCTTGTCCTAATAGTGACCATAACCGAGTGGATACATATATAGTAAACAAAACAAGGTCCTGTAAAACAGCTGTGTTACCTAGTGATTATAGTTCAGCCCATAAAGGTTTGCATTGCAGCAGGCAGCGCTATGCGGAATTTAAATGCCAACACCCACTATCTACAGCCCGGGCGCAAACTACTCTAATGCGCGAGGCGAAGAGGTAGATTTGGTGCTACTGCCGGTCTGATTCCACACGCTGCAAGTTCCAGCTTGATGCCTGTGAACATACTCCCACACAATCCTCTCTCGCAGAGGAGAGAAAACAAATTTAGAGACGTTACTCTGAACATAATAAAAACCAGAAAATATCACATATTAAATAAAATAATACATCTAATTAAAAAACATGATCAAATGTACGCTAAAAGGTTAGCCGTCGTAAAATAGGTGACGAAACAGATAACACCAATTAGGGTTGAATTTCATAGAAATCAAGCTGCGAATTGCAACAGAGACAACACAAAGAAAAACATACAAAATAAACAATGCAAAACCAACATATTGAAAGACGACCGTCTGTCGTCTTCCATATATTTTTTGTATATTTCTGTAAAGTTTAATTTATTTAATGTCGCTAGATTATCATTTTGTTAAGACTTGAACTCCACTCTTTTCAAGGCTTGAGGAATAGCACTTTTATTTCATGTGTTAAAATATTTGTTAATATTGCTAGGTTTTTCTTATTTTGTTATGCTAATAATGTATTGTTATATTAATCAATGTGGCATAAGTACGGCTTCTCCGCTACGCCACTGTTCCTGTGAGAATGTGCAGTTGTTTTACTTTTAAGTGGGTGTGAAAATCTATGGCTGTCTGAATGTGGGTAGGAATAGCTCGCTTTGCATCGTTCTCTCTGGCTGTGTCGATAGCTGCTGATACTACTAAAGAGGTTTCTGCACCCTTTGGTTACAAGCTAGTCGACCAACCCTCTCCAGCGCGAGTCTCGCTCTCCGTCCCCACCACCGCAGTTTCTTGGGCTTTCCAGCTTCCGGTAGCTTTTCGCTCCCCCGTGGCTGCTCGGCTGTCCATTCTGTGTTGGTCTTCTGGTGAGGTAAGGTTGGTTCTGCTCTTGTGTTTGGAGATAGTAGCGTTTCATTGTCTAGCACGTTTAACTTAGACTCGTGAAGTTAGTATCATTTTTTTTTTTAAATATTTTCTCCGATTGTGTGCGGAGATGTGGTCTCGTTATTCAATTCAGTGATTTACAATAGATAAATGCGGTGGGATTCTAGTTGCAGTTTGATAATGGCCTGGTATGTTAAAACCTTTTGTGATCATGTGGCGGTGTATAAACTCTGTGCAAATACTTTCCAACTTTGTGGGGCCCAATTTCTAATAGGTGATATATTCAGTTTTGTACAGTGCATGTAACAATCTTCTCATCGTTTCCTTCCGTGAGTGATATGTGTTCCACGTGGTTGGTTCATAGAACAAAGCCTTCAGCTTCCACTCTTGTTTTTTCCATGCCCATCAGGCAAGTAACTATGCGGGTATCCTTCTGATTTCCACTAATATTTTCCGATCTTCTCTCCCCGTCTATTTTAATTTTGCCATTTCTTCTCTGACTTGTAGTATGCACTCTGTCTATGTCAGTAATTCTCTCTGAGCCTTGTACAACCTCCTTCAATAGCTTTCTTATGTAATTCTAAACATTTCTATGGGTTGCATACTGTAAATCTTAATTTTATTTTTTCGACTTTGTAATTATTTCACTTTTACGAGTTTTTTGAGACTGGACTTCATCCGTCTCTGTAAGTGTACCCTATCGCGTGTAGCTGCATTTCCTTCGCATCTTCGTGTAATTCTAAGCGTTTCTAGCGGTTGCATACCGTAATTCGTATTTTTAGTTTTTCGACTTTGTAATTGTTTCATTTTTGTGGTTTTTCTGAGACAGGACCTCATCCGTCTCTGTAATCGCCCCCTATCGCGTGTAGCTGTATTTCATTCGCTTCCTTATATAATTCTAAACATTTCTATGGGTTGCATTCTGTAGTCAATTTTCTTTATTTTTCGGAAACTGAATTTATTCAATTTTATCGGTCTTCGGAACCACGTGGGTCCGAGTTCCGACTTCCGGGGTTTGCAGTTAGTCGCCTGAATTCACGCCACTTCTCATATAAAACCAGTACCTAGATCGATTTCTAACAGACTGCAATTTAAGAATCCACCGTGATTTTGTATAATGAATCCGATTTTCAACCACTTCACCTTCAGTGGAGTGTTCATGTAACGTAGCCGTGCGTCGCCGTTAGCGTGTTTTCTCGCGGTCCAATTCATATGTAATTTAACTTGGCTATACACACGCACCATCTCAAAACAGGCACGACATACCAGAGCCAGCTTCAAACTGTTTTTATATATTGTGTTTTGTGCTACCTCCGACTTGCTGAATTTCGCCTACGATAGCGGCGCCTGCTTCCGCCTCGTCTCAGAACGCTGATTTTGGTGAGTTTCGCTGTGGCATTGGGTGTGTGTGAGCGAATGAGTGTTGTTTGTGAATCCTTCCCCCCAGTAGCGTTAAATCATGTATAATTTAGGCTGGGCACCGTCCGCATTAATCCATGTAAGAGATGCATTTTTATTGTATTAACAAAATTGGTTACCCATTTTTCTTGTTTTCTATCTGAAGAAACAAGTTGAAGTTCAGCATAATACTTAAGTTCCCTGTAAATTGTAGTTTTAGAGCACCTTCCCTCATTTATTTAATATTGTTCTTCAAAAGTGCTGAGAACAAGCTCAGATCCAATTTTTCTTATGTCTAAATTCCGTTGCGGCATAAATGTTTTCTTAACCACCTTTCTAAGATAATTTTAATTGCGGTGGCTTGCTTATTAATGTCTGTGTGTAATAACGTGTGAGCTTCTATGTATATTGACCACTGTAGTATTAACTTCCTGTTATTGAAGTAATTTGAAACGAGTCAGTTCTCAGTTTGAGTCAGGGAACAAGGCTTTGTAGCAGGGAGTAATCGGTAGTTCACACGGACCTCATTTGCTAATTTTAGTGATAAAACAAGGCTCTTGTTTCGTACAGTGGACGACTTTTAATATTCAACAAACCTAAATTAGCCAAGTGAGATCTAAGGTAAGCAACTTAAAACATAACACATACATTCTTACCAAATTGAGGTCGCAAAAATTAAGAAAAGCAAATTAGTGGTTCACATGAAAATCAGGTTTACTGTCCTATTGATGTTGGACAGTCATGTGTCTTCCAGTGCTCAGCTGAGGCGGTTAGTTACTTGACACGGAGTTCGTCCTTCTTGAACTCCTATATCTTATTGTTTTTTATCTAATATTTTTCCTCTCCTGAATGAGATACTGGCCTCTTCAACAGATCACCCTCTGTCTCTTAGTTTACAAAATTGCCCTGTAAAACTTATCTGAAAAGTACAAGTTGGATCTATTAACAGGCCAGGGTATATATTGTCAAATGAAATTTAGGTGAACCCCTTCATTCGTGCTCTCCAGCGACCTTCTACCGGTCGAACTGCACACCTTCTGTTATTCAAACGGACAATCCTTAGATAAATTATCTAGGCTCCTAAGTATCAACACCACAGTGCATCATCATGCAACTAAAATCCTATAAATAACGACGTTGGCGCCTACCACGGCGTCTTATTAATATGCTATACGACGGGGTAATTGCCGACACAAAATCTACAGTAAGGGTGGCAATTGTAGCACTCTACTCACGAGGCAGTGAAGAAGAGCATACACAATTTAAACAATAAACAGTGAACAAATTACGGAAACAAAATCACAATAATATACCTAAGCCTGACCAACCCCACTGAAATTACACCCCATCAATTCACGACAAGAAACATATTAATGACATGGACAGCAAGTTCAACAAGCTATTTCCTGAGGTGGACAGCCTTATTAGCCAACAGACACCTGGATGTGTCACACTAACAAATCCTTGAACAAAACGGAGTGTCAAGAGAACCCGCTTCGAACAGCTGACCAGGTAGAACTGGCATGTTGCTGTTAACTACACGAATAAAGGCGTATACCATATGATACACCAGACACGCAAACAACTTGATAACGTGTTGTTGCGAAGTGAAAATCGCACAACAAACACATACAAAAGGGTCACACGTAACAAAATACACTATTAAAACAAACCACTTAAGGAAACCACTGCAAAAGGCATACAAAATACAGCATAAATTTACAACACTAACCTCTTAGTTAGTAAGAATAGCACTAAATTTACCTTAAAAACAGAAAAAACTTAGGATGTATGTGCTCCTTTCCGAGAAAGTTGATCGCGTGACGATCAGCTGCAGGATATTATTACTGGCTTGTGCTAGGGGCGGGTTCTTGGAGTCGGTTGTGGCGAGGATCAGCGGACCTGATTTCCACGTCTTCTGTTGGCGGGTCGCGTGGTTTTGTCTGGCCTTGATCGGGTCGGTAGCCCTTATTCCCATTCCCGAATCTTCTGCATCTTTCAACCTTTCTATCACGCCAAGAACCTTGGTCGTTTCCCTTCTGCTGGTTATTTTCAGCATTGGTAGAGCTGGGTTGCTCGCTACTAGTACTTTCTGCCTGGCGATTGCCCCCAGCACTATTTTCACTCTGATTACTCCTCCTAGAAGAGCCGTTGCCGTCTCTTCTAGGACCATAATCGTCATTGAACTCAAAATCAGCAAGGTAAGCCTGGAAGGACTCAATGTCATCCTTGCAGCTTCCCGCAAGGACGGTATTGCGCACATTCCGTGGTAGTTTCGAGGCGCAAATTCTAATTAATTCGCGTGGAGGATACGAGTAATCAAGGAACTGATTTCTCACAATCATTCCTTGAAACAAGTCGCTGAGACTCTTGCAATTGCTGTTCGTAAAATTGGGCTGACTTTCCCTTCTCATAGGACGGACACGCAGGGGTTCGACTTCCTCCTCAAACGCCGAATCGTCTCCGCGGTTGGAGCGACAGGGCTGACCTCCGCACTAATTGCGTGAAACGTTTTCTACGGGCGGGGGTGGTGGCGCTGCAGCAGAGGCTTGCTCTACCGGGTGACGCATTCTTGTAGCTCGGCCGCTACATCACGACGCCTCCGGTTTATTTCCCACTGTTGCTCCTTGAACCGAAGCAAATCACGGACTCCTCCGCAACAGCAGGAACTGCCCTTTCTGCTCTCCCCCCTCCCCCCGATGTGGCCAGCTGTTCAACACGTGCTCCTAACTCGTCTGTGCGCGTTTTTGCCCTACCGTCTACTAATTCAATTATCTCATTGAATCTTTCCTCAAGAGAATGGATATTGCTATCTACACGGTCGGAGAGGGCAGAGCTAGCTTCTACGTTCCCTGAGATCTTGGCTGTATTCTCATAGATAGCACTCTTTGCTGTCTCGTGCCTTTCCTGTACGAGCTGCACAATATCGGTACGCAACCCATCTACATTCTCGCAAATGACCTAAATGGCATTACTTTGCACCTACCTGCACTTCGCAGACAGTTTGATCAGCTCGGCCTGCACAGCTTGCACGGAACTACCTTGTGAATACCTTATGGAACCTACTTCTGCTTTCATTTCCCGAACTGAAATATTCTGTGCTTCTCTTATGGAAACTACATCTGCTATCATTTCCTGAACTGAAATATTCTGTACTTTTAATTCTGCTTTCAGTTCATAAATGAAAGCCATGATGTCGCCTAAAATCATGTCGGAACCCGACACAGGCCCTGTTATCGCTTCCGGTAGAGTCGACGTCTAAACTAGCGACATTCTCAACAGTAACGCGGCCGTCAGAACCCGTCATGTTTCCTCTTTCCGTTGAAAGATCTAACCTAGTGGATTTTTCACGGTCCTCGCTTAGGTTTGTTCGCCTAGAGCCAGTGGACACGGAAGAGGCAGAACTAGTATCCATCTTTAGAATTCGTTCAAAACGACAAGAGGTTACCAACACAAAAATTAGCCTACCACAAACACGCGTAGCAAAACATGAATTAAAATCTTCACACGCAATGCACTGTGGCTGTGCTCTTTTTTACAAAACAATTAAATAAAATAACACAAATATAATACAACTAAAGCACACGAGTGCTGAAAACATAAATTCAAATAGATTAATGCATGCTGCTGAAAACACACTGGCACAAGAAGGTTAACAAATTCCCGCATGCCTTTAAAACCAAAGAAACTATTTTATTTAATCCTTACAGAGGTAAGCCAATTGAAAGACCACCGTTAATTGTAAAATTAATTCTGGCTGAAGGGAGCCAGTTAGAAGCTTACTTTAAACATATAACTCTGGCCGTAAAATCAGGCTAAAGGCTTCTCGTGAACTACTGACTACTTCCTGCAACAGAATCTTGTTCCCTGGCCCAGAATTTAGAACTGACTCAAACTTTACTTTAGCAGCAAGAAGAGAAAGAAACGGTGGCCAACATACGTCGTAGATCATGACAATTAAACCCAATCATTATATACAAGCCACCCCGAACTAAACCCTTTCATTAAGGTGGCTGTGAGAACATTTATGACGCAACGGAATTAAAAATATGATAATTTGCATCTGAATTTGTTCTCAGCACCGGTGGAAAACAACATTAAATAAAAAAGGGAAGGTATTCGTTAACTAATATTCATAATTAGGATAAAGTTTCACAGATAATTATTTATTCACTTCAAACATGAGCAAATGGGGGCACCAATTTTGTTGAACAATAAAAATGAATCCTCATTTAAAATAACTTAAAATAATCTGAACTGAACATCGTTGTAGGAGGGATTTACAATCAACAAGCATTCAGCCACTCACACGTGCGAAGCAAGACGAAATTCACCCAACTCAGCGTGCTGATACGAAGCAGAAGCAGGCGCCGCAATCGTAGGCGAAATTCAGCGAACCAGGATGTACACACAACACAAGGAAAAATAAACTTCATAGGTCGCTCTGGTCTGTCCTTCTTTACTTGAGATTGTACGCGATAATAGCGAGATTAAACTTCATTCAATCAAACCGCGAGCTTGCAGAATTATTGAGACACACGGCACATGTCTGCTACGTTACATATTCGCACCCCATTGAAGGAAAAGTACCTAAAGATCGCATTCATTTCAACAAAAACCAACGGAATCACAGATTACGAAGCAAGAATACACAATAGGAAGGCACTGATGTGTGAGCAGAGGTGGGAACTCAAGTGACTAGCTATAAACCCTTGAAGTCGAAGTTCAGAGCCACGTGGTTCCGAAAACCAGTAAAAATATAAAAATTCAATTTCTGAAAAACAAAGAAAAATAGCTACGGCATACAACCCTTATAAATGCGTAGGATATCACAAGGAAGGTGAAGAACGACAGTTAGACGCGATTGGGAAGATTTTGCATGGATGGACGAAGTCCAGTCTTCAAAAGTTAGAAAAGTGGAATAAATTCAGAGTCGGAGTAAATCATCTACGAAATACGGCATGCAGCTCCTAGAAATACGTAGTATTTTACAAGCAAGCTAATAAAGATGGTTGTACAAGGCTAGAAGAGAATTTACTGGGGGAGTCTGAATACAAAGTACAAATTTGGAAACGTAACAACAATTTAAAAATAGACCGAGAGGAGATCGCGAGGTACTAATGGAAATCAGAAAGATACATGCATAATTTCTTGCCTAAAGGGCATAGAAACAGACACAGGGGTAGCTGAAGTCTTTGTTCTAAGAACACACCACATTGATTACATATCACTAGCGGAAGGAGGAAACGGAAAAGAATATTTCACATGTACTACACAGAATAAAAATATTCCCGCTTATTATTCGAGTTCACAAAGCTAGAAAGAAATTAAACGGAGTTCATATACCGCCAGCTAGTCTCACACAGGTTACCGATTCCCAGCCGTTATCAAACCAATTAGTTGCATATTCACTGCGTTTACCTGTGCAAAATCACCGAAATAAAATTGATTGGAGAACCATATCCCGAAAAATGAACCTAATATCTGAAGTCTAACAAACCAGACAATGAGTTGCTACCATCTCAAGAGAGGAAATAAAATCCAGAAAGTCTTACCAAGTCTAAGCGCGGACACAGAATGTTGAGATCGGCCACCCAGTCCCCTCCACCACCGGAAATCAGTAGAAACCCCTAGAAAAACAGAGGTGGTGGGGAGAGCTGAAACTAGCGCTTCCTGTCGAGGCAAGAGCTAACTGGGCATTGCCAACCGCATTTGTAACCAAAGGGTGGAGGAACCTCTTTGGTAGCATCAAAGGCAGAGGTTGGTAACGACTACATATCGATAGAAAGCCAGAGAACACTAGTAGCGAGCAGCCAGCAGTCGACGACGAAAATTCTTATACACTCAGACTCCCATGCTAGAAGATTCCCATACATGTACACTTGACAGCAAAAAAAGTGGATCACTGCTGAATGCAACCCAACTAACGTAGCTGTGTTGCAGGTACTCCACATTCTAAACCCCTGTAGAGTACAGTCGTTCGATTATTCACAATGGGTACCAAAGAAGCAGTAGAAAACATTGCTGCTTATGGCAGTCGTTCCACATGTAATGCAACAGCGTCATACAAAAAACATTAGAATACAAGTTATTAAAGTCGAGAGAGCAACGTAAATTCAATTTAATTACAATAAGTGACAAATCGGGTAGCTTATCAAACTTATTCAATGACACAATGAGTTTTTGTTCGTGCTCTGAATTTGAACGCACTGTTGAACAAAAAAAGCTTGCGTTTCTGATCGAGACTAGATTAGGCATGAAGAGACGTAAGACATTGACGTTTTCATTGGTATCGGTTTAAAAGGCCAATGTCCGAACCCGGTTAACTTTAGCATTGCACCAGGAATGGCATGAAGTTCAAATTGTTTCTAAGAGGTAACCACTAAAGGTATATAATACAGTGCAACTCACAGGTGTCAAACGTCATAAAATTGTGGAATAGAACGCAGTATCTATATGAATCGTTAACGAAGCACGATCACACGTCAGATATTAAATAAATTCACAAATAGTGCTATATTTGAATTTGAAATGACGATACAATTAACTTCTTTCCCGGCAGAGACTCAACCCCGGCTCTATTCGCTATTTATTATATATACGCAAAGAGATGAAATAGTTACTGTTCTCACCATTAGCGGGATGTCCATATGTTCGGCTAGAAGTAACGCAAGCCGCGGCGGATTAGCCGTACGCACTGGAGCGCCGTGCTGCGGTGCGCGCGGCTGTTCGCCGTCGGGGGTTCGAGTCCCCCCTACGGGCATGGGTGTTTGTGTTGTCCTTAGGTTAGTTTACCTTAGTTTAAGTAGTTTGTAAGCTACGGACTAATAACCAAGCAGTTGAGTCCGATAGATTTACAAATATTTTGAAGTGGCGCAATAAATAACGTTGTGCTGCCTGGGACTCCAACCCCGCGCCTATCGTCAGCGTTGACCTCAGATGACTAGGTAACAACTCTCCCAATCTCGTTTACTAGTAATTAGGATCGCGCCGTTCGTAGAGACCTGGAGGGGTTTGGCATTTTGAAGAAACAACGAAAACTAATCCAATTTTGTTCTAGTAACGAATGGAAATATGTAATGTGATTTGAAAGACTCCACAGTCCTAATTCCTTACTTGCCGCTATTGGAGATGGAGAGGGGGATGTTTGCGATTGTTAAAAACTGTTTCCCAACAGAAGGAATCAAAACATATCTTAGCCATTACAAGATGGCATCAGCCCGATCAACTACCGATTTTCAGATGTGGTAGTATAATGTTTTTCGTCAAAATGGAGTGCAGAACACATGGTACGAGAAGTAAAATAGTTCGGCGGTATCTGTCTACGTAACAGTAATTTCTTGGCCTCGCGGTCTGAGGCGTCTTGTCGCGGAGTTGCGGTCGCTCCAGCCAGAGGTTCGACTCCTTCCTCGTGCATGTGTAGTTGTGTGTGTGTGTGTGTGTGTGTGTGTGTGTGCGTGTATTCCTTAGCGTAAATTAATTAAAGTAGCATGTAAGGCTAGGTAGGGACTAATGACCTCAGGTGATTTGTCCATTAGGACTATAACAAAAAAGTTATATACAGTATGTAGAATTATGTAGCATTGCGTATGATAATATACTACGTTTTAGTATGCTCTGTGGTGATTTTGTATGACATGTTGCTGTATGTTTATTTAACTATATTCTCGTTTCGCTCAAGTTTGTATGAAAAATGTGTGTGAAATCTTATTTGACTTAACTGCTAACGTCATCAGTCTGCACACTACTGAAACTATCTTAACATAAGGACAACACAGACACCCAAGACCGAGGAAGGACTCGAACCACCGACGCGAGCAGAAGACCAATTCAAGACATGATGCCTTAAACCGCGCATCTACTCTGCGCGGCGCTCAAGAATGTAACATAGCTCTTACCATAATAAATGAAATATTACGCATCTTAAAAGTAACAAGGACCGTCGTTTACGCATTAGAAAACGGTTTCTAAATCGGGAAATATATACCATGTGTAACGATATAGTCTGTTGGGATGAAAGCAGAGGAGGTCTATCGAAACACCAGAGCTCTGTATTTCACAGAACGAAGAATGTATTATAGGTAAGGGGGTATGAAAGGACACGGTCTCATAGAGAGGACTGATATACAGTAACTAAAGCATAAATTAAAAGAAAGTGCATGCTGTCAACGGAAACCAATAGATTTTATCACTGTACTGTGAGGGAACCGACCAGAAGGGTAACTGAAGTTATGATACAAGAGCGGCGACGGCAAGTGTGAGAGAGAAAACAGAGCCGGCTGCAGTGGCCGAGGGGACTGAGGCGCTCCAGTCACGGTCAGCACGGCCACTATGGTCGGGGGTTCGAATCCCCCCTCGGGCATGGATATTTGTGCCGTCCTAGTTCGTAAGTAGTTCGTAAGTAGTTTGTAAGTTTAGGGACTGATGACCCCATAGTTAAGTCCCATAAGCTTAACAAACATTTGAACAGAGAAAACAGAAGAGAAATTAACTATTAATAAATGCAAGACCGTTTGCGTATTTTGTGAAGGACAGAGGGTATATTAATGGATGGAGGGGAGGAGAGAGACGTATCTGAAATAACAAAAATTACTTTGACAGCGTCAATCTAAATGGATTACTCTGTTTGCATGGAGGCTGGGTATAAATGTAATAAAAAATAGGATATTGAGTGAAAGGAGAAGCATTGAGTTAAAATTTGTACCACAGGGAGGAATCGAACCCAGACCTCCATACTTACTTTAATTCAATACTTTTCCTTTCACTCGATGTCTTTGACATATTGACACGGAAAACTGTAACTAGGTATAGAGATTTATAATATAAATAGGATAATAAAGGAACTGTATATTAAAAAAAATTTCAATTTAATGGTAGCTCAAAGGAAAAAGAAACACATATTTTATTTCTGTTGCCAAGAGATCTTCCACAGTCTCTCACTTACGAAATATGAAAATAGAGATGAGATTAAAAAACATTTGAAGGATTAATAATTTATTCAGAATCCCTCATTATTTGTTTCTTCTGTTATGCATTTCAGCATATAATCTATAACGCTATCGGACCAGCTTCTCTTCAGTAAATGCGACGACTCTATCTCGAGTTGATTGCTCACAGTGAGACGACCTGATTTGTACTTCTGCTTTCTGCTCTCATTATGAAGCCAGGAAGTAAACATTCTGTATTTACGTCAGAGCCCCGCTTTGTGCCGTGCTGGGGGCTGTTGCCCGCCACTGCGACCGCCAGCTGGCTGGTTTCCGCCAAGCCTCGCCTCGGCACCAGCTGTGGTTGACCGGCTTGCCCGTAGCTCGCAAGCCACGGCTAATACAGCGAAACTCAACCCTTGAAGTATGAAATGTTTCTGCAAACCTACCCCAACGTGTATTAGAAACTACCACACCTAGACCTATTTTGCTATAAAATGAGCAGCCACGTTATCTTTTGACACTTCAGAAATGTTCAAATGTCTGTAAATCTATCGGCCCAAACTTCATGGTCATCAGTCCGTAGCTTACAAACTACTTAAACCTAGATAAACTAACCTACAGACAAACACACACACCCATGTCCCAGGGAGGACTCGAACCTCCACGGCGAGCAACCACGCACTCCTCAGCGACGTGCTTTAGACCGCTCGGCTACTCCACCGCGGCTTTGACCATTCAAATATTTAACGAAGTGAAGGAATAGAATCATGATAAACATAGTACCACATAATGTTTCACATAGATAGCAATCATATAACACAGAAAATTATTGTCTCTTTTCAGCGCTCTGCATTAGATCTAGACGTAATGAAATATGTAGTTATCTTAGAAATGTAAGCATGTTGTAAAATTAAACAGTTCTGGTGGAATCAACACACATGTACACATGTAGTATATAATTCACGTTTTGTGTACTTATAAAGTGTTTTCAATGTGTCTGTAAACAATAAGTGCTAAACAACGGAAATTACCTTCTGCTGGGGCTCTTCATTTACACGATTGTTCTGTTATTCACAGTGAAGTGTTTCGTAATGGGTTCATATAATCGCTTCAGTTTCTTGACTGTTCCACGCTTATACTAAGCTCGAAATACTACTACTACTACTATTACTAATAAAAATAATAATAATAAATAGCGTGTGTGCGAGTTATAATCTGATATATTCTTTCAACTTTCACGACGTCCTCCCTCTGTTCCATCAGGTAATAATCGCACACTACTCAGCAGTACTGCATAAGAGGGGGAACAATTGTAGGGTTGGAAGTCTCCTTAGGAGACGTGTAAATCTCCTAATGGTAGTGTCAATAACAGACCGTTTGTTTCACCTTCGCCAAAATATGTGTTATTCACAGTTAACATTGTTTTTAATTGCACCGCCAGGAATTTCGTTATATGTATGACCTTCAAATTTGTTTTGCTTATCTATATCTAGAATTCTGACGAAACTCTGAGTACTTATGTTCAGAGCCAAATGCATAGTGATGTTTAAGGTCAATTGTCGCCATATGCGCCATGAAGATACAAATTGAAATTCATTTTGCAATTGACTTTGCTTTTCTGAGTTTAGTAGTGGGCAGCATTAACTGCCTCAAATCTAAGAGCAATATTCTGATTGTTCATTAAATATTTCGAATATATATTCGAATCAGGAGAAGTCTACTTACTTTGCTGGAAGAATTACACTCGCCACGTACTTTTCAATAGATGACTCCTCGTCTGGTACAGCAAACTATCACCTTGCAGATAGGACATCACGAGTGAACTGCCTTATACTAAAGACGACACAAACATCCATGCCCGAGGGAGATTAGAACCCCCGACGAGGAGCGGCCACGCGCATCGGAGCATATCACCCCAATGCGCTTGGCCACTCCACTGCGGCGTTGAAGATACCAAAAATCGTTTTGGCACTCTATAAATATGAAATTAGTTTGAGAGTACTCAGTAGATCTTGAAAATATAGTATCGCCAAAGTCTCACAAGAGTAAAGATTTAGAAACCTTTGCCAGTTTGATGTTAATTTTACTAGATATTTCATAACGCTTGAAAAAGTATTTGTTCAAATGTCCTGCTACATGTCGATATCAATACAATGGATCTGTAACTCAGTGGATTACTTTTATTTTCTTTATATATCTGTGCAACATTCCATTCGTCTCCCTCACTATAAATACATCAATGCTCGACCTCACGTCGCAGGAGAAGTAATTAAGCCATGCATAATGTGTGCACAAGATGTTCTCCTAAGGTGTTGGACCACTAGAGAAAGACATTGCCTGTAGACAAATGATCTTCCTGGTACGACTATGGTAGTGAAATGACAACACGGTGGATCATGTCTGGTGATAGTTGTACTGCTTCCTGGGATGACAGAGAAGAATCTAGATTAAAAGAAATAATCCGACACAAGCTGCTTGTTGCAACTGAGTGCACGCATTGGGGAAGTTGAACAGTTGTGCCCAGCCGGAATTCTGGCCCATTCATACTGCTCTCTGAGCAGTTACGGTAACCACAGCGCGAGCGAGAAAACAACGATCATCGCAGGTGCGCGGGCTACAACTCCTTTGCCCCCTCGTCACCCACAAGACTCAAACTTCCTCACACTGCTCACGTAGTTGCCGTTTCCAATTTGCACTCACTGCTCGTGGCACTTTGCCGATTACCTCGAGAGTTCAGGCGTAGTGTGCATTTGGAGTTGTTCTCGTCTTGTCCTTAATTATGTATATTTATGTGATGTCTGTTCTTTCGAAAGACAGTCACGACACATATATGTATATAGAAGAACCTTTAAAGATTCACTTATTGGTGGTATTCCAATTAAAATGTCTGAAAATTGAACTTCGGTGTGTCCTTTACTTATCACATATATGATTACAGACAAGGGTGATGAACTTCACGTAGCAACTACAACTATTCTCGATCCCTACATTCTGAATTATCTACATCGGCCTTATCAAGGGCAATGAGGAGGCGATTCACGCTGCAGCTGTTCGCTTCCTTCATGAAAATGTCGAAGCGCTTTAAAGATTAAGAGGCAGTAGCTCCCAGTTACAAATTGGAGCGAGAGTAACATTTTACCCACTCCCTGACAGAGCTACAAACTGCTATATCGAATTGAGAAATATTTCTGGCACATTATGCTGCTGTCTAGTAAGCGCCTCAGAAAAGGAGAGTCAATTTTAAAATGATATTGAAGTTATATCTTCACGATGCAAATTTGACAATTGACCCTAAACATAAATATGCGTATAGTTCACCACATGATTACCAGAAAATTTTCGTCAGTCCTTGATAAATCGATAAACAAAACAAATTTAAGGCTTATACACCTAACAAAATATCTGGTGGGTACAATTGAAAACAACGTTATCTACGAAATATACATGTTTTGGTGAAGATAAAACAAGCGCCTGTTATTGACACAACCATTAGAAGATTAAAACGTCTCCCTAGGAGGCTAACAACCCTACAATTGCTCCACCTCTTCCACAGTATTGCTGAGCAATGTGCGATTATTACCTGATGGTATGGAGGGAGGACACTGAAAAAGTTGGAAAAAGATATCAGATTGTGCGGTATAGTGAATTAGCGGAAAGAAGGTCTCGGATGTTTTCCGTTTTTTTTTTTTTTTTTCTTTTTTTACTACTTACTACTCAGGTTGGGGAGGGGGCGGAGACGGCAGGGGGATGAGGTGGGGAAGCAAAATATTAAAACAAAAGAGTTTTCAGTGTAGCACGCTTCTTCTATGAGATTTCAATCACCAACCTTCTCCTACAAATGAAAAGACCGTTTGTACTCATTACCGTAAAAAGTATGTTACAATTGTAAGAAGGCCGCGCAGAGTACCCGCGCGGTCTAAGGTGCCATGTCATGGATCGGGCTGCTGCTCGCGTAGGAGATTCGAGTCCTCCCTCGGGCATGGGTACGTGTGTGTTGTCCTTAGAATAAGTTAGTTTAAGTGATGTGTAAGTTTAGGGACTGTTGAACTTAGCATACCACACACATTCGAACATTTGATTTGAATTTTAAGAATAATATAATGGTTATTAGAACTCGCACTGTTTTTCTCGATATTTGTGTAAGCGTGGAACAGTCGAGGAACTAAAGCGATCCTATGAACCCATTACGAAACACTACACTATGAATAACAGAACAATCGTGTAAATGAAGCGCCTCAGCAGAAGGTATTTCTGTTTCGTAGCACTTATTGTTTCAGAGACAATGAGAACACTTTATAAGTGCACAAAATGTGAATGATATACTACATATATATATTTGTGTTGTTCCCACCAGAATTGTTTAATTTTAAAACATACGTAGTTTTCTAGATTGAATACATATTTTCTTGTGTCGTAAGATTGCAATATAGGTGAAACAGTATGTGGTAGCTGCGTTTATCGTGATTCTTTTCTTTAACTTCGTTAAACATTTGAATGAAATGTCAAAAGATAAAGTGGCTGCTCATTTTATAGCAAAATAGCTCTAGCTGTGGTAGTTAATACTACACACTTGGGTAGGTTGGCAGAAACGTATTTGTCTGGTTTTGCGGTCTGTGCCTGTATTAGCCGTGGCTCGAGAGCTATGGGCTGGCCGGTCAACCACAGCTCGTGCCAAGGCGAGGCTTGGTGGAAGCCAGCAAGCTGGGGGTCGCGGTGATTCCCAACAGCCTCCAGCACAGCGCAGAGTGGGGCTCTGACGTAAATACAGAATGTTTACTTCCTGGCATCATAGTAAAAGCAGACTGCCGAAATACAAATCAGGCCGTCTCACTGCGAGCAATCAACTCGAGATAGAGTCATCGCTCTTACTGAACAGAAGCTGGTCTGACGGCGTTATAGATTCTACGCTGAGATGTATTATGAAAGAAAGAACAAATAATTAGTACTTTAAAACAAATTATTAGTACTTTAAAATGTTTTTTTTAATCTGCTAAGTGAGACTATAGAAGAAATAAAATATGAGTTTCTTTTTCCTTTGAGCTGCCTTTAAATTGATTTTTTCTAATATACAGTTCCTTTATTATCCTATTTTATTATAAATTTATATACCTAGAGACAATTTTCCGTATGTCAAAGAAATTAAGTGAAAGGAAGAGCATTGAATTAAAGAAAGTATAGAGGTCTGCGTTCGATTCCCGCCCGTGGCACAAATATTAATTCAGTGCTTCTCATTTCACTCAATATCCTATTTTTATTCATTTATATCTAGACTCCATTCATACAGAGTAATCAGTTTCGATGGACGCTGTTAAAGTAATTTTTGTTATTTCAAATACGTCTCTCTCCTCCCCTCCATCCATTAGTACACCCTCCGTCCTTATAATATGCAAACGATTTCTCTTGTATTTATTCGTTGTTAATTTTTCCTCCTTTCTCTCTTTCTCTCTGCCACCTCCCTTTCATTATAACATCAGTTGCCCTTTTGGTTTATTCCCCCAAAAAGCTGTAAAAAATTGTGGTTTCCGTTAAATCAATACTGCCTCTTTTAATGTCTGCTTTCTTTACTGTTCATGTGTCCTCTCTATGAAGCAGTGTTCTTTTATATCTCCGATAATCCATCCTAAGTTCTGTAAAACATTCGTTCCTTTCCTCTCGGCCCTAAAACAAGGAGTACTTTGCAAGCATTTTACTCTTTTATTTTCCAATTCTGCACTCCTGTTCATTCCTAGATCCCGCCCTCCCTCCTGCTACCCCTCCCTTGAAATATTTATCTGCATCTCCGTGCTTCTTTTCACAATTTTGTGCTTGGAAGATTTTTTTTAATCACTTTCATTATTTCTCTGTCGTTGACTCTCGAAAAGCACGTGAATAGAATGGACAACTGAACCTTACCGTGCAAGCACTATTGTCGTCATTAAAATGGACATCTATTCCGACAAATACCAGTATCCAAGCTTTGAAATGGCAGAGACTGAAGTTCTCCCCCATCCTTACCAGTTGGATATTACGCTTCGCATGTAATCGCATTTCCGATGCGACACTGTATCAGAATCCACATTGCTGTTTTGTAACCTCAGTACGACTATTGAAGGCAACCACGCCGTGAAGAATAATTGCTTGACACACTTGCCAGTTATCTAATACCTTGTCACTGACCATACTAGTAAATCACAGAAACCTCCTTCATCGGAATCTGTTTGTGTTCCTGAACGTGTTGAATAAATATCAAAACGAAGTTACTTTCCGAATTTCAAATTTTTAACGCATAATCCACGTTCCTCATAACTATAAAAATGCCTAATATTCAAGTTATCGTGGCAACATCTACCCAACAATCTTTATAATAATGAGCTCATAGTTAAATAAGCTTATTACAGAATGCCATACCAAATCGTAATGTGGCATACTAAAACTTGGTATAATATCATGCAAAATCCGCGATAAGGCGCCTCACACTACGTGGCCATCCCATGCGGCCAGTAATGTCTTACTTAGCCAGACACCTCTGAGCTCTTTTACTGGTGGTACTGTCTAATGAGTACTCCATTATGACAAAACATTATGCCAAAGCATCTGTAATTCGCTGGAGGTCGGGACGAGGTTAACTTATAATAGCTAAGGTATGGGTCCGATTACCGTTGGGGGTAACAGTTTTTAACTGCCACAAAAATACCACCTACACCTCCAGTAACTCCAATAAAGAACGCAAGACTCTGCCTTGTTTCAAATCAAAATTGCGCATGTCCATGCACTACTAAATTAAACAAAGTTTTCGCAAAATACCAAACCACTTCCACGTCTCTACGAACGGTGTGATCCTAACTACTGGTGAACGACAATGTGATAGTTGACGCCTCATGGTGTCAGGTCAAGAGTGACGGTATGTGCAGGGTTGGAGTGCCCGGAAGAAACAATAAATATATCAGCAGTATTCCTTCCTATTATACAATAGCAAATGTTGCTGTGTTCGAGTCCCTGCCGGGAAAAAATTAATTGTATCGTCATTTCAGGTACCAGTATAACGCTATTTGTGAACATATTTGATATGTGACATCTGATTGTGCTTAGTTAACAAATCATCAATACACTGTATTCTATTCCACAACTTTATGATGTATGACATCTGTGAATTGCACTATATTACGTATCTTCAGCGGTTACCTCTCAGCAACAATAGGAGCTTCATGCAACTCCTGGTGCAGTGCTAAGATTATCATTTATTTCTGGGTTCAGACATCGGTCTAAGAAACTAATGAAAACCTCAGTGTTTTACGTTTATTTATGCCTAGAGATCACGCGCACTTAAACCTGGATTGCTACACTTATTTTCATAGACGGGTCTGATACACTGGGGTACAGGTGTACTCCAAATAAAAACGGATTTTTAAAATGATTAAAAAAAATTATTTCAAAGTAATATATTAACATTGAAATGACACTTAAGAAAAAATGCCCAGAAAGAAACAATTACATTAATGAAGACATGAAGAACACACTTTTCGTTGATGATCCAAACAAATAAATTTTGTACAAATAGCACATTTAACTCTTGACTTTCGGTCTCGAGCCCTAGGGCAGAAAATACACCGTCCTGTTGTGGATTCTGGAACCTCTTCGGCTTCTTCTTCCTTTGGCAGTTCTAAAATACCACTGATGGTTTGACGGAGTTCTCGTCTTAAAGTTGGTTTTTCCAAACGCCTTAACATTTGTGGTCGCATCAAATCTATAGCCAATTTCTTCTGTTTTTAAATAATTCCTTATTATCTGCAGAATCTGGATCTGGAGTGATGAGCATACGCTGTATTTCAAGAATATCCTCCTCTTTTGTAAGGTCAAAAGTCTGTTTTCGGGATGTCATTTTATTTCACCTAAAAATTGCAGATAATATTCGATTATCCACTATAATTCTTGGAAACAATCGATACTAGCATTGTTGTAATGTCTCTATTGCGAATAATTATAAATATTCTATATTTTACATCATACTTACAAACCTGAAGAATGTTGGTTCTAAAATTTCTTACAGCGATTATGCTTCACTGGGGTGCACCTGTACCCCAAACATTAAATAACGTGGAAAGTATAAACCCTATTGACACTTTGATGGTCACACCCATACTGACTTGTTAAGGCATGAAACTAGTGGGAAGCGCAGAACGTCAGCGCTAACTGTTGGACACTAGCTACACTTAATAGAAGCACTGGCGTACCCCCAGTAGCGTTCCAGGGTGAAACGTGGCCCCTGAGCGGAGAATGTTGGGAGCTGAAGCTTGCATTCAGCTCATAGCAGATTGGCTGTTAGAACAAGCCCCGCCTCTTTCCCCCATTGCCGGCAGCTTACGGCGTATAGATTACAGGTTTTAAAAGAAACAACATGTAAGGGGTTAAGGCGTTACAGATGGAACACGAAATTAAGTATCACCTTAATGTTTGAGTAACAGAAAAGTGGAACGCATATCTACGAAATGTTAATATTTGAAAGGGACATATTAAGCGGGTGTAACAACGCTCTCTGCCTCTTTTTATTGTCGTAACTGAATAACAATCAGAATTAACATTCTTCACACCAATTTCAAGGACAGCCTTTTTTCTTATAAAAGAAGTCGTCGGGGTATGTGGACTTATTTTAGCAAATAACAAAGTGGAAGACGATAATCAATACGAAGCACAAATCAACAATACATTGACTAGGTCTACGGTGTACAATGCTGTTACGAGGTAAGGTTGGTAGAGAGCATAGACATTTCGTTGAAACACGAGCTCAGCCGACTTCCGCCGATCAGAGAGGGGCCACGAAAAAGTGCGTGACCTGTAATCGCATCTCGATCAGGCATACAACTGTTTTTTGCTTAACAGTGCGTTCAGGTTCAGATCACGAACAAAAACATATCGTGTCACTAAAGTGTGATAACGTATCTGACTTTTCACTTATTGCAACTAAATTTCATTTACAAGTGTTACTGTCTCATCTCTAATGACGTGTATTCTAATATTTGTTGTACGAAAGTATTGGTTTGCACCTTGCCTGAATGCCATAAGGAGAAATAGGAGACTTACTTAGTACCTCTTGTGGGTAGGTAATAACTGTACTGTGCAATGATTTGACGACCTGCGACGCAGCTGTGCAATCGTGGTTGCATAGCGTCAGGTGCGGTCTCCACTTAGGAATTCAGGGGTGATCCACTTTTTTGCTGTCAAGTATACATACAGAATAAAGCAAGTACACATTCTCTCAGGGACAGTGGCGTCACGGAGAAACCGTTCATCTTGCCACATTCATAGACAGAATGATAAATTATTAGTATAATAAAATTCCAGCAATATTACAGAAACTAACATTCAAAAACATAGAAACAATGATAAATTATTAGCATAATGAAAACCCAGCAATATTAACACAGTAATACAGAAACTAACATTTGAAACATGAAATGAAATGTTTTTCCTCATGCTTTCCGAACGGAAGGGGTTCTCGTTTGGCAAAAAAGCCCGTCTAGCGAACTTAGATAAATTACAAAGTTAAAAACATAGGGGAAGACGGCAGACAGCCGTCTTTCAATTTAAACCAAAAATCAGTCAAATCTACAGGCCGTAAATATTGTCGGGAAGAGTGTGACGTTACAACAACGTGCAACGCGTTTGGAGCGCAAAGCGCGCTGGTTTGACAGCGGAGAGCGACGAAAGTTGCGACGAGTGAACGGGCATTTGGCTGCCGCGGGGAGGTAAGCCTCGCGCGGCTTCCCAGCCCGAGAGCTCATGGTGACCACGCCGGCAAATCAAGTCCAACTGCCATTTTTCTCTCAGAAAAAGGGCATTGTCTTTACTTTTAGATACTACGCTGACACTATTAGAGTTACAGACTAGCACGTAGTAGCTCGTGCTCGCGTCCGTCCGCTGTAGCGCCCCTATCGTCCATGCCCTCTTACACTCGCTATTACGGATTCCCGTGCGAGGTAGAACGTATGACCGCATCTGCGGTGAAGTAGCAGGCAGCACACCAATATAATAACTGTGTGTTCACTAGTCCCTGTATCTGGTCTGATGCTCGCCGTCAGCACAGGATTATTTCTTGTTAGATCAAGTGTGTTTTCACAACTATTTAATAATCGAGTGGGTTCATGAACTCATTGACACAAACCTTTTATCTGAGGTTACCCTTGACACAGTTGCGGCCGATGTTTATACATACCTCCGCATGTCAACTTGTATTTTTTCCAACATATCGAGGGAAAATTAGAATCACCACGAAATATAATTGTATGCTTCGGGAACATGTTTGAAATGTGATTCAAATTGTCTTTCAACGTTTTAGCAATTTTATCATCTATATCAGGGTGTTGGTAAAAAGAGCAAATTATTACTTTATTGCCTTTTTCAGGTATGATTTCTATCATAACCAACTCACAGGAAGTATCTTCTACAATATCAGTACAAGAGAAAAAATTCAAAGTTTGTGCAACTACGGTATCAAAACTACAGGATAAACTGCTTGTAATAGCAATACACACACCACTACCGTAACGTTTATTTAATCTATCATTTTCTCAACACTATTTAGCCCTTTGTAAAAATTTGGACTGTACTTAATTCCGCCGGCCACGGTGGCCGAGCGCACTGCGGCGCGCCAGTCGCGGTCTGCTCGGCCACTACGGTCGGGGGTTCGAATCCCCCCTCGGGCATGGATATTTGTGCCGTCCTTAGTCTTAACTAGTTGATAAGTAGTTTGTACGTTTAGGGACTGATGAACCCGTAGTTAAGTCCCATAAGCTCTACAAACATTTGAACATTTTTTGAACTTATTTCCGGCTGTAGGTAGTCACCACTACCTATAATGACTCATACTTAGGCTCGGTACTTTCCCTCCACAGCTACGACAATTCGGAACTACTGTTTAAATGGTTCCTATATCTGCGTTTATCCTGTGTGTAATACGCGCTCTCTGAGATTGAAACCCTTTTCCTGTGTTCCTTAGACCCTCTAACCTAAAAGAACCGCCACGTCCACGCCACACAGGCCCTTCCAATACATGAAAGATTCATGTAAAAATGTTCAAATGTTTGTAGATCTTATGGGACTTAACTACGAGGTCATCAGTCCCTAAACTTACAAACTACTTATGAACTAGCTAATACTAAGGACGGCACAAATATCCATGCCCGAGGGGGAATTCGAACCCCCGGCCGTAGTGGCCGTGCAAACTGTGACTGACGCGCCGCAGAACGCTCGGCCACCGCGGCCGGCAAGATTCATGTAAAATGTTCTCATAACGTGCAGTTACAGCTGTGCTATTCGCATACAGGAACATCACCAGAGTTCCAACTACCATACAGTCAGAAGCAATGTCAAATCCATTGAGCCTAAGGGTTTGACTCACAGATAAATGAAAACTTTTTATTAGAGAAGCTCGACTACAGAAGGCCCTACAGATGATTCAAGAGGTATAAATGAGACAGATAAGGAACAAAAGTGCTAAATTTTCACCATTTAATTAGAAATTATTTCACCCATACGTTCGTGTACTAGTGCACCTATGAAAATCTCTGAATCTCGAAACAAAATATTTATAATTAAGTAAACACTTAATTTCTTTTATTTCCTTGGTAGACCACTGAAACCGTCTACATCTTTATCTACATAAATACCCTGCAAGTCACAATGAAGTGCATGGCAGAGGGTTCATCAAACTACTTCTATGATATTTCTCTACCGTTCCATTCTCTAATAGAGTGCGGAAAAAACGAACACCTAAATCTTTACGTTTTTTATATGATTTATTTTATTGCGATGATCATCTCTTCCTATGTAGGTGGGAGCTAACGCAATATGTTCGCATTCGTAAGTTTAAGTAGGTGACAAAAACGTGTCAAATAAATCTCGCTACAACGAGTAACCCCTTTCTTTTAATTATTTCCACCCATACTCTTGTATCATTTCCGTGACAGTCTCATCACTTTATCGCTATAATACAGAACGAGCTGCCCTTCTCTGAACTTTTTCTAAATCGTCCGTCAGTCCCATTAGCTGGGGATCCCACAACGGGCAGCAATTCTCCAAAATTGGACGCACAAGTGTTGTGTAGGCTGTTTCCTTAATAGAACTGTTGCATCTTCTAGGTGCTCTGCCACTGAAACCTAACCTTTGGTTTGCATTGTAACAGTACAGAGCGTCAAACTAACTGACTTCGTCTTAGTGGATGATTTATTCCTGCTATTTTTGGCTCGTTGCTGTCCATACACATATACATTTATCTATAAAACTAAACTTTCAATTTCAAAGTCAGGGAATGTTTATCTAGGGCGGCAACTACTAAATAACTGACTAAAACGTGAGGTTTACGTTTTTACTAAAATTGTTTATTCCCCATTGCAGGATTATGTCCTGCGAGAACCAATAAATTCGTTAAACTCTGTCTTGTATGATTAGCTCGAGCTCCAAATATTGCTAACAAAATAGCTATATGAATATTTAATCATTTGGATAATATTCCTAAAATGATTGTTATTAAAGTTCGTTGTTCTATACCAAAGAAAAAAGAAAAAAAAGTCAGAATGCAATGAAAAATTTCTGAGTTCCAATAACTGTTTCAAAAATCGAAGTCCACATACGTCCGAAATATTCCAGAATTCAGGAGCCTCAGTCATATAATTTTTTACAAAGAGCTGATCGCCATTTGACTGAAAGTTTTGTTTATTGTCACTACCTGGTTTCGTCCTTAGTCCATTTTCAATTATAAAATGGGTGACATATTTGTCCACACATATTAATTTAAAAAAAAAATACTGGAACAAATGTGTCACCCATTTTATAATTCCGACATGGACTCAACTCCGAATATTTTATTGTTTTTATTATTATGACCATAACATAAGGAAACTTATCTGACAACTTTTATCACAGCACTTGAAAATGGCCTAAGACCGAAACCAGGTAGTGACAATAAACAAAACTTTCAGTCAAATGGCGGTCAGCTCTTACAAAAAAATTAAATTTTTGTTCTTTTGTTCTTCGAAGGTGCAGCTGTATCTTGACAAATCTATCTGAAAATTTTGCAAAATTTGCTATTACTTCAACTCGAAGAAGAAGCAGCACGTCATTCATATTCCAGCAGCATAGGGCACCACCCCATAGCCATTTGTCCATACGTTCCTATTTGAACGAAAACTACCCAAAGCAATGGATCGGCCACCAGGCAGCTCGTTGCGTCCAGATCTATTTACAAAAATTCTTCACCAACTGTCTCTTCCGCATGAACATATTTTGTTGGCACTTAGCAACGTGAAGTGAGATTATCATCATAATTAAATAAGAGATAGGATCTAAAACGGAGACGCGGTGGAGTGGTTGGCCGCTCTAAGGCACCTTGCTGCGGAGCACGCGGTTTCTTGCCGTCAGAGTTTCGAGTCCTCCCTCGGGCATGTTTGTGTGTGTGTTGTTCTTATGTTAATTTAACTTAAGTAATTTGTAACACTAGGGACTAATAACCAAAGAAGTCCCATAGAGTTACAAACATTTGGACTTTTTTTTCTGAAACGAGAAGACTTAGGTGTTCCTTTTTCTCGTGCGCTATTCAGGAATGTAACGGTACAGAAGCAGTCTGAGAGAGCGGTCAATGAACTCTCTATGAGACACTTCAATGCGAACTGCGGAGCAGCTATGTAGATGTATATATAGAGTGAAATCTCTATGGCTAAAAATAAAAGTTCTATTTGAAACGTTATCAACAGAATAACTAGATAAGCTGCATGTTATTATCTAAGAATAACAACACATTAACAAAATCAGAGTAGAATATGTGTTAATTAGTTTTATTTATTTATGGCATAAAATTTGTATTTCATTCATATTCAACAGGGTGGCATATAATTTACCGTATTCATGAGTTGCACTTTCTCATGTAGCTCTTGGATGGTGACCAAGGGACGGTGAAAGAAGAAAATCAGGTCGCAGAAGGAACCACGATAAAAGCAGAGATGGCATCGGCACGCAATACCTGCGTGCAAACACACAGGTCGGCCTCGGAAGGCGCTTATTTGGCCATACTTATTAGGCGCTCTCGTGCCGGCGAAGGCCTCCTGTCAACTGAACCACAGCGCTGCCTCTCCGGAACGACAAAAGCTTGCATTTGTCTTGCGAATGACCATCAGACCGTGCTTTGAAACTCAAATTACGGGAAGACAATAGCCGTGAGTGCTATTAATCTCTTTCGCTTAAAATCTCCCACCGTCAGCACACGAAGGCAGGGCTGTTACTATAGCCGTGGAGTTTTGATTGTAGTGTTTCTTCAACATTGATACTAATATTGAAACTGCCAAACTGTCGTGTTGGCACATTAATAATAGTTGCCAAACACTGATTATGGTTGATGTTGCGATTTTATGCGGTTTCCCTCACAGCATTTATCACAGCTAAGATTGAAGCAAGTGTGACTTTTCGCTGTAGCAACTACCTATTGGGCTATGTACGATTGTGATTTAGAAGTTTCGCTCGATGTTATCTTAGGGTCGAACCAGCCGTACATGTCTGCTTTTATGCCCCAGCAACTACCTTAGTTGCAGATGTAATCGTCTACGTGTGGTCTTGAAGTTAGAAACAAGATGCACAGGCTGTAGTTTGTGAAACAAATAAGCAATATGACATAAAATAACTGGTTCATTAATAAAAAGCGTTTTATTCTAACGTTTCAAATGATGTACGCAAAGTCAGAGATTTAGTTGAATAGGGTTTATTCAATCAAATTGGTTTCTTATTGGAAGTAGTTGATGAATTATTATTTATACATTGAATAAAATGGTTAAACTGTTGCATTCCCTGTGATACGAATTTGGTGGCACTTTCCCCCAACTAAGTAATCATAATTTTAAGAAACATAGAAACTCTGTATTTTTCGTGAGCACTCAACATGAAATTGATAACAGTTCAAAGTACTTTAAGTTTCCCGAACACCATTTTTATACTCGTAAGTTCTTGTATAAAAACATAAACACATATCAGCCGAGAAGCGACCGCCCACTGCGCAAATCTTAACACTCTCGCCTATCGAATCACTCATATCGTCCAACAGAGTTGTTCTGCCGAGACTAGACATGGATTCCCATTTCCCGCGCACACCTTCGCTGACCTTCTCTCTCTCTCTCTCTCTCTCTCTCTCTCTCTCTGTCTGTCTCAAACACACACACACACACACACACACACACACAGATCCCTACCAGTTCTGGTCCTTAGCCGCTTCCTCATTTCCTCATTGGCCGGTCGCCAGCCCCTTAAAAATAGTATACATCTTAACAAGACATATTTATTTAAGTAAAAACTGACCTTCTCAAACCATTTCCTCATTGATATGACATTATTTAAAAACACAAAATATTTTGTCCCCAGAGGACTATTAGTAGTATTACATAAAGTCTGTAACCAATAAATATACCGGGTGATCAAAAAGTCACTATAATTTGAAAACTTAATAAATCACGGAATAATGAAGATAGAGAGGTAAACATTGACACACATGCTCGGATTAACATGGGGTTTTATTAGAACCAAAGAAAAAATGTCCGGCAGATGGCGCTTCATCTGGTCAGAAAAGCAATAATTAGCATAAAAAATTAAGACAAAGCAAAGATGATGTTATTTACAGGAAATGCTCCATATGCTCTCCATCATTCCTCAAAAATAGCTGTAGTCGAGGAGTAATGTTGTGAACAGCACTGGAAAGCATGTGCGGAATTATGGTGAGTCATTGGCGTCGGATGTTGTCTTTCAGCATCCATAGAGATGTCGGTCAATTACAATGCACTTGCGACTTCAGGTAACCCCAAAGCCAATAATTGCACGGACTGAGGTCTGGGGACCTGGGAGGCCAAGCATGACGAAAGTGGCGGCTGAGCACATGATCATCACCAAACTACACGCGCAAGAGATCTTTCACGCGTCTAGCAATATGGGGTGGAGTGCCATCCTGCATAAATATCGTACTTTCCAGCAGGTGTTTATCAGCCAGGCTGGGGATGATGCGATTCCTTAACATATCGGCGTACCTCTTACCTGTCACAGTAGCAGTCATTGACGTTTTGCTGTCCAGCGCCATCTGTAGGACAGTTTTTGAACTTTTTTTTTTAGTTTTAATAAAACCCCATGTCATTTCAAGCATGTGTGTCAATTTTTACCTCTCTATCTACATTATTCCGTGATTTATTAAGTTTTCAAATTTATATTGACTTTTATTAACCGCTCATGGCATACATTATATACGTAAATTACTGGCAAATTGTACTATAAATTGACACACTTAATGAAATTTATGAGAGGTAACTCATGCTGCTTGCATTTTCAGTGCTACTATGGATAATATGATGATATGTTTATATTTCCATTATCAGTTTGAATCCGTCTTTAAATAAATATATACAATTTGTACGCTTTCTAGGTGATAGCTTTAGACAATAAGCCATCATCTAAACCAGAGTTTGATAAAATTGCATGACACATTCAAAAGTTGGTTATTTTAAGCTTGATTTTTCTATATTTTGATTTAGAATTCATAAACATTTGTGATTTTAGAGATATTAAATTATCTTTAGAAACATGAGATGTGCGTAATTATTCCGACATCGTACATGTCTTAAATGTTGACGGTAAATAATTTTTTAGATTATTTTATTTTACTCTTAATTACTACAGTGTGCACCTCACAGATGACTTCCAGTCATACCCTTAAGAACCGTTCAGCTAAAAGTCCTCATTAGTTTTGAGTAAAAGCATGTGCCTTTCCCAGATTTCGGCCATTTTGCACAAAGCTCCGCCCGGCTGCTGGTTTCGCCCGCCATCTCTCAGCCTGGCAGCTGCTACAACCTTTCGCCCCAGTCCACTGCCGACCAGTCCTTGATCGTTCAAACGAATACTATTATTTATACTAACTGCGCGACTCTACGGTCATTACTTCCGTACAGTCACAATGTTCGGAGTGCAAAGCCAATTTTTGAAACTCTGTGTGTCTGTTTGTCAACTTGAACACGCTAATATCAAAAACTGCTAGACGAGTTTAAGTGGGGTTTCCTCCTGTATCTTGTGCGTAGTTCGGGGCTGCCTATACGCTTCACTTGATCATAATTGGAATACAGGGAAAAATCCGTATTACAGAATTGTTGATATTTGTGTAGATATGTATGATCACTTGACAGCAAAAAAGTGGATCACTGCTGAAAGCAACCCAACTAACGTAGCTGCGTTGCGGGTACTCTACACACAAAACCCCTGTGGAGTACTGTCGTTCGACTATTCACAATGGGTACCATAAGAAGCAGTAGAGAACATTGCTCCTTATGGCAGTCAATCCACATGTAATTCAATACCGTCATACAAAAAACATTAGAATACAAGTTATTAGAGACGAGAAAGCAACGTAAATTCAATTTCATTACAATAAGTGACAAATCGGATACCTTATCAAACTCATTCAATGAGTTTGTTCGTGCTCTGAATTTGAACGCACTGTTGACCAAAAAAAGATTGTGTTTCTAATCGAGACTTGATTAGGCATAAAGAGACGTAAAACATAGGCGTTTTCATTTGCATCGGTTTACAGGGCCAATGTCCGAATCCAGAAATGTATGGTTAACTTTAGCATTGCACCAGGAATTGCATGAAGTTCAAATTGTTTCTGAGAGGTAACCACTAATGGTATATAATACGAATCGTCAACTAAGCACGATCACACGTCAGATATTAAATAAATGCACAGCTAGAGCTATATTTGAACTTATAACGACGATACAATTGACTTCTTTCCCGGCAGGGACACAACCCAGGCTCTATTCGCTATTTATTATATATATGTATATATATACGCAAAGAGAAGAAATAGTTACTGTTCTCGCCAATAGCGGGATGTGGATATCATCGGCTAGAAGTAGCGCAAGCCGCGGTGGATTAGCCGTGCTCACTGGAGTGCTGTGCTGCGGTGCGCGCCGCTGTTCGCCGTCGGGGGTTCGTGTCCCCCCTTCGGGCATGGGTGTTGGTTGGTATTTTCCTTAGGTTAGTTTACCTTAGTTTAAGTAGTTTGTAAGCAATGGACTAATGAACAAGCAGCTGAGTCCGATAGATTTACAAACATTTTGAAGTAGCGCAGTAAATAACGTTGTGCTGCTTGGGAATTCAACCCCGCGCCTATCGTCAGCGTTGACCTCAGACGACTAGGTAAGAACTCTTCCAATCTCGTTTACTAATAGTTAGGATCGCGCCATTAGTAGAGACCTGGAGGAGTTTGACATTTTGAGGAAACAACGAAAACTAATCCAACTTTGTTGTAGTCAGTAGCGAATGGACATGTGTAATGTTGATTTGAAACACGCCACAGTCCTAAATTCTTTACTTGGAGCTACTGTAGGTGGAGAGATGAATGTCTGCGATTGTTAAAAACTGTTACCCCAGCAGGAATCAAACCATATCTTAGCCGTTACAAGCTAACATCATTCCGGCCAACTGCCGATTTTCATATGCAGTAGTGTAATGTTTTTGTCAAAATGGAGTGCAGAACACTTCATACGAAGTGTAAAATAGTTCGTCGGTATCTGTCTGTGTAACAGTAATTTCTGAGGCCGCTTCCGCCACAGGTTCGACTCCTTCCTCGGGCATGGGTAGTTATTTGTGTGTGTGTGTGTGTATGGCGTCCTTAGCGTAATTTAATTAAAGTAGCATGTAAGGCTAGGTAGGGACTGATAACCTCAGCTGTTTGGTCCATTAGGACTACAACAAAAAACTTAAATACGGTATGTAGAATCATGTAACAATGCGGATGCCAGTATAATACGTTTCATCATGCTCCTTGGTGATTTTGTATGGCAAGATCTATATGCTTATTTAACTATCTACATCTACATATATACTCTGCAAATCACATTTAAGTGCCTGGCAGAGGGTTCATTAACCATTTTCATAACTTTTCTCTACCGTTCCATTCTCTAATAGCGCGCGGGAAGAAAGAACACCTAAATCGTTCCGTTTTCGATCTGATTTCTCTTATTTTATTGAGATGGTCATGTCTCCCTAAGTAGGTGGGTGCTAGCAAAATATTTTCACATTCAGAACTAAAAGTCGGTGATTGAAACTTCGCGAACAGATCACGCCGCAATGAATAACGTATTTCTTTTAATGATTTCCACCCCAATTCGTGCAACACTTCCGTGACGCTTTCCCCCCGGTAACGTGATAAAACAAAACGAGCTGCCCTTCTCTGAACCTTCTCAATATCTTCCGTCAGTCCCACCTGGTGAGGGTCCCACAAGTGGCAACAGTACTCCAAGAGAGGACGCACAAGTGTGATGTAGGCAGTCTCTTTAGTGGAGCTGGTGCATCTTCTAAGCGTTCTGCCAATGAAACGTAACCTTTGGTTCGCTTTCCCCACAATATTTTCTATGTGTTCTCTCCAGTCAAAGTTGTTCATAATTGTAACTCCTTGGTATTTGGTAGAATTTACGACCTTAAGGTTTGACTGATTTATCGCGTAATTGAAGTTCAGCGGATTTCTTTTAGTGGTCATGTGTATTATTTCACACTTTTCTTTATTTAGTGTCAATTGCCAATTTTTGCACCAAGTAGAAATTTTGTCTAAATCGCTTTGCAGTTGCTTTTGATCCTCTGTTGACTTCACTAACCGATAAACGACAGCATCATCCGCGAACAGTCTAAGGGAGCTATTCAGATTATCTCCTAAATCGTTTATAAAAATGAGGAAGAGTAGGGGACCTATAACGCTTCCCTGTGGAACGCCAGATATCGCTTCTGTTTTACTCGATGACTTACCGTCAATTACAACGAACTGTGTCCTTTCTGATAGGAAATCGTGAATCCAATCGCACAATTGGGGAGATATTCCATAAGCACGCAATTTCATTAGAAGCCGCTTGTGGGGTACAGTATCAAAAGCCTTCCGGAAATCCAGAAATATGGAATCGATTTGAGATCCCTTGTCGATGGCACTTAACACTATGCTCTCATTTTGCTCAAATTTGTAGAAAAAATGTGTATGAAAGCTAATAGGACCTAACTGCTAAGGTTATCAGTCCCTAAGCTTACACACTACTTAAACTATCTTAATCTAAGGACAACACACATACCCATGCTCGAGGGAGGACTCGAACCACCAATGCAAGCAGCAGCACAATCCACGACATGATGCCTTAGACTGCACAGCTACTCTTCGCGGTGCTCAAGTTTGTAGCATAGCTCTTTCCATAATAAATGGAATATTACACATCTTAAAGGTTGCGAGGAGCGTCGTTTACGCATTAAAAAGCAGATTATAAAACGGCTAAATGTATACCATTTGTGACAGTTGGAATGAAATCAGAGGAGGTCAATCGAAACACCAATGCTCTGTATTTCACAGAACGAAGAATGGGTTATAGGCAAGGAGGTATGAAAGAACACGATCTCATAGAGATGACTGGTAGATAGTAACAAAACCATAAATTAAAAGAGAAGGTATTCTTCAACAGAAATCAATAGATTTGATCATAGGGTTTTGAGGGAACAGACCGAAAAGGGATCTGTGGTTATTACGTAAGAGATGCGACAGGGAGTGAGAGAGAGAACAGAACAACGTAGCTCAAACGAAAAAAAACTCTATTTTATTTCAGTTGCCAAGAGATCTTCCATAGTCTCTTACTTACGAAATGTGACAACAGAGATGAGATTAGAAAAGAAAAGAAATTTAAGGACTAATAATAATTTTATTCAGAATCCCTCATTATTTGTTTCTTCCATAATGCATCTCAGCATATAACCTATAACATAATCGGACCAGCTTCTCTTCAGTTAAAGTGACGACTCTATCTCGAGTTTTTTGCTCACAGTGAGACAGCCTGATTTGTATTTCTGCTTTCCACTCTTACGATGATGCCAGGATGTAAACATTCTGTATTTACGTCAGAGCCCCACTCTGCGCCATGCTGCGGGCTATTGGCCGCCACCGTGACCGCCAGCTGGCTGGCTTCCGCCAAGCCTCGCCTCAGCACCAGCTGTGGTTGACCGGTCAGCTCGTAGCTCGTGAATCACGCCTAATACAGGCTCCGAGCGCAAATCCAGGCTGAACCCTTGAAATATCAAAAGTTTCTGCAAACCTAACCTGATGTGTACCATAAATTACCACATCTACGGCTATTTTGCTATAAAATGAGCATCCACGTTATCTTTTGTCACTTCATTCAAATATTTAACAAAGAATAGAATCATGATAAACGTAGCTACCACATAATGTTTCACTTAGATAGCGATCTTATGACACAGGAAACTATCTTTCTTTTCAGCCTTCTGCATTAGATATAGACATAAGAAAATATGTATTCAACCTAGAAAACTAAGCATGTAAAATCATACAGTTCTGATATCAACAACACAAATATATGTAGTATTTCATTGGCGTTTTGTGTTGCCGCTGTGGAGTAGCCGAGCGGTCTAAAGCGTCTCGCTGCGGAGCGTGCAGTTGCTCGCCGTGGAGGTTCGAGTCCTCCCTGGGGCATGGGTTTGTGTGTTTGTCCGTAGGTTAGTTTACCTAGGTTTAAGTAGTTTGTAAGCTATGGGCTGATGACCACGCAGTTTGGTCCGATAGATTTACAAACACTTGAACATTTGACGTTTTGTGCACTTATAAAGTGTGGCTGGAGGAGTTGGCTGGAGAACCCTGATATTGGCGCCGGAGACGGTTTCGGTGACGACAGACCACTTCGTCGGTGATGAGGACGTCAAAGAGCTGACGGCCTCGCAGTTGGATAATCACCCCTCGAATCCATCCGGCACTCGGGCCGAAACCTCGCGTCCAGACAAGGGATCCCAGAACAAAGGTAGCAGTTGTAGCAGGAACCCATTGCTCGGGTGCGGGCCACAGGAGGTGCAATAGAGTACGGGATTGCCGGCCATGCAAAAGTTCCGCTGGACTATGGGAGTCGATGGGTGTCAATCGATAGGAACTGAGGAACAACGTCAGGGACTCGTCCAGAGTGTGGGTGGAGGCATATTTGTCATTTGGGCCTTAGAAATTCGGACAAGGCGTTCGGCCTTGCCATTTGATTGTGGGTGAAAGGGTGGAGTGAGGACGTGTTGGATTCCTGGCTCCGGAATTGAGGGCCGTTATATGTGACAATCGTCAGTGGTAACCCTTCCAAGGAAAAAAACATTCTGGAGAGCAGCGAGGGTTGCTTCAGAAATGGTGCTGGTACAACATATAATGAATGGAAAATGGGAATAGGTATCGGTGATGACAAGCCATTGGTAGCTGAGAAAGGGTCCAGCGAAATCCAAATGAATGCGATCCCATGGACCCGCTGGTTTAGGACAAGAGAGAAAGGTTTGAAGTGACCAGGACAGCTGTTGGGCGCATCTGGAGCAGCCCTGTAACCAGCTGAGTGACGTCCCTGGTGAGCTCGAACCAAAAGACGTGACGTCGGGCCAACGCCTTGGTGCGAGCGATTTCCCAATGACCCTGGTGTAAGAGACACAGGACCGCGACCCGTAGTTCCTGGGGAACGACCACTCTTGGCGCGGAAGTAGGGTCTACCCACAACAGGACACCATCGACTGCCGAAAGCTGATGGCAGATGGAAAAAAAGAACCGAAGTTGCTGGTGACTGCTGGAGGGGGTATGTCTGGGCCACCCATGCTGAACATAGGAGCAGACACAGTGCAGCAGTGGGTCATGCACAGTCGCAATTGCCACTGTCGAGGCCGTGATGGGAAACCAACCACGACAGGGCGTCGTGGATATCTTCATCGACTTGGAACACAAGGGCGTCCGAAAAGTTAAATGCTGGGTCTGAACCAAGAGGAAGGCGGGAAAGAGCATCCGCATTGGCGTGCTGTGAGGTGGACTTAAAATGCAGGGTGTAACGGAATTGCGACAGGAACAAGGCCCACCATTGAATTCTCTGCGACGTCTTCGTTGGAAGGCGGGCCTTACTGTTTCGTGTCGTTACGGATATGGCAACGTTCATTTCCAGTAACGTTTCATAAAACCAAAATTAGCTTTCGTCGCAATATAAGTAATTGTTTCATTCTTTTGTATTTGTTTTTCGGGGGAAACTAATCGTGATGGTAGATTATATATCTCAGTCTTGGACCTGTCATACGTTTCAAGCTCAATATCAGTATTTCTAACTTCCCTTCTCATTTACTGAAATACTATAAAGCTTAAAAAAATTTGAACGCTGGTTTCGTCTTAATTGAACGACTGAAATATCTGCGGCCTAAATGTGGCATTGAAAAATAAGGAAATAGCGCCGTATATTAACCAAAATCCGCGACTCCCCTCTGGAAGCCCGCATGAGATGAGCACGACTTCGCGTTGCTTATCGCTACAGAGGTCTTCCTATCTCAGTTAAGAGCTGGCAACATCGTTGCTAATATTTGTCAACACTGGGAGAGTGCAGTTACTTCCGCATGTAGTCCTGACTCGACTTTCCTTTCCCACTTCCATGACTCACGCTGTATAATGCTCATTTGATATGAGAGATAATTTTAATTTTTGCGCTCAAGGAATGCTGGTATTCTTGTAGGTGACATTTCATGTTTTCTTTCGCGATGTGTTAGAGGGCCGACCGCGGTGGCCGAGTGGTCTGTGGCGCGCCAGTCACGTTCTGCACGGCCACTATGGTCGGAGGTTCTAATCCCCCCTCGGGTATGGATATTTGTGACGTCCTTAGTATTAGCTAGTTCATAAGTAGTTTGTCAGTTTAGGGACTGATGATGCCGTAGTTAAGTCCCATAAGCTCTACAAACATTTGAATATTTTTTGTGTTAAAGGCTTAGCATTGGCCGCGGTAGAATAGCCGAGCGGTCTAAAGCACCTCGCTGCGGAGCGCGCGGTTGCTCGCCGCCGGAGGTTCGAGTCATCCCTGGGGCATGGGTGTGTGTGTGTGTGTTGTCCTTAGGTTAGTTTACCTTAGTTTAAGGAGTTTGTAAGCTACGGAATGATGACCTCGAAGTTTGGTCCCATAGATTTACAAACATTTGAACATTTGCTTAGCATTGAATGCGTCAGACTGAGGCCAACAGGAAGTAGCGTATCGTTGGCTGTATTGGTCTGCGTGTGGCTTGTGATGCAACCCTGGTGTGAGTCAGTAGTTCTAAGCCTGGTTGGAGTAATATGGTTAGGGATGGGATTCTATTTTTGTTTGTATTATTGTACACGCTGTAAATTGTAAGAAGAAATTCTTTAACCAAATCAGAAGATAACTTTTACACCATAAGTCCTTCCGGAAGGTCAAAAGTATGGAAATGATCATAGATATTTGCTTTGCTTCACCATGCAAACGTCTCTGCAGAAATTCGAATTGACTTCGAAAGCCAAAGATAGGAATGTAATTTTTACTACTCAATTAGGACCCACATGTTAGGTGATGCTTACGGAGGAAGTGAACATAATGATTAGTATGAGTTACTTGATGCGCCGCCCATGTGTGCAACGTGTGCGTCGCACTCGTGCGCCGAGTGTGTCGGGGCGTGTGGCTAGGGAAAACTGTCAGGACCTTTTAATGAAATGCAATATTTGGAAAAAAATCCTTCTCTTCATATTACCGTGAAGACTTGCCAGCAGCTAACCATCCTTCTCTTCATTCAGTGCACCACAGATCACGTATTAAAGGAATGGTCGCTGACTCGATCATACGGACCTCAGTTATAGGGATTCGCGATTGTCCGGATTGTCAGCCGTTTTTTAATGGATTTATCAAAGCCACGTCACTCTCGGCAGCGTTTCTTACAATTAAATGTCACTCAATGACACAGTTGCTGTAAAATCTGTCACAGATTGTAAAAGCAGTCACAATTGTCCACTGACGATGTTTAGTATGGAGTATGGCCGGGTGATTAACGGAGAGTAGTATTTTAAACGCAGTGATCGTTGGTTCGAACGCTGGTATGCGTTAATATTTTTTTCTCTAAGTTTCTTGTATGTACAGATTCTGGGACCAGAAATGACATTCATATACTTCCTTGTCACAAATATTTATCCATTTTTTCCGAATATGTCGGACTTTCCGAGGTCGTGGTGAAGCAAGAACCTAACAATAGAACTTAAATAATAATTCATCACTTGTCATGAATACATCCCCTTTATTTCTGAAAATAAGCCGGCCGCGGTGAAGGTTGGGTTAAAGCGCAGACTGAAAAAATCCGAGGTCCGACCAGGTTTCGAACCCGCGTTCCTTCAGTTTCCAGTCGAGCGCTTTACCCTAAGACCACCGGGCCCGACATTTCTGAAAATGTGATAATATTGAAATGAAAGGGTTACAGCCACTGTGTCTAAATCAGAAATCCGGGCAGCTAATTTCCAGATGCCGTTTTCAGTCGATCCAGCAAAACCGTATATGGCCCTTACATGTACACACGACAGCGAAAAACGGTTTCCGAAATTCAGTTTTCGTGTTTCGGAAGTTGGGTCGCATGTAGAAGAAGCAAGTATTTCTGTGTGAGTTAGGCATTGTTGACTGCGGTGTTACTCTGCAGTATATCTCCGTAGTCCCTAACGTTTCCTTTTCTTGCGATGAGTGTACGTAATTGCTGCAGTCAGGATCAACATCAAACATGTCAGTGCGTACGAGGATTTCAGTTTCGTTTACAAACTACATTTAAGCGATACTGTATTTCCGTCCACCCCCCCCCCTTCCCGCTAGAAAATTTCATAAAGGTTGGAACAAAACTGTAGATCTGTATGCAACACGTACAAACATACGGACACTCTGCTTTATATATTTATTCTAGCTGAAAACCCAGCGTTGGCCGGACATTTATTTATTTATTCCTGCAATTTTTCAGTTATATATTCATTTGAATAAGGGCTGTATGTCTGTAAAATCTCTTGGGAATACAATTAGTAGTAAAAAAGTAATAGATTAAAACTTGGTGCGTGAATGGGCGGTTTTCCATGAACTTTACTGTTTATGTGTTCATATCTCATGAACTACGTGTCGTACTGTGATACAATTTAGAGGGTACTTTCAACTATATGCGGGTATACTGTCAGTAAAATTTTCTGTCCCTACAATTTGTAGTGTTCAAATTATAAATTGTAACGTCATACCGAGAGCCGTAGTTTTGCTCCATAAACAGCGGAAAAGTAGTAAGCGAGAAACTTTTTTCCTTTCATCATTTTATTATGGTTGCAAACGAGAAAAAGTTTAATAAAGGTTTGAAATTATGTTTAAAGTTTGTTGCAAGTAGCTAGGTACTGTCATTCTCATACAGTGTATTTCGAAAGTCTCGCCGCATTATATGGCATTTTTTTGCGATTTCTATTGGTTATAACGTAATATCTTTTGAACCATATGCCGTATGTGATTCTTAACCATGCAGAAATTGATACCTCACGGTATGGAATGTGTGTACCAAATTGTCGCAAAATGCAGCAGTTTTTCGCGCATCTCATTGTTTATGTCGTCATATCTCGTGAACTATAAATCGTATGTGATTCTTACACTTACGGCGACCATCCTCATGAATTGAAGCTTACATGTATAAAATTTCATAAAGATTGGAACAAAACTGTAGATTTGTATGCAACACGTACAAACATACGGACACTCTGCTTTATATATTAGATTAGTGAAAGGGTGTCGCGCAAAACTGTAAGCTCTAAAAGGGTGTCGCCATGAGGGAAAGTTTGGAAAGCACTGGCCTAGGCAATCAAAAGTATATGATATGAAGGTGAGAAACATGCAATATTTCAATATACACATATAGCTGGCGCAAGAATAGCTGTTCATCGGGCCCATAGTTAGGTTTCGTCGCATATCCGCTCCTTACAGACTACTTCGCGTCGACTGTTCTCTTTTTTGCTATTGCTCCCAAAGCCAGGAACGTACCAATAGTTGCAGCGTCGTACTTCTCAAAAATGTTCAAATGTTTGTAAAGCTTATGGGACTTGACTACAGGGTCATCAGTCCCTAAACTTACAAAATACTTATGAACTAACGACTACTAAGGACGGCACAAATACCCGTGCCCGAGGGGGGATTCGAACCCCCGACCGTAGTGGCCGTGCAGACCGTGACTGGCGCGCCGCAGTCCCCTCGGCCACCGCGGCCGGCGCAGTACTTCTGTGGCGAAGCTAATTGTAACGCTTTTGGTACTATTGTATTCCTAGTTACTAACGAGCACCGCATCCAAATAGCAACATCTCTATAATACGTGTTCATCATGTTATGTTACTTCCGTATGAAATCTGTGCCTCAGCAGTCGATTGGGTGAAGAAGCGCTAGGCATCGAGTTGTACCCTAATGTGGATTGTTGTTGTTGGTTTTTAGGGGACTAAACAGCTAGGTCATCAGTCCCCTGTGGATTCACAGCGCCGAGTCTGGATATGTCAGCGTCTCGTCACGCATGTCTTCAATTACAGGTAGCAGGCGCCGATCTATTATACACTCCACAATGTAACTGAACATCATCTCTTGTGCAACCTGTACTGACATATGAAGGAACCCAATGTTCGTGAACTGCGGTATACCTCACGTTACGTATAGTCAAAAAATGGAACCGTGGTCGTCGCTATGATTTAGCTAGGTGCGACAAAAAGAAAATTCAAATCGCCAGGTGTTCGGGACAGTGGGCGAAAGAAGGTGGCCATCAATTTCTTGGGAATGCCGTCCTGTTTGTCTCATAGTCCTTATAAATCATGGGTGTATGCGTCTGCAGTGATCAGTTGCTGTGCTAAAAGTTACGCAGAGTGGTATAGGCGTCACCACCACTAAATTGTTGGAAGGAGGGGGGAGGGCGGACTCGATGGCTAGGATGTATCTCATATGGAGGAATAAAAGGAAGGCCACAATACTGAGAGCAGGGCAGATGTCCCTTCTGTGGTGACGCCCTTCACAGTAGTAACAATGATTTCTGATCACGCAGGCTGTCTCTGCGCCCTTAACAGAACCCCCCCCCCTCTCCACCCACCGCTAAATCAGAAGCTTTGTTGCTAGAAGTGCCACCAGTCTTGAGCTGCAAAGCAATCGGCTCGTTCCGAATAGTTCTGATTCTGGAGCCACGGTTCGCCTGTTTCGTGCGTTTACAATGCACACAGCTTTGATGGCTAGCCACAACAATCAGATCCGTATTATTCAGTACAAAGCTTTGAGAGGGTGAAGTTGCAACGGGCATCCTCCGTGTACAGTCACCGCCGGATTGACTAAACCTCAGATGAGCGCAACTGAATTGTGGTTTGTTACCAATCATTGGAAATATGCGATGAAGATAAGAAAAAATTATCAGGCTATCAAAATCGTATACGGAAAAGATAAAAAGAAGAAGAACGAGGTATAAACTCAACAAAGATCAGTAATTTTTACAAAAATTTACCATCTACTTCCAAGCAACCTTGTGAAACCGGAGCAACAACGAATCCGCTCTGTATGTTGTGAGGACTTGAAAAACTACTTTGCAGTGGTAAGTGATTCCTCTGTTTCATGATAATCAGTGTGGTTTAGCGTAAATTACGGTCACGCTGAAAGGTAATATGACACTTACTGTTACGAAATTAAAAGCAAATAAATTTCCAATAAGTGAAAATTAGCGACACGTTCTTCCTTATATCTCAATGGTTTAATAATTTTCTTGTGGTGTCTTTGCAAACAAACATTCATACAGATGAAGGAAGGAAAGAAGCTTAGGGTTGAGCGCCCTGTCGACAGGTTGGTCATTAGAGAGGGAGCTAAAGCTCGGAGCTTCTGGGTAATGATGGGGGATGAAATTGGCCGTACACTTTGAAAGGAACCCGACATTTGCCTGGAGTGATTTAGGGAAAACACGAAAAACATTTCTGGATGGCTGGAGGTGGATTTGAACCACCATCCACCCGAATGCGAGTCCGTGTGTTACCACTGCGCCACATCCCTTGGTATTCATACAGATGAAAAATTCGCAAACCAATGGTATGTGATTGTAGAAAATTGTCAGCAGTCAGTCGTAAATATTTTGATTATACAGATCTAGATTTAGATCAGTGTGTGATCGAAATTTAGATCTGAATGTTGTTGTAGGTACGGCAACTTATATCTTTTTGAATCTGCTTACTGTATTCGTCCCTCGGTCTCCCTCTACGATTTTTACCTCACACACTTCTCTGTTATACTAAGTTGACGATTCCTTGATATCTCAGAATGTATCCCACAAACCTATCCCTTCTCTTAGTCAAGATATGTTATAAACTCTTTTTGTCCCCAATTCGGTTAACCACATCCTCATTAGTTACGTGATCTACCCATTAAATTTTCATCATTCGTCTGTAGCACCACATTTCGAAAGCTTCTATCATCCTTTTGTCTGAACTCCTTATCGTCCACGTTTCACTCCCATACAATGCTACATTCCAGACAAATGCTTTCAGGAAGGACTTCCTAACATTTAAACCAATGTTGGATGTCAACAAATTTCGCTTCTTCAAAAACGCTTTTCTTCCCATATCCATTCTCCATTTTATATCTCCTTTATTTCGGCTATCAGAAGTTATCTTGCTACCCAAGTAACAAAACTCATCTACTACTTCTGTAGTTTCATTACCTAATCTAATTCCTTCAGCATCGCCTGATTTTCTGGCACTAAATTCCATTACCCTCGTTTTACTCTGGTTAATGTCCATCTTATACATTCAATTCCGTTCAGATGCTCTTCCAGGTCCTTTGCTCTCTCTCACAGAATGACTATGTCGTCAGCAAACCGCAAGGTTTTTATTCCCTCTCCCTGGACTTTAATTCCTTCTCTAAATTTCTCCTTTGCCGGCCGCGGTGGCCGAGGAGACTGAGGCGCTCCAGTCACGGTCTGCACGGCCACTACGGTCGGGGGTTCGAATCCCCCCTCGGGCATGGATATTTGTGCCGTCATTAGTATAAGGTAGTTGATAAGTAGTTTGTAAGTTTAGGGACTGATGACCCCGTAGTTAAGTCCCATAAGCTTAACAAACATTTGAACATTTTTCCTCCTTTCTTTCATTCAGAGCTTGCTCAATGTACAGATTGAAGAACATTGGGGAAAGGCTACAACCCTGTCATAGTCCCTTACCAACCACTGCGACCCTTTCATGCCATTCGACTCTAATAATTGCTGTCTGGTTTTTGTACAAGTTGAATATAGCTCTTCGCTCGCTATATTTTACCCCTGCTACCTTCAGAATCTGAAAAGTGAATTCCAGTCAACATTATCAAATACTTTCTCCACGTCCACAAATGCTAAAAACGTAGGTTTCTCTGTCCTTTATCTATCTTCTGAGATAAGTCTTACTGTGAGTATTGTCTCGCGTGTTCCTACATTTCTCGTAAATCCAAGCTGATCTTCCCCAAGGTCGGATTCCACCAGTTTTTCCATTCGTCTGTAAATAATTCGTGTTAGTATTTATTAAACTGATAGTTCTGTAATTTTCACATTTGTCTGCACTTGCTTTCTTTAGAATTAGTATCACGATATTGTACTTGATGTCTGAGGGTATTTCCCCTGTCTCATACGTCTTGCATACCAGGTGGAGTAATTTCTTTATGACTGGATCTCCTAACGGAACATCATCTACTCCAGGGGACTTGTTTCTACTCAACTCTTTTAGTGCTCTGTCAAAGTCTTCTCGCAGTATTATATTTATTATCTCATCTGCCCCTACTTCGTCTTCCATTTCTAGAATACTGCCTTCGAGGTTTTTTTTCTTTTGTACACGCCTTCTATATATCACTTCCACCTTACAGCTTTCCCTTCTTTGCTTAGTACTGGTTCTGTTCTAACACGTATTAACTTTCACAGACTGGAATTTTAAATTGACGAGAGCGCTGTCGCTTTTTTTATTTTTTATTTCATTTTTTATTTTTTTTATTTTGAAGTTATTCCCATGAAGACCTCCTACCAGGTGTCGAAAACAAGGTAAATATTACTGTTTAATTAGTGCATCAGCTAGCTCTAGTCCACCGACGTAAAATTTATGTATAGTTGTTGCCTCAACAGCCATATTTAATTGGGCATAGTATCCCTATAGTAGAAATAAAATTCATTTTTAGTATTACTCAAGTTAAAATGCGTTACCGACGAAGAAACCTGTCCACAGCTGACCTTCCGCTGCGGTCAGCAACGAAGCAAAAGCATTTGGATGCTGCGTTCCGGCGGAGGCGATTGTCATTCCTGTGAAGTTGGCACGCCTTTTTCTAAAAATATACTTTTTTAAAGAGTTCTAGACAGATACGACATAGTTCTGGAGTTGTCTGCACAAAATTTAAATACTTCTTCACAAATTCGCGAAATTAGAAAAAATTACAATTTTTTTTCAAGACAATTATTTTTCTTTTAGCGCAAACAAAGCACTAAATAGCTCTCAAAGAGTTCTACAGGAACTCCCAATGACATTTTTGTGAGCATGTTTTATTTTATGAGATAAATGCAGTAATGTTGGATTAATTTTGACGCTACTCTGATATTGGCACTACTTTTTCGAGAAATATACATTGTTTTTTGGGTTCTGTGTATTCTGCCGCGGCGGAGTGTCCGAGCGCATTGAGGAGCTGTGCTACGATGCGCGAGGCCGTTCCCCGTCGGGGGTTCGAATCGCCCCTCGGACATGGATGTTTGTGCTGTCTTTAGTATAAGTTGGTTCATAAGTAGTTTGTAAGTTTAGGGACTGATGAGCCCGCAGTTAAGTCCCATAAGCTTTACAAACATTTGAACATTTGAGTTTGCATAATTGTCCGAAGTAAAAATTATGATCACAATTCTGAATTGCTGAAAAGCTGTGAATTTAGGCCCATTATTCGAGAAATATACATGTTTTTTAGGTGTCGGGCCCGGTGATCATGGGGTAAAGCGCTGGACTGGAAACAGAGAGGTCGCGAGCTCGAAACTCGGTCGGACCTCGGATTTCTTCAGTTTACGTTTATGCTATCCTTCAGCTCTTAACGATGTGAGGAGTCGCAAGAAACGTCACGTGGTTCGGATTCCACGTTAAGCTGTAGGTCCCCTTTCCACGGTTGGACAACTGGGGCATGCTAGGGACACGCAGCCGGCCGCGGTGGCCGAGGGTACTGCGGCGCTCCAGTCTCGGTCTGCACGGCCACTACGGTGGGGGTTTAGAATCCCCCCTCGGGCATGGATATTTGTGCCGTCCTTAGGATTAGCTAGTTCATAAGCAGTTTATTAGTTTAGGGACTGATGACCCCGTAGTTAAGTTCCATAAGCTATACAAACATTTGAACCCTTGACGCCGAAGTGGCGTCCAATTGATAGCCTTACCCCAGGCCAATGAGTCACACGAATTGATTATTATTTCCTTAGGTCTTCATATATATTCTATCCGCTGCACATTCACTTTGTTGTTTGTGCGTCTGAGTAATTCCTGCTTACCGTAAATAAGCGAATATATAAATATATAATAAAATTTATCCTGAGTATCAATTTCGGCGTCTTATGCACCAACATGTGAAGCAACCAATCCACGTTTCTCAACATAGTAATTTACCTGGAGTGGTGCTTCACACTCCGATAATCGTTTCTACAAATTATTATTATTATCTTACACTGTTTTATTTCCACCGTTTTCTCAGCCGGGCTTTGGACTGGCAGTGGCGAAGATAAAAATTATTTATATTTTTTTATTTTTAAACTGTTTTCAAATGTAAAGGCAAATTTCATCTTCCAGTGTAGTAATTTGGCTAAGAGTTCTTCTTAGTATGGTCAGTTTCGAAACAGGGTGCAATACACAAGGAGGAAACGATGTATATTTGCATTCATAATTCGTTTCTAGGCGCACATTCTTTTCGAGCAGACTGCACATCCTACGCCATACTCCGCGTTTTCTGGATTGATCACTTAGAATGACAGTTGGAAAACCATAGAAGATTCTCGTCATCAGAACGTCTTCCTTTCCTATCTCCTCTCCTTGATACAATTTTTTTCACTACTTATCGTAAAGTCTTATATGACAATTTGATTATAAAAGGTCCACAACATGAATAATAGTTTTGTACCATTTGACAGATTCCCACATATATCCAACTGAGGTTAGTAGCATGTCAGGTGTCTACTAAGCCCATACATGAATTGTAATCAACAATACATTGCGGCTTCATTACTTCTATCGCCAGTGTTCCTGTTCGTCTTCCCCATTGTACAGATTTCTGTTGTGTTGCAGGCAGACAACATTAAAACTTCTATCTTGTCCCAACACTTGATAGAATGTCTGTTCACACAGACTCGACTTTTCCTCGTTTAAGTTTCTTCTGTAACTTCAGCTAGTTGCGCCTTTGCTACATGCAGTACCGGATGCTGCTGCCCTGTAGTTGAGGAAGAAGTATGGGCTTGAACGTATTCCAATTGCCGACATAAAGGGTATGTCCCCGCTAACAATATGGGTTCATTAGTATTGCCACTATGTGGTCATATTTTCTCAAATTATGGACTGCATTGTCTGTTGTGCCTGTGTATACAACGATTTCCAAGACGTATACAGTTTTACAGTCGCACAACACAAATGCTTTTATTCTAGATCTACTTCATTTTAGCCACGGTGGAGTAGCCGAGCGGTCTAGAGCGCCTCGCTGCGGAGCTCGCGGTTGCTCGCCGTCGGAGGTTCGAGTCCTTCCTGGGGCATGGGTGTGTGTGTTGTCCTTAGATTAGTTTAAGTAGTTTGTAAGCTACGGACTGTTGACCATGCAGTTTGGTCCAATAGATTTATAAACATTTGAACATTTCTACTTCATTTTAAAGGAATGAATGGTTAAAAGCAGAAGCGACATTTGAACAGAAATAGGCTTCCAGTGATGTAGAGTTTTCTTTATATGGAGTAAACGTGCTACGCATAGGAACTCTATTTACTATATTCCAAATTTAAAACAGTCTTTTCCACGATTGCCAGTGTTGTATTTAAAATGCAACGTTCCGAAAAGTAATATTGAAATGTCGCGGGACATAACTTTGATGAAAATTGGAGTGCATCTCTGGACCAATATTCATTTATAGAAGCGAAATAGCAATGAAGAACTGCAGTTACTCGGTTCCAAGTAAACAGTCGAGAATGGACTGATTCTTACTTATTTGCCATTGTGAACGCGTAAAGTGGTATGAATTTCATCAGATTTTCTGATAGAAAAGGCATGATGAAATGACAAAATATTTGACTCAGGCGCAAATTGGCAATTACGTCCAGAAGATGAGTCATCAAATGCGTGTACTACTGACCTGAAGGCACGTCTTTGCCTATCAAACGTGTCACTAGGACGTGACGTTTTGCAGGTCGCTTCGTCTGAGGAACTACCCTGATAAGCTGTACTAGGTGAACTAGCTGGAGGCATATTGCTACAAAACTCAGCTGAGTAATCATCGTAACCACTACAGTCATTAAAGATGTCACACTCGCTATCACTGTCATTCCGCATGAGTTTCTCCATTATCTCTTCGTTTGTGTAGCCACGTGTGATGTTACATTTTTTGTGTGGAACATGTAAAGGCACATCTGCATGAGGAGCACATTTTCTCAATTATTAAAAATCTTTTTCGTATTCATATGAGTAAAATAAAAACGTTAAACATAGATTATGATATATGACAATGTATCCACGTGAGATGCATTCGTTGGGAAACAGCGGAACACCACTCTTGTGTTCTAGCCTTTTTAAGAAAGACAGACTGATTCGTTATTTATTTCGAGTATCAGTATATGCAGTGACTTGATATGGCAAGGACGTTCCGGAATAAAACGTTTTGAGTAGTGGGCCAGTACGAGCTGTACGTCTTTGGAATAATGGACGAAATCCGAAAAATTAAAAACATACGAATCGACTGAAACGAACCGGTATCACACTGTTATGATCAAGCACGTAGTGTATATTAAGCCCTCAGTATAATGGAAAAAATCAATTCATCCATAATATTTTATTTGTGTAAATTGAATATTTCAGTCAGGCTCCAAACTCGTATCGCGGTATATAATACAAAACTCATTCAAAACACAAAGCACTCAAAAAATCCTCACTAACAAACAGAAAGGTAAACTACACCACATAGCTGAATGCACATGAGCATGGTTAGAGCTAAGTGGTGCCAACTTCAGTAGCGCGATAATGGGTCCCCCTCAATATTGCAATTACCTCAAAAAGTGTAATATGCACAAAAAATTGTCATTATAATTCTCTGTAGAACTCTTTGGGAGCTATTCAGAACTGTGATCACGAGTATGTTTCCCCTAATAGGCTAGAAAAAATTAAAAATATAGCAACTAAAATGTGTTGTATTTTCATCTAATTTTTTCGCAAATTTGTGCAGAACTATTTAAATGTTGTGCAGAGAACTCCAAAACTATGTCGTATCTGTCTATAATCTGAAAAAAGTACATTTTTAGAAAAAGGAGGCCAACTTCACAGGTCTGATCGTCAACAATGTTAGACACAGCATTACCAATTCTGTGTGATGTGAACTCATAACAAGGGGACCACAAGACAATTTTAGAATATTTTCGTATTTATGGTACGTGAAGTTCACAATTTAAATAACAATCAGTCAAAGTCGTTCCACGCAACTCTCAATAATTCTCGAGAAAATCGACTTTGAAGTTATGCAAGCACACGTAAGTAACAATGTAGCGTATATCGCTGTAACTCACGCAGTAGCGTTGTGGCCTTACAACCATAGGGTCGATGGTTCGAATCTCGCTGCGACTTACTTTTTTTCCGTTGTTTTCGAATACTTGTATAATTTTAATACGCAATGATAATTTTTATCAACAATGCATGTATTTTCGTTGATTCGTAATTTCCTACATTTTATAAAGGGGTGTCAATACTGATGGTGTAAATTAAAAGATTTCGATGATGTGACAATGACATTTGTGTTAGCTGTTTGCAAAGCCATTAGCAGCTATGAAGAGGACTTTCCAAAAACAGCATCGTAACTGTTCACAAAAACACAAACTGAACAATCAGACTATTGTCATCAAATAATAGTGAAGCTAATACTAAAAAAAAGTAACATGTTATGTTTGTTTAATGAAATCATTAATATTAACAACCTTTTAAAATACAGAAAATTACAAATAAACAAAAATACGTGCATTTTTCGTAAACATTACTATTAGACATTAAAAAGGTGTAACTACTCGAACACAACGAAAGGAAATTAAAGAAATCATCACGCGACTCGAACCACCAACCTTACTGTTATAACATTACAACGCTACCACGTGAACTACACCGCCAGACGGGGCAATTTGATTAATTTTTGGTACTTACAGGTACTTAAAAACTTCAAAGTCCATTTACTCAAATGGCTTTGGCTGATTGTTATTTAAGCTCTGAACTTCACGTGCCATAAATATAAAGAAATTCTAAAATCCGATAGCCATGTGGTCTCCTTGTAAGTGTACCGCAGCGAGCTTCGTAGCGTCGCCTGCGACATTTGTTAGCCAACAGAACTATTTTCACTGTGGCTTTTCGGCCATAAGGACGTGCGAAATTATCAGTCCCAGTTGAACTGCTCTGTCAGGAGGGTTAATATGGAGTTGGATCAGTTGCTTAGGGCGGCCACTCTGTCAGACATTGGTTTGGTTCCTCTTGAGGCTATAAACGTTCAATTGTTTGTCAAGTTTAAGGGATTTAACTTACAAACTACTTATGAACTACCTTATACTAAAGACGACACAAACATACATGCCCGAGGGGGGATTCGAATACCCGATGGGGAACGGCCTCGCGCATCGGAGCATTAGCGCCTCAATCCGCTCGCCCGCTCTGCCGCGGCGTTGCGGCTATAGATAGGTGGGACATGGCCTACACTTCAATATGAAAAGGGTAAACTGGCTGAGTTAATAGCAAAAACCTTAAGGTAGGACACTGCAATTCATGAATGTATCTTTTTTTTAGGCTGAGAGCAGGATCCAGTGGGAAGCTCAGGCAGGCATGTGCTAAAGATGCTCAAAACTCACATGAATCTGACAAAAGTAAAGTAAAAAGTAATGTTAGCATATTTCACCAAAATAATGGGGGATTAAAGAATAAAGTTGTGTCTCACAAAATTATAGTGAAAAATAATGTTACTATCTTTCACCAAAATACTGGGGGATTAAAGAACAAAGTAGATGAGCTTCTGGTTTGTTTAGATGACGTAGAATCAGAGAATGTAAGAGATATACTATGCCTATCTGAGCATCACATTGTGACGGATATGGAAAAGGTAAACATAAGCAGTTAAAAATTAGCAGCACACGTGAATAGAGAGATTAAGATAAGATGAGAGGTTGCCATCTATGTCAAACGTTATCACTGTGTAAAAAGTTTAGAAACTCAAAAGTTCTGTGTAGAGCAATATATAGAAGCATGTGCCTGTCAGCGTAAACTCAAACAATGTCCTTTTATAATTGTAACAGTATATAGGTCCCCTTCAGGAAACTTTCAGTTATTTCTGGAAAATTTTGATGCCTTGTTGTGCTATCTGTCAGATGAGGGAAAACAAATTATTATTTTTGGTTGTGTGGCCATCTTCCACAGCAGCTGTTAAAATTGATTATAAGAGGTAATCCGTCTGATGCTGACTGCAATAAAGAGATTTATTTTACACCAGCCACGTTTCGATTTTTATTTTAAAAGCATCTTCTGTGGTCTGTAAATGATACAAAATGTTTGTACAGTTTGTTTTCGATACATATATTAAAATAGTAATTAAAAAAACTTTGTACACGTTAGGCCTATGTGTTTTTAACTTGATATTTGATCTACTCACGGTGTTGTTCTCTTCTTTACATCTCACTGCTGTTTCTCCGTCTTGTTGGCTGGAGTTGGTTCGTTTATGGCTTGTGTTTTTCGGCTGTGTACAGCAGTTTTCGTCTGTGTTTGTGACGTTTTTTTCTCTCATCACAGCACATCACACACTTTACTGTCTGTTCATTCGTTTTTCGTGTGGTCAAACGTTTCAACATTATATATTTGTATTGTATTGTATTGTATTGTATTATTGGAATTAAATTGTATTTATGTATATAAATACAAATATATAATGTTAGCAACACAGACCACACGAAAAACAAATGAAGAGACAGAAACAACATAGCCACACTGTAGTGAAGTATAAACAAATCGAAAGGCATTCCATTTAAAACAAAGTGACATGCAATCTTGATGCAGTCGAAATAAGTGAAGTGTGTGATGTGCTGAGACGAAACGGAAAAAACGTCACAAAAACAGACGAAAAGTGCTGTACACAGCCGAAAAACACAAGCCATAAACGAACCAACTCCAGCCAACTAGACGGAGAAACAGCAGTGAGATGTAAAGAAGAGAACAACACCGTGAGTAGATCAAATATCAAGTTAAAAACACATAGGCCTAACGTGTACAAAGTTTTTTTAATTACTATTTTAATATATGTATCGAAAACAAACTGTACAAACATTTTGTATCATTTACAGACCACAGAAGATGCTTTTAAAATAAAAATCGAAACGTGGCTGGTGTAAAATAAATGTCTTTATTGCAGTCAGCATAAGACGGATTACCTCTTATAATCAAAATTATTATTTGTGGGGATTTCAATGTTGACTCACTAAAGGAATGTAATAGGAAGACTGACCGGAAAGTCTTACTCGGTTCTTTCAATTTGTCATCTGTAATTGATTTTCCTACTTGGGTAGTAAAGGACAGCAGCACACTAATAGATAACTTTTTTACACACCAAGATAAGTTTAAAAACATAAATGCTTGCCCTGTTCAGAATGGTCTTTCTGGTCATGGTGCACAGCTAGGATGTGTATAAGGAAGCTGATGCTAATTAAAAATATAACTTACTTCATGATGCATTTGTAAGAGTATTTGAAAATTCCAAGAAAATAGTTAAATATGATGACAAGAAACCATGGCTTACTAAAGGAATAAGAATATCTTGTAACCAAAAAAGGAAACTGTATCTAACAACAAGAAAGAGTAATGACCCAGAAACATTCAAATATTATAAAAATTGCTGTGCTACATTAAGAAATGTTATTAAAACGTCCAGAACATGTGCATCATGTCTGACATTAGTATCTCTGATAACAAAATTAATACAATTTGGAATATTATTACCAGGGAGACAGGGCAACCAAGAGCACAGGGAGACAGCATTACCATCAAACTGAATGAAAAGTGAAAGTGTACAACTAACAAGCCAGAAGTTGAAAACATTCTTAATAATTATTTTTTAAATGTTGTGGAGCAAATAGGATTTAATAATGATTATGCAGCCAAGGTCGCATTTTTCATTTATAAATGAAAAATGCGATCTTGGCTGCATAATCATTATTAAACAATTATAGATCGCCCCACTTAACTATGAGTTCCTTATATAAAATAGTATCTAAATGTTCATTAAAAGAAGCTAGGCAGTTAATGGAACAGGCCATACCTACACAATTTGATACAATAGAAATTCCACCCACCTCTCCTTCTGAAATTAAGAAAATAATAAACTCTCTCAAGAGCAAAAGCTCACATCGAATTGATGGTATTTCTAGAAGGGTAATAAAAGCAATGTAGGATTCTTAGCCACATGTGTAATAGTTCTCTGGAGCAGGATGTTTTCCTGATAGACTGAAACATGCTATTGTTAAACCACTACGCAAAGAAGGGGATACGTCTGATGTCAACAACTACCGCCCAATCTCACTTCTGACAGCCTTATCCGAAATTCTTGAAAAAGTAATGTATTCTAGAGTAGCTTCACACTTAGGTAAAAATAAAGTTCTAACAAAATGTCAGTTTGGTTTTCAGAAAGGCTTTTCTACAGAATTAAATGCTCTGAATAACCGGACAGCAACCGTTGCAACTTTTTGTGATCTCTACAAGGCTTTTGATTGTGTAAATCATGGAATTCTTCTAGGTAAACTAAAGTATTGTGGTATGAATGGGACAGTGTACAAATGGTTTAAATCATACCTAACAGGAAGAATGCAAAAAGTTGACATAAGTAGTTCACATAATACGCAAAAGTAGCTGATTCCTCGAACTGGGGAACAATCAAAAATGGGGTGCCACAAGGTTCGGTTTTGGGCCCTTTGCTGTTATATAAGACTTGCCATTCTATATTCATGAAGATGCACAGCTGGTTCTTTCTGCTGATGATACGAGTATAGTTATCACACCTGACAGGCAAGAACTAACCAAAGAAATTGTAAACGACGTCTTTCAGAAAATCATTAAGTGGTTCTCAACAAATGGACTATCATTAAATTTTGATAAAACACAGTACATTCAGTTCCATACAGTAAATGGAATGACACCATTAATAAATATAAACTTTGATCAAAAATCTGTAGCAAAGGTAAAATATTCAAAAATTTGAGGTGTACACATTGATGAGGGGTTGAACCGGAAAAATACATGGAAGATCTGTTGAAACGTTTGAGTTCAGCTACTTGTGCTATTAGGGTAATTGCAAATTTTGGTGATAGTACATTGGTAATTAGAAGACGACGATTTTACCTGATAATGCCAGCAGCAGAAAACATCTGCACTACTTGAAGGACATCCACTTTTTTAGGCGCGCTGCCAAACGTTACGCTGCCCCAGACGCGTAATATTGCTGTATACATTGTTACGGGTAACACTGCGACGCTGCCTTCGGCTCGTTGATGCTGGCCCCCGGCAGCCATGGTACATGCCTCCTGCTGCTATCAACAACCACCTCAACTTACCGTGGACAAACAGTACAGTACCCGGAATAGCTGTGTCATTACGAAACAATGCAGACATTGGAAAAACAGCGTATCCTAAAGGGTCGCCCAATTACGGGTCAGAAGCAAACAGCCAGTAAATATATCGCGCTAAGTTCGATATTCCCTCAAAACCTAAAATCACATTTCCTGTGTTTGCGCTGTACTGAATCAATTTCTTCTTTATGCTTTGTAAAGTTGCTAAGCAAAGCGAGATAAGTTTTCAAGAAAGGTTTCGCGACCAACAAAATTACACTTGAAACTTAAAATTGTGTGCCAGAAACCGGATTCGAACCTGAAACCTTGGCCTTTCGTGGGCAAGCACTCTACCATCTGAGCTATCCCGGCACGCTTCACAGTCCGTCCACACAACTTTACATCTGCCTGTACTTCGCCTCCTACTTTCCAAACCTCACAGGAGTTCTTCAGTGAACCTTTCAGGACTAGCACTCCTCAGTCTGAAAACATCCCTTAGGCTGTGGCTAAGCCACATCTCCACCACATCCTTTCTTCCAGGAGTGTTAGGCCTGGAAGGTTCGCAGGAAGACTTCTTTGAAGTTTGAAATGTAGGAGGCTGTAGCTCAGACGTACAGCGCTTGCACGCGAAAGACAAAGGTTGCAGGTTCGAATCCCGGTTCCAACACACAGTTTTAATCTGCAAAGAAGTTACATATCACCGCACACTCCGAGGCAAAGTGAAATTTTCATTCTGAAAATTATATTTGACTGTGTTTCAAGAAGAATTTCTACTAGCATGAAAATCATTTGTATCTGATGTGTGGAAAAGTGCCGTTGAAATTTCTAATTTGCTCCAGTAACTGGAAAATCGAAGCGTGTAACTTCAAATAAAACAGTTTATAATGGGTGGTAGTACTATATCTTAGTGCCTAGGAAAAGAATCCAGAGAGATAAACCGTTTACCTAAAACACCTGACTGCGCCAACTTGAACGCAGCCCTTGAAAATTCACAGTTTTTGACATAGTTAAATCCTTTATTTAGGTAGGAGTAAAACATACACAATAGCTCTTTATCTCCCAAGCAATCACGTAACAATAAAAACTTTTAATTATTTTTATCGCAAATTACTGACAAAAAAGAGCAATTAAATGGAAGCATAACACAAAAATGTAAATTACATTATGTTAAATACAGGGATTTTGCATTTTTAAACTCACAATTATATGCTGCCCGTAAGTAAACGTTAATTATTCTAATGCCACGATTCTTTTTCTCCCTCCCTTCCTATCTCTCTCCCTTCTCTCTCTCTCTCTATTTCCCTCTCTCTCTCTCTGTCTCTCTCTCCCTTCTTTTTCTCTCTTTCTCTCTCCTTTCCCTCTCTCTCTCTCTCTCCCTCCCCCCTTCTCTCTCTCACTTTTCATCGGGCCGTCTGGGGAGGGGCACGTGCTCCTGTGCCCCCCCCCCCCGATCTGCCCTTGATCAGATAATTACCGAAAACATGTGCAAACGTTGTCAGGATAGTAATAATTCTGCTAAGAGTTCAAAGACAATCAAAAAACGTTAATGGTGCTAAAAAAAATTGTAACACCTAGTGAATGTTTGACGACTGAAAACTAAAGTCTCCATGTGGAACTGGCAGTAACAGTAGGCGAGAATTATAGTGGTAACTTGTGTAGCTTTATCACGTTTATAAGACTATGCCGTAGCTGTCTGCGAAAGATAGAGACCTGGCAATATGCGCGACCGCGTGCGTCTAGGTAACGCAATTTTAGTTGATGTTTAACCTTACGGTGGATGTATTGTGTGTCAGCAGTCAAACGTGTTCGAATCTGTTAAGTCCTTAACCCGCGTTCGCTCGCGTATGTCACACAATAACTCCCGTGTTAGATTTTTTCTAACAATGAGATCTTGCCCCTTTTCTCTCTTTCGGCCAGACAGACACGTTTATACAATTAATCATTTATTATATTATTACCAAAGCATTATAAATTAGTATAAACATGACATGGAATATGTAATTTGCTATGCTTAAAAATATTTCAACATGCAAAGATTTCACAAACTTTTTTGGTTACAATTAACACCTGTGTGGACAGCAGTTCTTAACCTTCCGGTAGGCGCGGCTCAGGTGTCACATGAGCAGGCGCGCGTTGTAAAATTTACAACAGTATAAGCGATTCTGTACCGAACAAACAATAAAATGTATTGCATAAAACAGCTCACACTCACTAGCATGGCCAATTATAACCAAAATTATTGCTCTTTTAACACTAGAGGTACCACGTAGGTCATTTTTGACCCATATGTGTGTTTCGAGAGCCCTACCCGCCACCATATTCTTCGTAGAACCAAACCCTCTCCTGACTTTTAATCATTTGTAGACTTGAATGAAATTTTCACTCTGCAGCGGAGTGTGAGCTGATATGAAACTTCCTGAAGATTAAAATTGTATGCCGGAACCGGGACTCGAACCCAGGTTCGAGTCCCGGTTCCGGCACACAATTTTAATCTGCCAGGAAGTTTCATTTATAGACTTGTACAACTCACCAAAATTTCATCCCTTTTGGTCATTTAGTAGTATGAAAATTTCTGTTGTACCCGTAGTACCGTGTGGGTTATTTTTGACCCATACATATTTTAACAAAAATAAATGTTGGAATGTTTGTAAATCTGTCGGACTCAACTACTGGGTCATCAGTTCTAGCTTACAAACTACTTAATCTAAGTTAAACTAACCTAAGGACAAACACATCCGTGACCGAGGGAGGTTTCGAACCTCCGATGCGGGAGGCCGTGCGATCCGCAACTTGGCGCTGCAGACTGCTCGGCTACTCCCGCGCGGCCATAGTTTAACACAATCTGATATCAGCAACGACAGTCTTTAGACGGGAAATAATTTCTGGGCGTGTCTCGGCGTTATTCACGAGGTTGTGGAATGTGTTATGACCCTTTACGCCAAAAATAACGAGAAATACGACAAATTTGGAGGTCGAGTGAAGTCTTAGTGCAGCTTTCAGTTTTCTGTGGGCTGGCGTCATGCAGATCTATGAAGCGGCAGTGGAAAGTCACAGAATAACCACACCTGTCAGAGGGACTGAGGAGACTGAGGCGCTCCAGTCACGGTCTGCACGGCCACTACGGTCGGGGGTTCGAATCCCCCTCGGGCATGGATATTTGTGCCGTCCTTAGGATAAGCTAGTTGATAAGTAGTTTGTAAGTTTAGGGACTGATGACCCCGTAGTTAAGTCTCATAAGCTTAACAAACATTTGAACATTTTTTGAGGGACTGCTTACAGTTCTACTAGTAAAAGCTCGGCAGTCAACAGAATTGACTGCTGTTCTAGATATTATGAATTGTGATTCAGAATATCTGTGCAAAGGTGTCTGCTAAATTGAAATGGAATTACCCAGGGCAGGCGACCCGTTTGCTTACTGCCTCACGGGGTTTCCCCCTTTCTACTTGCTAAGTTGCTCAAAGTAGAGTGCAATGGAGGAATATCGATCAACTCAGCACAGAGCATTACTCTTTCGCAGTTACTTCACGGAAAAATGTTTTAATAGCTATCGGCGACAAACTGACACACTCTTAAGCCGTTTATTTATGAGATGACAGCAAAAGTCTGGCGCGCCGTCCCTACAGAAGTTTCCTGTCTGTGTATCTTTGCCGTAGGTCAAACCGAGAGTTCTAAGTCATTTGAGTGGCAGCGACGTGAGCTTGTAGGTTACTGCGGCGAGTATGCGTCATTCAAGCTACAATCGCAAGAAGATGCGGTCTCACCAATGCCGAGATTCTCTACCATCGACGTGACGAATCCGGTAGTGAGATGATTTTGTTCTTCGAAACTGGTGACTCGAGTGATTCAGATGTATAAAATGATCAGAAAACTGAATCTGGATAATCACAGTGATTTACCTCTTGCAAATCAAATGTTCAAATGAGAACTCAGTCTTTCGCGACGGCACTCTTGTATAAAACATTCTCGGACTTCTTGCCACGTCAAATCTTAATAAAACTTCAAGCTTTCGGCGATTGCCTCCATCGCCTTCGTCAGGAGCAACTGACTTGTTGTGTAGTGCTGTGGTGGTCTTAAATAGGAACTAGATGGCTTGTGAGTGGTCAGCTTCTGATTGACTAGCGGCTACGTAATGCCCTCGCAGATGGTGTCGACGTTTGCACTGGTGGCGCAATATAGAGACGCTGTACGGTATGTCTTTGCCGCTTCTCTGTATCGTGTGCTCGTTTCCATGCACCACTAAGATTGTACCTGCTGTCACGGTTAAAACTGTCCTCGCACATTCGTATTTCTACAGCCTCTTTAATTACAGAATCCCACTATGTACAAGCCTGGGATAAAATTGTTGTTTCATCGAATAAGCTTTTGTGTTTGTTTGTGAGGCTGTGCTCAGCGACTGCCGATTTCTCCAGTTCTCTATTTCGGATGTGCCTTTGGTGTTCTGAGCAACGGTTGGCGACGGTACGGATGGACTGACCGATGTAGTTGCTTCCACTCTCACATGGTATATTATAAATACCACGGATCCTGAGGCCAAGGCTGTCCTTTACAGAGCGTAGCATCTCCTTTATTTTCCTAGGAGGTCGTAAGATCGATTTAATATCCTGCCTTCTTAGGACTCTTCCTATTTTGCTAGAAGTAGCACCACAGAAAGGAAGGAAGGACGCTGGTTGCTCATCACGAGAATCTTCAACATTTCTACTTTTCCTCTTCTTGCCAAACGCCGTCCTTTTATCCTGTGGTCCAAAGCCCTTCTTCCGGAACACATACTTAAGATGGTCAATTTCGGATTCCAACTGATCCTTGTCAGAAACAGTTTTTGCTTTGTATATTAACGTGTTCAGGACTGCTCTCTTCTGAACTGGGTGATGGAAACTCTGTGCGCTGAGATACAAATTCGTGTGCGTTGGTTTACGGTACACAGAGTGGCCGAGACGCCCATCTGATTTACGTTGTATTAAAACATCCAGAAAAGGCAGCCTTCCTTCCTCTTCCGTCTCGATGGTAAACTGAAACTTAGAGTGGATACTGTTCATGTGTTCCACGAAACTGCCGAGAGCTTCCATGGGATGTGGTCACACCATGAAAATGTCGTCAAAATAACGAAAAACACAGATGGAGCTGAATTTAAAGACGTTCCTCCAAATGTTCCATAAAATATTTGCCATAGCAGGAGACAACGGAGAACCCATAGCCATTACATCCGTCATTGCGTAAAATTTTCCACCATACAAGAAGTAGGTTGTCGTCATTACAAGGCGGAACAATTTTATTGTTTCAGGAGGAAAATGCTCTGCCAACAAATTCAATGTGTCCTCGACAGGAACTGTCGTAAAAAGTGAGACCACATCCAGGCTGATTAAAATACCATTTGGTTCAACTCTAATTTGTTTCAGATTCTCTATGAACATCTTGGAATTTTTAATGTGGCCAACTATTGGTGCTATTAACTTGGTTAGTTATTTTGCTGACCTGTAAGTAGGGATCCTATGGCGCTCACAATCGGTCTAAATGGGACATCTTCCTTATGGACCTTAGGTAATCCACAAAGTCAGGGAGGTCTAGGAGCTCGAGCTCTGAGACTTTTCACATCTTCTTCTGGTAGGCCAGAATTCTTCAGTAGTTCCACGTTTTCCTCCTGTATGACAGAGTTGGGTCCCTTTTTAGGCATTTGTGCTGTCTTCTAACAACGATGCTAATTTACTATGGTAATCAGTAGCATTGAGAATAACGGTAACGTTCCCCTTGTCAGCTGGGACAATAACAAGATCTTCGTCTCTTTGTAATGCACGGAGCCCATCTCTCTCGGCTTTACTGATATTAGATTTCGGAAGCTTGGCTGACGCTAAAATACGACTGGTGGTAAGTGTTACCTCGTCGGCGTCTTCTTGTGGGAAGTGCCACACCGCCTGTTCCACTCCACTGATGAATTCCACAATCGGTATAGTGCGTGGTGTAGGAGCGAAATTTAGTCCTTCATTAAGAGCCGAAAGGGCTCCTTCGTCCAGGTTCTTGTCAGAAATGTTAATGACATTGCGTTCCACTCCATGAGATGACAGTGTTTTTTGTTTGTCAGCAAGCTGCACAAATTTCCTTGCTTGTTTAGCCGATGTAATGCTATCAGGTGCCCTTTGATGAGCTGCCGTTGTCATATCCACCCACTCCCAGACGTGAGGTGCGAGAACTGCAGACAACAAGAGATGACAGTTATATAAGGAACATTCATTAGTATCCAGTTCATTCCTTGCGTGTTGTATCCTATCTTTGACGATAGCCAGACTTGTCTTTCGTAAAATTGGTCATCAGTCCCTATACTTACATACTACTGAAACTAACTAATGCAACGAACAAAAAAACACACAAACACACAGACACACACACACACACACACACACACACACACACACACACACACACACACACACACATGGCAGCATGCCTTCCCCAAGAGGGAACACCACCTTGTATTTTGGTGATACTGATAGTATCGAATTTTCAACACTTACTGCATCTGCTTGCTACATATTCGAGTTCACAATTAGGTAAAACTTCACTCAAAACTTTGACTTCATATGTTAGTAGGTATGATATGCGGCTTCTGAGCCAAAATTTGGGGCTTCTGGATCTGGTGACTTCATCAATGATGTTATCAGTGACGTCAAGACAGCTGCAAGATGGCGGACATAAACAAGACGGCGGACATAAACAATATGGCGGAAATAAACAAGATGGCAGACATAAACAATATTGTGGCATGTGTCTAAAATGGCCATACCCACAGCTATTAGTTTATCAAATACTAAAATACTACATTGTGTCGGCCTAACTCAATGGCTACTAAATTTTCCTGAAATATGACACTTCACTTGGCTTCACAATTAAAGCTGCAGCGCCATAGTGCCCCCCCCCCCCCCCCCCACCGCAGGTCTCAGGGTTTGGCACTGAGGGCTTTCACCTCCAGCCTAACGTTTCCTAACTGCCAGCCCTATGAGAGTTTGGGCAGATTAAAGCACATTAAATGATGGCTACATAGCTGTCCATGCCTAATACTGCAGTGAGAGCAAAACAAAATGTGGGCAAATAACTGAAAATCAAGTGTTGTTTATAATATATGAATAAGGCAATATAATACGCAACTGACTTCAAGATTTTTAAACCTTAAGGGGGGATGTAATGGATTTTGGTCCAAAAAAATCGATTTTTCCAAAATATTATTTTCTTAATCTACATAGTTTAATCTATGTTGTGTGTGAATTTTATCGTGATAGCAGCTTAACAAATGCCTTAAAATTGTTAAACTCTAACTCTACACTGGCGGCCACTCCTACATTTCCCTCCGGTTGGGAAGCTGCCTGCTTCAGAATAATTTTTGTCAGTGTCAAGGCTATTCTCTTTCGATATCTTTGGCTGCCATCTATACCTTTGCCTGATAATTTTCTTGCATGTATATTTACGTTTTGACAATAACAACACATATTATTAGGTGGAAAGTTGAAATCACAAAACTTTACATGAAAATTAATATTTATGCATAATGGATGGTGGAAAAACTGTGTTTAGAAAATGGAGGTTTATGGGAATCAGTATACCCACAAAACAGTGGTAGCAGTCCCAAATTAAGAACATGAGCTCTAAGCTTCAGCATCGAAAATTGCGAAAGGAGAATTGCACAGGGGCGTGAATGATGTCAATATGGATTTCACTGGATTCAGGCTTACTGATGTAGAACTTTTCTGTGAGGCTATAAAGTCTTCACATTCAGGTTTCTCGCAAACCCTAATTTATTGAGTAAATATCTTCACGGAAAAACACGAAATGCGAATGAAAGCCTCAATAATTTAATTTTGATTAGATGCGTATAAAGAACATTCTGTGGACTTTAAGTACTCAAAATACGAGTATATGGTGCAATTTTATGTCTCATTGAGGAAATTATGGCAGAATTGAAGTACTAAAGAGAGTTGGTAGAGACCATGGTGTGTTTACAACAAAAGCATTTTACACCATCGACGACAGCAGGGTCAAGAAAGCTGACAAATCACTGTCTTACCTGCAAACACAGGCCAGGTAGATTCAAAGAGCAGGGTAGAGAAACCTGGAGGAGTAGTAGTATCAGTATGGAGGATTTTAAAACTGAGGTAAACTTATAGTGTGAAAGTATGAGACAAAATGTTTGGACCTCATTTTCTCGGTTTTACATTTTTTACGCTATTAGAAGCCTTTTCTCAAAAAGTATATGCACTAACACTATGAATTTTTCAGGATCTGTTCGCAAAGTACGAGATCCTGCAATTATATTCTGAGTTTTAGATGATTATATGTAGAAAAAACCTGAATTTTTTATGTGCAGAATTAAAAACTTTGTAAATTATACAGTTTGTACCTTGAATTAATAACTGTAGTTCAGTGGTCTTATAACCTTCTCAGGACACTACAATGCATTTTTCAAATTAATTACATGATTAGAATTTAAGTTATGGCTTTTTATAAAAGAGACAATAAAAAAAGTTAAAATTAAAATTTTCGGGCAAAATATTTTCCCTGCATATTTTATTATATTTTTCCCTAAAAATATAGCTCTTTTGCTTAACACATGCAAAATTTTAGTTTTGTAAATTAATAAATACGGCTATCATGACTTTAAAAAAAAGTCTACATTTTCCATTACATCCCCCCTTAAATACTGTTGCAAAAACCCACAAATGTGAAATGCGAGTCCTTGTTGTTTACCATAGCAGTAACTATTTTGTTAGAAACAAGTTAGGTAATTCAACTGATATTTTAATGTTGTCATGAAATTAATTCGCATAAACTAAATAAAGGAAGTGATCTCATGCTCTATTAAAATTAATAACGATTTTTGTACCACTCTTAAACTTACAATTTTCTTTCCCAGCATAATTTCAGACCCAGCAATATGCCACGTAAATAAGTTCTTTCAACCCAAATACCATAGTAGTACAGTATGTATGCACAAAAAGCTGTTATGGTCTTCAGTCCGGAGACTGGTTTGATGCAGCTCTCCACCCTACTCTATCCTGAGTAAGCCTTTTCATCTCCTCATAAGAACGACAACCCACATCTATTTGAATCTGCTTACTATACGCGTCTCTTGGCCTCCCTCTGCGATTTTTACCCCACACACTTCCCTCCAATGCTAAATTTACGATTCCTCGATGTCTAAGAATGTGTCCTACCAAGCGATCCCTTCTTTTAGTCAGGGTATGCCAAAAACTCCTTTTCTCGCCAATTCTGTTCAGTACCTCTTCATTAGTTATGTGATCTACCCACCTAATCTTCAGCATTCTTCTGTAGCACCACATTTCAAAAGCCTCTATTCTCTTCCTGTCCGCACTGCTTATCGTCCATGTTTCACTCCCGTACAAGGCAACACTCCACACAAATGCCTTCAGAAAAGACTTCCTTACACTTGAATTAATATTTGATGTTAGCAAATTTCTCTTTTTCAAAAATGCTTTTCTTCCCATTGCCATTCTGCATTTTATATCCTCTGTACTGTGACCATCGCATGTTATTTTACTACCCAAGTAACAAAACTCATCTACCACCTTCATTGTTTCGTTACCTAATCTAATTCCTTCACCATCGCCTGATTTTCTAAGACCGCATTCCATTATTTTTGTTTTGCTCTTGTTAATGTTCATTTTGTACGCTCTCTTCAACACACTGTCCATTCCATTCAACTGCTCTTCCAGGTCGTTCGCTGTCTCTGACAGAATTACAATGTCATCAGCAAAACGCAATGTTTTTATTTCTTCCCCCTGAACTTTAATCCCTATTCCAAATTTTTCCTTGCTTTCCTTCATCGCCTGCTCAATGTACAAATTGAATAACATCGGAGAAAGGCTACAACCCTGTCTTACTCCCTTCCCAACTGATGCTTCCCTTTCATGCCCTTCGAGTCTAATAACTGCGGTCTGGCTTTTGTACAAGTTGTAGATAACTCTCCTTTCCCTGTATTTTACCCCTGCTGACTTCAGAATTTAAAAGAGTGTAGTCCAGTCAACATTGTCAAACGCTTTCTCCAAATCTACAAAGGCTAAAAATGTAGATTTGCCTTTCCTTAATCTATCTTCTAAGATAAGACGTAAAGTGAGTATTGCCTCCCGTGTTCCTACGTTCCTCCTGAATCCAAACTGATCTTCCCCTAGGTCAGCTTCTACCAGCTTTTCCATTCTCCTGTAGATAATTCGTGTTAAAATTTTGCAACCATGACTTATCAAACTGATGGTTCTGTAATTTTCACACCTGTCTGCACCTGATTTCTTTGGAATGGGGATTATTACATTTTTCTTAAAGTCTGAGGGTATTTCGCCTGTCTCGTACATCCTACACACCAGATCAAATAGTTTTGTCATGGCTGGCTCTCCCAGAGACTTTAGTAGCTCTGAGGGTATGTCATCTACTCCTGGGGCCTTGTTCCGACCTAGGTCTTTCAGGGCTCTGTCAAATTCATCTCTCAGTATAATATCTCCTATTTCATCTTGATCTACTTCCTCTTCCCTTCCTACAACATCGTCTCTCAGTTCATTTCCTTTGTAGAGTTGCTCTATGTACTCTTTCCACCTGTCAGCCTTCCCTTCTTTGCTGAGAACTGGTTTCCCATCTGAGTTCTTGATATTTGTAGAATTGCTTTTCTTGTCCCCAAATGTCTCTTTTATTTTCCTGTAGGCGGTATCTACTTTTCCCCTTCTTATACATTCTTCTACAAATTTGCATTTGGCTTCTAGCCACTCCTGCTTAGCCATTTTGCACTTCCTATCAATCTCATTTCTTAGTCGTCTGTACTCCATTTTGCCTGTTTCATTTACTGCATTTTTATATTTTCTCCTTTCATCAATTAAATTTAGTATTTCCTGTGTTATCCAAGGATTTTTTGCAGGTCTTGCCTTTCTACCTATTTTGTCCTCTGCTGCCTTCACTATTTCATCTCTCAGTGCTACCCATTCCTCTTCTACTGTTTTATTTCCCCCTGTTTCTGTCAATTGTTGCCTAAATCTCCCTCTGAAATTCTCCAGAACTTCACTTTCCTTCAATTTATCTAGGTCCCATCTCCTTATTTTCCTACCTTTCTGCAGTTTTTTCAGTTTCAGCCTACAGTTCATGACTAACAAGTTATGGTCAGAGTCTATATCTGCCCCTGGGTATGTCTTGCAGTTAATAACCTGATTCCGGAATCTATGTTTTACCATTATAAAATCTATCTGATACCTTCCAGTGTCTCCTGGTCTAGTGATATCAGACAAACACGCAGTTGTTAATGTTGATGCAGAAAAAGTTGATGGTGTTTGCTGTTTCAAGTGGTCAATAATTGCTGCATTGTACCCAGCAAAAGATAATGTATACAAATTATATAAGTATCTTGCATATATCAGTTCAATGAAATTGAAGGTATATCTTTCCCTGCAGAATTGACAACTTTTGAATGCTACAGTATCTATAAATGTTTATGGTATTCAAATTTCTGAACAACAATGGTTAACTATAAGAGGTAGTGAAGACTATAAAGACAAAAATTTTACAGCTGTTCCATTGCAGATTTAAAAAAATTATAAATGGGAAAAACATGTACCAATGCTACTATTTTTTATTCATATTTTATAAACAACACTTGATTTTCAGTTATTTGCACACATTTTCGTCTGCTCCCACTGCAGTATTAGGTACAGACAGCTATATAGCCATCATTTAATGTGCTTTAATCTGCCCAAACTCTCATAGGGCGGACAGTTAGGAAACGTTAGGCTGGAGGTGAAAGCCCTCAGCCCCAAACCCTGGGACCTGTGGTGGGGAGGGGGGCGAATGCCCTCAGCGTTTTTGGAAAAACTATTCAAAATGTTCACAAAATAGTTGATGTAAACTGGTGACGAAATGGGATGTGCACTATGGCACTACAGCTTTAATTGCGAAGCCTAATCATAACAGGAGTGTCATAATTAAGGAAAATTTAGTAGCCATTGAATTAGGCCAACTCAGTGTAGTATTTGATAAACCAATGGCTGTGGGTATGGCCATTTTAGACACATGCCACAATATAGTTTATGTCCGCCATATTGTTTATGTCTGCCACCGCTGCCATATTGCATATGTCCGCCATGTTGCTTATGTCCGCCATATTGTTTATGTCCGCCATATTGTTTATGCCCGCCTTCTTGTTTATGCCCGCCACCTTGCAGCAGTCTTGACATCACTAACGAGGTCACTGATTATGCCACCGATGACGTCACTGATAACATAATTAATGACATCGCTGATGATGTCGTCGATGATTTCACCAGATCCAGAAGCCCCAAATTTTGCTTCAGAAGCCCCATAGTGTACCTACTTATGTTTTAATAATTTTGTTTCAATACGAATATAGTCACACATATTTCGTTCAAAATTCGTTCACAAATGATGTAACATAGTTATCGATTTTTTCATTCAGTTACATAATAAACTGGCAATTCACTACTGATCGTGTTTCGTTTTATTCACAACATAAACAAACTGCTCAGTTTGATTGCAAGAGCGTATTCAGTGTTATTACGTAAACAGTAAATACACACACACACACACACACTCACACACACACACACACATACACGTATATACAAACACAGAAGACAGAAGGGGGGAGAGAGAGACACACAGAGAGAGAGAGAGAAAGTCCCCATACAATATATATTTCCTAATTATTTTATGACTAGGTCCAGTTCCTTGTCAACATTTCTCATTCTTTAGCACATAGTTTTTCAACCTGTGGGTCGTGACCCCCATGAGTGTCACAATGTCTTGCTCAAGGAGTTGCTGTCACAGGAGGAAGTACTTGCACCATAACTAGGGATTCGGTAATACAAAACAGTATGCCTAAGTGAAATTTATTTAATGTTAAAATTACTGAGTCCTTGGGCACCATTCATTCAAAATTGAATAGATCATAGATTGTTTTACATTATAGTGTGTTAATGATGAATAAGTGCCAAGCTTGAAAACGTTTTTCCTGTGGCAAAATAATATGATGCAATAATTAATTCTGAAAAATTTGGAACAAGTCTACCTCTTTAGGAATTGTCTTTAGCTTGGGAACCGTTCTTAATGAGCATAATTCGCTTCTGAGGCTTGCCTGTAATGGAAACACTCATTAAGCGAAATATATCGTATAAAAACAGGATAATGTGATCCATTCCGAAAATACACAAACAACTTCACTGAATAATTTAAAAGAAAGAATCTTAAATTTGTCTCCTTTGAGATGATGGGGTGTGGGGTCACCAGAATATTTTTATTTGAAACCGAATCGCCAGAATATTTTTACTTGGAAGGGGGTCGCCAGCCGCGGTGGCCGAGGGGACTGAGGCGCTTCAGTCACGGTCTGCACGGCCACTACGGTCGGGGGTTCGAATCCCCCCTCGGGCATGGATATTTGTGCCGTCCTAGTTCGTAAGTAGTTCATAGGTAGTTTGTAAGTTTAGGGACTGAAGACCCCGTAGTTAAGTCCCATAGACTTTACAAACATTTGAACATTTGTAAGGGGGTCGCATATTCGAAAAGGTTGAAAAACATTGCTTTAGCAGATACTGGTATGGCTCCTTTTGCTGCAGTGCGGGCTGTATTCATAGAAGGATGTTGAAACTTCGTGTGAATGTTCAGTAATCGGTGTACGCATGGAGTATGCTGAAAAAAAAGTATAGTTCCTCTTTCTGCTTCCAGGCTAAACGGTGGCGCTGTAAGCAGAATGTAAAATGTTTCCTGGTTTGACATCAGTAGGATGTTCATTGTTTTGCAACGCTTGTTGATGTAGTTTGCGAAGTGACTATTGATGTAAAGGGTTGAAAAGGTCGATGTTTTCCGTGTGAACTGCAGTGGTAATAGGGGAAAAGGATCGTTCACTGCTGGTAAAGTTGTTTTATCAGCAACCGCAGCGCAGCATTGCGGGAATATCGCCGACAGAAAGCTGCTGTAGTTGTATCCAACACAAGCCTCAAATGCTGCAGCCAGAGCTCGAGTTGAATCAAAATAATTGTCTCGACCCTGATGAACAGCTCACAAGATTTTGACGCGCACTTACACTGGTGTCCCTACAAGTTTCATAATGTGCACCACATGCAGTCCCAGAGTACGCTACAATGCCGTGACACTGTCCTTCATTTCTTAGCACCCCTGGAATTGGATGACGTGAGGCCAGGTAATATTCTTTTTGGACGGAAGAGGCACATTTTAACTCCGCACAGTACTGCGAATGCACAGAACTGTCGTATATGGGGTTTTTCTCCGCTACACATTCTGCAGGAACATCCGCTGCACTCAGCTATTATGACTGTGCAGTGTGGTTTCACAATCTCATTCACTCAAGGTCTGAGTTTCTTCCAGGAGATGCCACCTCGTGGACCCATTAGGTGTACAATAACAGCTTCAGACTATAACGACATCCTCATGCAACACGTCATTCTGGCTTTGGGAGAATGAACAGTATTCACATCACTTTTTTCATGCAAGATGGGGAATCACCACGTGTCGTTCGCTAGGCGAAAGATGTGCTCCAAGAAACCTTCAGTGACAACCGCATCATCTCTATGCACTTTCAAGATACTTGGCCTTCCATATTTCCCGAGCTAAATCCATGTGACTTCTCGTTGTGGAGATATTTGAAGGATCGAGTCTATCAGGGATGTATCCAGACTCTTCCTGATTTGAAGGACTACATATGGTCCACATTACAGCGGACATGCTGTGGGCAACTGGCGTGTTACAGATGCAGCCTGTTGCTGAGGCGGGAGACCATACTGGACACATGTGACATATTCTAATAAATGTTCCACAACCATCGCCATTATGTTTTTGGTCTTTCCCCTCCTATTCCTGCACCCCACCAATTTTCGACAGCTTACAGCGCCATATTCTTTTTTTCATTATAGTCCGCGAGTGCACTGATTACTAAACATACCCACAATGTTTCAACGACTTGCGACGGTGGCGCAGCCAAGGGAGTCCTTCAAACCTGTGACAAAAGTAATAACTCCCTTCAAGCTGTCAATAAAGGTAGATAAGCGCAGAATTTGATCCTTTTGGCTAAACCAGGTGTTTCGGATGCATTTAAAAATGTAAGCAGCATCTGAAAATTACAGTACTGTTCAAAATTGAAGAAATACACTGAAATTGTGCAAGATTACTTTTCCACAAAGCAGTATAAACGATGATAGCAAATTAGAAACAATGCAACGAAAGCGCGGTTGCTCCCCGTCGAACATTTGAGTCCTCTCTCGGGCATTGATGTGTGGGTTGTCCTTAGGTTAGTTTACGTAGTTCGTAAGCCTAGGGACCACAATAGTTGTTGTTGTTGTTGTTGTTGGTGTTTAAAGGGGACTCAACTGCTGGGTTATCAGTCCCCTACCACAATAGTTAAGTCCTATAGATTTACAAACATTTGAACATTTGCACAGAAGTGCAACCCTTAAGCAAATTGCTGAAACCATTCAACGAAACATCATCGAAATGGGCTTCCGGAGCAAAATGGTAGACAACAATGCCTTCTTAGTTTCTTTCCAACTTAAATGATTATCACAAACATTCTGTCAATTGATTTGTGTGCTCGGTATGGGGGAGGGGTTGACCACATCCGGCATTAATGCAGGCAACGAGGGATTAGGGCATGCTGCCAGTAATGTAATAATTCTCATGTTGAGGCCACAACTCCCATTCTTCCTGAAGAGCTGCTCGTCAGGCCTTTGGGAGTGGTTTTTTGAATCTGAAGTGATGCAACTCGTCATCTTAGTGCATCCTACACACGCTCTAGGGCATTCAAATCAGTAGAGCAAGTACGGCACACCATGGGTGCAGTATCTTACATTTACAAGGAAACATCAACCACCCATGCTCTATGAAGGCGAGGATTGTCCTCCATCAGTAAAAAGTCTGAGCACACAGCGCCTCGCAACAATATTTCGTCACGATACCTGACAGTGGTTAAACCTTGACGAATCATCCATACAGTTTCATAAGGAAGTGTTGGAATAGGTAAACTGAAACACATATTTTAATTACTTCATTTTGAATAACTACGATGAGAAGAAGGTGAAATGTGCGGAAAGGGAAAGGAGGAAGAGATAGAGGAGAGAGGACGAGCAGGAAGACAGCAGAGAAAACGGAGATGTGGAGATGCGATGCGGAGAGGCAGGAGGAGGAGGAGGTCGAGGGGGTAGGAGGTGAAGAGGAACAGAGAGGCAGAGAGAGAACGATTGATATCCTCACACCGTTATTCCAACTTCATTCTACATAACTACAGCAACCCAAAGCACGTTACTGAGTTGATGTGTTTTCTCTGTGAGTACGTTCGCAGAATTTTTTTCCTATTGCTTCCACATAAGAATGAATCATACAGAAACGTGACCAGGCGTAGCTAATTATTATAATCACGCAAGTTTCTTTACACTGCCCGCACGTAAGAGACCTTTACGTGCACCTTGGCAATAAAGTACTTCACTCATGTCACGCATGAGTGTTTCAGTACACAAAAGAAAGTGTTTCGCTAAGAAAACGAGCTCATAGCCCAATTGCAAGAAGTAGAACTTTGAAGTAGCTAAATAATTACACGCAAAGAGAAACCACATCCATATTGGAGGGTGAATTAGTAATATTGTTTCATACACTTAACCCTCGATGTCTTTTACGTACATGACTGTCGAATAAGTGTTACAGTTTCTTCTGCCTGCCTCTGCACCCAGCCTGATGAGCACTTTCCAACGTCGGCATGCAGACTTAATGTCAAAAATAGCCCACGCACGCATATCTAAGAAATATCAAACACGGTCAGACCAGTAGAGACGCTAGTCAATGGAAATTAGTCACCCAGAGTCAAGAAATGTAGTCCAAAATTAATTTTTAATCCGTATGTAGTTGCACTGTAGTGAGAGTACCAGGTATTGGTAATAGCAAATTAATTATGCTCTTATATCAATTACGGTATTATACCAATACACAATAATTGGCACGGTGATTATCAGAATGTTGCAGACCAGTTCTCCGTTTCTGATAATGGAAAGTCATGTAAAAACGCCGATCTAAGTGGAGGGGCTCGATGTAGTGTATTTGCCTAATGTCGGGGTAGTTTAGTACACATGACCGTGACTTATAACAGCCGCAACTTTACAACAGAGAGGGCTGTCCAACGTACAGTCCTCCACACCTTGAAGTTTTTCTTCTATCAGACACAGTAGTAAGTGAGACCAATGTCGCAATCTGCTTTGCCGATTGCGCGTAGGGCTGCCAGGTTTTTAAACTGAAAATACGAGAGATGTTGGAAACTGTACCAAAAGTAGACCCATTATGACACTAGCGACATGTTTCGCTTTGTGAGGATTAATATTCTTCGTTAATATAGGCTTAGGATATAAGAAAGCTAATATAATTGCTGCACTCTACCTATCTAGCAATATAATAAATTAGTATTTCATCTATAGTTGACGCAAGCGGCGAACAATCTGTTGCCCCTTCAGGAAGGATTTCGTAAGTAGCATCGCAGACTTCAATGAATGCCTGCAGATTCTCTGCTCTTAATTAGAGCAAAATGTCGCTCGATGAAGAGGCTGGGTTTGCTTCCTGCGTCCCCTCCCACCCTCTCACATTTAGATATTTTGCATCAGTTAAAATGTTTTAGTAGATTCACTACTGCTTCCGAACAAAGATATGGAGCCACTATACAGTCCGATGTATCGCTCATAAGATTTTGATGATCGAAGTTGAATCGTTAAAAATCGGAAACATATTGCACTTCAACCTCACAATTCTATATTGGAACGAAATACGGAAGACATGTTCTGAAATAGGTCAGGCGGGAGACTGAAAAAGATGTCAAAATACGTTAACATTCGGAAAATACGGGACATCTGGCATTTATTTGAAGCGAGGAGATGGTTGCGTAGGAGCTACGCTACTAGAGGTAATGTGGGCTTACTAAAAAGAGTCCTGTGCCTATCAAGTTGGCCACAATAGCGTCCTGTCCTCGCACACACTCGCTCTCTATCTTTGTTTCAGTTGCCAATCACGGAGGTATTCTGTGCTTTTGCATTGTTTATGTGTTTTTTGGCTTTTAGCTCGGGTTTATTCTATTCATATCACTGATTTAAAGAATGATGATTAACAGAATCACAAACTTACCACTTGACATTGATGCTGCACAAAAAGAAATAGAAACATGATGATAGCAGAAAATAATTCTTTTAACTCAGCAATGGTAACCAAACTATACAACCAAAGCATCGAACCAAAAGCACTAATAATAAATTCAGAAATAACGCTGATAATGAAAGAAAAAATCCCGAAGAAACATACGCAATAACATCATACATTGGACGTAGCAGGTATCTTGCAGTAAGTTTTGACACTGTTTGAGCGATCACGAGGAAACGTGGCAGATATTTCGTAGATAGGGGGAGGGAAGGAGGAGATGGACAGAGAGAGGAGGAGGAGGAGAAAGTAGAGGTGGTGGGGAGGTAACAGGTCAGGGCAGGAGGGCGACGAGGCAGAGGAAGGGAGGAGAGAAACTGACGGGGAGGAGCAAGAGATGGAAAGAGGGGGGAGAACAGGGGCAGGAGCAAGAGGAAACAGGGGATGAGACGGAAAGTGCGAAGGAGAGAGGAGGAGAAGGTAGACAGTGAGAGCAGCCAATCGCAGAAGGACTAACAGAAGACTGAAACAAAAACATATCTCAACAGAAAGGCAAAAAATGTCATTCATTACTAAACGTTGCGATGGATGCATTAAACATAACGAGACATTGTGAAAATGATTCATTCTTATTTCATTCCATTTCAGTGTCTCACAATCAGATGCAGGAACAGCAGCTAAATAATTCCTGTAAGTAAACAATCTCTGCTGCAAAATAGACACTAATATGAAATCCCATTTATTTCGTTTCAATAAATTCTTGATGTTACTGAAATGGTTTTATTTCAACTCAAACTAATTGTAGGAAAGATTCGGTTGTATAAACACCTTCTTGATGAACTGACTGACTCAATAATAGATAACACACATCCTAAACCAATGTTATGAAGTAATGTAAATCATAATTTTTTTCGCTAAGCACACCTTTTATTTTATTCATTAATAAATTGCACCCCTGTGAAGCCGGGGTGAGTCGTTAGTTTGTAATGTATATAGATGGCCAATATCATTTTAGAAGTGTATTTTATGAAGATCAGCATCTCCAAAACGAAAGTAATGTCTGTGGAAAAGAGATTCAAACAGATTGAGTGCCAAATAGGAGGTACAAAGTTAGAACAGGTAGACAGTTTCAAGTACCTGGCATGTATTTTCTCACAGGATGGCAACATAGTGAAAGAACTCAAATCGAGGTGCAGCAAAGCTAATGCAATGAGTGCTCAGCTAAGATTTACTCTCTTCTGCAAGAAGGAAGTAAGTACCAAGAATAAGTTAGCAGTGCACCGCTCTATCTTTCGACCAACTTTGTTGTATGGGAGTGAAAGTTGGGTGGATACAGGTTACCTGATTGACAAGGTAGAGGTTACAATATGAAAGTAGCTAGAATGAATTGCAGGTACTAATAGATGGGAACAATGGCAGGAGGGTGTCCATAATGAGGAAATCAAAGAAAAACTGGGAATGAACACCAGAGATGAAGCAGTTAGAGCGAACAGACTGAGATGATGGGGTCATGTTCCACGCATGGGAGAAGCAAGGTTACCTAAGAGACTCATGAGCTCGTCAGCGGAGGGTAAGAGGAGTCGAGGTAGACCAAGAAGAAAGTATTTAGATTCGGTACAGAATGATTTTGCAGTAAAAGGTATAACATCAGACGAGGCATCAATGTTAGCACTGAATAGGGGATCATGGAGGAATTTTATTAGAGGTACTATGCTCCGGACTGAACGCTGAAAGGCATAATCAGTCTCTAATGATGATGATGATGATGATGAGTTTCACCTATAACCATCAATGGCATGTCGAGTTTTGGTTGCAATATTTCAGTCTTTCAGAAGGCAGTGGAGCAATAAAAATTATTACAAATAACGTTAAATTATGAAGGTGAACTTACAAATACCTTTCCCCATGTCACCCAAAACATCAAATTGATCTTCAGATTATCGGCCAAATGGCGATGGTCGCATTTCTTTCAAAATAAAGTCGCATAAATCTGTCATTAATAGTGCAAATGGTGACACATCGCCTGCTCTGGTAACTCTGTACTGGTTCTCTGCTTCACTGTAACCATGTTAATTAATTATTAGGTTACTGTTGTACAAGTCAGACATTGAGTCTTCTCTCATAAAGTTGGATGCTCTATATGAAAATATTCAGAACACACAAAGCTGCACTTTAAATTTTAATTCTTTCCCTCTTGTATTTATCTGGCTAGTGGCTGGCTGTGAGTGGACCCTCTTTGAGTGTACTACTAATTTACCCAGGCTTATCACGAATGAATTCACAATGTCGTGCTTTCCGGCTGTCAGTTAGCAAGATAGCGGAAACACGACTCTGAAATTAGGTAATTGGGTCTAATCCCGTTTGTTCTTGTCCCGTGTTGTGATTCGGATCCCTGATGACTACAATTTCGTTTTCAGCTAGCTTTACTTGAATACAGTGTATTCCAAGGGGATCTTTGATCTGTGATGATTTTATACACAGTAACGATATTAAGTAATGACTGTTTCCTGTTGTCATTGAAGCGGACGTATCTTTGTAGGTCGATAAATAAATTTTTAGGACTTCGAAATGTTTACAGCGTGGATGAATTGCTTAATGCCATTTTACTGAAGAAGAATGGAAATAAAAAATTAAATGATTTGCGTCACTCGCAATAATTCCAGCGATCGGAGATGCTTCGTATCTACAGTACAGTTAAACAAAGAATGCAAATTATTGAATATGCTGGCTTACCAATCTACTTTCTTCATTACACAAAAACTGAAAATTTACATCCAGTAGCTAACTGAGTCGCAAGATGTCTTGTTTGTATTTCTTCAGTGTCTCAGCCATGTTAAATGTATGCATTATATACTGTATTTCAAATATAGACCTGAACTAAAAGTTGCACCAGAAATATAGGAATATGCACTTAGAATTAACCAACTGGTGCCTAAGAGAAACACAAAACAGAATCATAAAAATAGGAATATAGAATTTATTCAAAAATGTTCAAATGTTTGTAGAGCTTATGGGACTTAACTACGGGGTCATCAGTCCTTAAACGTACAAACTGCTTACGAACTAGCTAATACTAAGGACGGCACAAATATCCATGCCCGAGGGGGGATTCGAACCCCCGACCGTAGTGTCCGTGCAGAACATGACTGGCGCGCCGCAATCCGCTCAGCCACCGTGACCTGCTATAGAATTTATTAGGCGTTTCTAACATTACAGTTACACCAAACAATTTACGAATGAATTTAGTGTACTTTACTGTAAATTGCTTAATATTTTCCTAAATCTTCCATGTAGGCATTCCTAACATCTGTCAAAATAGTTTCTTCTCTCTAGGTGGTGGTGTTGCATGGGACCTCCCCCCCCCCCCCCCCAAATCTTGGGCTCCCTCTATCCCAGGGTACCCATCAAACTCTGGGCCCTCATCAATTCAGGCTCCCATGTCAGAGAATGCAAACACACTGGTTGATATTATAAAGCAATGTAATTTATATCTAGAACTACATCTACATATACCTACATCTACATATATACCCCGCAATCCACCGTAAAGTGCGTAGCGGAGGGTACACTGTACCACTGTACCTGAAAACTCGTTATTAAATCTGCTCAGAACTAATGTAAGTAAAACCACACACTTGTTACCATTGATGCCATTTTCCTTAGCAAAATAAAAACTTGAGCGGGTTAGCTTCAACAAAAAGGTCATAGGGTAGTAAGCATCTAAGTTTTCAACAATTATTATTGTCAATATTAAACACACCCAGATTTATACACTCCTGGCCATTAAAATTGCTACACCCCGAAGATGACGTGCTACTGACGCGAAATTTAACCGACAGGAAGAAGGTGCTGTGATATGCAAATGATTAGCTTTTCAGAGCATTCACACAAGTGCTGACATGAGGAAAGTTTCCAACCGATTTCTCATACACAAACATCAGTTGACCGGCGTTTCCTGGTGAAACGTTGTTGTGATGCCTCGCGTAAGGAGGAGAAATGCGTACCATCACGTTTCCGACTTTGATAAAGGTCGGATTGTAGCCTATCGCAATGGCGGTTTATCGTATCGCGACATTTCTGCTCACCTTGGTCGCGATCCAATGACTGTTAGCAGAATATGGAATCGGTGGGTTCAGAACGGCAATACGGAACGCCGTGCTGGATCCCAACGACCACGTATCACTAGCAGTTTAGATGACAGGCATCTTATCAGCATGGCTGTAACGGATCGTGCAGCCACATCTCGATCCCTGAGTCAACAGATGGGAAAGTTTGCAAGACAACAACCATCTGTACGAACAGTTCGACGACGTTGCAGCAGCATGGACTATAAGCTCGGAGACAATGGCTGCGGTTACCCTTGACGTTGCATCACAGCAGAAGCGCCTGCGATAGTTTACGCAACGACGAACCTGGATGCACGAATGCCAAAATGTCATTTTTTCTGATGAATCCAGGTTCTGTTTACAGCAACATGATGGTCGCATCCGTGTTTGTTGACGACATCGCGGTGAACGCACATTGGAAGCGTGTATTCGTCATCGCCATACTGGCGTATCACCCGGCGTGATGGTATGGGGTGCCATTAGATACACTTCTCGGTCACCTCTTGTTCGCATAGACGACACTTTGAACAGTGGCCGCTACATTTCAGATGTGTTACGCCTGTGGCTCTACCCTTCATTCGATCCCCGCGAAACCCTACATTTCAGCAGAATAATGCACGACCGCATGTTGCAGGACTTGTACGTGCCTTTCTGGATACTGAAAATTGTTTGTATTTGATATTGTTCAAATGTTCAAATGTTTGTTAAGCTTATGGGACTTAACTACGGGGTCATCAGTCCCTAAACTTACAAACTACTTAAGAACTACTTACGTACTAGGACGGCACAAATATCCATGCCCGAGGGGGGATTCGAACCCCCGACCGTAGTGGCCGTGCTGACCGTGACTGGAGCGCCTCAGTCACCTCGGCCACCGCGGCCGGCGTATTTGATATTCTCACACATACACATATGGAAAATACCTTTCAAACGTGAGACTACTTGAATATTTATCAACTTCTATTTGTCTGCTCACTATCACATTTATGAAACATTCACATATATGTACCTAAACACAAAACTGTAATTAAATAATATTAACTTTCAAATATTCCAATAATTGTTCTTTCTACACATTAAATCGTTCATTTGAATACTGCCTAGACACACGTCTGGCCTCTGTCTTTCAAAACACACACTACGTACTCAGACTTCAAGGCGGTAAGGCCGGAATTACACGGTCAAATTTTTTATCAAAAGTTCGTAATATTTTTTTTATGTAAATCTTTGACTTGGCGCTAAAAAGGGGTATTGCACTGTCGTCATATTTTTGATCATGTTTCAAGATGGCTTACAGTAAACACATGTTATCATGCGCTGTCATTACTACTACGAAAACTGCATTTTGAAGAAAAAAGAGGGGCTTACTTGGGTGAAACTGTGGAAATCATTTCGTGTTGCGGAAGCTGCAAGCGATGGGCGCCGAGGCATATATTATTTACTGGAGAATGGATGACACTCGGCCGTCTTCCTCACTCACCGGCGCAAAGCAAGCGAAAAAAATCTCAGATAAATACAGATACAGGGCAGTGCATAGCCGCTACGCTACAAAATTATTTACAGAAGAATGGGAAAACCGATATCATTCGACCTCCTGGAAAATAACTTTGGATTCAGGAGAAATGTAGGAACACGTTAGGCAATACATTACGACTTATCATAGAAGATATATTAAGGAAAGGTAGATTTGGCACTTAAATGTGATTTGCAGAGTATCCCATGTAGACAATGTTGACCGCAACACACTCTTTCAAATTCTGAAGGTAGCAGGGGTAAAATGTAGATAAGGAAAAGTTGTACAGAACTTATACAAAAACTACACAGCATTGTAAGAGACAAAGTGCTTGAAAGGGATACAGTGGTTGGGAAAAGAATAAGAGAGGATTGCAGCCATATCCCAATGTTGTTCAAACTATATTTTGACCAAGCGTTGAAGGAAAGCAAGGAGAAATTTTGAAACGGCATTAAAACGCTGGGCGATGGCATAGAACCTTTGCAGTCGCCAATGACATTATGATTCTGTCGAAGACAGCAGAGTACCTGAAAGACGAAGAAAATGGAATCCACAGTGTCTTGAAAGTAGTGTATAAGGTGAACATTGACAAGAACAAAACAAGCGTAATGGAATGTAGTCTAATAAAGTCAGTCAACCTGCGCGGGCATTGTCTTGCGATCTAAGGCACCATATCACGGATTCGAGTTCTCCCTTGGCCATGGATGTATGTGTCGTGCTTAGAATAAGTTAAAGTAGTTTGTAAGTCTAGTGACCGATGAACTAAGCGGTTCGGGTCCTTATGTTTACAAACATCTGAACATTTTTTGAAAGTCAGGCAAAGCTGTACTATATGAGTTTCTTATTTGGGCAGTAAAATGACTTATGATGGCCGCAGTAGAGAAGATTTTACATGAGGCATGGTTGTGCAGCGGCGTGTGGGGCAGTGTGGCGAGCTGCAAGAGGAACAACGCCGCTACAGTCAGCCACGCTAAAACTCAATGTAATCTGCTTATTTCATTATAGAATTAAGTTATTGCGTTGGCGAATGAATAAAGATAGCAAGTGTGTATATATATATATATATATATATATATATATATATATATATATATATATATATATTGCTAAAATCCCGAATATAGAAGTTTTCTACGACATTGCCATCTCCAATTAGTAGCCTCACTGTGTTGCAAAAAATGCCTTGCTTCGTTTCCCCCTTGCAGTGTTTGTCATATAGCAGTCTCACTCTCACTCATGCTGCAGGCATTGCAGTGGTGGGGCAAGTAGTGCGCCCGTCAAAACGGCTCGCGCTAGAAGTGCGCTGCCATCTTTTTAGAAAAATTGGGGGAAAATGCACCTAAAACCAATCTTTTTGTTAGTATTTCTTCATAGAAGAAACATATATCATTCAGAAGAAGCCTACTGTATATATGACGAGTGTGCATGTACAATACTAATAAAATCACATTTGGGTCACAAAATCAGTAATTCCTTTTTTCTTCGATTCGTGTTTAGGATATTTTTTTAAGCTTCGCGTAGTGATCCTGCCATACAAACACTAATTGTTACCTAAACAGTAAATGGTTTGCTTGTTTTACCGTACTTCGACCACATCTGCGCTTCCTCTGTTCTTCGTTTACGTTGGATGTGACCGCGGCGGAGCTGCAGACCGCATTGAGCGCTATGCTACGATGCGCGAGACCGTTCCCCATCGGGGGTTCGAATCCCCCCTCGGGCACGGATGCTTGCGCCGTCTTTAGAAGCTAGTTCCTAAGTAGTTTGTAAGTTTAGGGACTGATGACCACGTACTTAAGTCCCATAAGCACTACAAACATTTGAAACATTTCACTATTTCCGCAGCTCTCTCTCTCGGTCCGTTGCCGACACTAGCGACACACGGTCGCGGCCGGGGCGGTGAGCTAGTGGCGGAAATGTTGGCCATGCCTGTATTACATAATGCGGAAAGGATAGGGAAATAAATCCATTTTAGAAGAAGAGAAACTTCTTAACATCAAATATTAATTTAAAAATTAGGAAGTCTTTTTTGAAGGCATCTGTGGGGAGGTTGAAACGAGATTGGAACATGACGATAAGGAAGAAAGACAGAAAATTATAAAAATTTGGTGCTACGAGAGAATGCTGAAGATTAGATGAGAATATCGCGTAACTAATGAGGAGGTACTGAACGGAACTGGGGACAGAATATCGATACCTCGACTAAAAGAGGGGAGCGATTGGTATGAAACATTCTGCAACGTCAAGGAATCGTCAGTTTATCATTGGAGGGATATGTGTGTGTGTGTAAAAATCTTGGGAGACCGAGGGACGAATGCACTAAGCAGGTTCAAAGGGAGGTACGCAGCGCAGTATGGGGCAGCGAGGAGAGGTGCATCAGCCCATGTGTGGACTGAAGAGAAGAAGAATGGCAGGTGGAAATTTTGCGGCGGCGGCAAGGTCGCGGCGCGGTGGCGGAGCAGGGCCCGCAGTGCTTGGCGCACGCGATCCCGCAATACGGCGCGCCTCAGCCACGCCACACCTCACTAAGTAGGCGCCCTTCGATTTTCAATGCGACGTGGAATATCTTAGCCAGCCCACTTTCTCCTTCTTACCTCTTCTTTCCAGAAGTTGTCTCAATACTGCGGCTACGTATACGCTCTGATCATTACATTTGAGTCCGTGCATAGGGTTTATCGAACCGCTTTTATAACATATTTTCTCTACCGTTCCATTCTCTAATGCCGCGCGGGAAAAACGTTCAAAATGTGATTCTTCGGTTGCTCCCGGCGCAGTCCTCGGGTGTACTGCGGTTGCTAATGTCCGACGGGCACAATACTTCTGCTATCAGACGAGTCGCCATCGTCAGGTGCGCTGACGAAATGAGGCCCTGAGGGCGGGAGGCCGTCTTATATCCCGAGCCCGCGAGGCGTTCACCCCGCGGTCGTTGAGACGCTGGTGCCGCCGTCTGTGGCCGGGTCGATGTACTTGCCTCACCTCTAGTCGCCAGAGCGTTTCGTCTGCTGGATGTCCTCTTCTTAATCAGACTCAGCGCTGGTTCCCGAGTCTCGCTCACATTGTTCCCGCAGGCTCGGTCGATGAGCCCTTCCCTGTTGAAAATCTCTATGGCCTCTCTAACAACGCTGTCCCAGTATCTAAAAGTTTGTGCCAAGATCCTGGTACGTTCGTAAACCAACTCATGATTTTCGGACAAACAGTGCTCTGCAACCGCCGACTTGTTAGGATACTTAATTTGAGTTTTGCCTCTGATGTTCATGGCAACAATCCTCTATGGAGCGCACTGTCTCTCCGATATAAGACTTTCCACACTGACATGGAATGTGGTATATGCCGGCCTTACGCAAACAGAGATCGTCTTTGACACTTTCCAGTAAGGTTCGTGTTTTATTGGGCGGGCAAAACACAGTTTTTACTCGTCTTTTTTTTTTTTTTTTTTTTTTTTTTTTTTAATATTCCTCCTATTTTTCCCGATAGTGAGCCAGTGTACGGTATAAAGGCCGTGGCTACCTCTTTCTCCGTGACTTCTTCCTTCTCCTTTGCTGTATCGGTGGGGCGGAGAGCGCATCGAATCTGACATTCTGGGTGTCTGTTCTCTCGGAATACTGTTCTGAGGTGTTCCAGCTCCTGGGGCAGAGAAGTGAAGGGAAGGGCAGGGAAGGCTCATCGACCGAGACTGCGGGAACAATGTGAGCGAGGCTCGGGAACCAGCGCTGAGTCTAATTAAGAAGAGGACATTCAGCAGACGAAGCGATCTGGCGACTAGAGGTGAGGCGAGTACATCGACCCGGCCACACACGCCGACACCAGCGTCTCAACGACCGCGGGGTGAGCGCCTCGCGGCCGCCTCCCCTCGGGGCCTCAGTTGGTCAGCGCACCTGACGATGGCGACTTGTCTGATCGCAGAAGCATTGTGCCCGTTGGACATTAGCAACCGGCAGTACACCCGTGGACTGTTCGAGCAACGTACAAAATGTTCCAGTGTTCGTCAGTCGATGACACCAAACTACTGCGGCCATCAGTCCATAGGCTTACAAACTACTTAAACTAACTGAAGAACAACGCACACACCCATGCCTGAGGGCTCAAACCTCTGGCGGAAGCGCTCTCGCAAAGATGATCTTACTAAAATACGCGAATTTTGTGACTATCGATACCAGAAAACAAAAATGGAATCTAAATAAATATCTTACATTACATTGAATTTAAAATTAGAATTTTTGGAACATATGAAATAAATATTTTCCACGTGATTATAATGTTTTCGCATTCAGAGGAGAACGTTGGTGATTGGAGGTTGGTACGTAGACCACGCCGCAGCGATAACCGCCGTTGTTGTAATGATTCCCATCCTAGATCCTGTATCATTTCCGTGACGCTGTCTCCCCTGTATCGTGACAAAGTAAAACGAGCTGCCCTTCTTTGGACTCTTTCGATGTCCTCCGTCAAAGCCACCTGATAAGGATCCCACACTGGGCAGCAATACTCCAAAAATGGACGGAAAAGCGTAGTGTATGAAGTTTCTTTTGTAGTTCTGTTGCATGTTTTAAGTGTTCTGCCAATGAAACGCAGTCTCTGGCTCGCCATTCCCACGACATTACCTACGTGTTCTTTCCAACTTAAGTATGAAGTAATAATAATTCCTAGGTATTTTGTGGAGTTTTCAGCCTTCACTTTTGATTGATTTATCTTGTAAGCAAAGTTTAACGGATTTCTTTTCGTACTCGTGTGGGCGACTTCACACTTCTCATTATTTATGGTCAATTGCCAATTTTTACACCATACTGATATCTTATTCAGATCGTTCTGCAGTTGGTTTTGATATTCAGATGATTTTACTAGACGGGAAATGATGGCGTCATCTGCAAACAACCTAAGGGAGCTACTTAGATTTTCCCCTAAATCGTTTAAGTAAATAAAGAATAGCAGAGGACCAATAACACTACCCTGTGGAACGCCCGATATCATGTCTGTTTTATTCGATGCCTTACCATCGATTACTACGACTGTGTCCTCTCTGACAGGAAATCCCTATCCAATCGCAAATTTGGGGCGATATACCATAACCACGCAATTTTATGGGCAATGTGTTGTATAGATAGAATGGAGAACATGTTGAAGAGCCCAAAAAAATCGCACTGACGTGTTTTACGGCCCACTTTAGATTTGTAGTTTTATAAGTTTTTGCAAACATTTTGGACCAAAATAAAAATCTAAATAATAAAAAATTAATTAATAAGAGTGGCTGAAACCGTTTTAAGAAAAAAAATAGTTTAGTGGCGGGTTCCGAAACACTGACCTTCAACGTCATAGTCCAACGCCTTGCCCACTATGCTGCGGGTATCAATCAAACGTTCTTCCCTTTAATCGCATACTATTGCTCACCGTTGTTAACTGATGCTAATATGACATTTGTTGACACTAGATTATCATTTATCGTACAAAGAACGATGCGTTTTTGTTAATTATCCAGTGCGCCATTGCTCTGAAATGACAACGTGTAAGTTACAATAAGAAAATCATCAAATACGCAACGCAAGATGGCGTATGCCAGAGAGAGTTCTGGGCGAAGAATATCACGTGACATCTCCGAACGCCGGGTTTTCGTTAATTCAATGTAGGGTGTCAAATTTCCGTTATTTTTGTAAATATCTCTCAAACGATACGAGGTATGAAAAAAAACATAAGGGAACAAAGTTGTAGAGAACTTTCCCCTATACCAATTAGGTTATTCAGTTTTCGTGTCAGATGAACGGTTCGTTTGCAATTACAATTATATTACAAACGGCCCTTTTTTTTTTTTTTTTTTTTTTTTTTGTATTACTACCGTATTTTTTGTCCGAAACATTTGAAAAGGGAGGTTCTGATATTCTGATATTCATAGAGCTGTATTTCTTTTCTCCAAATATCTCTTTTATTTTCCTGTAGGCAGTATCTATTTTTCCCCTATTTATACATTCTACTACATCCTTGCATTTGCCTTCTAGCCACTCCTGCTTAGCCATTTTGTACTTCCTGTCAATCTCTTTTCTTAGTCGTCTGTACTCCATTTTGCCTGTTTCATTTACTGCATTTTTATATTATCTCCTTTCATCGATTAAATTTAGTATGTCCTGTGATATCCAATAATTTTTTGTAGGTCTTGCCTTCCTACCTATTTTGCCCTCTGCTGCCTTCACTATTACGTCTCCCAATGCTACCCATTCCTCCTCTACTGTTTTATTTTCCCCCGTTTCTGTCAATTGTTGCCTAAAGCTCCCTCTGAAATTCTCATCAACGCCAGGTTCCTCAGGTTATCCAGGTCCCATCTCCTTATTTTCCTACCTTTCTGTAGTTTTTTTCAGTTTCAGCCTACAATTCATTATGGTCAGAGTTTAAATCTCCCCCGGGCTATGTCTTACTGTTTAAAACCTGGTTCCGAAATCTATGTCTTACCATTATAAAATCTATCTGGTATCATATGACATTTAAATATGATTATTATTGCAATAATATGACATTCTACATCCTAGCGATACACTCGTGCCAAGGTTTTATGGACCTCGAAAATAAATAGATAAATCTGTTCAGGCAGGGAGCAGCTTAAATTGCTCCGAGAGCAGCAATAAAATTCATATTTTCCTGCCTCACCACACTCTCGGAAATGGTCACGTATCTGGAAAGAGACACAAATATTTGTGATAAAGAAGAACATGAATTTTACTTCTATATGTTTCACTCGAAGCTATTGAAGCTTACTTTCCTATCTGAACATGTACTTATGAATGGCAACATACTGCAAAATAAACAGCACAATATTTGGGACAAGTGAGAATTTTTATTTCATCCTTCGTTCTGTAATCAGACGGAAACGTAAATAAGCCGCGGTGGAGTAGCCGAGCGGTCTAAAGCGTCTCGCTGCGGAGCGCGCGGTTGCTCGCCGTGGAGGTGCGAGTCCTCCCTGGGGCATGGGTGTGTGTGTTGTCCTTAGGTTAGTTTACCTAGGTTTAAGTAGTTTGAAAGCTACGGACTGATGACCACGCAGTTTGGTCCGATAGACTTACAAACAAACAAACGTAAATAACATCAAATGTTGCAGAATATATTCGTATTACATTCATAAGAATGAGGCAGAATGCGTTCATACTGCCGCATCGAGGCAATGTTTACACCAGTATGCAATTCTATTGGCCCTGGCTATCTTGCGATTGTACTGCTTATTCTCAGCTCTCCCTAACGTCAAGTGAAAGATGACCGCCGCCCCGTGTTGCATCGCCCCCTCCACCATAAGGCAGATTCCCAACGTTTCTGTTAATTCAGACATCCTCGCCCCCACCAGAAGCACATCAACCACTATCACTTCGGCCACCCGGACACCGACGTCATCAGATTTGGTCTTTGCGAATACCGACGCGATAGCCCAGCTTCTCTTTCCGCCACCCCTCACCTCCGCCTTGATGGGAGATACAACAATTAAGAGCCCACATTTACCCCAATGTAAATTGTGGAGAACGCCAAGGCCCGGTATTTGTTTGTTGTTGTTGTGGTCTTCAGTCCGGAGACTGGTTGGATTCAGCTCTCCATCCTACTCTATCCTACGCAAGCTTGGACTCTGAAGCCGTGGATCCAGGTTTGAACCTCCACCATGGCAATGTATTTGATAATATTCTCATATTTGTAATTATTTTCCATTTTTCTTGACTTGCTTCAGAACATTCAATAAACAACGTCCCTGCAAAATTCGAACTTTATCTGTGACTTTCAATCTTAGTTTTTCCTACCAAATGTATTTCACTTCTAAACTAACACTGCTATTAAAGGCCACTGCAAAAATTAGATGTCAAGTGCACAACTATGAAGTTACAGTACGTATTGAGATTAATTCGAATGTATATATAATTTGATCTTGCGCACTAGTCTCTTTCCACAAATCATTATGCACTTTTCTCGTGCTGATTGGTTGCAAAGAAACTTGTTAGGCTAAATCGGAACTTCGTAGACTAAAGAAGAATAAAATTAAGAGAACAACTACTTTGGTTTATGAGACAACAATAAATATATTCCAAGAAAATTATCAGTCGAAGTTTTGAGTGACTTCATCTGCTTCACAAATTCTTGGTAGCGTAGCGCTTCCAGTATTTTTAACAAATTTTGCATTCCGTGTTCAAATCCAACCATTTCCTCTTTTTCCTTTCTTATTTTTAAAGCAGAAGAACGTGAAGCTGTGAAATAGAATTAAGTTATCGACGAAATAAGTAATCATTTCAAATTTTACTAAAAATAGTTGCATTTACCACATGCGCTCAAAAATCGTTTTGGGACAAATCGTTGATGTATCTCTCATATCCTGAAATACTGCCTTAATAATGTAAATTTGAAAAATACAACCAATATAAAATTTGTACTTTCATCAACTACGTTTGAAAAACGACTTTAAATACAAATCGGTAACCTGTTATATCGTGAACACTTGTTTCACAAATGTAAACATCGGCTCACTCTTCTCTTCACAACAATATTTTACACCTTTACAGCTGCAGAAGATGATACTTAATACCAACAGTGAACTAATGTGGAGTGTTTACTGATATCGTCGCGGTGGAGTAGCCGGGCGATCTAAAGCGTCTCGCTGCGGAGCGCGCGGTTGCTCGCCGTGGAGGTTCGAGTCCTCCCTGGGGCATGGGTGTGTGTGTTTGTCCGTAGGTTAGTTTACCTAGGTTTAAGTAGTTTGTATGCTACGGACTGATGACCACGCAGTTTGGTCCGATAGATTTACAAACAACAAACATTTTACTGATATCAAAGTGATCCTCACAAAATTAAACGCACCAAGAGAACGCTATCTGATTTGCATCTATATAACCGAGTGTAAACCATATTTTACGCATTTCTCATTGCTTGTAACATGAAAAAACAACTTTTCTATAATTTTATGGGTGTCTTTGTACAGTGCATTAATACACAATATTTTAGACCATTTTGCGAAACACGAATGTCCAAATAATATAACGCTCTCAGTGAATGTTACAACAGCAAGAGCACATCATGTGGGTTGACGTTACAGTCATCATATGAGTCAAAAGAAACCGTTTAGCGTTCATTCAAATTATATTTGAAATCCATTTTCCGTTGTTTTAAAAGAATACTGCAATTAACGAGGAAAACAGGCATGCTATGGGCATAAAATGACTTGATCACCCATTTAAGACGAATTGCAGAGAACAGTTACACGTCGACCACTGTACGTAATAAAAGCTTAATTCTGGTATCCAGATAAGAGTTTACTGTTATAAAAAAGCTTAATTTTAGTACTAAATTAGCAAAAGGTTCGTGTGAGCTACCTGCTACTCGCTGCTGTAAAAACCTTGTTCCCTGGCCCAAATTGAGAACTGACTTGGTTCTTTATTACTCTAATAACAGGAAGTTAGCGATACGGTGGCCAATATACGTAGCAGCTCACTCGAAATTACACACAGGCATTAATAAACAAGCCACCATAATTAAAGTTATGTCATAAAAAATTTCATCTGAGCGTGTCCTCAGCACTGGTGAAAATCAATATTAAATAAAAAAAGGGGAAGGTGCTCGAAAACTACAATTTATAGGCAAGTGATACGATATCAGCGCACACTCCGCTGCAGAGTGAAAGTTCATGCTGGAAACATCCCTTAGGCTGTGGCTAAGCAATGTCTCCACTATATCCTTTCTTCCAGGAGTGCTAGTCTTGCATGGTTCGCAGGAGAGGTTCTGTGAAGTTTGGAAAGTAGGAGGCGAGGTACTGGCGGAAGTAAAGTTGTGAGGCGGCATCGTGAGTCGTGTCGGGATAGCACAGTCGGTAGTGCACTTGCCCGCGAAAGGCAAAGGTCCCAGTTTCGAGTCCCGGTTGCGGCACAAAATTTCAATCTGCCAGGAAGTTTCATATCAGCGCACACTCCACTGCAGAGTGAAAGTTTCATTCTGTATTCTGAACTTGTTTATTCAGGTCGAACGCAAGCAAAATGGGGAACCAATTTTGTTAATACAATAAAAATGCATCGCCTGTATACAATCTAATACTGACGATTCCCAGCATTGAATTTAACATAAATGACACAGAACTTAACACTACGGTGGGGAGGGGGCGGGGGAGGATTTACAACAACACTCACTCGCTCACACACGAGCAATGTAACAGCGAAACTCCCCAAAATCAGCGTGTTGAAAAGAGGCAGAAGCAGGCGCCGCTATCGTAGGCGAAATTCAGCAAACCTGGAGGTACCACACCACACAATCTCTATATGTAAAATGAAGTGTTCCGATTGACTGACTGACTGACTGACTCATCATCGCCCAGCCCAAACCACTGAAGATAGAAACGAAATTTGTGGAGGGTGTTGATCTTACTCTGTAGGCGTCATTTAAGAAGCGATTTTTCGATATTCCGTCCGTAAGGGGGTGAATTAGGGGATGAAAAGTTTTTTGAAAATACGTAGCTATTTAGGCAATTTTGAAGCTAGAACTACAAAATTTCGGATTTAAATTTTTTGAAATTCGGCAAATAAGGGGGTAAAATAGGTGACGCAAAAAATTTAATTTCAAAAATATGTTGCTGTTAACCCAAATTTTAAGCTATAACTACGAAACGTAGTACGAATCTTGGTCAGGAATAAAAATCCATTATTTTTAGTATTTTTGGAAATCCAACAAGTAAGAGGGTTAAATAGAGAATAAAAAATTCTTTTTGAAAACACGTTGCTATTGATACAATGTTGAAGCTAGAGCTGTTAAAATTGATATTTGTATATTGGTTAGACGTGTTTCGATATTTTTGGAAATTCAACCATCAAGGGGATTAAATTGGAGAGGGGATGTTTTTCGAAAATATATTGCTATTTAGGCAATTTTGAAGTTAAAATTACAAATTTTCGGATTTGGATTCGGAGTTCGAATTAAAAAGACACGTGTTTCGTTATTTTTGGAAATTCAACAACTAAGGGGGTAAAAGTGGGGATGAAAAAATGTTTTCGAAAACACGTTGTTGTCAACATAATTTTGAAGCTATAGCTACAAAAAATGGAAATTGTATTGTTCGTTAGAATTTAAAAAATACGTGTTTCGGTATTTTTGGAAATTCAACCATCAGGGGGGTTAAATTGGAGAGGGGATGTTCTTCGAAAATCTTTTGCTAATAAGGCAATTTTGAAGCTACAACCACAAAAATTGGTATATGTTTTCTTGGTCAGAAGACACGTGTTTCGGTATTTTCAGAAAATTAAACAATTAGGGGGTGAAATAGGGGATGAAACATTTTTTGAAAATACGTTGCTACTAAGCCAATTTTTAACCCAGAATTACAAAAAATGATATTTGCATAGTTGGTTGGAAATTCCGATGTGGACTCTTGGTCAGGATTTAAAAAATGCGTGTTTCAGTGTTTGTAAAAATTCAACAACTAAAAGGGTCAAACAAAGTAATTGTGCGAGTGTTCAAACAAAAAGAAATAAATTTTAATGATATAATTGTAAAGAGCTGTGTTTTTGGAGTTGTCAATACCTGGATGTACTCAATTCTTTGGCAGAAGAGAAGTGTGTGTAATGTGCTGAAGTTCACAATCATCGTAGAATGCTGTTTGGAAACTGCCACGTAGAAAAGGCGACTAATATTTTGTGTTGACCATAAAATAAATGATTAATGTTGTTCCTATTCTACGGTTGACAGATTCTTCTGTGTACCTAATAAATTAATTATCCTCAGAAAGCGAACATTAGCACACGAAGACGCAGTCGTTACCGTAAGTAAAATTTAACCGTAAAGGGTAACATATATTTTATAATTCGTATATCTTGCGAAAAAAGTGTACCTTTAATTAAGGCGCTATAAAACGTAACACACAATCAAACGTTTCTCGCCTCTCATTCGTTACGTCAAAGTGAAATCCTATTGGGCCGCTCGAAATAATACTGCGTTGCCAACATAAACGCGCTGCGGCAGAGTCGCCGACGCTGCCCCTGTCGCTGATGTAGACCATGGAGGTTACCTCGATATAGACGTTACACCAAAGATCATATTCTTACGTTTGCTCTCTCTAGCTTTTTTTTAAAACACTTTGCTATTGAGACAATTTTGAAGAGTTGCAAAACTTGATATTTATATGGTTGGTTAGAATTTAAAAAATACGTGTTTCGGTATTTTTGGAAATTCGACCAATAAGGGGGTGAAATACGAGATGTAAAAATTGATTTTAAAACATATGGTGCTGTTAACTCAAATTTCAAGCTATAACTACGAAATTTAATATATGGATTCTTCATCAGGATTAAAAAGAAACAACTGGTGCAGACCAACCAGCCTACGCATGCGAAGCAGCGGGGGTTCAGCTACTACACAATAAAACTGCGAAGGTGGCTCTGGTCTGTCGTGCCTGATTTCAGATAGTGCGTGCGTATAGCAAAGTTAAGTTGCATCTAGATTAGACCGCGAGCAAACACGCTAACGGCGACACACGGCTACGTTACATGATCGCACTCCACTGAAGGTGAAGTGCCTAAAAATCCGATTCATTACACAAAATCACGGCGGACTTTTAAGTTGCAATCTGAGAGTAAACTATCTAGGCACTGGTTTTATGAGAATTTGCGTGAATTCAGGTGACTAGCTGCAAACCCCTGAGTCGGAGTTCGGACCCACGTGGTTCCGAAAACCATTAAAAAGGTATAAATTCAATTTCCGTAAAATAAAGAATATTAACTACGGCATACAACCCATAGAAATGATTAGAATTACAAAAGGAATCGAATGAAACGCAGCTACACGCGATAGGGAGCGATTACAGAGACGGATGAAGTCCAGTCTCAAAAAAAAAAAAAAAAAAAAAAAAAAAAAAAAAAAAAAAAAAAAACAGAAAAGTGAAATAATTACAAAGACGGAAAAGTGAGAATAGAAACTACGGCATGCAACCCTTAGAAATACATAGAATTTCATAAGCATGCTATTGAAGGAGGTTGTACAAGGCTCGGAGAGAATTACTGACAAAGACTTTTTTTTTTTTTAATGTTTGTAATTCTATCGGACCAAACTGCGTGGTCATCAGTCCGTAGCTTACAAACTACTTAAACCTAGGTAAAATAACCTAAGGCCAAACACACACGCACACACACACACACACACACCATGCCCCAGGGAGGACTCGAATCTCCAAGGCGAGCAACCGCGCGCTCCGCAGCGAGACGCTTTAGACCGCTCGGATACTCCATCGCGGCTGACAAAGACTGAGTGCATACTACAAGTTCGGAGAAGAAACAGCAAAATTAGAAAGGGTCGTCTTTCACAGTCAAATACACTGTTGCCCTTGAGAGAAGCAACTGTTTTGTGCATTCTGCCCGTCCATTCCCTAGTCTCTCTCTCTCTCTCTCTCTCTCTCTCTCTCTCTCTCGTAGTCTGTGTCTTCCTACCATCACTTCCTCCCGCTACTCTTCATCCCTCTATCCATCCCGGAATCCTGTCCATTCGCTGCTTCGTTTCATTCTGTCTTCCATCTGCTCCACTCTTCCTATCCCTCTGCCTCATGTTACCTAGTCGTAGCCGGCCGCGGTGGCCGAGGGGACTGAGGCGCTTCAGTCACGGTCTGCACGGCCCCTACAGTCGGGGGTTCGAATCCCCCCTCGGGCATGGATATTTGTGCCCTCCTTAGTATTAGGTAGTTCATAAGTAGTTTGTAAGTTTAGGGACTGATGACCCCGTAGTTAAGTCCCATAGACTATAAAAACATTTGAACATTTTTTGAACCTAGTCGTAGTTTCTGAGAATTAAGGAAATAAAAACTTAAGGACTTACATTGAATTAAGTGATAAGAAGTGACAAGGAAGCTAATCTTACAGAAAAGTAAGCGGAGCAAGGAATCCAATAGGCATCGTTATTTACAGACTTTATTCCAAAAAACAAATGTTCAAATGTTTGTAATCCAATGGGACTACATTTGTCATCAGTCCCTAGTCTTACAAACTACTTAAACTATGTTAAACTAACCTAAGGACAACACACACATCCATGCCCGAGGGAGGATTCGAACCTACGACGCGGGGGACCTCGTGATCTGTAACGAGGCGCTCCAGACCGCTCGACTACTCCCGCGCGGCACAGACTTTATTATTACGATGTTTTTATCAATGTTGTGGCATTGTAGTTTAGCGTTATACTAGTATTACTACAAAGAAACCATTTAACAAAAACGTCCCTAGAACGCGATTTCGCGAAACTTTACTCCTTTTACGTATAATTTCTACCATCAACGGGAGCGGTACATAGGTCAGCAGTTGGTAATATTTTAAATTTTCATTATTCACTTATCAATAGTGGAGATTTCAATGCGAGATAGAGACGGCAATACCACCGTAATAGATATAAAGCATCTGCCTCCTTTTACAACTATTAGCGGCAACGTGTACAAATAAATGATTTTTAATTCGGTATTATAGAAGTTTCTTTTGCCTCCATGTATAATTAGTATTAAATTCGGTACTTCACTTTTCCTTTTTTTCCTTTATACATATATAACTGCACAGTGACATAATGGAGGAAGTGTGTAGTTTCCATTTCTGCTTGCTCTTCGGTTTTTCCGGTGGTTCCCTAAATCACACTAGGCACATGCCAAATGGTTCCTTTTCAAGAGCACAGCCAATTTCCTTCCCGATCCTTAATAAAACATTCCGTGCCGATGCTTCATCTCAAATAACCACGACGTCGACAGGACATTAAATCCGAATATACCTTTTTCGGTTTTGTATAATTTACGAGATACTCAAGCAATTCGATGAACAGTTGTATCGGATGACAAGTTAATGTTCATAGGTCTAAGTTAGGAGTGTGAGAGATTGCTGTCCATCTCTCCCGTTATTTCACCAGTTCTCTTGATTTTATTTCTGCACTCAGGTGATAAATCATTATTAGTTAATTGTAAATAATGTGTAATTATCAGAATCTTTGAGGGTCAGCCATACCTATCTGTGACCTTTCCATTTTTATTCCATGCACTTTTCATTAAGCAGACCTTGCTAGGATCCCTTTTTCCCCTCTCTTTACATGTCTCACACCCCCAAACCTTTCAAGCGTTTTTAAGATTTCCTGTTAGGTTCAAAGATGAAATTATAGTAGGCATTGACCAAGGAGTTAGATTCGACCGCAAGTGCCGAAATATTTAATAATCTCACAATTACGCTTCAATGATTATCGCTGGAAAGTTGTGATATCCTAGAAGAGGTTGTCAGATTGAAAAACTGAGAAACTAGGAACAAACTACGCCAGCTACGAGATACTATATCTCACCGACGCTGAGGGAAACGTCTACCTGTTTCTTTCGTTCCTCTATAGTTTCTGGGTATTGGAAATCAGAAAACTCATTCATCAGGTGCTTTTCATTTTTATTTACAACACATCACAGCAGTTACACTGTAATTATTACTAGCGCGACCTTAAGCCTTTATTTTTCTATTCTCATCACAAATGCTTCTCCTTTCATTTTGTCAGAAATTTGAAATTGAAATTGTTCAGATGCTCTATTTTTCCGCAAATGATAAGTCCTATTTACAGTCACTGGGAAAGATTTATTTGCTTGTTTTGTTGTTTATTTGGGACAGGGGGACCAATTTGCTAAGGTCATCAGTCTTCCGTTGGGGAGGGGAAGGAGCGCGAATAGGAAAAGTAGGGGAAGGGAAAGGAAATGCCGTCCAGGAAGACGATTGCATTCGCTCGGGGTCCCATGCTCGCCACGCAAGCCCCCTGAGGTGGAGGGGCACGCTTTGTCTACTTCCAAACTGTACGCTCGCACCTGTTGTTTGTGAAGTTCGCGTTTTGTAATGAGTGTAATACTATCTTTACACTTGTACATTTATATGTTAGCCAATGAAACCATTCACAAGGAAACAAATTGAATGTATCATGCTTAACATGTTAATAGCGTCTGGTGATGCTAGAATAGGAAATCGCTTTGCACAAAGCAGTTCGCTTTAGGCAGAAAAACAAAACTACCAACGACAGCGGCTGAACTGGTGAGCAGCTCGAATAATTTCCCAAATACGTGATTTACTATGTTTGGGTAGCAGTCGGCGCATTGTAGGTACGCTATCGACATAACTTATAGTTATTTCTCTTTATAGTATTTCTCTTTCCTTTCTCAGCCAACACCGTGGCAGCACCACCGAAGCTGCGATCTCAGTCAGCATCGTATTGTGTCCGTCGCTAGTCTAAGAATTGGAAACATTGCAGAGTACGTTGGCAACTCCGTGAGCGTCGAGTTAGCTCAGAATTAGGCCGAAACTGATAAATTCACTAGATTTTTCATGACATTTCCATTCACTAACCTGTTTTTGGGACCAGGAAAGTCATTCCACGCGAAAATTGCAAACAACCTCTTCTTTTACGTTTTCGATTTGTCTGGTGTACCAACTATTGGCTATTGGGTTAGTATGGAAGAAAAAACTGCAGCATGGAAGAATCAAATACCGTAGGTCTTCGCTAGTTGTGGGGCAGCGTATTCTCGTGAGAATCGAAGGTGTTTTCGATTTGTGGAGCCTTTCTTCTTGAGGGTAAATTTTCTAACTTTCTTTGATAGAGCTGTAAGTATCCGGATTGAAAATAGATAGTGAATTCTTAATAAAACTCCTCCACAAAATTTGTTTAAGTATTCCCATGATGGCACCCTCTTTTTATCCGAAAGTGACTGACAACGCTCAGGTAATCTACCGATTCCGAGCCTGTGTGAACCAACCTGTTCCGAGTTAAAGCTATTGACTAACCACGTTGAAGTGCATCATAGTACATAAATAATGTTTCTTGAAGATTGGACAACTGCTTCTATAAATGAGTAGAAAACCTTAAATGATCTACAACTTCGGTGCACCATGAGCAGTATGTAGATAACAAGCCGGCCGCGGTGGCGGCGGGGACTAAGGCGCTCCAGTCACGGTCTGCACGGCCACTACGGTCGGGGGTTCGAATGTCCCCTCGGGCATGGATAATTGTGCCGTCCTAGTTCGTAAGTAGTTCATAAGTAGTTTGTAAGTTTAGGGACTGATGACCCTGTAGTTAAGTCCCATAGACTATACAAAGATTTGAAACATTTTGTAGATAATAATAGCAATAGTGATAGTAATAATCGAGTCATCTGGTAAATTCACACTCTGTGTGGCGGTTCTCAGACTACGAAATTTGTTGGAATGTCTTCGCATTGGGATATGATGGCACGAGTCGTCTTTACAACCGCAGCCATTATATTAGTATAATTTCTGTATCAGAGGCTTCCTTTTAGTTGATCATTTCATTGAGCACCAGATTGTCTTCATCGCCTCTACTATGTATGCTAAGCGCATCTTACGTGACAATACTACTGCCGGCCGCGGTGACCGAGGGGACTGCGGCGCGTAAGTCACAGTCCGCACGGCCGCTACGGTCGGGGGTTCGAATCCCCCCTCGGGCATGGATGTTTGTGTCGTCTTTAGTATAAGGTAGTTTGTAAGTTTAGGGACTGATGATCCCGCAGTTAAGTTCCTTAAGCTTTACAAACATTTGAACATTGAACAACACTACCTCGCCGTAGTGGTCTCGTGGATAGGATCCTGATTTAGCCGGCCGCGGAGGCCAAGGGGACTAAGGCGCTCCAGTCATGGTCTGCACGGCCACTGCGGTCGGGGGTTCGAATCCCCCCTCGGGCATGGATATTTGTGCCGTACTAGTTCGTAAGTAGTTCATAAGTAGTTTGTAAGTTTAGGGACTGATGACCCCGTAGTTAAGTCCCATAGACTATACAAACATTTGATCCTGATTTAACATCTGCAATGTATGGGTTCCAAACTTGAGACGTATATGTTTAACCAGTGCACCGTACCCACTCTCCGTGGCCAGCTCTCTGCTCCATTTACTGAGATTGCATCTCGAACCAACTGCCGCGGCGGAGCGGCCGAGCGCATTGAGGCGCCATGCTACGACGCGCGAGACCGTTCGAATCCCCCCTCGGGCATGGATGTTTGTGCCGTCTTTAGTATAAGCTATTTGATAAGTAGTTTGTAAGTTTAGGAACTTATGACTCCGCAGTTACGTCCCATAAGCTTTACAAACATTTTAACATTTTTTTCTTAACGAAGTAGAGCTGTCTGTCGGTTTATCCGTTCGCTAAGGATGTGAGAAATGAGCAGATACTGTAAAAGCACCCTCCTCTTTGCTGTGGTCGTAATATGTGGCTAGTTATATTAATATACAAAATGTAATCAGCCCTTGTGCATCTTTTCTCAGATTAATGTCTCTGAAATACGGAAACGCAGTAGTCATTTATTAAGACCACAACGTAAGGTTGTGGGTTACGGTGGTACCCGACAGAAAAGAGAAAACTTTATTAAATGTTCCTGCTTTTCATTACGTCCTCCAAAGGACATTCAAAATTGAAAATATCAAGCTTAAGGCTTTTTTAATATTAATGAGCCCACTCTGGGATATTCTAATGAAATCATAGGCTGACGGCCTTCTTACAGAACCTATCGTCAGGGTAATGCAGACAAATGGAGTTTAAACAAGTCTATTAATTAATATATGCATAACATTATAAAACAACCTAACAGGTTGCCTGAGATCGAGACAAATCTACTAAAATTATTGTCTAGTCTGTGAAGCAGACTTGCTCTAAAATTGCATACACGGTAGCACATCTACCAGACACAAATAATACACATTATGGAAACTGGTCTGCAAAGCAGACGCTAGTAATATTATTAAACAAAGATCTCTAACGATTCTGTGTCATGCTTAGGAACATAGGAAGCACTTTCATTCAGTCTGAAATGCGTGTTCATACATCTACGCAAGCTAAGAAAACCAAACAAAGCTGCTGATTAAAGCTAACTACATAGTGGAGCATTTGAGAATAACTGTTTCTGTTTGGTGAAAAATAACCCACAAATAAAATAAGCTGAAACAAAAGGACACATAAATCTCAAACCTGTAACAAAAGCACACACAAATTACTCTTCTTACCGTGAGGCTCATGTCAGGCCTCCAACTGCTGCTTACATGCAGTCATTTCCTTTAAGAACCTTTACCAGAAGTAATGGCAAATTTCGGCACACCTCTGTAATGTTCTTTCTGCAACCATTGGGGAGCAAACTTGAGCCTCATATTAGTGCCTTGCGCACCCAATCAATAAAAGCAGAGCACGACCGACTGAACAGACGTGAGCTTCAATTACAAATGCTCTCCTAATCTTCAACGATGCTTTCTTTGGAGGAGCTATGGACACTTGAACCTTAGACAATGAAACCACCCAAATTACTAACTATTAACACGCGATTTCGGTTGCATCAAACGAACTGAATTTACTTATTAAAGTAAAATAAACCAAAAGAACGTACACATGCGTTTGAATGGAGGCAGACTAAAGTAGGGACTACGTGTTTCTTCATACTGATGAACAATGAAACTGTACAAAATACGCGCACTAAAATTTCAATTCATAGGCACAGCAGTTCTAAAACTCCCCTTTGGTGTAATTATGCTTGTTAAACCAACTAGGTCACACGTTATGAAAGCTCAACCTACAACGTGCAACACGTGTATGATCAAATTAACACACAATGAAACTACTAAAATGTGTTAACATTTTGCGCTGGATTTTCAGCTGTAATTAGTGCAAGCATTATTAGAAACACGTTCCATCGTTAACAGCAACGTAGCAGCACTCTCTGATACTATGAATCTAAAATGACGACCACGTGGATGATCGTACTATCAGACAATGAAACTATCTAATATTTACTTAACTGAACTGGAATTTCAGTACACACGGGAATGATACTAACTTTAATATTCATTACTGAAAGAGAAACACTGGATATGCACCCGTAGTCTTTTGAAGTTAGAATAATGCAACAACTAACCGTTGTCCTGCACACGCATTACAAATACAAGTATTTGTTTAATTAATATCACGCTTGAAACTTGGAAACACACTTACGGAGCATAATAGCTGTGAAGCAGCTGAAATATGACCCAAACCTAACACAACATTTAAATCGTAACCCACCAAAATCTGTGTTAGCAAGGAGTAGTGTTCAGCTGACGTCTGTCTCTGGCCAGAACATTGCTTACCCAGCGTACCGCTTCCGGGTTCCCTCCCCGGTTTTGCGCGCGAAAGCCTCCTACTGGCTGCCACCCAGCAGAGACTCCCTTTCTCAACTCAGTCAGTGCCTCTCTCAACACTATCCATTTTCACTACAAAGATCTTCAAATGCTCCCTTAAACTAATCTTTGCTACTGAGTTTATTCCAAAATATTACTGTTATTGAGCCGCGCGAGAGTAGTCGAGCGGTCTGGAGCGCCACGTTGAGGATCGCGTGACCTCCCGCGTCGAGGGTTCGAACCCTCCCTCGGGCATGGATGTTTGTGTTGTCCTTAGGTTAGTCTAAGTAGTTTGTAAGCTACGGACTAATAACCGCGCAGCCGGGTCCGATAGATTTACAAACATTTGAACTGTTATTGAATTAAGTTATGCATGCAACTTTCACTCACAGGATGGAATCGGAGGACGTGAGGAAAGCATGACACAATATAAATACTATAAATTAATAAGTAAAGACATTTCCCTTTTGCTTCATTGGGCAAAATTAAACATAAATCAAAAGAAAGAAGCATCGGACAGCCTGATATGTATTCAGAATTCAAGGAAAATTTACCCGAAAAAGAGAAACGTCACAATAAAACCGAGAATTGAGAAAATGAAATCGTGGAGCAAAACAGTGGTTTCGCTCCACGAGCACGTTCACATTTACTTCGCCTCCGATACCGCAAAAGAAAGAACGTGAAGTTGCGCCGTAATTCAAATTCTATACTAAACATAAATCAATTCGTTGTTAAATGGATCAGAGGCGATTTATAGTTGGCAGTAACGGGCAAAATACGCGGCTATCAGTAATTCTATCGCCAGAAAATTCCTTACATTACAAACTTTAGTTTATTTTATAAGCTAATGGTCGTTTATGGTCAGATGGTTCTTATTGTTTTTGAACTTCAGACGTTGATAATTTACTGCTGAACAGGGAGTCTAATTTCTATCTTCTCTTTTGCGGTATTCCATGCTATTGGGATCATATAGGTTCGTTAAATGTTCAAATTATTGGAAAGCTATGCGACCAAACTGCAATGCTCATCAGTACGTAAACTTACAAACAAATTAAATTATGCTCAGGACAACACACACACACACACACAAACACACACACACACACACACACACACACACACACACACACACATGCCCAAGGGAGGATTCAAACCTCCGACGGGAAGCAGATGCCTGTTCCGGAGCAAGGGCGCCTTATAGCGCATGGATAGCTGGATCAATTCGGTTATTTCTCCGAGACTACAGATTCCGCTTGGTCTTTACGAAAGACACATATATGAATTGTTTAAATGTTTGTAATTCTATGGGACAAAACTACGTTGGTCATCAGTTCAAAATGTTCAAATGTTTGTAAATCTATCGGACCAAACTGCGTGGTCAACAGTCCGTAGCTTACAAAATACTTAAACCTAAGTAAACTAACCTAAGGACAAACACACACTCCCATGCCCCAGGGAGAACTCGAATCTCCACGGCGAGCAACCGCGCGCTCCGCAGCGAGACGCTTTAGACCGCTCGGCTACTCCACCGCGGCTGGTCATCAGTCCCTAGACTTACAAACTACTTAAACTAAGTTAAACTAACCTACTGACAACACATACATCCACTCCCGAGGGAGGATTCGAACCTCCGACGCGGAAGGCATCGCAATCCGTAACTTGGTGCTCCAGACCGCTCGGCTACTCCCGCGCGGGGTATGAATTGTAAATTCTAGCGCCAACTGGACTACCAGTGAAAAATAAATTTTAATGTCTCTTAAAAAAAATGTTCAAGGGTTTGTATAGTTTATGGGACTTAACTACGGGGTCATCAGTCCCTAAACTTACAAACTACTTATGAACTACTTACGAACTAGGACGGCACAAATATCCACGCCCGAGGGGGGATTCGAACCCCCGACCGTAGTGGCCGTGCAGACCGTGACTGGAGCGCCTCAGTCCTCTCGGCCACCGCGGCCGGCAATGTCTCCTCATTCACTGTCAATAACAAAGAGAGGTGCCGTTCTTCCTAGTCAGATAGGCATGCATCCTCATTCCTATTGAGTTAACGTTTGTGATGTAACGTCTATCAGTGCACGGAAAGGATGTCGATAGTTTCAGGGTTCGATTCCTGGTCAGGGATGACTTTATTTCATGGTGCTGCTTCTGAAAACATTCGACTACTAACATCTGACTTTACTGATTTATCATCCAATTAAAGTTCAGATCTACGAACCGGTACTTGTGGTGAAATCCCTTATATTTCACACATATTTATGCGTAGTGAACAATGACGATCTTTGTTATGATTGTGTACCGATAAGGCACGAATGATTTTATTGGTTAGAAATGACTGCAGGTGATGGGTTTGATTCCGGAACCAGAAAAAGATATAACCAACTATCATTCCACGTTGAAGAATGAGTACAAATATTTGTTCAGTCATGTGACAGTTAAATTGTTGGTGATACGCAGTTAATATTGAAGTTTCCATACAGCGTTTCCTACTGTTAATCGAGTTTTTATTATATTAATACAAAACCGCTCGCCACAGGAACGAAGTGTCCCAGTTGTCAGACACGATTCAGATCATAAGTACTTCGAACTGCTATATAACTTGAGGAATTCTGATACTGTCTTAAACTATGTTTTTCATAACGATGTTAAATGTTTTCTGAGGATTACTGAATATTTTATGTCATAGATTTTGTTATATCTAACTCTAACGAGTGTGGCAATACTTCTGATACGTCAGTTATTGTAATAAGGTGAAATTTACAAAAGTTAAGAACTTTATAACGTGTTTCCTGTAGTTTGCAATATCTCGGTGTTAATTTAGATGTGGAATGACTGACATAAAGAGCTGTTTTCTCTAGTAAACATTTTGAACTGCTATACAGCGAAACGATTAGAGTACCCGCAAGACATGTACGTTATTTGGGATGCACATGTTTTTTCGCATTAACACTGCAGTGGCCGCGTCACTAGGGGGAACATTGGTGGTCGCGTTGTATCTGTGAGATGCAGGGTCAACATTAGTTTTAATTAACAACATAGGTTGCAATAGATAAGTAAACGAAACGAAGGAAAAACCATGTAAGCAATACAATATTAGCAAGTGAACATTTAAATTAACACTAAAATGTTTAGATCTGCTGCCGCGCAGCTTGGCTATACGGATCTGTGAGATTCTACGCGACCATTCTATTGTTAATAAATGTGTAGTGTTTGTTTGTGTGTTTGATTCGTAGGGTCATTAGTCGATTGTTGATGGGTTCAATATCTTTTACCGACTCATGCACTAGTTTGTCTACAATGAACGCCATTACAATTTTGGTTTCTTGCAAGGCGAGAATTAGAATTTTCTGCGTTCTGCGTTCTGCGTTCTGTTGTAAAACTGTTAATTTTAATGCCTGAATAAGTGTCTGGATATTGAAAGTGCCAATGTAAGTGTGTGTTTTTCGTGGAGACAATCCGACATGGTCTCTTGTATAAATCCAAGCTCCTCAGAATCCGAATGGTTGGTTACCACCTTGGAGTGGGCGGGTCGTAGCTGCGGTAATTTTGTCATTTCTCGTGTTTGCCTGTCATCACTAACTAGCTTTGTTAGTTGTGGAGAACCAGAGATTGTGATTTCCTGGAGCATGTTTACAGCCGCACCTCCAGGTGAACGGACGCTGACTATACAGCCGTTTTCTCCAAGTCAGAGCAGCACGGATTCTGGTTGTCATTTTGATACACGGGTGGTATGTTATTTCCCTCTTAACCCGCATATCTATCGAGCATTTCCCTATCCGCCACTTGATGACGCACTAGATGGGTCTTGACAACCGCACTATTACTTTTTATTATATTTTCAAAAAACGTATTTTAGCCTGGTTATATAAAACTACGTACGATTCGCTTTGCCGGCCGCAGTGGCCGAGGGGACTGAGGCGCTTCAGTCACGGTCTGCACGGGCACTGCGGTCGGGGGTTCGAATCCCCCCTCGGGCATGGATATTTGTGCCGTCCTTAGTCTTAGTTAGTTCATAAGTAGTTTGTAAGTTTAGGGACTGATAACCCCGTAGTTAAGTCCCATAGACTTTACAAACATTTGAACGATTCGCTTTATTCAGTTGTTAACCGCAGGTATGCTGCGCAATCATCTAAATCTGTATCTGTAATCCCACCAACTATTATAGCCGCAGGTATTTGAATCGTCAACGGAGGCTTAAGAACAGCACCGCATAACAAAATTACAAGCTCATTATGCATTGGTTATATGCAACACGACTCTGTGAATTAATAATGTAATAAGTTAAGGGTGGTACCATAAATGACAAAAAATGTGGAAACATTTCACAAGGACAGACCACTCGCCATTTGCTGGCCGGTGGAAGAGGTATTCGGCACGAGGAATCGCTCAATACTCCTGAATTTTAATGAACCATTGAATTTAAACCAATATTGAGCGAATCGTTATCAAGAACGTTCATCTGTAATCCTACGCCGCGGCCAGTAAATTTTATGCTTGCCGACGTAAATAACACGAAACCTCACACGGAATACACTTTCCGAATCAAACTGCTTCTTTACTTCGGTGAAAATTACTAAAGGCTACTTAGAAGTTTTAATTTTTGTTATATGGTAGAATAAATCTATTGAAATTCAGTGTGCTGTTCAAATGTTTCTAAATCTAAGGGACTTAACTGCTGCGGTGATCAGTCCCTAGGCTTACAAACTACTTAAACTAATTTGAGCTAAGGACAACACACACATACCAATACTCGAGATGGACGCGAACTTCCGACGGCGAGCAACCGCGCGCTCCGCTGCAAGGAGCCTTAGAGCGCTCGGCCAATCCACCGCGACAAGTGTGCTCTGTTTCGTAGTATAAAATGTGATGTAAGGTCTTAATTTGCCCCATTTTGACATTGTATATTCCGCATTACGAATACCAGCTCTTATGTTCAACATGTTCTTGTTACCATGTGATCTCAAAAGTAAAAAATGTGAAATAATTTAATGATATCTGACTTTTCTTCTAGTAGTTAGAAGAATTCTCGAAAGTGGCGTTAATATATGACTTCATTGCGCTCCGTGATAAGGAACGAATCTATTGAAAGTGCATAATCTTAAATAACGTTAGACAGATACAATCTCAAAACCAAGTACGAAGGAAAGGTCTATGTAGGGGTTTTCGGAAGAAAATGTAAAGATCCACAGACGTAAATTTCAATTGTCAGTCTGAATTGCATTTTCGGCAATTCTTACCATCTCTGATCCGTTGCTATACGTTACTACGTACCAAAAGTGTTAGTTTCAATTTAAAATTAAGCATAGTTTTGAAGGTAATAAGTAGCTCGTGTTGTGCTGTTAGTCTGCTTATCTTCCCATCCATTTCACACACCCTCCCCGTCCCTTAAAAAATAAATAAATCTATATCAATAAATTGAATGTCTATTCGGTGTACGTTTATCACGTCTAAACCACAAGACATAAAGAGCTAAAAATTTGTACAATTACTAATGTCTACCCGGGAAAGGCTTTAGGCATGATTTTATGGCGATCGGATAGCTATTTATCTATATATATTAATGTGAATATCTGTGATCGGTGTACTCTTATCACGTCCGAAGGACAAGACGCAGAGACTTAAATATTTGTACAGTTACTAATTTATACCTGAGGAAGGTTTTAGGCACGGTTTTATAGCTATCTGATAGACATTTAGTAATTTGAAGAATATAACGCGAAATGCGGAAAAATAATTACTCTTTGAAAATTATATTTACTCTTTGAAAATGGTTTTATTGGTTGCAATGTTGCCTGAGAGTTGATAATGATAAAGGGTGGAGTATATTGGGATGGAAAGTTATCGCTGTATATAAAATTCTACGTGTGTTAATATTTCGCTCTGCAGCGAAAACTACAGAACGCAAACGAATGGTCTGGGTGTAATTGTTGTCCGAGGTCTCCCGAGGTCTCTTACTTTCATGATAAACGGTAAGTGCATAGACTTCTGCAATCTGATAGGAATAGTTTTCAGTTTGTTTCTAAAGAAGGTATTGTATTTTATTTCATCCTTCAAAACCAGTCTCATAGCACACTACTGAAAGATAGCTTATCTATCATAATCAACCAACACGCGAGCGGAGCCGCGGGTTTAAGCTAGTAATAAAATAAAACAAACACATCCTTCAAAACTGATTATTCAGGAATAGATTTAACTTTTCTTACCAAGCAAGAAACAGGAAGAGACGGTACAAAGGAGTTATACAAGTGTAAATATTAATTATTATGGACTCTGAAGTTTATTTGAACAGTGATCCATTTTTTTTAATGTAGTGCTGTATTAAATTAGGACATTGTGAGTTTTCGTGTGTTACTAACTATTTGTATATTTTGATAAGTGTTCAAGCTTTTTCATTATTATTTATGGACTATTTTGGACGCACTGAAGCCGGAAAAATCTTTAAAACCAGCTCTGGAGAGGTTAAACTATATGCACAGACTTTTCCTTTAGCGCTGATGTGATTGCGCTATTATTAGGTAAGGAGATAGGCATTTGTGGCATGTTACTTTATCTAAATGTTGCTTTGCGTAAGACAGTTCGATTGACTTGTTTATAAATAACACTTCTGCTACCAGTCGCGATTTTATTTTAATTAGTATGACGCGTTGTGACAAATAACAATGTTCATTTTCAAGGGCGATTTTTTTTGTGATATCCCATCTTAGTTGTGGCGTTTCGGATGTGTGCGTTTCTGCATTATGTTGTTGTCTTTACTGCAATGATTGGAATGCGCAAATTTTAGTTATTGGTCAGTCTTTATACATACTAAATGGTGAAATCTTTTTAAAAACTTCTGCTTACAGAATCTTTTAGGTTGATTAGCATAGAATCTCTCACATATCAAACAGTACAAATAACATTTTTTGCACATGATACATAAATGTTTACAAAACACAAATACATATATAAACAGTTACAAAGATCTTTTTTCTTAATAACAATACCTGTATTTTGTTTATGGCTATTTGCAATGGAGCTTGTTTTTATTTGTTAGCATTTTATATAAGTATATTGTCGAAACATTGATAGAAATTAACAGATTCACTTTCCAGTTTTTCGTTTAGTATTTCATTTTCGTATTTCTTGTGATGTGCATGACTGTTTGTGTCGTCTTTAGTATAAGGTAGTTCATAAGTAGTTTGGAAGTTTAGGGACTGATGAACCCGCAGTTAAGTCCCTTAAGCTTGACAAACATTTGAACATTTGAACAAATTCGTAAAGTGTCCTCATAGTATCCGAAAGAAGGTTATCTTGTATCAAAACATTCGCCAATTATTTCAACGATGTTGGGGTTGTAAATTTCGTCTTCGCGCTCTGCACTACAACGCCCCATGATAGTTCCGTTACGTTGAGACATGGCGATTCCACTGGCCATAGAAAAGGCTGATAATTTTCTGATGCTGTACAAGCTGTGTGTGTGTGGGGGGGGGGGGGCGTTTTATAACTTTGGGAAAAGGCAGAGTTGTCAGCCATATATTAGTGATAGTAAACAGTTTTCTGCCGAAGATGGTGAGAAATTTCATTCACCAAGCTTGACCGTAGGAAGCAGGCATGTCGTGTTGTAAGCTTCTTTTGAAGTTTTAGGTTCATATACTTGGTTGTTTCTAGGAAGCAATGTAAATAATGATTCATCGAACCATACCACATACTTCCAGTCTTCAAGGGTCCAGGTTTTATGACCGTGGCATCATTTCCTACGCAGCTTTGCGTGAGATTCCGATATTAAGGGTTTAACAGTCTTAGGGAGTGTAAAAGGATCTGATCTGGCATACAGTCACAGTCACAGACGCTTTCACTGCTGTTGTAATGAAATTAAAAGAAAGGAATACGGACCGAGATCGCAAACAGTCCGAATGGATATGAAATATTTTAATGAGGTGGAAGCAATTCGATCTGCATTAGTCTTAGTAAACAAAATATATGAAAGTGTAACAGGCCTAGTGAACCATTTAAAGGAGGATATCCTAACTGTAAAAATCACTATCACATTAAAATGTCACTCTATGACATTCCTGATAAATTTAAAGGCCATGAATAAGAGAATATAAAACAGCTATACGAGTAGTCACTTAAGCAGTTTAATGAAAGGGAAGAGGAAATGTTTGCGTTTAAAGAGGCAAAAACTACACTCAAAGGAGAAAATGAAAGACTTAATGCCGAAATGTGATCTCTCAAAGGTTTTTGATTGCGTAATTAATTATAGAATTCTTCTAGATAAGCTTAAGTATTGCGCTATGAGTAGGACACTGCACAAATGGTTTAAATCAAACTACTGGAAAAGTGCAGAAAGTTGAAATAAGCTGTTGACATAATATGCAGGAAGCACCTAATTCCTCTAACTGGGGAGCTAACAAAAATGGGGTCCCACAAGATTCGATTAGGGTCCTTTGTTTTTCTTCAAAAAAATGTTTTTAAGCTTAAAGGACTTAACGGCGGGGTCATCAGTCCCTAAACTTACAAATTACTTATGAACTACCTTATACTAAAGACAACACAAACAGCCATTCCCGAGGGGGGATTCGAACCCCTGACGGGGAACGGCCCCGCGCATCAGAGCATAGCGCTGAATACGCTCGGCTATTCCGCCGCGGCTTGTTGTTCTATATATATATATTAATAGCTAGCCACTCTGTATTCACTATACAGGTATACCTATCACGTCTGACAAACAGATATTAACATATGAAATTGTAAATAATGTCTTTCAGAAAAGCGGTTCTCTACAAATTGACTCTCGTTAAACTTTGATAAAACCTAGTATATACAGTTTCATACAGTAAACGGCATGACACAGTTAATTAATATAGACTTTGAATAGAAATCTGTAGGTAAGGTAGAATATTCAAAATTTTTAGGTGTTTACATTGCTGCGGTATTGAATTGGATGAAACACATTGAAGATCTCTTAAAACGTTTGAGTTCGGCTACTTATGCTATCAGGGTCATTGCAAATTTTGGTGATATACATATCAGTAAATTAGCTTACTATGCCTATTTTCATTCACTGCTTTCGTATGGTATCATATTCTGGGCAATTCAACACTGAGTAAAAAGGCATTCATTGCACAAAAGCGTGTAATCAGAATAATTGCCGGAGCCCACACAAAATCATCCTGCAGACATTTATTTAAGGATCTAGGAATCTTCACAGCAGCTTCACAATATATGTATTACTTTTTAAATTTGTTATTAACAATCCGACCCTATTCAAAAGTAACAGCAGTGTGCATAGCTACAACACTAGGAGAAAGGGTGATCTTCACTATTCAAGGTTAAATCTAATTTTGGTGATTTATTCTGGCATAAAAGTCTTTGGTCACTTACCAAGTAGCATTAAAAGTCTGACAGATAGACAACTAGTATTTAAAATGAAATTAAAAGAATTAAAAGAAAACTTTAAATATTGAGTGTCACGTAAAGACACCTTTTATTAAACTCACACGTTCCACATCAATGAAAAATATCGTATTAATGATATATGGAACAAGTATTAATCTAATCTCAGCCACTCTCTGATAGATTTTTTTTCTGATAATTATTTTATTTAGGCTGTCAAAACCATACCATTATGGTTGAATCCTGTCCTTTATTAGTAACTTCAATTTGTTTTGTTCTTAATAAATTCATTCATGTTTGTTTTTCCGATTTTTAAGGATATTAAACTAAATTTTTACCTCTCAGCAGAACAGTACTTTTCTTTTCTGAGACACTGCTTGATACAACATTCCCGTACCCTGTGAGGTCGTTCAGATGTAACTATTTTATTTTCTACGTACGAGGCTGGCGTTCGGTTGATTATGAGCACAGTTAAGAACCTCTTACCTGTCTTGGATTAAAACGTGCACTGCTTTCTGATGTCTATGCTGCGTGTCTCGGTAGGTTTGTTCCACCTGAAAAGCTAACCCTTTTATGGTATAAAACACTGTAGATCAATCCTTGAAGGTGGAAGGGATCGTCTGTCAAGTTGTAGGGACAGGGCAGCAGCAAGTAAACGAAAACGCGATAGATTGCAGAGAGAAGTGCACTAGGAACGATGAATTGCTCTGTTGACTATACACATACAATTCCTTCATAGTGTGCATTTGTATTCAAAATTCCGTAGTGTTCACCAGTCTGCTTAAACTTCTGCATAGCATGTACACAAAAACTCTTAGTTGTAACGTAGTATTCCCCAAATCTGGTGTTCTCCAAAACAAATTTAAAGAGTAAAGTTCTGTACAGTGAAGTTTCTTAACGTGAATTCAAAGTAAATCCGCCTAATTGTTTTACAAGGTGCGTCTGGAAAGTCCAGTGAAAGCTCTCAGGAAATATAGGAAACAAGAGTCATAAACAAAATACCTTTACTGGCCTTCAAAGTAATCGCCATTGGCGAAACTGTCAGCAAACGCTTCTTGTGGGATCGAAGCACTGATGTCAAGCGTTTTTGGTTCTCCGCTAGCGTTGGTGCCTGTCCTGATCTTCAGCTCGTCTGCTATGATTCTCAATGACAGCCGCCGATCATCCGAAAACATCCGTCGCACTCGTTCCATTTTGTCTGGGACTGCGATTGTGGACGGGCGACCCGAACGTGGCTCATCCTCGACACTTTCCTTCCGTTCCATCTCAAAAACGTTTAAACCACTCACACACTTTTTACTCTCTTCTTCAACACTATACACTCGCACTAACATCCCATGGGTCCCCGTCGCCTAATTTGAAATAAAACTTGATGTTTACGCGTTTGTCTATTTTGTGCTCCATGTTCTCACACTGACCCTGTCAGCTGGTCGCAGCACTGCAGTGCTTTGCACGACAGGGGGCGCTTTTTGACATGTCCCTCGGGCACAGCATCCTCCCGAGCACAGTTTGTAAACTATCGAACCATTCTCCGAACTTATCAGCTAGGGATCTTCACAGTAGCTTCTCAGTATATATACTCACTTATGAAATTTGTTATTGCCAATCCCACCGAATTCAAAAGCAATAGAAGTGTACATAACTACAACACTAGGAGAAAGAATGATCTTCACTATTCAAGATTAAATGTAGCTTTGGCACAGAAAGGGGTGAATTATGCTGCCACAAAAGTCTTTGATCACCTACCAAACAGCATCAGAAGCCTGACAGATTGCCAAGAAGCATTTAAAAATAAATTAAAAGAATTTCTGCATGGCAACTCCTTCTACAATATAGATGAATTTTTAGATATAAATTAAAATTTGAAAAAAAAAATTAAAAAAAGAAACTATTAAAAACAGAAAACAAAAAATTATTTAAAAAATGTGACATGTAATACTTAGTACAAAGTAATAATTTGTAAAGACACTTATCATTAACCTGACACGTTCCACATCATTACGAAGGGTCGTATTCATTATCTATGGAACAAGTGCTACTCTAATCTAATCTAGGCGTGTAGCTGCAGAGCGCACCGCTGCTCGCCGTCGGAGGTTCCAGTCCTACCTCAGGCATGTGTGTATTTGTTGTCCTTAGCATAAGTTAGTTTAAGTAGTTTGTAAGCCTAGGGACTGATGACCAGAGTAGTTAAGCCCCAGAGATATACAAACATTTGAACATTTTGAACGTATTAGACGTGCCTGTTACTAAAACGTTATCCTCTCATCTTGTAGTTATAATTCAAATAGTTGTGGATTTGGAAATGCAGGTGGCGACAGGAACAGGACCAGCAGCTACAACACGAGACACCACAGCAGTCTCCTTCTGCTCCAGATTATCCTAAGTACAGAGATACAGTTTCTCAAAGACTTTCACGTGCAATTGTAGTAGTGTTGACATCTTTTCCAACTTAGTTCTTGTTACAATGAATGCACTGAGACAAGTAGATAAGCTTGTGGCCAAGGTTCAGGAAAAGCGATGAAGCTGCTGCCAGCCTGCCCCACACTGGGCGTGAAACACAAGAAAGACCGACGGAACAGCAGCCTGGTCCCAGAACCCGATACCTCAGCAGCACTCCCCTCGAGCTCCAGATCAGTCACCTAAGTTGAAAGATTCCTTTCATTTTCCTGTGGGTGACATATCTTACAACTGTTCCTGTTATTAAATAACTCTATACACTATATATTTGTACCACAATAATATATATTTTTGTTGTGAACTAGCTTTCGGCTTCTTAGGCCGTCTTCAGACAGCTTAATACTACAGATTATCCACATCACACCAGCTGCTGTGTCTCGAGTACAAAGATTCCACAAAGATAACTATCAATCATAGACTCTGTAGCCTTTAAGTATTTTTTAAACAGAGACGCCCAACCAATTAAAACATAATTAAGACATAACTATACATCAATTTTCAACAAATAGGTTGAAACAAAAATGGTTCAGTGAATACTAGTAAGTACAATTGTATATTAAATTAACTTATATATACGAACAAAAGTAGGAGGGGAACAGGTGAGTGAGAAGAAATAAAAATTAAATGTTGGTGGGGAACAAATACATAAGTTTGGAGTATGTGAACAAAGGAGCATATTGAAATATATGGCGTATATTAAAATTACTGGTTTTCAAGAGAGCGGTGTAACAATGAAAGGAAAAACATTGGAATGTGTGTGAGAGACATTACATAATTTCGACAAGCATGGTGGCAGAATTATACATAATAAATTACTTTAATCCAAAAAAAATAAAAGTTGAAATGTTTGTATAGCTTATGGGACTTAACTACGGGGTCATCAGCCCCTAAACTTACAAACTACGTATGAACTAGCTAACACTAAGGACGCCACAAATATCCATACCCGAGGGGGATTCGAACCCCCGACCGTAGTTGCCGTTACTTAAATAATGATGAATACTGGAATTGGGTCTGATCATTGAGAATTAGGTTCGGTTTATCAGCTTTGTGTTTGTTGATAGAGAGAATATCAAGCAATGGTAGCTTTCTGCCTATATTTGCTCTGTGGAGAACATCATATTTAATGTCAAAGGCATGGCATGTTCTACAAAGGTGGAATCTTTTTTTAGTCTCCAACTCCTCTCATGTTCAGCCAGTCTAGTAGTTATAGGCGTACCTGACTGACCTTCATATACTTCGCCTGTTGTTACAGATTTGGAAATTGATAATGATAACCTGTTTCATACTGGGGAGGTAATGTATTTGCTGGAGGAGCCCAATTTTTGTAAATTTGTAACGCTTTTTCTTATTTATATAACCACCGTTATTTACACCAGGCGATTTTCTCAGTAAATGTATGTAATCTCTCTCTCTCTCTCTCTCTCTCTCTCTCTCTCTCTCTCTCTCTCTCTCTCTCTCTCTGTGTGTGTGTGTGTGTGTGTGTGTGTGTGTTTTCACAGGTGATGCGGAACGAGCAATGCCTACTACTCCACTGCAACAGCGTCAGTATGATGTAAAGCCGCCATCACTTACCTCTGTCCAGCCGGCACCTGTTACAGATGAGGAACTATTTTATATTCGGGAGCTACTTGTTCGCGACCTTAAGGCAGGCTGTCCAAGACGCGGCTGTTGGCTGGGACTGCGTCTCGGCCCCCTCCATTTTCCGGCCGTGGCGGTCGGCGGCGCGGCTGCAACACGGCGGTAGCCGCTGCCGTTTACAAAGGCGCGGCTCTTGTCGGCGACTCGGGAGATTCACGAGGAAAATAAAATTTCCGATTTTCTTTCTGTAAAAAATACTGCATGTTAAGGAACCAAAGCTACATCAGCTCCCATATTTAGTTTTTCGTTAAAGATTCTCATTTTCTTTTAAAGAATTAAAATACACTATTTTCGGTTGTGCGTGGTTTTCTTTTTCCACTCCTTATTACACCTCTGTCGAGTTTGAGGAAACTAACACACAAAAATATTTGGTTGTTGCATATCTTCTAGTGTCATGCCCCAGCTTGATAACGAAGTGTATATTTTCTCAAAATTCCTCATAGTTCTACATCTACATACTTACTCTGCAATTCACCGTAAGGTGCGTGGCGGAGGGTACACTGTACCATTACTAGGCATTTCCTTTCCTATTCCACGACCAAATAGAACGAAGAAAAAAAGAATGCCTATATGCCTCCGTACGAGCCCTAATTTCTCTTGTCTTGTCTTTGTGATCACCACGCGAAATGTAAGTAGGCGGCAGCAAGATCGTACTACACTCAGCTTCAAATTCCGGCCCTCTAAATTTTCTCAACATAAATTCACGAAAGGAATGTCGTCTTTCCTCCAGCGATCCCCAATTGAGTTGCCGGAGCATTTCCGTGACACTCGCGCATTGGTCGAACCTACCAGTAACAAACCTAGCTTTATCGCCTCTGAACTGCCTCTATGTCTTCCTTTAAACTGATCTGCTGCGGGTCCCAAACACTCGAGTAATACTCAAGACGTGGTCGTACAAGCGTTTTATACGCGGTCTCCTTTACAGGTGAAGTACATCTTCCCAAAATTCTCCCAATATACCGAAGTCGGCTGTCCGCCTTACTCACAACTGTCCTTACATGTTCGTTCCATTTCATATCGCTCTGCAATGTTACGCCTAGATATTTGAACGACGCGACACCATCAAGAAGCTCACTACTAATACTGAATTCGAACATTATGGGATTGTTTTTCCTACTCATGCGCATCACCTTACATTTTTCTAAATTGACAGCTAGCTGCCATACTTCGCACCAAATAGAAATTTTGTCTAATTCATCCTGTATGCTATTAAAGTCAGTTAAAGACGACACCCTCCCATACACCACAGCATCATCAGCAAACAGCCGCAAATTACATGTTATTCTGTCTATCACATCATTTATATAGATAGAAAATAATAGCGGTCCTATCACACTCTCCTGGAGCACGCCTGACGATACACTCGTCTCTGATGAACTCTCGCCGTCGAGAACAACATACTGCGTTCTGTTACTTAGGACGTTTTCTAGCCAGTCACAAATCTGTGAACCTATTCCATAAGCTCGTATCTTCGTTAGCAGTCTGCAGTGTGGCACCGTGTCGAACGCCTTTTTGAAGCCGAGAAAAACACAATCCGCCTGTTGACCTTCATCCATGGCTCATGTGAGAAAAGGGCAAGCTGAGTTTCACATGAACGATGTTTCCTAAACCTGTGCTGATTCATAGAAAGAAGCTTTTCCGTTTCAAGAAAATTTACTATATTCGAACTGAGAATATGCTCCAAAATTATACATGAAACTGATGTCAACGACATTAGCCTGTAATTGTGTGGGTCAGTTCTCTTTTCCTTTCTTATAAACGGGAGTCACCTGCGCTTTTTTCCAATCACTAGGAACTTTGCGCTGAATTAAAGATTCGCGATAAATGCAAGCTTAGTAGGGGGCCAATGCCGCAGAATACTCTTTATAAAACCGAACTGGTATTCCATCCGGACCAGCAGACGTTTTCGTATTTAGCTCTCTCAGCTGCTTCTCCACACCGGAAATACCTATTACTATTCAGATACTTAATTTTTTAAGTAACCTACTGCATTAAACTTGAAGTGTTTACATCGAAAAATGTAGTTGCTGGCTACTTTGCGTATGATTCATTTTAGGTCATATATCGTTGCGGATGAAATGAAGCTAATAGTTCGAAATTATTTTTACATTTGAGAGCAGGACGATACATGTCTCCGTTGTCGAGATTTCGGCTCGTATATCTACGGTACGGGAGCGTCGTGACTAGCGCGCCAGTTCTCTCCACGTGCAACTGTCAAAGATATTGAACCATTTTTTGAAATGATAGTCTGGGAAAGAATTCATGTTTTATACAATCATTAATAAGCAAAGGTATTTTAAACACAGGTATATAGAAATAACTATAGGTTTTGCGATGAAACGAGGTATTAATTAAACAGTATTTAATATTTTTTTTCGAGGTTTATTTCCGTGTATTGGAACTAAAAGAAAAGCGTTTAACTTCTTTATTTGTGAAGCATCATCAATGGCAGTTTTTAGTGTTAACTCCATGTGCGGCTTCATGGATCTGTGTGTGTATTATACAGAGGGATGGAAATTTTGGTTCTTTATTTCATCACTTCGCCGTGTACTTCACTGTGACACTGCAGATTTTAACTGTTAGCGTTTTCTGTATATTGATTCTGTTTTTGTGACACATGACCATGAACGCTGTTAAAACATTTTTATTAACTGGTACCTTTTAAATGACGAGATGGAATACCAACTTCAGTTTAGATTAACACTTTCGCTGCGGCTGACGCTTATAATTGTCTGCGCTCAATGTAGAATAGCGTCAGCCGTAGCGAAAGTGTTAAATATCAGCCAGTTTACACATGAATTAGTCACATACAGAGAAAATCCTTCAACCGGTTCAACAAATCCATCAGCGCAGCTGATAATAATAATAATAATAATAATAAATAACAAAACAATGCAATGACGCTAAGGTAATTGTTCTTTTATTTTCTATTTACGATTGCGGTGCTGTTTATGAGACGAATGAGACGAAATTCCTTAACCAGCATGCATCTCTCTCGTCTCAGCCTCTTTTTTTTTCCATTCTAACTGATGGATTCACCTTCTGTATTGCCTTTGAAATAAGTCCAAAAATGTTCAAATGTTTGTATAGTTTATGGGACTTAACTACGGGGTCATCAGTCCCTAAACTTACAAACTACTTATGAACTACTTACGAACTAGGACGGCACAAATATCCATGCCCGAGGGGGGATTCGAACCCCCGACCGTAGTGGCCGTGCAGACCGTGACTGAAGCGCCTCAGTCCCCGCGGCCGGCGAAATAAGTCCCATTGTTCGAAAACCTACAGTTGAAATTTTTTCCAAGAGAGATCAAACTGTATCAAACACATACCAAACAAAATATTTTTCTCTAGGTTGTTAATGTATTAGCAACAGTTGTAATATTTGCTGTATTCTTATAAATTATTTATTTCTGACCAGTTTCCGTCCCAAACCATCTTCCAGGGAATGTGGAAAACAATAAGATTTTAAAATATCAAAGATGTGACCCATACCGCACACGAGACATTTGAATCTAAATGGTATACCACAACATTTATCTTTGTTCATATGAAATAAGATAATTGTTACATCGCGCCACAAAACCGACTGTACTGGTATGAATAAAATTAATGAAAATATTACATTAACGTTGTCATGCATTTCCTTACACCTGTACAGATCACCTAAACAAAACAGAAATCAGTAACCACCAGTCACATTTATTATTTCCAAAACCGTAGAATCCAAAACTGGTCCTTTTCCAACATTCTTTTCTCTTTTATTGCTCTGAATATTTTCCATCTATTCTAGTATATGTCACTAGATTCTCATGAAATCTAAATCTGTTCAACGTACAAAGGCAGTAGCTTCATGGCGAGATGGGCTCATGTCTTATGAGTGGTTCATACCACTTTTCCTTCGGTCCGCTTGGCTCTACATCTTCCTGTCAATGCCTCGAGTCGTCGCGATTCCCATCGCAACACTGCTCACTGGTGATTACCGCCGCATCAGCCGCGCGTCACAAGTGCGCATGTGCGAGCAGCCAGTCTCTGACGTCATGAGACGACCCATCGCAGTCGCAGGCTGCAATCGCGCCTCGGACAACCCACCTTTCCTCTGCGTGACGTGGCACGGCAGCGCGCAGGCCTTCTGTTGGCTGCACGCCTCCCTCCAGTGGCCCCACCACCTGCGCCGTCACGCCTGTCGGGACTTTGTCGGCCACGGTAGACATCCGACGCGCCCACACCATCAGTAGTGGTTAACGGTGCACAGAGGCAGCAGCAGGGCCATTTCGGCTCGCGAAGTCATGCTTCCCCTGCCCTTGCAGCAGCCATTGCCGAGGCCCGGTTGCGCTCTCGACCACTGGCTGGATTCTGTTGTATCTTCACTCTTTACTGAAAGTAACTTCTTCTACAATACAATCACTTGTACCAGTAGCCTTAGAAGTCCGTCGGTGTAGCCGGAGATGTGGTTCCTCTCGGTCGGCTGGTACGTCGGTCGGCGGTCTTCCCGTACAGCGGCTTCGGCGTAATCTCCGCGGGTCTCCGTTAGAGCGGTTGCCATTAGCAGCAGAATGAAGACTGGCTCTGTCCTCGTCCGGCCGAGCCTATATACCGAGCTGGATTCAATAGGAACCCAGCATAGGAATCCGTGTCCGGAATATGAAGCAGCGACCTCTGCAAGGAAAGGTTCCTATTAATCGCTTAGAATTGTCTGCGTGTTTACCTGATGTCGTCGCCTGTTTTGCTGTTAGTTTGTTTCCCCCTACAGCGTTACTGTTATGCAGTTCTGCCTGCCATTTGGGGGAACCTGACGGCAAACACCTCACTTCTGGGGGGGGGGGAGGAGGGAGGAGATGAGGGCGACGGCTTCCTGCTCAGCCTTGGCTGCCTCATGGAGGGGGCGGTGCAAACTCGCCCCTGCAGAGTAGAGGGTGCCTTGGCGGGCCAGACGGGCGGAGCTGTTTCGTGGAAGAGGCTGGGAAGAAGGCAACGAAGGCGCCAGTAGGTTCATCGACGTTCGTTGGCTGCTGCCCGGAAACTGGACCCTTCGGGCGTCGCCGACTAGGCTGCGACAGCAGCAGCTGCAGTGCCAATGGCATGGGGTCATCCTCCTCCGTGTCGTGTGGCACAGAAGACCGGCCCGGCGGAGGAGCCGACTGCAGCTGCAACTGCTGTGGAGGTGACGGCTGCTGCTGCTCGGGCGCCCCTGCACTACGACCATGGGTGGAAGGGAGTATGTCCAGGCAGCTGGGAGAAATGGGTGGTGGAGATGACGGCCTCGCAGTCAGATGATCACCCCTTGAATCCATCCGGCTCTCGGGCCTACAAAGGCATCGGCGATGAGAAGCCATTGGTAGTGGAGGAAGGGTCCGGCGAAATCCAAATGAATGCGATCCCGTGGACCCTCTTGTTTAGGCCAAGATATGAAGGTTTGAGGTGACCGGGACAGCTTTTGGTCGCACGTGGAGCAGCCCTGAACCATCTGAATGACGTCCTTGGTGAGCCCGAACCAAAAGACGTGACGTCGGGCCAACGCCTTGGTGCGAGCGATTCCCCAATGGCCCTGGTGTAAGAGATGCAGGACTGCAGCCCGTAGTTGCTGGGGATCGACCACTCTTGGCGCGGAAGTACAGTCTACCCACAACAGGACGCCATCGACTGCCGACAGCTGATGGAAAAATAGAACCAAAATTGCTGGTGGTTGCGGGAGGGGGTACGGCTGGGCTATCCGTGCTGAACATAGGAGCTGACACAGCGCAGCAGTGGGTCACGTGTGGTCGCAATTGTCACCAATGAGGCCGTGATAGGAAACCCGTGCAGGGCGTCGTGGATATCTTCATCGACTTGGAACACAAGGACGTCAAAGAGTCAAATGCTGGGCCTGAACCAAGAGGAAGGCGGCAAAGAGCATCCACGTTGGCATGCTGTGAGGTGGACTTACAATGCAAGGTGTAACAGAATTGCGACAGGAACAAAGCCCACCGTTGAATTCTCAGCAACGTCTTCATTGGAAGCTGGCCCTCTGGGGAAAACAGGTAGAGGAGCGGCTTGTGGTCAGTCATGATGTGAAAGGCCTTACCATATAGAAGGGGCTTGAATTTGAAACATGCAAACACGATAGCCAATGCCTCTTTTTCTATCTGAGAGTACTTCAGCTGGGTGTCAGTTAAGGCCTTGGATAGAAAAGCCACCAGACGTTCCATCCCATCCGGAAGCTTGTGGGAGAGGACAGCCCTGACCCCGTAATCAGAGGCGTCCATGGCCAGGAGTAACGGCAGAGATGGATCATATGGCATATGGCAGGAGGCCAATTGCAATTGTCTTCTGAGGGAGGAAAAGGCTGCGTCGCAAGCCGGGGACCAGCTGAAGGGAACGTTTTTGCGGCATAAGCGATATAATGGGGCTGCCACCTGAGTGGCTGTTGGGAAGAACTTCCGGTAATAAGAAATTTTTCCCAGGAACGATTTCAGTTGATGGATGTCCTGTGGCAGAGGCAGGCCTTTTATGGCATCCACATAGGAAAACGATGGGGAGATGCCTTTAAGGTAAAGAACATGTCCTAAATAGGAAATAGAAGGTTGAAAGAAGGAACACTTCTCCCTAATGCATTTGAGCCCCGCCTGGCGGAGGTGAAGAAACAGCTGACGCAAGTTGGTCAGATGGGCTGCAGCAGTAGGGCCTGTAACGAGAATGTCGTCGAGGTAATTAATGCAACCTGGAACGTCCTGCAGAAGTTGTTCCAAAAAGCGTTGGAATATGGCCGGGGCGCTAGCCAGTCCAAACATGAGGCGTGTCGCTTGGAACAGGCCAGCGGGAGTATTCAGAACGGCGAGGGTTTGAGAAGCTGTATCCAAGGGAACCTGGAGGTACACCTCAGCGAGATCAGTCTTGGTAAAGTAACGATCACCAGCCAATTTACGGAAGATATCATCAAGCCGAGGGAGCGGAAGGTCTTCCACCTGCAGTTGGGGGTTGAGGATAGCAGAAAAGTCCCCACAGAGATGGAGATGTCTGCCAGGTTTTTGGACAATGACGAGAGGTGTGGCCCAGGGGCTGAACTGAACAGTTCGTAGCACCCCTTCTCGTTGCAGCCGGTCCAATTCTTCTTCATTCTTCATCAAATGCCGGGAATGCTGGCGGCGTCGGTGGACGGCGAAGATTTTGAATTTCGGCAATCAGTTGCTGCTGCAGTAGCGCGAACTGTTGAAAAAGTTGCTCCACTGACAGATTCTGCTGTTGATGTTGTGGTTGTGGGTGTTGTTGTAGTTGGTCCATCTACTTCGGGTTGCCGAATCCTTACTCGTCGCCATTGTTGTATCATCACTCTTTATTGAAAGTAACTTCTTCTACAAGACTATTTAAAATCACTTCTACAATACAATAACTTGCTGTACCAGTAGACTTAGACGTCCGTCGTTGTAGCCGGAGATGTGGTTCCTCTCGGTCGGCTGTCTTCCCGTACAGCGGCTTGGCGTAATCTTCGCGGGTCTCTGCAAAGCGGTTGCCATTAGCAGCGGAACGAAGACTGGCTCTGTACTCGTCCGGCCGAGCCTATATACCGAGCTGGAGCCAATAGGAACCCGGTGTAGGAATCTGTGCGGAATATGTAGCGGCGACCTCTGCAAGGAAAGGTTCCTATTAATCGATTGGCATCGTCTGCGTGTTTACCTGATGTCGTCGCCTGTTTTGCTGCTGGTTTGTTTCCCCTACAGCATTACTGTTATGCGATGCTGCCTGCCATTCAGGGGAAGCTGATGGCAGACAGTACAGATTCTGTCCAGCGTTATTTCTAGTAGTAATACTAGTGAATCTGTGGGCAGAGAACGCCAGGATTGTGACTCGACGCTATAATTAAATTATAGCGTCGTTCAGAGTGCCCTTGAAATTTCATTTACACAAATTGAAAAACCGAGCAAGGGGGTTCAGTGACCCTGCTAACTTTCTTGGAGCATGTCTCCCTATACTGCAAATTTTGATTAAAGGGATCATTAACGATCAACGATATCACGCCAGAAAATGCAGAATAGTTTCCTGCTATGAAGTGAGTCGTCTGATTTCATACCAGATAAGTCACTTTTTGCTAATTTTTCAGGAATAGCAAAAAACTAAATATTCAAACAAATAATGCACTTACAAAACCCGTGCCGGCCGCGGTGGCCGCGGGGACTGAGGCGCTTCAGTCACGGTCTGCACGGCCACTACGGTCGGGGATTCGAATCCCCCCTCGGGTATGGATATTTGTGCCGTCCTTAGTTGTAGGTAGTTCATAAGTAGTTTGTAAGTTTAGGGACTGATGACCCCGTAGTTAAGTCCCATAGACTATACAAACATTTGAACAAAACCCGTATATTTTTTATTTAAGATGGGAGGAGATGGCTACATTATCAACATAAATGTCATTTTCAAACAAGAATTAGGTTTTCAGAAAAAAAATTAATTTTGGTTCTATCCGGTTTTGAAACCGAAGTAAGTGGTCTATCTTGTTTTTCAACAAAAGTTTTCGATTCACCTGGTTTTGAAACTAGCATTTAGGACTTCGTGATGTTTGAAACTAAGTTAAGGTGGAATGAAAAGAAGCTTTGTGCTATATGCTTTGCGTGTGTATCTTCCTATCAGATTTAGGACTTTGTATTGCGTGATTCTCCATTGATAAAGACACGTTTTGAAAACCGAAAGTAGTCAAACACGACACTGACAGACAACAACAGCTGCTAATAAGTAAGCCGGCAACAGCTTGCGATACTAGCGCTGTATGCGGAAACTTGAACCTTCCTACGGCGATCTAACTGCTTTTGATACAAACTTTAGTGAACTATCTGATGTTCAAATGTTTGTAAATGTTTTGAGAATTAACGCCTGTGGTTATCAGCCCCTAAGCTTACAAACTACTTAAACTAAATTAAACCAAAAGAGAACACAGACACCCATGGTGAGTGCCGCGGTGGAGTAGCCGAGCAGTCTGAGGCGCCTCGCTGCGGAGCGCGCGGTTGCTCGCCGTCGGAGGTTCGAGTCCTCCCGGGAGCATGGGTGTGTGTGTTGTCCTTAGGTTAGTTTAAGTAGTTTGTAAGCTACGGACTGATGACGACGCAGTTTGGTGCGATAGATTTACAAACATTTGAACATTTGAACATGACCGAGGGAGGACTCGAACCCCCGACGGCGATTAATCGCGCGCTCCGCAGCATGGCGTTCTAGACCGCTCGGCCACTCCACTGCGGCTCACCTATCTGATTTTGAAACAAATCCCAACTTTCTTCATGTGATATAAATTATATCCATATTTTTTTAAGCTTAAAACTTTGATATTTGCTAGATCTGTATTTTAACAATGTGAATATAACAAACAGAAAATTGAAAAAAAATTGATTTTGAAACTAGAGGACTCAAGTAGCACATCCTCCCAAACAATGGCAGTGACTCTGAAGAGATAAGTATTGCCTATGTTTTGGGGACATTGGCGTAATATTGCAGAGTACATCAAACACAGAATGGTTTAAAAAATAAGCTTCAATGCTATTCAGAACAGTTTTTCCGAGATGGAACATGATTTCAGAAAAAGCACTCAGCCGTATCTTACAACTCTACGTTCATTAATAGGTTTTTGCCTGTCTAAACGAAGGCTCAAGCTACATCAAGCTTCTTTATGATGTAGCAGCAAAGACGGCATGTAGTGATGTCGAAAATACAAAAGATGAAGCTTGTTTCGCATGGTCAATCCTGGCTTGCAAGAGAAAATTAGAGAAAATTCCACAATGCAGATTTCGATATGGTGAAGCATTTAAAATTGTAGAGTTTTATAATTTTGATGGTATGACTTTCTCCATGAAATACCACTATGTACCTAAAGTTGAGGTGCAGAATCCATGGATTTCGGATCAAGTTTACGACCTGGAGAGAGAAAACCACAAGTCACATGAGCAGAAAATAAAAGAGAAACAAAGTTGTAGGCCCCGCCATTTTTCAAGTTTGCAGGTCAGCGTGGAATGCACTTGATCCTGCTCCTATTTCCTGATAAGAAGAAAAATCTATCACAATGTATGGGTCAAAGACATAGTCCAACTTCTTTCCTCTCAAATGAGTAAACATAATGATGCTTGAACTACTTCACAATATGCGAGCTATTAGTCAAGAATTAAATCGATTGGTCATCCATGAACTCAGTACATGTTGTGATGCAGACTGATGAAAAACAAGTTCATAGAGCTTAGGAATGCATACGATCAGGAGCGATGCGATGTGGCATATGCACATTTAGAATGCCTGATTACTCCTGTGGTACAGTGTGAAGGGGGCCCTAATGCCTACATGACACCATCACATGCCGCATGTGGCAGCATATCGAGTTGTATGCTCATACAATTCCAGCCTCAACAAATTCCATTCATACTGTGACTCTGATTCTCCAACTTGGTTTCTGAAAAAGCTTCAAAACCTTTCATGGAGAGTTGATGAGCTTTATTCAAAAATTGCCCCCATTACCCAGTAAGAGGAGAATGATAGGAAGAACGATAGTGAAGTTGATTGCCATATTTGTGAAGAACGAGAGTGAAGTTGATTGCCATATTTGTGGGTAGCCATTAGATAGAAAAGCGGAAACTCCTCTTAGGGACCACTGCCATCTAACAGGCAGATTCTGAGGGGCTCTGCACATTGCATATTACTTGAAGTATCAATTACCCTGTCACATACCCGTTTTCTTTCATAATTTCAAAGGGTACGTTGACCATTTCCTTCTTGATCCCCTGGCTAGGTTTAGTTTGTAGAATAATCAGGTCTGTGCCCTGCCCAGTAGCACTGAGAGATATATATCTCACTCTGAACACGAATAACGCAGCGGGTTACAGTCCGCTCTTCTCACTCGCTTTATTTTGCGCATGCACCACTCTTCACACTTGTTGAAACTCTACCTCAGGGGGATATGCATATCTCCCAAGGTGTATATCCTGATGACACAAAGTTCCAACTTGTGACGCAAAAGGGGGTTTTCTCACACAAGTGTGTCGATAGTATAGAGAAACTCACTGAAACCAGGCTACCTGAATAGACGCATTCTCCACTAAGCTCTCAGACGAGGCCATATCAGATGCAGACTACGTGCATGCTGCACCCTTCCTTTTCATTACATAGCACCTAGGTTGTCCTGGGACACAATGCTCAAGAAAACAAAGCGCCGCATCGAACTATTGACCGATAATGACATGCCTATTTTCTTTGAGCATGGGATTTCATTGTGTCCAAAGGTATGCCAAGGCAAATAACCCACAGACTGGTGGAACATACAACGCATCCCTCGCATCAACCTATTTTATGTAATACAGGCATGCCATACAACAATCCCTGTCGATTTGAGAATTTCTATGGGTGAAAAAATCCATACTTTAGTTCCCTATTCTGATGTGGGGTATGTTGTGGAGACACACCTGACATGCCACATTACTTTGCATGACGAGCATAGTGACTTGCCACTATGTCCAGAACAAGAACTTCTACCGTGTGGGTCCACACCTAAACTGGTGACATCGCTGAGAAACAAGCAGAGATACATCATTCATTATTGTAATCTCCAACAGTGTCTTCATTTAGGGGTGCGCCGGAATCGGATTAGTAGAGCAATATCCTTCAAACAGGAGCAATGGCTTAAGAAATAAAATGTCCTTAACACAATGGAGTGGGTCAAAGCAACTCGTGAATTCGACAAAGAATTTTTTAAATGAATGACTAATGCTATATTTGGGAAAACTATGGACATGTACCGTTACTCTGCATCCTTGGACAATGGCGCTCGCCGCTGATCAAAGAACACCGCTATGGATGATTGGCGTGGAACAAGTGAACAAAGGATGATTGACATCAAAATGATATTGCAGCTAACAAGAGTTTGAAATCTCGTACACAACACCTTAAGGACATTTGAACACCCCTGCAACTGGTCACTTGGGCTACCTGCGCCCCCAGCCCTTCCAAGAAGCTGTTCCCACCCCAGCGAGACCGTCCCCACCGCCGCCACCAATTAGTTTTTTTTATTTGCGTAGATTCATTTGCATATGAAATTAAATGTTACAACCTATGTTTGCATTAACAATTTCCAAAAGAACATTTCGTCTTCTCGAAAACCGTCAGTGAGCAACAGCAGATGTCATGCTGTTTCTAAGTAATGTTTAATAACAGCAGATGTTTTAGCACTTACCGGCAACGTCAAGGACCTATGTTTGCATTAACATTTTCCGAAGCAACATTTCGTTTCTCGGAATTCGTCTTCAAACATTTCAGGGGAACTATATGTGTAATAACTCCCAAGCTACACAACTACTCACATAATGAACCTAATTATTCCTATTTGTCTAGGAAAAATTAGATTTGAGTACAAATCATGGTCCCTTCCACGATATACTTTGGACAAACCCCCGACCGGCCGTTCGGCTTAACCCGCCACTTCTATCTGGGCTCTCTGGCAGCTGCCCCAACCGCTTGCTGCCCTCCAACGCCAATTCTTTACCTTTCCCAACAATACAGCTACTTACGTTAATTGCGCGACTCTACGAACATAAGTTCCGTAAAGTCATTGTGCCTGGCACGAACTCCAGCGGACTTATGGACGCCCACGTCAATGTTCCCCAAAGTGTAACTCAGCCTTGTCTCTGTCCCGCAATACGAGTGTCAAGGCGCTCTTCCTCTGCAAGATGGCAGATTCTCAGCCCGCCATCAGCATAATGAAGAAGGTGTCAAGTTTTATGAGACCTTACAATGCTCTGCCACTCCTCCGACGTCCAGAGTCGATGGTCATGTGTCCATTCCAGTCATAGTGTCGGGCCTGGTCTAATACCCATGATGTCGTTGGAATTCTTGCCAGGTGATTATTTGAAGTTTCGACAAGGCTTTTCACATGGTCCCACAATACGAAATCGGGTGACATGAGGTAAGAACGTGCTAGCCACAAAAATACCCTCCCCCCTCTTCCTGTAAACTTTTCCCAGGTGTTCAAGAACCCTGAGCCCAGTGTGAGGTGGGTTTTAATTACGTTAGAGCCACGTTCGTTTACGAATAACAAGTGGGACATGTTTCAGTTCATAAACACTATATATGTATTCCATTGCCAGAGATAAAGAACAATTAACAACTGAGGATTTAGTCGTTACCGGTCAAGGATCCCTGACACCAAATACATTCACATCCCCTTTTCGAGCACCACGGAAAATTTGTAACACCATAACGGAATCACCCTATAGAAGTTGAACAATAACCGCACTGTTTCGCGAAATCACAAAAAAAAAAAAAAAAAAAAAAAAAAAAAAAAAAAAAAAAATGTGACACTCCTTACGATCTGGTATCTCGAAACTGGATTTCTCTGATTTTGCATGTTATGTTACAAATGAACACCAAATAGGCAACCGCAGCTTCGGAAACTGTAGGCCAATCAGTATACGGAACTTGCTCGCTTCGGCCTCTAACGTAGGAACTATCTTGCATTGTACTTGTTCAAGCATCATAGCCCGTTTGCGATATGGACAGGACTTCATTTATCGTCCACGCGCCTGAATGTTTCGTAATCTGAAACTCCACTCTGTGATGCCACAAAAACCGTGCCACTCAAAGTGCAAGTTAGTTTTCACGTCTCGTGTCAAGACTGCTCAAGGATATCTCCGCTGTAATCCTTCCAGATTACGAGGTCAGTAACAACATGGTTGCGATGTGCCACACTCGAAAATAAAGCAGGCAACGTGTCCCTGGCGCTGTTCGCGTGACGCTAAAAAACTGCTTCACTCACTGGGCGGGCTCGATACCTGCTCACGAGAAAACTCCATTACAAGGCGCAGGCCACAGGGCAACAACTCTGCAAAAACAGGAACAAAAACACTGTCGTGCGGCACAAACGTATGAGCAAACTTAAACACGCCAAAAAAATTGCCAGCAATTACAGTTTGCAAATGAATGTACGCTTAAGTCCCGGTGCTTCGTCAGAGTTCGTCCGAAAGATTACATGGATAATATAATTATTCGTCCTCTTCGGCAGCAAAAGAATATTGATTAATATGTCTTCCGTTAACTCCGTTGCCATAAGAACAATTACATGTTCAGCTTTATTACAAGGCAGACGGTAACTTTCTTTGTGCCGTCTACGGGTACACATTCTAATGAGCTTATAAAACTGTTAAAAACTGCTAAGATATCTTTGTACTAATAACGCAGCGTAGAGGAGTATTTAACCATCGTTTCATGTTAATACGTGTTTTACACGTGTAGTTACTTCGGTTTAGTCACTGAATATTACTATTAAATTTTACATACAGTCATGTAAAGATTTCTGAACGTTGGCACAGTGCTTATATGGACAGTATAATAGTCACAAGTGATGAGGTCTATATTACTTACATCACTTGTTCTATCAGAGTCTTCCGGTGTATGGGTAGCGCGTGGTAAGAGACGCCTTCGTTGTTGCGTATCTCTGGCGCGCTACGCGAAGTAGCAGTCTCTCTGTCAGACAGCGGACCTAGAATGAAGCAGATGCCGGAACAGTATTCCTGTTACTTGAATCTTACTAACACTTGCTTTTGCTTTAATTTTGCAATTTTCTTTATGCCGTTACCAATATGGACTCAGTGAATGCAGGAAAATGCACTGTAATAGTTCCTCATTTAACCGAGTGATAAGAAATAAGTTTTTCGTATTTTTAAACGATTCTATCTCACCAATCTCATTTTAGTCTAACTTCAGTACCTTTATCTCACTCCTAACCAGACAAGAGTTTCTGTTTTTGTGTGTTATCATGCAGCCTCTCTATATCATGTTGGCACTACAGAATTGTTAGGCAGCGTATTGTATTTCCTGTTCCTCAAATAGAGAGCATACTGTTCCTCAGGATTATTCATAGGAACAAGGCATAACACTACTACTATTACTGTCAGAGATTAGAGGATAACCCTTTTTATAGTATCATGGCTATATTTATTTCTTTATTGGTTATTTAGCCTGACGAGATTAGGACCTTGAGGCCCTCTCTAACATCCGACCAGGATACAACATATCCAAAAGATATTACAAAAATCACACTAATCTTAAAATGATAATAGTCGACAATAACAATAAAGATAATACAGGGCATTTAATATAAAATACGTTAAAACATTGGAGTAATATTTAGTGTTGTAAGAATGGGGACGGATAAAGTTAGAGAAGGAGAAAGAAAAGACAGTGGCAGAGAAAAGAGTGGAAAATAAATAGAGAGACTGTGCCAACACAGGGAAAGTTTGAGGGAACTGGCCAGAGTAAGTTGCAGAGGGATGGCAATTGTGACAGCAAGTGGGCCATTACTTGTCTTTTGAGAGTGGTCTGATTTTTCTGATATTTTGAGGCAGATTGTTCCACAGTCGGGTTCCTGAGATAAAATGCATAAAAGTGTCAAAATCTCTGTCATAGCCATATATGCCCTAGTAATGACTATGTCCAGTAGGTGTTTATGTTAAATAGTTCTAGTTTTGTCACATTTATTATTTTAACAGACTCGAATAAATATTTCAGTCCCTTGATGGTTGCCGGTCTTTCCTTTCCTGAGTGTACCCCTACTGTCTTCTCCCTCGCCGGCCGCGGTGGCCGAGGGGACTGAGGCGCTCCAGTCACGGTCTGCACGGTCACTACGGTCGGGGGTTCGAATCCCCTCTCGGGCATGGATATTTGTGCCGTCCTAGTTCGTAAGTAGTTCATAAGTAGTTTGTAAGTTTAGGGACTGATGACCCCGTAGTTAAGTCCCTTAAGCTTAACAAACATTTGAACATTTGAATTCTTCTCCCCCCATTACCCTTATGTGTTATCTATTTCTTGATTTTTCACTTTATGTGCTATTTTTCTTTTACACAAACCATGAAAGTATTGTTCGCTGAGCCTATATTGCTATGACTAAGCTTTTACACTTTGTGACATTTTATAGATTAAGATTCTTGCGTTTTACTTGGTTGGGGAGTTACAAGTGCCACCTAGTGGGCTCTTTTATTAAATGTTAAAACGTTTGTAAAGCTAAGAGACTAAACTACTGAGGTCATCGGTCCCCTACACTTACAAACTACTCAAACTAAAGGACAACCCACACACCCATGCGCGAGGGTGATCTAATATCTCCGACGGGGAGCAATTGCACAATCCATGGCAACGCGCCTCAGACCACATGGTCATTCCCGCTTAGTGCTCTTTTATCATATTAGGCATTGCTGGTGGAAGCCGACCTTGGGGAAGACCAGTTTGGATTCAGGAGAAATGTAGGAGCACGGGAGGCAATACTCACCTTACGGCTTATCCTAGAAGATAGATTAAGGAAAGGCAAACCTACATTTCTAGCTTTTGTAGATTTGTAGAAAGCTTTTGCAATGTTGATTGGAATAAACTCTTTCAAATTCTGAAAACAGCAGGAGTAAAATATAGGGAACGGAAAAATATTTACAACTTGAATAAAAACCAGACAGCAGTTATCAGAGTTCAAGGGCATGAAATGATTGCAGAGGCTGGGAAGGAAGTAAGACAGGGTTGTAGCCTTTCCCTAATGTTCTTCAATTTGTACAATGAGCGAGCTATAAAGGAAAGCAAGGAGAAATTTGGAGAAGGAATTAATATTCAGGGCGAAGAAATAAAAACCTTGCGCTTTGCTGATGACATTGTAATTCTGTCAGAGACAGCAAAGGAGGTGTCATACCGATTCAGTTACGACAAATGAGTGAAGTCATATTCTGAATACAACAGCTGATAATCACCAACTTCTGTCAACTCGAGGCACAATTCTATCATATTCAGCCCCAGCTACAACAAAACCCAGCGTCAAATGCTACGGTGCTGCTCACAGAATCTGTAACACACATATAAATCAGGCGATGTGATTCCACAGTCATATGCTGTTGTTGTGGTCTTCAGTCCGGAGACTGGTTTGATGCAGCTCTCCACAATACCCTATCCTGAGCAAGCCTCTTCAACGCCACATAAGAACGGCAACCTACATTTGTCTGAATCTAATTACTGTATCCATCTCTTGGTCTTCCTCTGTGGGTTTTACCCCACGCACTTCCCTCCAACGCTAAATTCACAATTCCTTGTATCTAAGAATGTGTCCTACCAATCGATCCCTTCTTTTAGTCAAGGTACGCAGAAATTCCTTTTCTCCCCAATTCTGTTCAGTACCTCCTCATTAGTTACGCGATCCACTCGCCTAATCTTCAGCATTCTCCTGTAGCACCTCATTTCAAAAGCCTCTATCCTCTTCCTGCCTGCACTGTTTATCGTCCATGTTTCACTCCCATGCAAGGTAACACTCCACACAAATGCCTTCAGAAAGGACTTCCTTAGGCTTAAATCAATTTTCGATATTAAAAAATTTCTCTTTTTCAAAAACGCTTGCCATTCTGCATTTTATATCCTCTGTACTGCGACCATCATCTGTTAATTTACTGCCCAAGTAACAAAACTCATCTAACTCCTTTATTGTTTTGTTACCTAATGTAATTCCTTCAGCATCACCTGATTTTCTTAGACTGTACTCCATTACCCTAGTTTTGCTCTTGTTAATGTTCATCTTATATGCACCTTTCAGCACACTGGCCATTCTGTTGAACTGCTCTTCCAGATCCTGTTCTGTTTGACAGAATTACTGTGTCGTCGGCAAAACGAAATGTTTTTAATTCTTCACCCTGAACGAATCCCTTTCATGCCCTTCAACTCTGACAACCGCTGTCTAGTTTTTGTACAAGTTGTAAATAATCTTACGCTCCCTAAATTTTACTCCTGTTTGCTTCAGATCTTGGAAAAGTTTATTCCAATCAACATTGTCAAAAGCCTTCTCCAAATCTACAAAAGCTAGATATGTAGATTTGCCTTTTTTCGTCTATCTTCTAGGATAATCCATAAAGTGAGTATTGCCTCCCGTGTTCCTACATTTCTCCTGAACCCAAACTGTTCTTCCCCGAGGTCGGCTTCTACCAGCTTTTCCATCCTTCCGTAAATAATTCCTGTTAATATTTTGCAACCATGACTTATTAAACTGATGGTTCTGTAATTTTCACACCTGTCTGCACCTGCTTTCTTTGGAATGGGGATTATAACATTTTTCTTAAAGTCTGAGGGTACTTCGCCTGTCTCATACATCTTGCACACCAGGTGAAACAGTTTTGTCATGGCTGGTTCTCCCAGAGAATTCAGTAGGTCTGACGGAATGTCATCTACTCCAAAGGCCTTGTTCCGACTTAGGTTTTACAGTGCTCTGTCAAATTCTTCTCTCAGTATCGTATCTCCTATTTCATCCTCATCTACTTCTTCTCCCCTTCCTACAATATTGCCTTAAAGTTCATTTCCTTCATAGAGCCTCTCTATATACTCTTTACACCTTTCAGCTTTCCCCTCTTTGCTGGAAACTGGTTTTCCATCTGTGTTCTTGATATTCATAGAGCTGTTTTTCTTATCTCGAAATATCTCTTTTATTTTCCGGTAGGCTGTATCTATTTTTCCCTTATTTATACATTCTTCTACATCCTTGCATTTGCCTTCTAGCCATTCCAGCTTAGCCATTTTGCACTTCCTGTCAATCTCATTTCTTAGTCGTATGTACTCAATTTTGCCTGTTTCATTTACTGCATTTTTATATTTCCTCCTTTCGTCGATTAAATTTAGTATGTCCTGTGATATCCAAGGATTTTTTGTAGGTCTTGCCTTCCTACCTATTGTGTCCTCTGCTGCGTTCACTATTACGTCTCTCAATGCTACCCATTCCTCCTCTACTGCTTTATTTCCCCCCGTTTCTGTCAATTGTTGCCTAAAGCTCCCTCTGAAATTCTCAAGAACTTCAGGTTCCTTCAGTTTATCCAGGTAACATATCCGTATTTTCCTCTCTTTCTGCAGTTTTTTTCAGTTTCAGCCTACAATTCATGACCAATAATTTATGGTCAGAGTTTATATCTGCCTCTGGGTATGTCTTACAATTTAAAACCTGGTTCCGAAATCTAGGTCTTACCATTATAAAATCTATCTGGTATCTCCGGGTGTCTCCTGGTCTCTTCCACGTATACAACCTTCTTTCCTGATTCTTAAACCAGGTGTTTGTAATAACTAAATTATGTTCCGTGCAAAATTCGACCAGGTTTCCTCTTTCATTACTTTTGCCCAGACCATATTCACCTACTATATTCCCTTCCCTTCCTTGACCTACTACCGAATTCCAGTCTCCCATCACAATTAAGTTTTCCTCGCCCTTAATTGTCTGAATAATTTCCTTTAACTCCTCATACATTTGTTCGATCTCATCAGCGGCAGAGCTAGTTGGCATATAAACCTGTACTACTGTGGTCGGTGTTGGCTTCGTATCTATCTTGACTACGATAATGCGATCACTGTGTTGCTCATAGTAATTTACCCGCATTCCTATTTTCTTATTCATTATCAGACCTACTCCTGTAATACCCCCAACTGATTTTGTATTTATAATCCTGTACTGACCTGACCAGAAATCCTGTTCGTCTTTCCACCGAACTTCACTAATCCCCACTATATCTGACTTCAACCCATCCATTTCTCTTTTTAAATTTTCTAGCTTCCCTACCCGATTAAGGGATCTAACATTCCACGCTCCGATCCGTAGAATGCCAGTGTTGTCTTTCCTGATGATCACATCCTCCTGAGTAGTCCCCGCCCGGAGATCCGAATGGGGGACTATTTTATCTCCCGAATATTTCACCCGAGAGGATGCCATCATCATATGTTCATACAGTAGAGCTGCATGTCCCCGGGAAAAGTAACGGCTATAGTTTCCCCTTGCAAAGCCACATTATCCGATGTTACAAGGCCAGCTCAGTGAACCACAGCCGTAATGGACAGTCAAACGAGAAAACAATGAACGTGAAACAGAACAGTAAAAATGTGTCTGAAGTGAATCACCAGAAAGATAAAACACAGTACAAAGTAAAAAGTGTATTTTCGGCACATGTTTAAAAAGTGAAGTGTAGATTGAGTTCTATTATGTAACAATAATTATTATTTTTGTCAAATATCGAATTTTTTCTTATGTCACTTATTCACGTGAAGTTGAATTTCATTTTTTTCATTTATATGTAAAGTTAATTTATTGATTTTATGTGGAGTGTTGAAAATATGTTCTGTACTTTTTGTAAACTTATTTACATTTTTTTTAATTTAAAATTTCACGAAAAACAAAATAATGATGTAAATGGTATAAGAAACGTTTGAAGAAATTTTTGTGCTGTAGATAAAGAATCGATGAGAGCAGCAAGACAAATGTTTATTCATTCTTTAATTAAAACAGTAACTCAGATAAATCAAATATCTAAAAATTGAAGAAATGAATGCAATAAAGGTCTTGCAGGTTTTAAGTAAAGGTGATTTAAAAGTAAATCTTTAACTATAAACTACAGAATTGTAACACTAGTAAATAAGGTAAAACAGAAAATAAGAAAATAAATATGAATTACTAGCAATTGCTGAAAGATGATTTTTTTTTAAACGGTAATTTTTGCCTGGCTTGGTTAATGTCTTCCTCGACATTAACACCCCAGGAAATTTTGTCAAAAGGGGAGGGATGTGTAAGCAGTCACATTCTCCTGATTTTCATTTTTTACACATTCTGACCTCATGATCTTATTCTACTCATCGAGACAATTCGTTTGAGGATAAGCTCGATGGCTTACGACCATTCTGGACAAGAGTAAGTTTTGTGTCCCGACTTCGTCGCCGCTTTTGTGTCCCAGCCTCGTCGTAGGTGTCGGTGGCCGAGTGGAATGTGACCGACACGCTGGTGCAGGTACGGAGGGGAGCAGCCAGAAACTATAAACACTCGAGTAAATTAGAAAGAGATATATATGGCACAGAATGTAACAATACTTAACTTTTACATAGTACTGCAGAATGTTGATACATAGTTGTTAGAGGCCTGCCTAGTGCCTGTACAATAGCAAAGTCTTCACTGGTGCCTATCTGATTACGAAGGTCCTAACTCGTTGCTATCTCAGTCCGAAGTGACCAGTCCTTCAGTGGTGGCCACGAGCGGCGTTGTCGCAGAGGGCGCTCGTGGCTGTCGTCGTGAGAACGCCGCGCCGTGCGTACATGGCGGCGCGCGGCGAAAGCAGGTGGCGCGCACTTTGTACTTGTGCGACACCACACCCCTCCCCCCCCCCAAACCGCCGCGCCGTCGTGGCGTAGGGCTGAGGGCCACGGCGACGGCACTGGGAGGAGGGCCTGGGCGGGGGCGTTACTGGTGGGACGGGCGTCGTAGCTGAGGCCGGGATCGAGACGCCGTCCGCGCCCCGGCATCCGCCTTGAGATCCTCCAGGGAACCCGCCGAAACCTGGGGAAGGGCGCCCGCCCCCGCCCAGAGGGAGCAGGTCATCTTCTTCTGAGGTGCGTGGCCCAGGCGGCGGCGGCACGCACGGTCCCGGAGTCCCTTTCGGTGACGCTGTCATCTGCGGCGGCGACAGCGGCGGCGTCGCGTCGATCTCCATCGGGACGATCTCGTAGTCCGGGGACGAACAATGTGGCTGTGCTCCCTGGCGGTGAACTGGGTCTGGAATCAAGAAACCGGAGACAGGATCGCGCTGCCTGTGCAGGCGCAATTGGTTTGCGTGGCGCCGCAGCTCCGACCCTGTGGAAGAACGTACAACATACATATTGCTACCGAGCACGCGCTGAATGGTGCCCGGCAGCCATGTCTTCTTGTTTCCAGCAAACACCCTGTACAGCACCGGCGTAGAAACCTGAAAACGCGTAGCGCCATACGAACCGACTCGGTGCGTGGGAGGCTGCAGCAGGTGAAGGAGAGTGCGGTGACGGCGGCCGTGTAGCAGCTCGGCAGGAGACGGGCCGTCACGTGGCATGCACCGATACGTAGACAGGAAAATTTGAAGAGCTTGCTGCCTGGAGTGCTGACCTTTCATCTTTTCCATGTGTGACTTGAATGTTCGAACGAAACGTTCTGCTTCACCATTGGACTGAGGGTGAAAAGGTGCAGTGGTAATATGCTGAATGCCATTCACACGACAAAACTGTTGAAATTCCGCACTAACAACTGAGGTCCATTGTCCCTGACGATAGTTTCAGGCAAGCCTTCGATGCAAAACACTGATGTTAAGGCACTGATTGTACTAGACGCCGTCGTTGAGTTCATGGCAATCACGAAAGGAAACTTGCTGAAAGCGTCTACAACGATTAACCAGCGCGTATTCCAGAAAGGTCCGGAAAAGTCAATACGTAAACGTTGCCATGGTCCCTTGGGGCGTGGCCAGTCTGAGAAACGTTGCGGAGGAGCCGCCTGATGCTCCGCACAAACCGAACACTGTGACGTCATGTTCTCTATCTGAGCGTCCATACCAACCCAGGTACAATGACGTCTGGCCAATTGCTTTGTCCTAACAATGCCCCAATGTCCTTGATGCAGGAGGCGTAACACTTCTCGTTGCAGGGAACGAGGAACAATCACTCTTGCTTGGTCGTTGTCGGTATGCAACAACAGTACACCCTGACTTAAAGATAATGCATGACGTTGTGCAAAATAACGTCGAACCAGAGGCCGATCAATGTCTTTGGCTCTGGCAGGCCACCCTGAGCGAACAAAACGTGCTACCACACTTAAGTCTACATCCGCAGCTGTTTCCTGTGCAACCCGACGAGAGTTCAAAGGGAAATCTGCGACAGCGGAAGCATCTCTGGAGTCTATCTGACAACATGCCATTTCTGAAGAATCAAACGACACATCCTGGCCAACCGGAAGTCGGGAATGTGTGTCCGCGTTAGCATGTTTAGTGGTAGGTCGGAACAAAATCTCATACTGATAATTAGACAATATCAAGGACCATCTCTGAAGCTTTTGTGCCGTACGGGGCGGAATCGGCTTTGTGGGTGAGAACAACGACGTGAGAGGCTTGTGGTCTGTCAACAAATAGAATTTTCTGCCATAGAGATAATGATGAAACTTTGTGACGCCGTAAATGATTGCTAAGGCCTCCTTTTCTATCTGACTGTAATTCTGTTGCGTTGGCGTCAGTAGCTTGGATGCAAAGGCAATAGGACGATCATGACATCCAATACGATGTGACAGAACTGCACCCACACCGTACGACGAGGCGTCAACTGCTAGCACTACCGGCTTCTGTGGGTCAAAGGGAATCAAACATGCATCACTGAGTAGTGCAGACTTTAATTTGTCAAAGGCAACCTGGCAATCTTTGGACCAAACAAAAGGAACATTCTTCCTACGTAAGTGATGCAGTGGAGCTGCAATCTGAGAGGCATTGGGAATAAATCTGAAATAATAGTTAAGCTTTCCCATTACGGCTTGCAATTCCTGCACATTCTTAGGAGGAGGCAAGTCTTTGATTGCTCGAAGATGTGACTGTAAGGGATGTATTCCTTGGGCATTAATCACATGGCCTAGGTACTCTATTTCAGTTTGAAAAAACGAACACTTTGCTTTATTGCAACGTAGACCTGCTGCAGTCAAAACTTTGAAAAGGCACTCCAGGTTTGCTAAATGTTCTTCAACTGTACGTCCGGATACCACAATATCATCTAAATAGTTCGAACAACACGGTACAGAAACTGTCAGATGTTCCAAAAAACGCTGAAAAATAGCGGGAGCGGAAGAACTGCCAAAGGGTAGGCGTTGAAATTGAAAAAGGCCCATGTGAGTATTAATGACGAAAAACTTTTTTGACTCGTCATCAAGTGGAATCTGTAAGTATGCCTCTGCTAAATCAATCTTAGAAAAGAAACGAGACTGTCCTAATTTGTCCATCAGTTCCTCAGGTCTGGGCAGAGGGTAAGTGTCTACAATTGTTTGACTGTTCACTGTTGATTTGAAGTCCGCACAGAGACGAAGGTTTCCTGACGGCTTGGGTATAATTACTATAGGCGAGGCCCACTGACTCGCAGAAACAGGAGAAATCACCCCACTATCTTGCCAACGTTTAAGTTCTTCGGCAACTGTATCACGCAAGGCGATAGGCACTGGTCTAGCTTTACGAAATTTTGGAACTGCAGATTCTTTTAAAGTTACATGTGCTACGAAGTCTTTTGCACAACCTAGTTCCGGCGAAAACAAGTCACTGTATTTGTCACACAATGCATTGATTTTATCCTGAGGCACTATTGACGAAATTTGAAGCACATCTCTTTGAATTGATAAACCAAACAAATCAAAAGCATCTAGTCCAAAAATGTTCTGTGTCGATTTGGCCTGAAGAACTACAAAAGCAACTGTTTTCTTTACACCTTGAAAAGAGGCAGGCAGGCTACACGTTCCTAGCACGGGAATATTTTGACCTGTATAAGCTGTTAACACTTGTTGACACAGCGATAATTTTGGCGAACCCAGAAGTTCATAAGTATCTTTATTAATTAAGGTAACAGCGGAACCAGTGTCGAGCTGAAATTGCACAGTCTTATTGTCAATGGAAAGATTCACAAAAAGTTTTTGCTTGCGGCGCTCGACAGGTGCGCGAATGTGGGCAACGTCTGCTACGGTTTGTTTACTGCGCTTGCGCGGGCCGCGTAGTGAAGGAAGCGGCGCAGACTCGGCACGCAGCGGATTAACAACACTGTCACTAGATGACACTACCGCCGGATCGGCGTCCGCGCAATGCGAGGCTACTACAGAGTCACTAACTACTGCACTACACTTTTGAGTAGCTACTTGATGTCTACTGTCACTAGCTACGCAGTACTGGGCACTATTACAAGGAGCAGTTGCAGAAGGCACTATTTTCACTAACGGATTGCACTGTTCATAGTCATTTTGCTTGTCCCGAACCCTTTTCCGTTGCACTGTTTTACGCGCTCGTCGGCGCTTGCTACGTGGTGCACTATATAGTGTTGCCATAGGCGCAGAACTACTTTCTTGCAATTGAGATCCAAGGAAAGCACTGTTCAATTCCACAGCCCGTATAACATTTACAGAATGAACTGTTCTCGCACTTTGCGAAGCACCGTTTCTAACGTTACTGTTCTTTGAGTTTTTAATTTGCATACACACAGACTGCACATGTCCCGATTTGCCACATTGATAACAGGTTGCGTTGCGACTAGGGCAATGAGCACGCTTGTGGCGAGACACACACTGGGGGCAAGACTTACGAACATTTTTCTGAAATGAGCGTTGGCGCCCGTTATGCAAATTACTGTGTCTAACACTACGGGGCGACCTTTGCGTCGCACTTTTACTCTGGCTACTGTTCACTGTCTGTTCAGCACGGCCGGTAGAAAAATAAGAATCACTAGTGCTACACTGAGAACTACGGCTAGGAAAGCGTCCGTTGCGGCGCACTGAATTTACACTGTGGCTTTGCATTTCTACATCTACTAAGTCAAAAGTATCATGCGCTTCAATAAGCTGCAGTACACTGTCTAATGAAGGGTCAGACTGTTTCAGAATTGCTGCTCTAATTCTGGGGTCCTGAATGTTCTGCGTAATTGCATCTCTTAACATCACGTCACTATAAGAAAGTCCACAAGAGCAAGTAAATTTACATTGGCGGGTTAAGCCCTTCAATTCCGTAATCCACTCTTGGTGTGACTGTTCAGGTAATTTTTTCAGTCTGAAAAATCGGTACCGTGCAGCGGCTACAAGAACTTTTCTCTCATAATGAGCATTTAGTGCCTCTACTATTTGTTCAAAGTCTACATCACGAGGAGATGCTTGCGGGAACAGTTTCTGCAGTAACACAAAAGTTTTGGGGCCCACCATGGACAATAAAAGATGCTTAACAGTCTGACCTGTAATTTGATGAGCTGCGACGAGTTCTTGAAACTGCGCGAAATAGTCGCTCCATTCTTCCTCACGTTCGTTGTATTGGCGAAACGTAGGAAGTGTTGCGGCGGCAGGTGTGGGCTGCTGAAGCGGCGGCTGTTGTTGTTGGTTAGCTGCCTGCGCTGTGAGCTGGGACACCGCCTGGAGGAGTTGCGTTATTTGCGCCGTCTGTAACTGAATAATTTCCATTAAGTTTGGGTTCGGGGTAGTGGCCATGCTGACCGATTAGGCGCCGCGCATACAAGTAAATTATAACAAAACACAAATTCAATATGAAAGAGGACGCTCTGCAACAAAAAAGTCCACAAAACACGTAACTGAAAATGTTCCCCCAAAAATCTTATAATAAGGGTGGGTGGGCGGGAGCAATTTCTTCGTGCTCCGACTGCTGCTGTCTGGCTGCTGCAAGCGGGCTGATCCAAGGTTCGTCTATCACTCCTCGTCGCCACTTTTGTGTCCCGACTTCGTCGCCGCTTTTGTGTCCCAGCCTCGTCGTAGGTGTCGGTGGCCGAGTGGAATGTGACCGACACGCTGGTGCAGGTACGGAGGGGAGCAGCCAGAAACTATAAACACTCGAGTAAATTAGAAAGAGATATATATGGCACAGAATGTAACAATACTTAACTTTTACATAGTACTGCAGAATGTTGATACATAGTTGTTAGAGGCCTGCCTAGTGCCTGTACAATAGCAAAGTCTTCACTGGTGCCTATCTGATTACGAAGGTCCTAACTCGTTGCTATCTCAGTCCGAAGTGACCAGTCCTTCAGTGGTGGCCACGAGCGGCGTTGTCGCAGAGGGCGCTCGTGGCTGTCGTCGTGAGAACGCCGCGCCGTGCGTACATGGCGGCGCGCGGCGAAAGCAGGTGGCGCGCACTTTGTACTTGTGCGACACCACAGTAAGTACGTATGATATGCAAATCATGGAATCACGTCGCAAGTGCGATAATATATTTACTTAAGAGGCTGGTGCAATAAGTAGTTTACGTATACCTGAAGGTACAGTTTTGTTGGTGAGGCGACTAGGGCCTCGAGAAGCGACTGCCCAGTAGCGAAGACACCCGACCTCCCCATTCCACTAGAGGGTTTTATGACCCAAAACCCATTGGTATTACCTGGGCCCGTCCTCGCACAGAAGCGAACAATGGAGGCTGGTCACACTAAAAGGGATACTCGGGTTCCTGCAATAATGTTTAAAGTAAATGATGCAGTCAGTTTAACCATATCGTCTAGAAACGACCAAGAGCGCTGCTAAGGAGTTACGGAAATCTAACATATATATTAACTGCGCTGCTATTGGCCAGTTTGGATTGTGCGCCATCCCGTGTTTAAAAGCTAGCAGTTGATAGGCAGGCAGTTCCTCGGACGTGGCGGTACAGCCAGAGGATAAGGAAACCTGCCAAATATACTTGACGAGACAGGCGGATTTTGGAGGGACTTTTGCGACACTCTTCAGAGTGAGAAGATGTATCGAGCGTGTGTGCGCAGTTCTGTGCTCAGGGTGAGTGCGTAGAAAGACTCCATTCAGGTATTGCACTCTGTGAAGCATACTCAGTGGAGAACACATAAGATTGTGCCGTGTTCCCTGTGCTGACCGCGACACTTATTCTGCAGTGTGAACATGCACACAGAGTAACGCTCGAGTGTGCATACAGAGTGGTATCGCGCTGCGTTGGTTATCTTGCCATGCCAATAGTAAGATTAGGTATGATAGGCGTTCTTCACATAATCGAGACGTAGGGAGAGTTCGATTGAAACAGGTTTATCCAGGTTGAAAAAGATAGAATTATTTGTTCCAACAGCAGTGGCAGATCACGGTACAGTGTGCAAACTCTTAGGCGAAGTCCACCTTTCTTCATGATCAGCAGCTGTAGGCTTCAGTTACGACATTTCACAACATTTGTCACGGCGCGACAGCCTCGACCGAAACTAAAGTAATTAAATTGGTTTAAACTCAAGTAGGCGCGGCACTTCAGCTCAAATAAAAATGTCCCTAAACTTACAAACTACTTATGAACTAGCTTATACTAAAGACGGCACAAACATCCATGCCCGAGGGGGATTCGAACCCCTGACGGGGAACGGCCTCGCGCCTCGTGACATAGCTAGGGTTGCCAGGTTGAACTCGAGCCTGGCCCGGAGACCAGACCTGCCCCCCTCCCCCTTGGCCAATGACTCACCCCCCCCCCCCAACTGCGACCAACTCCCCCCCCCCCCAATCAGGATTACACGTGAATTCTAAAAATAAAAAATAAAAATAAAAATAAAAAAAACCTAATCATCTCCTCCCTCCAAGCAAGTATCCCCCCTTCCTCCCCCCCTCCCCGGTGGAACATTGCTAGGGGTGGAGTTCGGTTTCTCACATCTTTACCGAGTATGTTCCAACTGTAATTCGTTGTTACCCGATCATTTGTAGGGCAACAAGGAAATCCAAAAAATTCCAGAAAAATAGAAACACCGCAATAACAACTTAGCCGGCCGCGGTGGCCGAGGGGACTGAGGCGCTCCAGTCACGGTCTGCGCGGCCACTACGGTCGGGGGTTCGAATCCCCCCTCGGGCATGGATATTTGTGCCGTCCTTAGTATTAGTTAGTTCTTCAGTAGTTTGTAAGTTTAGGGACTGATGACCCCGTAGTTAAGTCCCATAAGCTGTACAAATACTTGAACATTTTTTGAATAACAACTTAAGGTGTCACACCACGGAGTGCGCATTGTAAGCTTTGTTTACCATATATACTGTCTTCTTAACACAAAATAAGCCCATGTACCATTATAACCGTTTGTAATTCCGCCTTGTAATTTTGTGTAAATTCTGTCACGCAGATAATCTGAAGATGCCCTGCTAAAGGGCGTAGCGCGTCATTAACTACTAAAAAAATTTGTAATCAAGACGGTTTGAAAGAATACAAATAATAGACGTCGCCAGTTGACACGTTGCCCCAACAGTGTTTGCTTAATAATGCGCCGATTACTACCGACGCAACAATGAAAGGTTTTCAGAGGAAGAATAGAAAAGTAGTGTTTTGTTGCAATAAGAAATTGACATTTATATAAAGTTAAAATGATTTCCAATCCATGGTGTACAACAGCAATCAGAATAAATATTCCTTCAAACCGTCTTGATTGCAATTTTTTTATTTTATATAAAAAATTTGCAATCAAGACGCTTTGAAGGAATATTTATATAAAGTTATTCATAATTGCTAGAGAGGAGACGGCCGGGAATGGCCGAGCGCACTGAGGCGTCTTGCCACGGTGCGCGAGGCTGCTCCCGCCAGAGGTTCGAATTCCCCCCTAGGGGATGGATGTTATGTTCGTCCTTAGTTTAAGTTACATTAAGTTCGATGTAGATCGTCGCTACATGAGCATAGTACTTAAAAAGCTTCGTAAAAATAAAGTTAAGATGAAGGTTACATTCAAGCCCGGAGATGAGAGTCATTGGCCCGTAAACCAGGAGAATTCATTCCAAACCCGGGCACTACGGGCGGCGCCCGGAGATCTGGCAACCCTAGACATAGCGCCTCAATGCTCTCGGCCGCTTCGCCACGGCGGCACTTCAGCCATTCTGCCGATTGCACAAATTCCACTACGTGACTTTCAAACTATTTAAATAATTGTGAATCGAGTTTGTATTTTCTTAATAACCTTAGAATATATGTCATTTCTGCCAACTGCTACTTTCCAAATGTTCACTGGAAATAATACCAGTTAATTTATATCTACCGTGATTCATTTCAGTTTCATATGCAAAAACGTTTGTGAAATAAATACCCAAGTTTCACTTTCTGTACATGTTTCTTTCGAGCAGCTAACGACATCACTTTAGTACCCGATCTGATCCGCACAAGTTGCATTATTTACATGGTTGTTTTTTTTACATGAAATGTCGTCTGAGTTTATTTATGCTTAAGTGATAAAGTTTCATGTATCTTTGATAGACGAGGAACATCTTTCTGAATGTATTGAACATATTGTTGATTTCATCCTTGCAGGGGCCAAGTTTCATTGTTAGCTTACTCTGTTGTTGTAAGATGAAGCATATTCAAATTAGTATGACAGTACTGTTCACGTTAGACCCATTTCTCAGAACACCCAGAACTACCTTTCGTGCGGAAGCTCAAACACTTAACTCTCATGGTTGTTGAATAATTTTTACGAGATTTAGTTAAAACATAAAGATCAAATGAGAAAGTAATGTTATAAAGCGCACTAATACCTGTAATTCATGTTAGTACAGTTAAGTAAATGTACTTACGCGATAAATTAGGCCTAAAATCACGGTGTGGAAACAATTGTATGCGAATTTTCTACAACAAGCATTTCGTGAATAGCGAGTAAAAGCTGTCAAGGGCTACACTGTAATTCACTCGTTACAAGGGAATAAGAACAGTTAGACGAGATTATTTAAACAGGCTGCGCCAGAAAGTAAACAAACCACGGATGTAACAATACTTTTGATCTATTTCAGTCTGTGGTAAAAATACGCAACTAGAAGTTAAACATTTAATGCTGAGCCTGAAGAACAAACTAATAAAAGCATTTAATTACTTCTCGGCGTTATGACGATCTAAATTACGTATCTTAACGACAGCACAAAACTCTCGCGTCTCGTTTTGTGCAGGGCTGCTAAAACTACCATCTAAGACATTTTTTCTTCAAATTGTTGTGTATTGTTGTAAATCGTTAGCTTAATATTCGGTGCAAGTTTTTATCTTCATTAATCGGTCAACACTTTACGTATGAGTACGTCTTATTGATTATTTTAGAAAGGAACACTGAAATACGTGTCTTATTATTTCAGAAATAAACGTTTATATTTTTTCTACGATTTTTTCTAAATACTGCACTGAAATATTCTCGGATAGTTCTTGTATAAATAAGTATCAGAATAAGTAAGAAAATTTAGAAACATTATTCATCGATAATTTGCTTAAAATTTTGAGGCGTTATTGATAAAACAGTCTATTCTTGACTTGAAGGGAAAAAAATCTAATGGAAAGCACCTAAACTGGGAAAAATCATTGTTTTAAGAGGAAACGAAAGCAAAATATTTGATTATATATTTTTGACGACATTACAGCGTTCAAAGTAATGAAATAAATCGCAATTTGCGTTCAATTATAGCTTCACTGTACAAGGTTTAGGTGAAATACCAAAGTGCGGGGAATGAAAATTTGTGCCCGGCCGGGATTCAAACCCAGGATCTCCTGCTTACTAGGCAGACGCGTTGACCATTCCGCACTTTGGTATTTCATCTAAACCTAGTACAGTGAAACCATAACTGATCGCAAATTGCGATTTATTTCATTAGTTTTAACGCTGTAATGTCGTCAAAAATATATAATTGTATACAAGCCGAGGCTGGGCTCCTGACGGCAATTAATTGTGTCTCGATACCTCACGGTCTGTTCTCCCTGATGCGGGAATACAGTATTGTGGCTGCGATCATTACAGAACAAATATGCTGTGGTATAGGAAAGAGACAGCGTGGCGAATGGAGATTTGGGTGTGGCGGGAGAGTCCTCAGCAGTCGGGTTGTTCACTGTGTCCTCGGTGGCGGAGTGGTCAGCGGGCCTGCTCACTGCAGTACATTTTTACTGGAATAGTTACCTCAGACGTATACAATGCATAGATGATCTACCTGCGGTCCGTAAGGTGCACGGAACCCTCATAATGGGGAAACGACGGAACTTTGTGGAAGGCAAACACCCAACGGTCGACTGGAATGCAGTCTGGTGTAACGTACACTCCCCTAACTTGCCGACAGCGGCATGGACTACATGGTACTACTACCTGAACGGAAAATACCCCACGCAGTCACGTCTGCACAGCATTCACCTCGCGGCGACGCCGCTGTGCCAGATGTGCAACGTGCATGATACGGACACACACCGACTAGTCTGCGGAACGGCAAAGGACATTTGGCATCTGCTCTGCCACCTTCTGGCCTTCGTTCAACGCACTGAGCCTCATGCAATTCAGATGAATACCTTACTCTATACTGATGACATTCCATACCCGAATACGAAGAGAAATGCAGCAAACTGGCTGAAGGGAATGACAGTGCACTATATATTAGGCACAACGGAACACGACGTCGGTGATTATAGAACTTTTATAGAGAGCCAACATTCGAAAATTAAGAGGAATGCAAACTACCGGAAAAATTACGCAAACTTTCTCCTGAAGGTGTTTGACGACTTCTTGGTGGTCCGTTGAAGCCGGGCATGAGCAGATATTAAGTAAAGTAACTGAAAATAAACTGGTTCATTAATAAAAAGTTAGAGTTATGATCGAATTTACTGGTAATAAACACACCACGAGAAGACAGCCAAGGCTCCGGACAGTTCAGAAAGTCTCCTTAAATACCTTCCTTACGTTCAAGAAGAAAAAAAAACTTTTTTTAATTTTATTTATAATTCAAAGAATTCGGTAAGACTTCATAAACACAATGGTTAGGATGGGCCTATTTGTTTATTCTGTTGTATGTATGTATTTAAAATAAAAGCCATGAAGTTTCAATAAAAGAACACATTATTTCTTTTCCTTTCCCTTATCGTTTCCCTTAGTTGCATGCTTGATTTAATAAAGGGTAAAAGTGGCGGTGGCACTAGACTTTTTTGGCAGGCGAGATGTTTAGGTTTATGTGGGATATAGTAGTTAGGCGCCAACCCCTGAAGTGGAAAAGATTAGGCAAAAGAGTGGTCTAAAGGAGCTACCTAGTAAGTAAGGAGGTAAAAGAAAAAAGTAAGCAGGAGATCCCGGGTTCGAATTCCGGCCGGGCACAAATTTTCATTCGCCGTACTTTGGTATTTCATCTTATCCTAGTACAGTGAAGCCATAACTGATCGCAAACTGCGATTTATTTCAAAATATTCGAATCGCTGTTAGCTTCTGATCTTCACGTCATATGACAGAAGAATTACTTTTTGAAAAAAGAAAACTTCTGTTAAGACGAGTAATTTTCTACAATGCACTCTTAACTTCCTACTGTCAGAGGCTGAATCTACATAGTATCACAATATAAAACATGGTTTGATGTCTTAAGATGGTGTGAAACCAGAACGTGTTCTCTCTGTAATGTTACGTGATATTGGCTTTAGCGAGCTGACGAATAAAAGTTCTCAAAAATAAATCAGCCGTCCAATTTATCAATATTTCTTCACTGCGTACACGAACGTAACGGCAATTTTACTGAACACCGTAGATTAAAACCTGTTTCCCGGGCCCGTCTGCTTATTTTTGGAGGAAACGCGGCAGGTGCAGCGGCGAGTGCAGAGCGCGTTGTGCAGTCCACATGGCGCAGCCGCACGCTACGCCAGCGGGTGACACGGACGGGCTAGCACCAATATCGACTGCAAGGCCCGCCGCACACTGGTAGCTGCTCCTAGCACCAGCACTGCCCCACTCCTACTCCAATAGCTCTACACTAATTACTTACTGCGACTACGTAAGCACAGAATATTCTTTGTGGATCTGCGCCCGGATCGTACAACCTTCTAGACAAATTCAGAGATCAACTGTTCCGATCTTATCAAGTATAGGCTGTCAAAGATACATCTCGTGGGGCAGTTGCGCCATTGTAGGAGCTGTGGCCTGTTTCATCTATGAGGCGGAATTTTATTAGAATTTTTTTGATTGGCGTTATACTCGTTCCTGGTGCGATTCAGTTTTCTTGGAATCTTTCAGCTCTATGTGTAGACAGTAGGTATCTGTTGTGTGGCTGGATAGTCCTTTGGGCTCTCATTTAACTCACAACGGAAAAAACTAAAATGTGAGCAGCCATTTCAGTTCTTTTTTGAAGAGTCGATTGTGTGTGAAAAGAAATGGACTATAAGATATTTTAGCTCATTACTTCCAAGATTTTGAGAAAACCGTCTGTTCATGGCACTAAATCGTCTCAAAATTAAAGAGATCCGTAGATAATTCTAAACTGAGTATTTTTATCGTTATTTATGCTGTCCAAAATCATGTATTTCCAGAAAAGAAAACTTTTACAACTGTCGCTTATATACACAGTTCGGTAACCGAAATGCGGGGCGAGCGACGCGGTAGTTGAGCGCATTCGTCACAGCGCTGCCCGAACAAAAATACTGAGCAAACACCTCATCGATAAACGTCCAACAAATATGATGCCAGAAAAATGTTCAGTTTATAATTATATATCTGTATAATAAATTTTGATTCGATTTAGTGTCATGAACTTTAATATCCTAGAGTTCTTAATTTTTGTTCATACACATGCGACCTCTGAGAAATAAACCGAATTGGATGGCCGTATCAGAGTTCCTTCCCTGTGACAACTGGTGCCTAAACTGCCTGGGTGTTCACTACTTCGCGACACATTCGGAAAAAAAACGGCCAAACATTTCTGGCTAGTAACAATACAAAAGTCATTACTGGTCCAAGAATGTTGTAAACCAGAAGATGGAAAAAAAATACTTGTAACCGACGAGAAGCCTCTTCCTCTTACTGTATGTCGTCGTTTTATTTATTTGTATTATTAACAACGTTACTGTTATCTGTCTCAAGCTGAAACCCGGTGTCAGCCGGGTACTTACCTGTTTCAGTCTTACGTTAGTCCACCTCTCCTTTCCTTTTCTCTCTGTGCCACCTTCTCTCCCCTCTTACTCTCTTCGTCTCCTCATCTGCCCACTCTCTCCTCATCTCCTACCCCCGTCTATGCCCACCTCCATCTTCCCCTTTCTCTGCGAATCAACTCCCCGTCTCTCTTTCGAAGTCTTCCTCCATCTCCTTAACCCATTGACTCATCTATATGTGAAACATTATATAAGTCTGTCAACTTTCACGGTGTCTACGTTTATTGCAAGGTACCCGCCGACATGCGCCGTATGAAATTTTAGTTTGGTGGTAATGCCGCGGCGGAGTATCCGAGCGTTCTAAGGCGCCTTGCTGAGGAGCGCGCGGTTGCTTGCCGCGTTTCGAGTCCTCCCTGAGACATAGGTGTGTGTATGTGTGTGTGTTGTCCTTACTGTAAGTATAGTAAGTTAATTTACGTAGTTTGTAAGTCTAGGGACTGATGACCATAGCAGTTTCGTTCAATAAGATTACAAACATTCTAACATTTGTTGGCGGTGATATTCTTCTTGTTTTCAAGGTTAAGTGTGCAAATTTTCAAAATGTTTGTATAGCTTATGGGACTTAACTACGGGGTCATCAGTCCCTAAACTTACAAACTACTTATGAACTAGCTAACACTAAGGACGGCACATATATCCATGCCAGAGGGGGGATTCAAACCCCGACTGTAGTGGCCGTGCAGACCGTGACTGGCGCGCCGCACTCCCCTAGGCCACCGCAGCCGGCTGCAAATTTTCAACAAGACAGAAATAAAATCCTAGCGATTGTCGAAGTACCCTCCGTCATGCACCATACAAAGTTATACATGGATAGTGACTTTCCTCTTGTTTTGAAGACCATGTGTGCAAAGTTTCATCGCAATCGCATGAATGGTATGGCAACGTATAAAATACGAACAAAAGTGATGCGGCAGTTTCTCATATATCTCAGCATTTATGACGTCATACCTTCTTAACTGTACATGGTACAATGAAATATTTTTATACCCACTTTCATTGGTGTAAATCGATACTTATTGCAAAATATGTTGTGACAGTTTTTCACGCAACTCAGTGTTCATAACCCTATTTTCTGAACTATGTCTCGTACGTATATGTAATCATGCCTATAATCTTCTCTAAAGTGCAAGCAATTTGTTGACAAAGTTTCATCGATGAACGGCGCAGCAGTGCGTAAGATAGGAACAAACACTCAATCTTATCTATTACACAATGATATTCTGAAGGCTTTACAGCTGATGCGTCATTTAGTTATCAGAAATTTTACGAAATATGACATGATTTCGATAAATCTTAAATGTGCCAAAACAAATTTTAAAGTGCGAATATTGCCTTCAGGTAGGCTTGGCGCATGTATCAAGTGTGGCGCGGGAAACAGTTTATTGTATTCCACCTCTACATCCATCCTCTGCAAGCCACCTCACGGTGTGTGTACTTTGGGTACCACTGTCGCTTCCTCCTACTCCAGTCGCGTAGGTTCGGGAAAACAATGCTTGCCTTACGCCTCCGTGTGGTCCCTAAACTCTCTAATCTCATCCTAGTGGTCGCTTCGCGAGATACACGTAGGAGGAAGCAATATATTACTTCCCTCTTCATGAAACGTCCGCTCTCAGAAGTTTGGCAGAAGCCCGTATCGGCATACAGAAAGTCTCTCTTGCAGAGTCAACCACTAGAGTTTCCTAATCATCTCCGTGTCGCCTTCACGCTGACTAAATGTCGACGGGGCGTTGAACACTAATCTTCCTTCCTTTTCTTACTAAATGAGCCCATAATGAAGCGTGCTGCTCTACGTTGCATCTTCTCTGTCTCCTATTAACCCTAACCGGGACTGATGACCTCCGTAGTTTTGTCCCCCTAAAACAAAACAAAACAACAAATAATAACAACTCTAACTTGTATGGAACCCACACTAATGAACAATTCTCAAGTGCTGGCCGAACGAGAGTTTTGTAACCTACTTCCTTTGTTGACGGACTAAATATGTTGAGGATTCTTCAAATGAATCGCATTCTAGCACCCGCCTTGCTCACGACTGATTTTATATGGTCGTTCCATTGCAAAATCGCTCCTTTATGTCCACTCTCAGACAGGGACGGAGTCAGGAAGGCCTGCTTGGGGGGGGGGGGGGGGGACAGAATTTTCATCGTCAGCTAAACTCTGGCTTAATAGAAAGACACTAGCACCAGCCTCCCCATTTTACCCCACTCCCAATTAAAACAAAAGTCTCACAGTTTTGAAGATTCATTCTAAAAAGAAAGATCTCCGGGGGAGGGGGGGGGCGAACGACCCTTCGCCTCACCCCCCCCCCCCCCCCTTGGATCCGGCTATGCTCTCAGTGCTTGTCCTGCTATTGCATAGTTATATAATAAAGGATTTTTCTCTCTATTGGAACGCAGCACTTTACACTTGTTTATTTTGAGGCTGAACTGCCGTGTCCTGCACCATGCGACAATACTCTGCTGATCCTCCTGCATTTCACTACCTTCTCCCGGTGTTTAGATTCCCGATAAACTACAGCATCATCCTCAAAATGCTTCATTTAATTTCCGATGTTATCTATGAGGTCATTTATACAAACATATTGTGAAAAGCAACAGTCTTATAACACTTCCCTGGGGCATGCTTAACATCACATTAACGTCTGAAGAATGACATGCTGCGTTCTGTCAGCTAGAAACGCCTCAATCCAGTCACACAGTTGGTCTGATACTCCATATACTCGTTTTTTGATCATCTGTCGACGGTACGGAACGGTATCGAACGCTTTTCGGAAGTCAAGAAACACAGTATCTACCTCGGATCTTGTGTCCACTGCCCTCTGTATCTCGTGGATGAATAGCGCGAGTAGTAATTTACTTTATCGTTGCATTAGGAAACTATGTTGATTCTTACGACGACTGCCAGTCGCCAGAAATGTTAGAATATTCTAATATAAAATGTGTTCACAAATTCTGCAACTGACTGATGTCAGAGATATAGCCTTGTAGTTTTGCGCATTGGATCGACGACCATTATTTTAAACGGGACTGACCTACGCTCTTTTCCAATCCTTAGGAACGCTTCGCTTCTCTAGAGACGTTGGGTACACTGCTGCTAGAAGGGGGGAAAAGTTGCTTCGCATATTCCATATAAAATAGAACTGGTATCCCATCAGATCCAGAGGCCTTTCGTCTGTTGGGCATTTGAATTCCTTTTCTATCCCTCTGACACTTATTTCAATATCTGCCTTTTCTCGTTCGTGCAACGGCCTATAGGAGCAACTACAGTGCAGTTATCCTCTGTGAAAAACTTCGGAATAAACACATTCAATATTTTGGCCTTTTGTGTGTCATCCTCAGTTTCACTCCCATTATGGTCACAGCGTGTCAGGATATCTGGTTTCGGCCCGTTTACCGATTTGATGTATGACCTAACTATCTTACGATTTTCGGCCAATTCGGTACACAAAGCATTGTTCTCATAGTTGTTGAACGTCTCTCGCATGGTTTCCTTCACGCTAATTTTGGCATCATTTAGTTAACTTATACTTGTCCACAAGACTTTGGTTACGTTTACATTTGTAGTGAAGTTCTCTTTGCAATCACAACAGTTTTCTAACCCGGTTGTTGAACAACGGTGGATCTTCCCCATCTCTCATAATTTAAATTGGCGCATACTTATCTAAAGCTTATTGTACGGTGCACTTGAACTTCGTCCACAGTTGCTAAACACTGTTAGTCCTGGAGACGAAACTAGCGTGTCGAGCAGTCATGTACTCTGAAATCTGACCCTTTGCTCGTTTTCTAAATAAGAGGATCTTCCTGCCTTTCTTGATATTTCCATTTACAGATATGTTCACTGATGCTGTAATGGCTTTATGATCGATGATTCTCTGATCTACGCTAACTGAATCGAAAAGATCGGGTCTGTTTGTCGTCAGCAGATGTAACGTTATCTCCACGAGTCGGCTCTCTATTTAACTGCTCTAGGTAATTTCCGGATAAAGCACTTAGAACAATATCACTTGATTATCTCTCTCTTTCGCCTGTCTTAAACACGTTACCCTCCCAGTATATATCCGGTAAGTTAAAATCTTCACCTACAACTATTACATGACTAGGAAATCTACGGGAAATATTTTCCCAGTTTTTCCTCAGACGTTCCGCAACTGCTGTTGAGCTGGGTGGTATACAAGAACTTCCAAAGACCTTGTTTGGGCCATTATTCACGCTTTAATCCATACTACTTCGTATTCCGAGTGTGTACTAATTTCACTCGATACAAACGACTACCACCAATCAGCTCAAAAGGTGAAAAAATAGAGTATCTGAGGACATTTCTTTTGAAAGTGTATAAGACATTTGGATCTGTGGCTGAAATGCTCGCAATGATCTTTTCCGTTTTCCATGTTTATTAATTAGTTACAGTGCTGTGTGGGGTGCAAGGGTAATTAAAAGTGGAGGACATACTAATACCGGATTGTTATAATCAAACTTTCTCTATTTAACGCATTATAACGAGGTACCTAATTACTATATAAGTACCAAAGTTGGTAGCATTAATGTTCAGAGCATGGTGAGCATGATATCCATGCGTCACAGCGCCACCGTCCAGTTGCAACTATGGCCAATAGGTGGCGTGATGAGTCATCGTGATTCATATTGTCTCACTCACCTGACCAGCCGCAGTGCACGTGCTGACGTGTCGACATGAGCTGGAACAAAAGGAGCAGAGGGTCAGCTCTATTATCCAAAAACAGGAATGTTGCGGCTGTGCTTGGATCATATCGTCGGCTGAAAGGATTAAGGAAGGGTTGTCTTTCTCCACGTACTGTGTGGAGCATGATGAAGTTCGAATTAACTGAGAATTGGCCGACGCTCCGAAAAGAGAGCCACGACTGTCTGCACCACAGGTGGTTGATGAAGTCGCTGTTGCTATGGCAGACGACGTTGCGCGCTGTTCCCATTCCTCAAGCAGTGTGTGTGTTTTGTCACGACAGTTGGTCCACGGTAAGGAAGGTGCTTTGAAACATTCTCAAATGGTATCCGTGCAAGATCCATATTGCACAGCAGGTTGCACCAACAGGAGGCATAACGCCGTGTTGACTTCGCTCTCCAATTTCTCGCAAGGAATGAAGTTGACAACGGTCGGCCCAGGACCGTCCTATGGACAGGCGAAGCTCATTTTTCTCTGACACTTGAGGTAAACACATATAATTGTATGGGAAAATTCACCTGCAGTCACTGGGTATGAAGTTCCTCTGTGTGGTGAATGTGTCACTGCATGGTGTGGCTTCAACGCTAAGTTCATCGTTGGCTCCTTCTGTTTTGAACAGGTTGACGCTCAAGGACCATAGATGTGTAGTATGAGTGGCCAGTGTTACTACGATGTGCTTCTCCAGCATGTCATACCACCCTACAGGAGAGAGATGCATTGAACTCAACAGTTTTCATGCAAGATGGTGTCCCTCTGCAAATCGCTTGTAAAGCTCAACTGATTCTCCGAAACACATTTGCAAATGATCACTTTATTAGCTGATTGTTTCCAAATGCTTGGCCGGCATGATGACCTGATCTCATTCCTTGTGACTTCGGGTTGTGGGCTACCTGAAAGACTGGGTTTACCAGGGGAACATTCACACATGTGCTGATCTGAAGCGTAGCATATGAAGAGAGGCAGTGCAGAATGCAGTCTTGCGCTTTCAGGTGACACTGACGGGCGCCATATTGAGCCCCTTTTATTGTAGTAATGGTACCGGTATGTAATGGTATGATGTACCGTAGCAGTACATAGTTTCATTGCGTTGATTCTGCATTATTTTTCTTCCCCCGTCCTTAGCATTAATGCTACCAAGCTTGGTACTCGTAAGGTGATTAGTTTCTGTGTCATAACGTCTTAAATAGGAAAAGTTAATTATAACCACCCACTACATAAAAATGTAGCCGTAATTCCGAACATGTAAAATTCATATGTGAATCTAGACTTTCCCATTGTATACAGACTATGAAAAACTCTCGTGCCTCCAGCTAGATTTTAGTTTCGAATTACCATGATGCTTAGACAAATGTTATACTCCTCATCTTATGGCGAAGAGTCGAAATGGTGGATTCAAATAAATTTATACTAGAGGTGTCCCCCCTCGTTATGGTTGATGAGTAGGGAGGGCGGTGAGGTTGCAGAGATGAGAATAGTGTGAGTGCCATTTGCGTCTCCCTGTGGATATTTCAGTTACGACTTCTGTATTGGATGGCCCCCTCAGGGGCTCAGCATTAGTTTGCTGGGTACGGGCTTGGCGAACCCGGGCTCCTGAGCTGGGGACTGGTAAGCGCCGCCAGTTCTCTAGACACCGTAACCTCTGGGCACGCTTCAGCGACCACCATGTGGCGCAGCGGTGGAACGTTGTGTGTACTGGGGAATAGGGATCTTGGCTTGACAGCCCGGGTCGCGAGGATGGTACAAACCTCTATAAAAAAGTCTTCAATCTCAAGGTGTGCTACGTGCTGATGGGATGCATGGCTGTTGAAGAGGAACAGTCGCTAGCGAGCAACCTCTGGGGATACTGCCGCACCTCAGTTGTATAAGGCTTACCTAGGCACGTGGGACTCTGTCTAGGTGGACACGTACTTCCCTACCTACTCGTGGGATCGAGATGCAAAAATCTAATTTAACCCATGAACCTTCCAGTGGGATGGGTGTACCACTGGGGGGTACCAACACCCAATCAAAAAAGAGGACTTGGGTACCCAGTCCGACGGATTTAGGTTCTTCCAAAAAATTCTTTGTTCAGAGTAACAGAGCACAGGCTGTTAACCAGAATGTGTTTATTATCGTGAAGAGAAAAGAAGGTTCGTTTGAGAAGGTGTCGCCCTTCTATATCAACAAAGGTCTCGAAGAAATTGCTGTTCCTTTGAAGTCAGAAAAGCAGTTACGTAACGGCACCCTGTTGGTTGGAACATCAACTTCCCAACAGGCGTCCAAACTACAAACAGCTAAGAGTCTTGGGGAATATCAAATCGAAACGGAGCTACACAGTACTCTTAACTATAGCAAGGGCGTAGTCTCCTGTAGAGATTTGATTGACATTCCAGTGGATGAACTGAAGGAAGAATGGGTTGCAGAAGGCATAGTCGATGTGCAGAATATGAAGAAAAGGGTGAATGGAGAACTCGTTCCATCTGAGTCCTTCATACTCACCTTCAATAGCCCTTGACTACCTGAGCATATTAAGGCGGGTTTTCTGCGTTTAAATGTACGACCCTATGTCCCTAACCCCATGGGCTGTTTTAAGTGCCAGCGCTTTGGACATACCACCTTGGGATGCAAGGGAAAAGCCACCTGTGGCAGATGTGGTAAAGCAGCACACGATGGGTTTGACTTTACTCCACCTATGACCTGCGTCAACTGTTCAGGCGACCACCCAGTCTGGAGTAGGGATTGTGCAGTCTACCTTCAGGAGAAGACGATACAGAAAATCAAAACCACTCAGCGTCTCTCCTATGCAGAGGCCAAGAAGTAGCCAGTAGCCAGTAGCCAGTAGCCAGTAGCCTGCACACAAACTGAGGTTGTCAGTGTAGGCACCAACACGTGCACTTGCCTGTGCACGTGTCAGGCCGCGGAACCTGCACCTTCCGTAGCCCCACTGACGACAGCTGACAAAGGTACAGATACTGCCTTTGAAGAGCCTGTGGTACTTCTTCCTGCAGAGCCCGCCGTCACCACCACCGCCACATCCACCACCACCGTCACCACAGTTGCAACCACGACCTCTGTCGCCACCACCAAGCCACTTAAACCAAAGAAGGTTACCAGCAAACCACATTCACAGGCAAAATCAGTCGTGAACCTTTTAGACTTCGTTGAAGTTATTCCACCTGAGCCTTCGTCTGACCAAGCTCCAGACCTTATGGAGCTGGATCTCCCTCAGGGGCAACCCTCTCGACCCCATTCTGGACCTCCACCACGTTCAATGTCTCCGTCTCGGAAGAAAGAGAGGGTAAAGATCCAACCTCCCTGATAAATGGTCCAAGTACTGCAGTGAAACTTGCAGGGTTTCAGGACGCATGTGGAGGAACTCCGTATATTGACTCAGGGTAGCCGGACGCAGTGGCCGAGGGGACTGAGGCGCTCCAGTCACGGTCTGCACGGCCACTACGGTCGGGGGTTCGAATCGCCCCTCAGGCATGGATATTTGTGCCGTCCATATTTGTAAGTAGTTCATAAGTAGTTTGTAGGTTTAGGGACTGATGACCCCGTCGTTAAGTCTCATAGACTCTACAAACATTTGAACATTTTTTTGACTCAGGGTAGACCAATTTGTATATGCCTTCAAGAGACAAACTTTAAATCCACTGACAACCCTGAGCTCCGTGGCTATGTACTCCACAAGAAGGACGATCTTAGTGGAGAGAGAGCGAGAGGCGGAGTGGCAATTTTTGCTAATACAGCGTATCACTCTCTCTCTCACTACGCAGTTACAAGCCGTTGCAGTTTCTGTCTATGTGCGCCACCGTCTGACAGTGTGCTCCCTCTGTCTGCCACCTCATGACACATTTGATGTAGCGGCCCTCGAAGACCTTCTGATGCAGCTCCCCCACCATATCATCCTCTGTGGGGATTTTAATGCACATAATGTGCTTTGGGGTTCTTCCAGAACCTGCCCCAGGGGTCGAGCAACGGAGAGGCTTCTCATGTCATCGAGCGCACATTTATTAAACACGGGACAGCCCACACATTTTTGTACTGCGACAGGGTCGTTCTCAGCCATAGATCTCTCGCTTTATTCTCCAGCCCTCACCCACTCAACACAGTGGGAAGTGGTCGATGATCTGCATGGTAGTGACCATTTCCCCATCTGGCTTCACCTGCCAGACAGAGTGGAGACCGAATGCAGACCACCTCATTGGGTGATCAGTAAAACCGACTGGACACTTTTCAGCCAACTCGCTGAGCTGGAAATTCGCGGCAATGTCCAGGAATGGGTGGATTGTATCACTCACACGATACACATTGCTGCTGATGCATCTATGCCGCTGTCGTTAGGACGACAAAAACGGCAGCCTGCCGGCCGCGGTGGCCGAGGTGACTGAGGCGCTCCAGTCACGGGCAGCACGGCCACTGCGGTCGGGGGTTCGAATCCCCCCTCGGGCATGGATATTTGTGCCGTCCTAGTTCGTAAGTAGTTCATAAGCAGTTTGTAAGTTTAGGGACTGATGACCCCGTAGTTAAGTCCCATAAGCTTAACAAACATTTGAACATTTTTGAAACGGCAGCCTGTCCCTTGGTGGACAACTGAGCGTTGCTCCGCAATTAGGGCCAGGCGTGCAGCTCTGCGTAGATTCAAGAGTCGGCCAACTGCAAACAACCTCGCGGCCTTTCGGATTGCGAGGGCAAAATGTCGCCAGATAATACGAGAAAGCCGAAAGAGATCTTGACAACAGTTCCTGAGTACCGTTAACCGCTCCACTAAAAGTTCCACTGTCTACATCTACATACATACTCCGCAATTCACCTTAAGGTGCGTGGCGGAGGGTACACTGTACCACTACTAGGCATTTCCTTTCCTATTCCACTCCCAAATTGAACGAGGAAAAAAAGAATGCCTATATGGCTCCGTACGAGCCCTAATTTCTCTTATCTTGTATTTGTGATCTTTACGCCTAATGTAAGTAGGCGGCAGCAAGATCGTACAACACTCAGCTTCGAATTCCGGCCCTCTAAATTTACTTAACAGAAATTCACGAAACGAACGTCGTCTTTCTTCCAGCGATCCCCAATTGAGTTGCCGGAGCATTTCCGTGACACTCGCGCATTGGTCGAACCTACCGGTAACAAATCTAGCTGCTCGCCTCTGAACCGCCTCTATTTCTTCCTTCAAACCGATCTTCTGCGGGTCCCAAATACTTGAGCAATTCTCAAGACGTGGTCGTACAAGCGTTTTATGCGCGGTCGACTTTACCGGTGAAGTACATCTTCCCAAAATTCTCCCAATAAACCGAAGTCGGCTGTCTGCCTTACTCACAACTGTCCTTACATGCTCATTCCATTTCATTACGCCTAGATATTTGAACGACGCGACAGCATCAAGAAGCTCACTACTAATGCTGTATTCGAACATTATGGGATTGTTTTTTCTACTCATGCGCATCACCTTACATTTTTCTACATTGACAGCTAGCTGCCATTCTTCGCACCAACTAGAAATTTTGTCTAAGTCAACCTGTATGCTATTACAGTCAGTTACAGACGACACCCTCCCATACACCACAGCATCATCAGCAAACAGCCGCAAATTACAACTTACTCTGTCCATCAGATCATTTATATAGATAGAAAATAATAGCGGTCCTATCACACTCCCCTGGGGCACGCCTGACGATACACTCGTCTCTGATGAACACTCGCCGTCGAGAACAACGTACTGCGTTCTATTACTTAGGAAGTCTTCCAGATGTAGATGTAGATGTAGATAAGCTCGTATCTTCGTTAGCAGTCTGCAGTGTGGCACCGCGTCGTACGTCTTTTTGAAGTCGAGAAAAACACAATCCGCCTGTTGCCCTTCGTCCATGGCTCGCAAGATGTCATGTGAGAAAAGGGCAAGCTGAGTTTCACATGAACGATGTTTCCTAAATCCGTGCTGATTCATGGAAAGAAGCTTTTCCGTTTCAAGGAAATTTACTATATTCTAACTGAAAATATGCTCCAAAATTCTACATGAAACCGATGTCAATGATATTGGCCTGTAATTGTATGGGTCAGTTCTCTTTCCTTTCTTATACACGGGAGTCACCTGGGCTTTTTTCCAATCACTAGGAACTTTGCGCTGAATTAAAGATTCGCTATAAATGCAAGCTAATGTATGGGAGACCATACGGAAGATTTCTGGGAAAGGGGGAGGTGTCCAGTGACTGCTATCATGGGGAATGGCGTTCTCCACACCAGCCCGCGGGATATAGCCCAGAACTTGGCTATGTATTTTGCCAGTGTTACAACTACTGCCAATCAGGATCCGGTATTGCAGCGCCACAGAGTGGTTGCTGAGAGGGCAATTTGGACTTCAGGTCCACTGGTCATCAGGATTACAACTGCCCTTTCACACTGTGGGAGCTGGATTTTGCTTTGTCTGTGGCTCATGACACATCCCCTGGCAATGATAGCATCCACTAAAGTATGCTGCGGCACCTAACACAGAGAAATAAAGAAATCCTCCTGGATCTTTGTTAATGCCATTTGGTCGTCAGGTCACTTTCCTGATTCGTGGAGAGAAGCAATTTCAAACCCCCTTTTAAAACCCGGGAAAAATCGCACATGCCCAAGCAGCTATCATAGTGTTGCCCTTACTAGTTGCATTGGAAAGACCTTAGAGCGGATGGTCAACCGCCGCCATGTCTGGATGTTGGAATCCAGGCAGCTCCTTAGTCGCTTCCAGTGTGGGTTCAGGAGGTATCGTTCCACCTTCGATAACCTGGCCTCTCTGGAGGCGGCTATACTACAGGCTTTCCTGCGCCGTCACCACCTTTTGGGTGTCTTTTTTTATATTGAGAAGGCCTACGATACTACTTGGAGGCATCTTATACTTCAGCAGCTTCACGACTGGGGACTTCGTGGTTGTCTTCCCATTTTTATTCGGTCTTTCCTTTCTCCACGTTATTTTAGGTATCGCGTTCGTGGCGTGCTCTCTGACCGCTTTGAGCAGGAAAACGGTGCCCCTCAGGGTAGTGTTTTAAGTGTTACGTTGTTCGATATAGCTATTAACGATATTACTTCTGTTGTGAAAAGTCCTGTCCAGTGTTCCCTGTTTGTTGATGACTTCTCTGTCTTCTGTTCTTCCTCCAGCCTTGCAACGACCACTCGTCAGTTGCAGCTCGCTCTGAGACGCTTAGACGAATGTGCACGGAAGACTGGTTTTAAATTTTCAACCGAGAAGTCTGTGTGCGTTCTTTTTAACAGTTCACGTTCTATTTTTAACTTATCCGAAATGCGGATGACGGACACTGTTCTGTTTTCTGGATCTCATAATTTTACATTTTAAATAAGCATCGTGATTGTACAACGGTGTACACTGACGGATCAAAGCAAGGGGACTCGGTGAGGTGTTCTGCAGTGTTTCCGGGTCACATCATAGGGACTCGCCTGCCCGCTGCCTACTCCGTTTTCTCGGCAGAGCTACGTGCCATCCTCCAGGCAATGGAACACATCCGGCGTGCTCGAGGTACAAACTTTCTCCTCTGCTCCGATTCCCTTAGTGCCCTCCAATCACTGCAGGTCATGTAGCCGGCTGAAACTATAACACAATTGATCCATGACCAACTGTACCTCCTCCAACGGCGGGGTAAAGAGGTGTCATTTCTTTGGGTACCTGGTCATGTTGGGATATGGGGAAATGAAGTGGCTGATGTGGCTGCCAAGGCGGCCTGCAGTAACCCCAATGTCACAGAGTGTGCCATTCCCTTGCGGGAAGTCTACTCTGTGCTGCGCCAGAGGTCCCTTCAGTTGTGGGAGGAGACGTGGCTGGCAATGACAGGTAATAAACTGCGGTTGGTTAAACCAACTGTCCGACCATGGCGAACCTCCTGCCAGCCATTCAGGCGTTTCGAAGTGACACTGACGCGCCTTGCATTGGCCACAGCCCTTTGACCCATAGCTTTTTATTCCGTCGGGAGAATCCACCGATTTGTGATGCTTGTGGCGTGCAAATCACTATACGCCACATTTTAATTGACTGTAGTTTATATCGTGCTGAGAGGGCAGCGGCTAATCTTGGTCATGCCCTACCCACTGTTTTTGCTGACGACGAGACGATTGTGACGAACGTTTTACAATTTTGTGAACGTTCCCGACTCTGGCCTAAGCTCTTATGCCGGAGGTTTTAGTGTGTTACAGAAAGGCTCGCTGATGCTTCTAACATCAGCGATCAGCGTCCCTCTATCCTCCGACATTTTCGTTTAACGACTTGTAAGGTTGGGTACTTCAGTCTGCCAACTTCCATTGCTGATTGGCAATATGTGTTCGTGTTGTTGCCAAGACCTACTTTAGTTACTGTTGTCTAATTCTTTTGTCAGGGCGCTAAAAACCTTGCTGTTGTGCGCCCAAAACATCCTATCCTATCCCATCCTGTATTGGATGGCGTTGGGCGTGCTCTATTCGTAATGCCACAATCACCAGAATACATGCCACATTGTCTCGGTATTAATCTATGTTGACAAGATTCGCATAAACCTGTATTTCAGTGGATTTCATAATGATGCTAACCAAACGCTGGTGGCTGGGAAAAGCACCTTAGTGCTCTGAAAGTCAAAATTATGATCTTCCTTGATGCAATGCTATCGCTCAATTCTCTATCTATCCCTTACCCAAATGTCTGGTGTATGTTTCAAAATACATTTTTCCTATACACTGTTTGCCATATTTGCAGGCAATGCTCAATGTTCAAGGTACATTACGTTTTAAGGGTCTTCCTCAGAAACGATCCACTCTTTCATCATTGGTGGTGTTGAGAAAATAGTTGCTGGTAGAACTTCCGGTTTATAAGGCCGTGGTCCATAACCCGGAAGTTCTACCAGCAACTATGACATCCGGTCGTGAAAGCCTTCATTGCAGGTTGAGAAAATAGTTTATATTTTGGATTCTTTTAAGTAAACTTCAGGTTTTAGCTGAAAGCGATACAAAGTGTGACAGGAAAGGAAGTATTCTTCCTAGTTCTAACATCTAGTCTCTTCTTGACTGTACCTAGTAATACGTGCTCCACTGTATCTATTTGTTGGAACACGTCCTTTAGGTGATGTAGCTCGTCTCGGACGCTTTCTGTAGGTTATGTGCGTGATATACACTAGACCACTCCCATGAACCACAGACATTGCCGAGGTGGGGTGGCTTGCGTGCCTCAACGATACAGATAGCCGTACCGTAGGTGCAACCACAGCGGAGAGGTATCTGTGGAGAGGCCAGACAAACGTGTGGTTCCTGAAGAGGGGCAGCAGCCTTTTCAGTAGTTACAGGGGCAACAGTCTGGATGATTGACTGAGCTGGCCTTGTAACATCAGCTAATGTGGCTTTGCCACACAGCTACTGCGAACGGCTGAAAGCAAGGGGAAACTACAGCCGTTACTTTTCCCGAGGACATGCAGCTCTACTGTATGAACATATGATGATGGCATCCTCTCGGGTAAAATATTCCGGAGGTAAAATAGTCCCCCATTCGGATCTCCGGGCGGGGACTACTCAGGAGGATGTGATCTTCAGGAAAGACAATACTGGCATTCTACGGGTCGGAGCGTGGAATGTTAGATCCCTTAATAGAGTAGGAAAATTAGAAAATTTAAAAAGGGAAATGGATAGGTTGAAGTTAGATATAGTGGGGATTAGTGAAGTTCGGTGGCAGGATGAACAGGATTTCAGGTCAGGTGAGTACAGGATTATAAATACAAAATCAATTGGGGGTAGGATTGATAATGAATAAGAAAATAGGAATTCGGGTAAACTACTATGACCAGCACAGTGATCGCATTATCATTGTCAAGATAGATACGAAGCCAACACCGACAACAGTAGTACAGGTTTATATACCAACTAGCTCTGCCGATGATGAGGAAATCGAAGAAATATATGAGGAGCTAAAGGAAATTATGCAGACAATTAAGGGAGAGGAAAACGTAATTGTTATGGGAGACTGGAATTCGGTAGTAGGACATGGAAGGGAAGGGAAGATAGTAGGTGAATATGGTCTGGGCAAAAGGAATGAAAGAGGAAGCCGCCTGGTAGAATTTTTCACGGAACATAATTTAGTTATAACAAACACCTGGTTCAAGAATCGCAAAAGAAGGTTGTATACGTGGAAGAGACCAGGAGACACCGGGAGATACCAGATAGATTTTATAATGGTAAGACATAGATTTCGGAACCAGGTTTTACAGTGTAAGACATACCCAGGGGCAGATATAGACTCTGACCATAACTTGTTGGTTATGAACTGTAGGCTGAAACTGAAGAAACTACAAAAAGGTAGGAACATAAGGAGATGGGACTTGGATAAATTGAAGGAACCTGAAGTTCTTAAAAATTTCAGAGGGAGCTTTAGGCAACAATTGACAGAAACAAGGGAAAATAAAACAGTAGAGGAGGAATGGGTAGCATTGAGAGATGAAATAGTGAAAGTAGCAGAGGACAAAATAGGTAGGAAGGGAAGACCTACAAAAAATCCTTGGATATCACAGGAGATACTAATTTTAATCGATGAAAGGAGAAAATATAAAAATGCAGTAAATGAAACAGGAAAAATGGAGTACAGACGACTAAGAAATGAGATTGACAGGAAGTGCAAAATAGCTAAGCAGGAGTGGCTAGAAGGCAAATGCAAGGATGTAGAAGAATGTATAAATAGGGGAAAAATAGATACAGCCTACAGGAAAATAAAAGAAACATTTGGAGATAAGAAACACAGCTCTATGAATATCAAGGACCCTGATGGAAAACCAGTTCTCAGCAAGGTGGAAAGAGTATATAGAGGGGCTCTACAAAGGAAATGAACTTCGAGACAATATTGTAGGAAGGAAGAGGATGTAGATGAAGATGAAATAGGAGATACTGTACTGAGAGAAGAATTTGACAGGGCCCTTAAAGACCTAAGTCGAATTAAGGCCCCTGGAGTAGATGATATTCCCTCAGAGCTACTGAAGTCTCTGGGAGAACCAGACATGACAAACCTGTTTCACCTGGTGTGTATGATGTATGAGACAGGCGAAGTACCCTCAGACTTTAAGAAAAATGTTATAGTCCCCATTCCAAAGAAAGCAGGTGCAGACAGGTGCGAAAACTACAGAACCATAAGTTTAAGTCATGGTTGCAAAATATTAACACGAATTATATACAGCAGGATGGAAAAACTGGTAGAAGCCGACCTCGGGGAAGATCAGTTTGGGTTCAGGAGAAATGTAGGAACTCGGGAGGCAATACTCACTTTACGGCTTATCCTAGAAGATAGATTAAGAAAAGGCAAACCTACATTTCTAGCTTTTGTAGATTTGGAGAAGGCTTTTGACAATGTTGATTGGAATAAACTCTTTCAAGTTCTGAAGCAAGCAGGAGTAAAATATAGGGAGCGTAAGGTTATTTACAACTTGTACAAAAACCAGACAGCGGTTGTCAGAGTTGAAGGGCATGAAAGAGATGCAGTGGTTGGGAAGGGAGTAAGACAGGGTTGTAGTCTTTCTCCATTGTTGTTCAATTTGTACATTGAGCAAGCTATAAAGGAAAGCAAGGAGAAATTTGGAGAAGGAATTAAAGTTCAGGGTGAAGAATTAAAAACATTGCGTTTTGTCGACGACATAGTAATTCTGTCAGATACAGCAAAGGACCTAGAAGAGCAATTGAACGGAATGGACAGTGTCCCGAAATGTGCATATAAGATGAACATTAACAAGAGCAAAACTAGGGTAATGGAGTGCAGTGTAAGAAAATCAGGTGATGCTGAAGGAATTAGATTGGGAAACGAAGCAATAAAGGAGGTAGATGAGTTTTGTTACTTGGGCAGTAAAATAACAAATGATGGTCGCAGTACAGAGGATATAAAATGCAAAATGGCAATGGGTAGAAAAGCGCTTTTGAAAAAGAGAAATTTGTTAACATCGAATATTGATTTAAGCCTAAGGAAGTCCCTTCTGAAGGCATTTGTATGGAGTGTTGCCTTGTATGGGAGTGAGACATGGACGATAAACAGTGCGGACAGGAAGAGGATAGAGGCTTTTGAAATATGGTGCTACAGAATAATGCTGAAGATTAGGTGGGTGGTTCGCGTAACTAACGAGGAGGTACTGAACAGAATTGGGGAGAAAAGAAATTTCTGGCATACCTTGACTAAAAGAAGGGATAGATTGGTAGGACACATTCTTAGACATCAAGGGATTGTGAATTTAGCGTTGGAGGGAAGTGTGTGGGGTAAAAACCGCAGAGGAAGACCAAGAGATGGATGCAGTAAGCAGATTCATACAGATGTAGGTTGCCGTTCTTATGTGGAGATGAAGAGGCTTGCTCAGGATAGGGTATTGTGGAGAGCTGCATCAAACCAGTCTCCGGACTGAAGACCACAACAACAACATACACCAGAATCGTTCGCTATTGCGCTGGATGTTGGCAATTCATTAGTTGCAGTTACAGGTCCGTATATACTTCTTGTATGGCTGTTAATCAGCGACTGTACTATATTAGACTTTTTTTTAACAACTACAGCACTCAGACGCAAGTTACAATTGGATGTAACCCAGGTTTCAGTGTTACAAATGAGACGTTCTTCAGACAATAGGAGGTAAAACGGTTAAAAATTACATGTCAACTCAAAGAAATGAAAACTACAATAACATTCTGCCGTAGGCAGTCATACCATAAATAGGAACAGCAGCGAATAGTCTCTTAGGGGCTGCATCCAGTTAAGCTTCCCTGTGCTACATGTCGTGCTTATTACATTGGACAAACAGGACGATCTTTTCCAGTTCACTGTAAAGAACACTTCCTGAGGAAGAATGGTTCATGTCCCCCTAATTCTTCTTTTGCAGACCATTTATTAATCTAAAAAAATGTTTAAATGTTTGTTAAGCTTAAGGAACTTAACTGCGGGGTCATCAGTCCCTAAACTTACAAACTACTTATGAACTTCCTTATACTAAAGACAACACAAACATCCATTCCCGAGGGGGGATTTGAGCCCCCGACCGTAGCGGCCGTGCAGACTGTGACTGGCGCGCCGCAGACCACTCGATCACTGCGGCCGGCTATTTATTAATCTCAGAGCAGATATTTTGCACATAGAGAAGAAGGGACGGAAGCTCGATATTTGGGAAGAATTAGAAATTTTTAAACATTTGTCCTTAAATGACGGATTTCTTCTTAATGAACAGTTGCAGCTGCGTGGTAAAAGCTTTTTCAAAGGCATTAAGCCATTGCTGTAGTAACTTTAAAGCATCCGGGACGGATTAATTCTTGCAGATTCTGAGATACATTTTCTTCCCTGACATCACGTCTGTTCTGTCTGACGTATGTACTAAGGTTGTTTCAGGGTCCTGCTCAAAACGTTTATTTTTGTAATTTATCAATTTTACTGTATATGTCATGCCTTCACTACATGTCCAGTTTTATGTAATTACATGGAGGCTTCAGACGCCTACCTTTCTGGTATGTATTTAGCTGCGACATTGATTATTAATTTTGCCACTAGATGGCGACAAGCGTGCATAGCTGCTTGCTATACTAACACATCCAGTTGCTTCTCAACCACCACAGCGACTGCATGCAGCCCCTAGCGACTGTTTGCTGCTGTTTCTGTTTTGTGGTATGACTATCTGCATACGGCAGATATGTTATTGAATTTTTAACTTCTTTGAGTTGACATGTAATTTTAACCTTTTTACCTCCTATTGTCTGAAGATGGTGTCCTTTGTGACACTGAAATCCGGATTACATTCAGTTGTAACTTGCGACTGAGGGTCTGTATATGATATATATATATATAGCAAGCAGCTATATATATATATATATATATATATATATATATATATATATATATATATATATATATATATAGATTGGCCTCGTGCACTGTCCGCCTTCTTTCTTCTTAGTATGTCCAGAAAATAGAATCATTCTATTTTATTTTCATACTAAAGCAAGTTTTGGTGGATGCTGTCAACACTGAAAAGTGGTAAGTCTTTTGAACTTGCCTTTTTCAAAGGCTATCACACGCTAACGGAGCACCTGCGATGATTATTTACAATTGGATGCCTATTACAAGGAAATTGACAGTTGTTGCATTCGAAGTGCGATGAAACTGCATGGAGTAATTGGAGGTCTTGTAGTTGGTTGTCATAAAAGCTGTATGGGTAGCGTAGTGTGGACGTTACTTGCCCGCAGCCAGAGGGAGAACCGAGACGCATTTTACGACTAGAAACATTACTGGGGAACGGGCAGGTAGAGGAAAGCCACCCCTCCCAATAAAATGGCTCACGGTCAGGTTACGACTGTCTGTCGCTCTATTAAGTTATAGCCTTTGCACAGTGAGTCCATTCCTGCAGCGATACAGGCATTCTCGGAATTTTTTTCTATGGAGCGTCCTAAAAGAATCCTTTCATAAATTACAGTCTAAAGGTTACAGGGGCCGCAGTGGAGTAGCCGAGCGGTCTAAGGCCCCTCGCTACGGAGCGAGCGGTTGATCGCCGTCCGAGGTTCGAGTCCTTCCTGGGGCATGGTGTGTGTGTGTGTGTGTGTGTGTGTGTGTGTGTGTGTGTGTGTGTGTGTGTGTGTGTTTGTCCTTAGGTTAGTTTACCTTAGTTTAACTAGTTTGTAAGCCTAGAGACTAATAACCAACGCAGTTAAGTCCCACACATTTACAAACATTTTTAAGATTACAGGGCTAACTCTTTTCTCAGATCGCCGAGGTGGAGTAGCCGAGCGGTCTAAAGCACCTCGCTGCGGAGCGCGCGGTTGCTCGCGGTGGAGGTTCGAGTCCTCCCTGGGGCATGTGTGTGTGTGTGTGTGTGTGTGTGTGTGTTTGTCCGTAGGTTAGTTTACCTAGGTTTAAGCAGTTTGTAAGCTACGGAGTGATGACCACACAGTTTGGTCCGATAGATTTACCATCCTGTAGTATACAAATACAAAAAAGGTGGCAACTACGTTCATTTACAGCAGGTGTTCGATGTGATGGGCATCGGTATCAATGCAGCGCTGCTGTCTTCTTATCATGAATTGAGTGGTATAACCGTATCAATTCGGAACTTATCGAAGCACGGAAGTATGAATTTTAACACAAAAGTATAATTTTTAAATGGAAACTTGTTATTCTTTTTATCACAACTGAAAATGGAAAAATGTACTTAATCGATGCAGTTTCTTATATTGTAAAATGTTAATTACATCCAAAGCTATTATAACGTAAAGTTGACGCTCAAATATCAGACTTTCAGTCGCGTGTTGTAACAAAAAAGGTTCTTGATCTGTAATCAGCATCGGTAGGCGTATGTTTACGAATAATACGAAGTTTTCGAGTTTGGCTGTAATACAATGTTTTTATTTGTTCTAGTGGTATCAATGTCTGCATGTAGCACTTGCTATTGCTGTTATTCTGAATTAGTCTTTGTATTCAGAATAACTGTAGCGCACCGTGTTACCAGTCATCTGTGATTTAGTGTACGTTTGTTGTTGTTGTTTTGGGGTTTTGAGGGGACTCATCTACACGGTTATCAGTCCCCTATTTAGTGTACAGTACAAATAACAGAAGTACGCACAGTAGTAAAGAGCGAAATTAAATAATTTTAAGCAGGTCGAAAGTACCAGTGTTTACAGTGCTATAATAACTGTGAATATGGTTTATCTATATGTATATATAAATGAATGTTTGTATGTTTTCTACGTATTCATAAACCATTCATTCGATTGCAATGAAACTTTGGTGAACTGTTCACCGTACGCCCACGAAGGTTTCTGACCCAAAAACAAAAGATAGCTCAGGACATATGACGTCATAAACAATGAGAGGCCACCGCGTGAGACTACCCAGATTTATGCGTCAATTATTGGAAAATGGGAGTAGTAAGGGACCTGCAACACAGTTTGTATGTAATTTCGGACCTTTATGAAGCGTCTTGTAACTGATCCCCCCTCCGCCCCCACAAAATGATGAAACGAAAATAAGTCTCCCACTCACAACAGTTTCGCTGTAGATGCTGTAAAACTGTCGCATCAGGGGTGACCTTCTGATGTTTTACTTGATTACTTCTGACTATCTTCGCAACATATTTTGCATATAGAATCGATATGTATCACTAAATGTGCCATCAAATATATATCACTGCACGACACATACTTCTGGACATATCTAATATATAATAAGTAATGCTTATTTGTTTTTTTTGTTCGTATTTTATGCACGACCATGCCGTACATCCGATTGCGATAAAACTTTGTTAACCCATTGCTTGCACTCGCAAAAAGGTTATACGCATACTAAAATTGAATTCGTACGGTGCATGGCGGAGGTTGCTTTACAATTAGCTAATTCGTTTCTTATGCCTTCACGCTGAAATGGCTGGACGGATATGAATTAAATTTGGAACAGAGGTAGCTTATACCCTGATTAATACGTGGGCTGCCTTTCTTAAGCCACCGTATGGGGAATGGCGGAGGGTACCTTACAATGGGTTAATATATTTGTTTCTCTTCATGCTGAAATAGGTGGACGGATTTGAATGAAATTTGGAATGGAGATAGTCTATACTCTGAATTAACGCATGAGCTACCTTTAGGATTCCACAGAACGGTGCATGGCGGAAGGTACCTTACAGTGGGTTAACACGTTCGTTACTCTTCACGCTGAAACGGCTGGACAGAATTGAATGAAATGTGGAATGTAGATAACTTATTCACCGAATTAATGCATGGGCTACCTTTCGTAAACCTACGGAGGGTATGTTACAACAAACATCCAAATTGTTTGACTTGTCATGTTTTCATGAAGGAAATTTTTATAATCTGCAGTGAATTTAGCATGGCGAAGGGTACCTTGCCACTTTGAGACCACTTGATCTATCACCATGAAACTTGGCGCATATCTATGTTTCCATATATAGGAGGGAGAGTTGCTAGTCTCGTACCGAGCGCCTCCCCAGGTGGCGGATAAGCGGATGCTCACCAGATATGGTAGGTACCAGGGAAATAAAATACCCGGGGTGGACCAAAACTAGTACCAAGGGCACGGCGGTTTCACATATCAGTGGCGGTACCTCAGCAGCGTCTGTCCACATATTAGTGACGGCTGATAAAATATACCTCAGGGCTAACAACCTTGAGAGTTAAGTTCGTCAGCCACTAGGGTGACCCCATATATACACTCGTTGGACTCAGCATGAAGAGAAACATCAACGGAAATAATACCCCAGGTGGTAACCAATCCACCCCCATTCAAGATGGGGCAAGCAGGCCATCGGATTCTGGGGAGACTGCACCTTTATGTACTCCACTACTACTGACCTCAGATAAACAAGAACAGAAAAAGGAAAGGAACATCACTTACTTAGCTACAGTGAATATAAACTCCCTGTTAAAGGTTGGTAAACTCAAAGAAACCCTTGATGTGTTAGAGAAGTATAACATCAAGATAGCGGCATTATAAGAGACTAGATTTCCATATGATGACGCAATGGAAACCCAAGGATATCAAATCTATAAAGGAAAACCAGGTGAAAGAGTGATGAAGACAGTTCCACACCTAGGTACTGGCCTTGCTGTACATCATAGAATGGTCAACCATGTTTTAGAATTCACATCTCCCAATCGCAGAACCTCCTCATTATCCTTGAGGTCCCGCAATAGAGCATACACAATAGTTAATTTTCATGCGCCTACAAGTGACACCAATAGTAAAGATCTTGAAGTAGTGGAATACTACTGGAACCCCCTAGACAAAATCCCAGACCACCACACCATCATATTGATGGGTGACGTCAATGCACAAGTTGGCAAGGAAAAGAAGTACCGCAGGATAGTAGGCGATTACCCAGCCCACAAGAGGACCAACAGGAATGGAGAGCGCCTCATAACACCATGTGACAATTACAACCAGGTCCTAAAATCAGCCGCGTTCAAGCGACTACCAAGGAAGGCCACTACCTGCAAGAATCTAAATCACATGCTGGGTGAATTTCAATTAGACCATGTGGCTATTGACAGGAGATACCACACGAAAATACAAAATGTCAAGGTAATAAGGGGAGCAAACCTCGACTCTGACCACTATCTCTCCCTAGTTAAGACCAACCTACAACCCTTGAGAAGAGCACATAATACCCCAAAGGTCTCAAGAATACAAAGGTTTAACACCCAGCGGCTGAGTAACAAGGATTGGAACTTCCAAACCATCCTCAAGAAGAACACACAGAAACAAGGATGGCCTAATATTCAAAAGGCTCTACTGGATGCCAGTCATTCATCCATACCTGCTTCATCAAACAAAAGCACCTCTGGTGGACCACAGAATGTGATGAAGCTATAGAGGAAAGGCGCAGAGCCTGGATCAAGTCGAATCAGCGCAAATATGAGGCCAACCATCAGGCATTTATCGTGCAAAGAAAATCAACAGAGTGTATCGTCCGTAAAACCAAGATAAACTATAACAGATCTCAAATACTAAAGGCAGAAGAAGACTTCAAGAAAAAACAATTCCAGAGATCTCTATAAACGACTCAAGAAGTACACTACTTCATACACAGCCCCAACCCTACATCTCAGAGGGCCTGATGGGAAGCTCCAAATAAATAACAGTGACTGCACAAACACCTTTGCAGAATACTTTCGGAAACTTCTCAATGCAGAACAACCTAAAGAGAGACTTGCTTTCACCGAGCCCGCTATCAGGAACCAGGACTCTGTACCACCGAGCAGGGAAAAATAGAGAAGATAATCAAAGACCTTAAGAACCACAAGGCCCCAGGTGAAGATGGTATAGTTGCATAAATGTGGAAGCATGTAGATGACCAGTCCATACAGAGTATCACCCAGATCACTGAGAACATTTGGAGATCGGAGGTGTTGTCAGAGGGATGGACTTCAGCTGTGATCCATCCATTACACAAGAAAGGAAGTAAGACTGACCTCAACAAGTACAGAGGAATCTCCTTGTTGCTTATAACCTACAAGATCTTCTCTAAAGCCATGCAAACTAAAGTCACCAAACAGCTAGACTCCCAACTAGGCGAATACCAGGCTGGTTTCCGGGTGAGTAGGTCCTGCACAGAGCAGAGTCAAAATCTCAAGACAATCCTCTCATACAGGAGCCGAGGGGGACATCCCTGTTTTTTAAATGTTAAATGTTTGTTAAGCTTATGGGACTTAACTACGGGGTCATCAGTCCCTAAACATACGAAATACTTACGAACTACCTTATACTAAGGACGGCACAAATATCCATGCCCTAGGGGGGATTCGAACCCCCGACCGTACTGGCCGTGTAGACCGTGACTGGAGCGCCTCAGTCCCCGCGGCCACCGCGGCCAGCAGGACATCCCTGGGTAGCCATTATGGTAGATATCGAAAAGGCATACGACTCAATAGATCGACAAACCCTCTTCTCCACCTTGTGGGAACTAGGCCTAGATGAATATCACCACCTCCAAAGTCAAGTTTGGGTGTGAACTCTCAGCGAGCTTTCCCATCCAGACGGGAGTCAGGCAGGGGGATGGCCTCTCGTGCATCCTCTTCAACGACGTTCTGGAAAAAATCATCAGAGAATGGGCTTCCACATTGTCACCAGAAGCAGGACTGAAGCTTGGCTACAAGAAAGACAAATTAATTGTACCCTGTCTAGCCTTTGCTGATGATCTCACCCTTTTGGCCAACAGCATGGAGGAGGCTACTCATCAACTACAGAGCCTCTATAATGTTGCAGTAAAAACAGGTTTGAAAATCAACATACAGAAGTCTGAGTTCACCACCAATATCAAACAGGCTTATTCTACAATCACACTAGGAAACAATAATATCTGTAAAGTTCCTGCAGTCAAGTACTTGGGAGAATGGATTTCAGCAAGTGAGAGCGAAACCTTGGCCATAGATGGCAGGTGCAGAAAGTTAGAAAGAGCCTATCATTCCTGTAAGAATATCTATACCTCCAAAAACCTGTCCAAGAACTTAAAACTGAAGCACTACAACTCTGTAGTAAGACCCTCTGCACTATATGCCTCCGAGTGCCTCTTGATGAATCGAAGGGGCCCAGTCAGGAAACTAGAACTTAAAGAGAGGAAGATCCTGAGGAGAATATTAGGACCCATAAGAGAGGAAGACGGTACTTACAGAGTCAGGCACAATAACGAACTGTATGAACACCAGGGAGACATAGTCACATGTATGAGGAAAAGGCGACTGACCTTCTACGGGCACATGACCCGCCTGAATCACTCGAGGCTCACCAAGAAGATCCTCACAGTGACAAGCAGGGAAAAGGCGTCCGAAGCCAAGTGGTTCCACTCTGTAATATCAGACATAGAGGAACTGCAGATCCCATTACAGATAACCGAGAACCGAACGCACTACCGTCAGGCCATCCTACATGGAGTCTTCCCACTATCTCTCACAAGCAAGAAGTGTACAGGCACCTAAATAGACGAATGAGAGGAAGCAGGCTCACAGCCAGAATTGAAGACGTACTGGGCCAGGAAAAAGCAGAAGACCCTAGCTGAGAGTTAAGACGAGCCTCATGGTCCCTAGTAGGCCGAAACGAACTGAAAAAAGGAGGGAGAGGAGTAGGTGGAGGAGGAGACGGACAGAAAGGGGGGGGGGGGAGAAGACGGAAAGACTGATGGGAGAATGAGAGAGGGGACAGGAGGAGAATGAAAGAGGGAAGATGGTGGTAGATAAGTGAAAGGAGAGGAACAGAGGGAGGGGCGGAGGAACTGGACAGAGAAAGGGACAGGAGGAGACGGGGGGAGGAGCAGGCGAACAGGGAAAACGTAAAGACGTAATTAAACGAGCTAGCTCAGTGGTAGTGCACTTGCCCGCGAAAGACAAAGGGCCCAGGTTCGAGTCCCGGTTCCAGCACACAATTTTAATCTGTTAGGAAGTTTCATATCAGCGCACACTCCGCTGCAGAGTGAAAGTTTCATTCTGGAAACATCCCTTAGGCTGTGGCTAAGTCATGTCTCCACCATATCCTTTCTTCCAGGAGTGCTAGTCCTGTAAGGTTCGCAGGAGAGCGTCTGTGAAGTTTGGAAAGTAGGAGGCGAGGTACTGGCGGAAGTAAAGTTGTGAGGAGGCATCATGAGTCGTGTCGGGATAGCTCAGCCGGTAGAGCGCTTGCCCGCGAAGGGCAAAGGTCCCAGGTTCGAGTCCCGGTTCCGGCACACAATTTTAATCTGCCAGGAAGTTTCAATTATTCCGTACTTCGGACAGTACAGTTACCTGGAATAACATGGAGCATGTACCCGAGAGTTTCGTAAACAAATCACTACCGCCCCCGCCTAGCGACAGGCCATCCACCACCATTCCCAATTATTTTTTATACCTATTGCGACATCCTAAGTTTTAATTAGTACGTAAACCTTAACTAGAACTCGCAATTTTGCAGGCAAATACAGACACAGCACGAAGAAGTTCGGTGTAATGCTACAGGTTTGTGTTGTACATTTATCGAAAATTATTTAAAAACAAATGTGTAGGACTATCCACACAAAAATTGTTCCATCTTTCGTAAATCGATCGCCCCCTAAGGTGCCTGGGCAAAATAAATGTATCTCTTTGTATAGATGATGTGTGCTACGGCCGACGAACATGTTAAAAATAGTGTGCGTTAGATAATAAATGGGATGTAACGGTAACAAACGCAACAAAGGTGTATGTCAAGCACTCTTTCGGTAACAGAACAACATCAGAAGAAGACATATTGTTTATAAAAAAAATTCGAATTTACTGACGGAAATAGCGAAAATAGGGAAGGACATTGTCTGATTCAAGCACAACGTCTGCGTAGTAACTAAAGATTTCGAACACTGCAGCTTAGACACAGTATCTTACTGGTCACCCACGACCAGTGAAGAAAGCCGCTCGGGCGCTCAACCACCGTTATACTTGGAAGGCGTGCGTCTAAATTTAGATCTGCAAGCGATGTTATCATACTGCTTGGCTGGACTCAGAAAGACAGACCAGCCACAACACGCTCCCTCTCATAAATCATACCAGCTGCACTTTGTGGCCGCTCTTAAAATTATCTCGTTCCGAAATGAAATACTCTCTCTCTCTCTTTAGCGACCATGCCCTGTTACAATGCACACAATTCTTTTCGAAATGTACTAAGTCCTCACAACGTTTCCTTAGATCGATGTATTGCGGTCTTCTATTTCCTCCTCCCATCCAGTATTTCGACAGGTAAGTTTACCAACTCCATGTCTTCCTGTAATCCAGTTCCGAGCCTTCCGACAATTCTTATAAACGAAAGAATTCACATAGTTTAATTTTACCTCTTATTTACTAAATAAAGTGTACACATCTTCTTGTGTATGCCCATCTTTCCGAAACTAAACATAGCAAAGCGAATCTCTCTATCCACCTTACGCTGTTACAATATTAAACATTGCAAACGATTCTTTTCGAAATGCTCCAAGTCTTTACAACATTTATCTGATACAGGTCAAACTTGCAAATATCAATAATCGATCACTCCGGAAGACGTTTAAAATTGTTCTAACTCTACGTTTAAACAAAACTAAACCCTATTATACAATTGTATTTCCTTAGAGAGTTACAATAAAAATGCACAAAATAATTTAACATCAGCAGTTTACCGATTTCCCACCGTCTACACTAAACCTTTTTTTTTCTCCAAGCACTAACCTAACAACATCCGTCTTTGAAATGACACTCGCCAATACAACAACCACGGAACTAAGAGGACATAACGGTAATACTTTACCTGCCCAATGCACCACAATTACAACAGATTTTAAGTTCTGCAGGGCAATATCGACCAGCCCTTTACCCAAAATATAGACAAAAACGTTTTACTCCAAACGCATATCAAACTCCTTTCCTGTGTTAACTAAGATTCCTTTTTTCATTCCACTAAACTGAACTCGGATTATTTTTAAATCGATAATTACAAGTATCTGTCTACCGCAAACGAAGATGTATAGCATTCTAACCTCCACACTGCAACACCTGATCATTAAAAGAACATGGTGTGTCAACACTTCTTTTGGTTACAGTACAACTGCGTTCGTGCAACGTAATGATCGCAAACACATATATCGCACTCCAGCGCCCGCATGCATCGAACATCATATTTCTGATTACCATGCAAACGCAGTGTACCAATCAACTAACCCTTAAGACCGCAAACTTCCTAGTGGCCAGAGGAGTTTGCTAGATTTAGGGACACAACAGTCAATTTTCGGTGTTCTTATTAACCCAGCAAAAAATTTGCTAAAGACAGCACAACAACTGCTCTCTAAGGTATTTGCAAGCCGTGGCCACATGGATGAGATTGACACACAGTACAATGTTGCACTTTCTAATTATTGGCTATCCTCGTTTAAACAGTATTCCGATCTAATCCGTGAGTGAATTTGTAGCTTCCAATCTGGTAATGCCAAACGAAGAGGTAAAAGTATTCCGCAAACGCCTGTTATAAAATCGATAAGGTCATTACCGGTAATTGTATTGACGCCAGAACTCGTGATTCGACAAATACATGTATTATAAATATTTTTTCTCGGCAATTCGACGTCAGCCACGTTAAAAAAATTTTTCCAGCTGCCCTATCAATGTCCACAATCACGTTTCTGTTCCCTATACAGCTTCCTTCCAGGCGAAAGTCGTGGGTGGATACCAGGTACTCGCACATTTCCAGTTTGTTAAAAATCCTTGTGAAACCTTGTGGGGTGCCCAAATCCAGGAGATAAACGCCACCTACACGAAGCTGTTGTAGAATAGATGCGAGCTCCTCCATTACATCTAGTTTAACATAAGCTAGACCCACTTTATAAGGCACAGCCACAGGATTTGCATATTTCCTCGATATGTTCTCCAATGCTTCCTTGCCAGTTTCGCTCCTGTGCTCCTAGTGCTTTCACAATGCTGCCGCCAGGTTTGATAAATTGTAACCTCGCCTTATCTCCATGGCTCACAATGACGAACTTGTCGAATTTATTGCGCATGTATAAGTTAAAAGATCAGCAATAACTTAACATTGCAAACAACTACGCTACATAAATAGCAACAGTCGTAGACACCACTAACACAAGATCAAACAGGCAATACATCGCAACGTACACAGCGCAAAGTTTTTTGCAACCACAAGAACATATTGCTAAATCGACTTTCTTTAGAACTCTATCGCAACGCAACGTCATCCACAACTGGAAACAGACACTGCATCGCTTATTTTAGAGTATTTCCAACACTTTTTACGTAAATTGTATCCCAACTAGTCTGCAACACTCTTGTAACAACAACCATCTCCAACCAAGCGACAGAACTACAAAAAAGGGATCTAACCATCCCAGCTCTTTTCTACTAAAGTTCTAAACTAACCAGCAAGCGGCAATCTCGGTAACTCTGTGTCGTTGGTGGATCCCTCTCGAACATCTAACCGACTGGTCATGCACCTTTCTGCACTGCATATTCCACCAGACAGTATTTCTGAAACGTTTGCTTTCAGTCATTAGACTACATACCTCGTACATTTAACTATCATTCAAGCAGAAACAGTCATCGTATCCCCCTTTCTAACAAATCAATAATCCTGATAAACATCTGTAACACATCCAATTACCTCGTAAAAACTAATGACACACATAGAACAGATAACAAGGAATGATCCAGACGAACACCAAGCTCTTTTCTTATATATATCTAATCCTTAGGCTACAACTAACAACGAAAAAAACGTCTATACCATTTCGAACTAATACAACACCCGAAAATTTTATCGAACTCCAAGAACAGTCCTTTAGAGACTAAACAAACGATTAAACACCCCTCCCAACGAGGGTACCTACCCAGCTTTAAATCACCTAACCAAAGGGTTTATTGAAATCGATGCTTCTCGACCGAAGAACGGTAACTTACCACCGCAAGCGTCTCCGCTACGCTACCAAGAGGCGTCCATTCGTAAACACCACTAAAAAAAACTAGATAAATACACCACAGCCCTAACACATAACCATATACTAAGTATCTAAATGCACTCCACAAATGTAGAACACCTCTAGGTTGCAACGAACCGTACGACTAAACAGATCGAAATCGGTATTTCGCACAAGCCAAGATACATCGTGCGCACCAGATTTTGAATTTACGAAGATAGAATATTACATTGCTTCTATCAACAGCCATAAGAATAAAATAACGAACAATTTGTCACAGGTATACCATCGCTCTTAATGCTTGTGGCGCTTTTTTTTACTTGACATACATTAAAGCCACATTTTTTATACATCACCTGTTGTATATGTTCAGTGGTAGAATGCTCGCAGGTCTCGTAGCTCGCCTGCCAATAATACATCACAAAATAATAAGACGTCGGGTTCTTATACGTCTTGGAAACTTTCAATATGACACGTTTCATTTTTTTTACGTATATTTATTTATCCATTCTTGATGAAGCACAGAAGTAACACAAAAGTAAGACTGCATGACTACACTTTGACTGACAACAATGCTAACTACTGACTGATTACTACTTTAAGACTGACTCATTACTAACATTATACTGACTCCATACTACTACTCCTGTTCGCGCCAATTCGCGCGTATTAATACGTAGTGTATATTCTAGAACATTCTAGAACACGGAAGTTACAAAGTTTAATATTTAACAATTTGTTCATGAAACATACACATATTTTGCTTTACGTGGAGATACACAATATTATGACAAATGTAATAATAAGTTTTTTTACATCAAAATAAACAATAGAAAAGATCGTAAGTAAACAACAATTAGCGCAGTATTAATATATGTTTACATTATTGTTCAACATTAGAAGACCCTCGTAATGCAAATGATAATCAATGTGACTTGCCAGAAGCTATAAGATGCTTATATATTATAAATATGGAATATTAGGTTACAATACTACGATCAAATGTGGTATCGTATACTGCAATATTACAAACAAACGGGACCCTCCTGGCTAAATACATTACATGCTCCAGCAACACACAATAAAGAGCATCTCTAACTAATCTCTAAAGATCATAAAGAGACATCTGGGCACAATCGTATTACCAACAAATACTGCAACACTTCTATGGATCATTTCCTCGCAGTTGACACAAACGAGGTATTTACCGTATGAGTTGACTACAACAGCCGTTATAACTTGCATGATGAAAATATAAGAGGCGTGCTTTTCAAGTAAGTACCGTTTCGAAATTAAAAAAGACGTGATAAGATATCTCAATATTTTCTTTACATGAAAGCCTGTACCTTAATCTACTTTTCGACATAATTTCCGTGAATATAGAGGCACTTGTCACAACGTTGTACCAGTTTTTTAATAACCTCCTCATAGAAGTCTGCCGCCTGACTTCTCAACCACTGCATTGCAACTGTTTTGATTTCGGCATCGTCTTGCTTGGTGACAATGCCATAAAACCCACTACGAGAAACATTAGGAAAGTCATCCCGCAAGGATGAAATCGTAAAGCGTCTGTTTTCTCTCACCTTATTGTCAACTTCCTGCACCAAACTTTCATTAACGACCGAAGGACGCCCACTCTGTTGTTCATCATGCACATTTGTGCGACCATCTTTAAATGCTCTCAGCCACTTTCTTAACATTCCATTACTCATAATGTTTCCTCCGTAAACTGCACAGATCTCACGATGAAAATCGATCGCTTTTAGGCCTTTAGCACTAAGAAATCTTAAAACAGCTATGATTTTTGTCTTCTGCGAAACATACTACTACTACTACTAATAATAATAATAATAATAATAATAATAATTCAGTTTCTTCGTTACACGTACGGAAGACAACGATTACGACTTCTCTGTGGTAATGCTTACAAGTAGAATAGTTTCGCTCAGCCTCCAGAGGGAGCAGCACTCTCGACAAGTTCTCGAGAGTTCTCGGAACGCCGGCCGCCGTGGCCGAGGGGACTAAGGCGCTCCAGTCACGGTGTGCACGGCCACTACGGTCGGGGGTTCGAATCCCCCCTCGGGCATGGATATTTGTGCCGTCCTAGTTCGTAAGTAGTTCATAAGTAGTTTGTAAGTTTAGGGACTGATGACCCCGTAGTTAAGTCCCATAAACTTTACAAACATTTGAACATTTTTTGTACTCGTGACTTTCTCGAAAATTAGCCTTAGCGTAGCGCGTTTCTCGAGAACGCTCATAGCGCATCCCTAGTTGAAAGTACTCGATAACAGAAGCAAAAGTATCCCAGTAAACAAAGGGTGGCAAGCGAGCCGTTTGCGAGATAAATGCGAATGTGTGCTTCCAAGCCACATTGTCACATCGTACGGTTTACTCCTTGCGCGCCTGAGGCGTTGTTTACATAACGGAACATTGCCGACAGGTGGAGTTGAAATGGCACCATACACGCAGAACGTACAGAACGGATACGGTACACAGTCTCAAAGGATACCAGTTGTATCTGAAGAGTGCCACTTGTGCTGTGTTGTAGTTACAATGGAACCTTACAGTAACGGAAAGTATGGGGTTTTTTACACTTGGCACAGCAGGATGTAGCCCTGTTTACATTACGCCCGAGGTTGAGGATACGGTGTTGGAAGTAGTACAGCTCTCTGCGGGAACCTCGACGAGAAGAATTGCCACACAAGTGCCTGTACTAAGGCACAGTACAGTATGCAGAATTTTACATCGCAATTTACTGTACCCTTACCACCGCCAACTAGTTGACTGTCTCAAAGATGCGAACTTTGTTCCTAGAGTGATATTTTGTCAGTGGATCCAACAGCAGGTTGTAGTCAACCCTCGGTTTGCATGTAACATTTTACTTACAGACGAAGCAGGGTTCACACGCAATGGTGTTTTTAATTATCTTATTACACATATGCGGCGTGAAATAAACCCACATGCTGTTTATGAGTCCCCACATGAGTTTCTCACTGAATGTGTGGTAAGGGTTACTAGGTGATCAACACATTGGGCCATACATTCTTCCAGCAACATTTAGAAGACAGAGGTACCTTAGGTTTCTGCTTCGTCGTTTTCCAGCTTTGCTTGAGGATGTTCCCTTTCAGCAACGTCAGAGTATGTGCTACATGCGCGATGGAGCTCTGGCACGTTTTGCTGCTGCTGTGAGACGGCATCTAAAGCGCAGGTGCAACCAAAGATGAAGAGGTCGAGACGGACCTGTATGTTGGCCTCCAAGATCATCTGATCTAAATCCTTTGGATTTTTGTGTCTGGGCTCACGTCCAAAGCGAAGTGTACAGCACACCTATTAAAACGGTAGAAGAACTGGAGTGGACGGTTGTATACGCTCGTCAAGAATACCGAAATGATCCAGGGGTTTCCGAAAGAATTCGAAATTCACCGCAGACACGAGCACAGTATTGCATTCAGAAGCAAGGAAGACACTTTCAACACCCCTTTGTAACAGGTAACCCATACGTGAATTGTGAACTACATCTACATACATACTCCGCAATTCACCGTAAGGTGCGTGGCGGACGGTACACTGTACCACTACTAGGCATTTCCTTTCCTATTCCACTCCCAAATTGAACGAGGAAAGAAAGAATGCCTATATGCCTCCGTACGAGCCCTAATTTCTCTTATCTTGTCTTTGTGATCTTTACGCGAAATATATGTAGGTGGCAGCAAGATCGTACTACACGCAGCTTCAAATTCCGGCCCTCTAAATTTACTTAACAGAAATTCACGAAAAGAACGTCGTCTTTCTTCCAGCGATCCCCAATTGAGTTGCCGGAGCATTTCCGTGACACTCGCGCATTGGTCGAACCTACCGGTAACAAATCTAGCTGCTCGCCTCTGAACCGCCTCTATGTCTTCCTTCAAACCGATCTGCTGCGGGTCCCAAATACTTGAGCAATACTCAAGACGTGGTCGTACAAGCGTTTTATACGCGGTCTCCTTTACAGGTGAAGTACATCTTCCCAAAATTCTCCCAATAAACCGAAGTCGGCTGTCTGCCTTACTCACAACTGTCCTTACATGTTCGTTCCATTTCATATCGCTCTGCAATGTTGCGCCTAGATATTTGAACGACGCGACAGCATCAAGAAGCTCACTACTAATGCTGTATTCGAAGATTATGGGATTGTTTTTTCTACTCATGCGCATCACCTTACATTTTTCTACATTGACAGCTAGCTGCCATTCTTCGCACCAACTAGAAATTTTGTCTAAGTCAACCTGTATGCTATTACAGTCAGTTACAGACGACACCCTCCCGTACACCACAGCATCATCAGCAAACAGTCGCAAATTACAACTTACTCTGTCCATCAAATCATTTATATAGATAGAAAATAATAGCGGTCCTATCACACTCCCCTGGGGCACGCCTTACGATACACTCGTCTCTGATGAACACTCGCCGTCGAGAACAACGTACTGCGTTCTATTACTTAGGAAGTCTTCCAGCCAGTCACAAATCTGTGAACCTATTCCATAAGCTCGTATCTTCGTTAGCAGTCTGCAGTGTGGCACCGTGTCGAACGCCTTTTTGAAGTCGAGAAAAACACAATCCGCCTGTTGCCCTTCGTCCATGGCTCGCAAGATGTCATGTGAGAAAAGGGCAAGCTGAGTTTCACATGAACGATGTTTCCTAAACCCGTGCTGATTCATGGAAAGAAGCTTTTCCGTTTCAAGGAAATTTACTATATTCGAACTGAGAATATGCTCCAAAATTCTACATGAAACCGATGTCAACGATATTGGCCTGTAATTGTATGGGTCAGTTCTCTTTCCTTTCTTATACACGGGAGTCACCTGCGCCTTTTTCCAATCACTAGGAACTTTGCGCTGAATTAAAGATTCGCTATAAATGCAAGCTAAGTAGGGGGCCAATGCCGCAGAATAGTCTTTGTAAAACCGAACTGGTATTCCATCCGGACCAGCAGACTTTTTCGTATTTAGCTCTCTCAGCTGCTTCTCTACACCGGAAATACCAATTGCTATGTCCCCCATTTCGGAATTAGTACGTTGATCAAATGATGGTATATTTGTGCGGTCCTCCTGCGTGAAAGATTTCTTAAAGGTTAAATTTAGAATTTCAGCTTTCCGTTTGCTTTCTTCTATTACTGCGCCGGAATGATCAACTAGTGACTGGACAGTGGGCTTTGACCCGCTTATCGATTTTACATAGGACCAGAATTTTTTCGGGTTCTCGGAAAGATCTTTTGCTAAGGTATGGCTGTGATAATTATTGTATGCTTCACGCATCGATCTTTTTATAGACGCACGAATCTCTACTAACTTTTGCCTGTCATCATTTGCGTGTTCTTTTTTGAATCTAGAGTGCAACAGCCTTTGCTTTCTCAGCAGCTTTCTAACATTATTATACACGGTGGATCTTTTCCATCCTTAATCGTCTTTACTGGCACATATTTCTCTAACCCTAAATGGGACGTCAAACCTAACAGTAAAATCGAAATTTTAAATTAATTTGTACTAACTAGAACGACGTTTACAATGACGTCAGTGACAGCTTGGAATCATACATTAGTAATTATCTTGCAAACGGCTCGTTCTTGATCCCATTTTTACTGGGATATTATTGCTTCTATTATCGTGTACTGTCAACCATGTAAGTTTGCGCCATCCATTTGATACAGCATATTTACAGCGTCTTTCACTAAGTGTGTTTGCCTCTGTAACGTATAAAATAATAGGTGACGGGAAATTTTAATGCAGTAGGTCAACACAAGAAATGTTACACTTTCTGCGAAGCTATGAACATAGTTTATTGTATCATTTTCCAAAGAGTTACTGCACAAAGATATATTTTTTTTTTACTTGTACTATATAGTCCTCCCCAAAGTGAGTGGGGCACACACACATCGCCTTCCTCCAACAGTAGACTGATGTACGGTGCTTGTCTTGTTGCAGACACCCCTGCCGCTCGTCGTCGCCATGCGGCCAGACGCCAGCAGACGCTGGAGCCTGGGCAGCAGCAGCAGCACAGGAACTGCCCACCCCAGAACAGGCCGGCCGCCTCCCCAGCTCCCGCCACCGCCGTCTTCGCCGATCGGTGTTCTCTCCGTCTCCTCCAGATCGCCGCCATTCGCCGTCGGACGTCAAAACCGTCTCCCTTCTTCCCTCTTTTCCTTCCTCTCCGTTTTTACCATTTCCTTCTGTCTGTTCCTGTCCCTGACCATGTCATTGCCCCCTCATCACTATGAATACATTTCCGCTGTCAACACCACTATCACAATTATGTACACAACCCCCTAACTGGCAGCAGCCTGGAGTCCTTCCCATCATCTGCCCCCTCTCAGTCATTTTGGGCGCCACCACCTCCGCTCTCGACACTCAGTCCATCTCCTCTTCCCACTCCCCATCGCCTCCTCCTCCCCAGATTCCTCCTCACCCTCTACTCGCCCTCCCTCTCACGTCCCCACATGAATACCTCTCTCTCAGCAGCCCACATCCATCACTGCCATGCCATGGTGGCAGAAACGCCACAATCGGCGTGTCGGAGCAGAGGGGCCCCACTGCCCTCGATATTCGCATCCACCCCGTCTCCCAACCTTCCTCAGTTCCTGTTGCCATCGAGATATCGACCTCCAAGCAGGCTAGTGCGGAACCTGCCGCCATCATCCCCAAGAAAACTCGCCCCACCATTGCTCCAGCCCCTCCTGCTCTCTCTGCTACCCCCATGTACACTACCCCTCTCCCCTCCCACTCCACCAATCCCACCATTCGCACCTACATCCTCTCCCATCCTGTTCCCTGCGCCCTGGACAACAGAACCTCGTCCCTGGAGCTCAGGACGCACTTCCCTAATACCCCAATCATCCAGCTCATTCCCCACAAGGACTCTGTCTTGATAAAGTCCACCTCCCCAACCTTCCACACTGACATGTTCCAATGCAGCCCCAGAGTCCGCCTCAGTCCCCACACTACTCAAGAGTTGTTGGGCAAACTCAACTCCCATCCTCATCTCTCCATTCAATCTGCCAAGCGGATCAACTACTCCTCCAGCCCTACATACCTCACACATGTTTTTACAGAATCCACGTCCCCCAACAACCTCCTCGAGAGAGCATTGATCTACGTTCGCAGCTACAAGGCGGATCCCTCCTGTTCCCCACCCTAATTCTATCGTTCTGCACGTTTTTTAGTTTACAATGACCACCTAACCAAAACCTGTCCTCACTTAAAGTCTTCCCACCACCTCAAATAATGTCCCAACCTCACCTGCCCACCCTCCTGCAATACCTGTGGCGGCCCCCACACAACCTATTCGTATAAGTAAAAGTCTCTTGCCACCACATATATGCATATATCTCCTGAAGGAGAACTCGAACCTCCGACGGCGAGCAACAATGCGCTCCGCAGCTAGGTGCCTTAGAGCCTATAAACACATGTGTTTTGTTCTTAGGTTAGTTTAAGGGGAGTTGGAATGCCCTATCCTGACAATGTTAATATAGTGACTGTGCATTCCTGTATTTCAGGAACCACTGTAAGCATTGGCATGAAATTTTTACAGGACATTAAACTGTATGTCATGAGTCTACTTTAACTAGAAAAATTCCATTTCAGCCACAGCTTTTGGGTATACAATATTTTAATTACAACGTTAAAATTTTGTGTACTTTTTTGTACGTTATCCTAAATAATGTCATTTATAAATAACATTATCTTCGTCTTTTAGTTCAATAGACTCAGGATATGTACCTTATTACTCCCTGAAAATTTGAATACTTTACTCGATGCTGTTTCTGAGTTTTAGGAAAAAATGCAATAGAAACTGCAAATTTTCAGGAACGGCTTCTAAAGTTTCAAAAAACTGTAACTCACTTAATATATGCTTCATTTATTATTTTTAGTCACTCAGAAGCACCCTGCATCATACTGTCTAGGTCTTTTTCCAATTTTTCCGTCCCTACTTCTTCCTAGACACCTTAGTGTCCACCTATGGTGCATACTCAGTGCGAACCTTGCCCATCCGTTCAAGTTCTGTGATGAAATTTGCTCCAGGATTAATTCCCTCATGCTGTAACACGTTCACCATCATTAGCACTTTCCCATCATTAAAAGCACCTCGCTGCGGAGCGCGCGGTTGCTCGCCGCGGAGGTTCGAGTCCTCCCTGAGCATGGATGTGTGTGTGTTTGTCCGTTGGTTAGTTTACCTAGGTTTAAGTAGTTTGTAAGCTACGGACAGATGACCACACAGTTTGGTCCGATAGATTTACAGACTTTTGAACATTTTTGAACATTAAAAGCAATACCAGCATCACTAACCACCCTCATCACTAACCCTCTACTTCATTCCAACAAAACGTGTTTGATAAGCGAGTCCATATACGATTATTGAACGACCTATTGGGATTTTGAGTCTGACCATGGAGACAGTTCTTCAGTAATTCAGGATCTGCCAGGTCTCTGTAAACAGGTTTTATGATATCCATGACTGCTGCTGGGATGGAACATTTACGGCTGTATGAATTGTTTGAGTAGTGGCCATTGCACCATGAATTAGGTCCAGGAGGGCACAGGTTGTGTACTGGTTTTTCATCAGTTGACAGTTTGTGGAAGAAGGTAACCCATAATGCCTACTTCAACAAATCATCAGTAGTATTTCTAATGTCCATCCCATAATACTGCCGTAGTTCATCAATCATTTTGTCTGTCGGCCTGCCACGGAAAAACGTTAGTATTTCGACATACAACGCGTGTTTATATTATGAAACGATACGATACTGTTTCTGACAGTGCTACCAATGCAAACACATAATTTAACCTTTATAACACAGAAATCCAGAGCATTCTATATAAAAATTTGCCGTTTCCATTAGATCTTGAAGTAACGCACGTAAAACTTTTAACATGTTCAGCCGGTGTTGTTTCACTAAGTGTGTTTGCCTCTGTAACTTAATGAACAGATAGGCGCTATGTATCAAGTACTTACTTGCAACCTGTAAATGCAAGTGAGGAGAAAAATAAACGTGGAGGTAGTGAAAAAATACAAAACTTCATTCCTAAATAATAAAGAAAATTTTATTTATTAGTAGAAAAATTGCTTTGGTAGTACATATTTTTTATATTACACGTTGTACAATCCTTGTAAGTGGCGAATAGTTTACGACACGATCATGTAGTAATAAGGCATAGGCTGTCGTACAATCGGGCATAATTCCCTCAGTTTCAAATTCAATCCGAATATCTATTGGCCCCGATTTTACGCGTTCATACTGGTGTGTGCAGTCAATGGCCACTATTGGCGCCAGGTCTATGAATTTCGGAGGATTCAACAAACACCCAGTTTTTCAACATCTTCATCATCATAATAGGAAGAGCAAAATCTTGCGTACATAAGAGAAGACTTGTATCATTATTCTTCTAGTCAATTTGGAGGTCATCGCACGGAAAGTATTGTGACTTTAGAAATACTTTTGCATTATGTAAGTTACAGGCATCGAACACACTGCAGTCGTTCCGCGCATTCCCTCTCCTGTTCGTCTGAAAAGCCAATATAACGAATCTAGGTGTCTCAAGCTGAACTGGCGTTTTAATTGCCCAATAATGTCACGACGGTGGCGTTAAAAAAGGAAATTCATAGATTTACCACGAACGGAAGCATAATGGTAGCTGTATTGAAGAGTTTAACACATGTAACAGTTTGAAACATTCTTCATCTCAAACTGTTACATGAGGAACTTTCCAAATTAGTTTCTCCAATACTAGCTGATTATCTTCTGCTCCTATGTGACTATACGAGTTAACATCACTAGCACTTCGTATCGCCGGCCGCGGTGGCCGAGGGGACTAAGGCGCTCCATCCTCGGGCATGGATGTTTGTGTCGTCTTAGTTCGTAAGTAGTTCGTAAGTAGTTTGTAAGTTTAGGGGCTGATGACCTCGTAGTTAAGTCCCATAGACTATACAAACATTTGAACATTTTGATTTTTTGAACACTTCGTATCAAAACCAACTCTTGTTTTGCGTTTATTAAAATCCTCTTGTTATCTTCAAAGAATCCCATAATCATTTTAATGGGATGCATGCTCTAAATGTGCTGTTAATAGACCCATCTACGAAAAATCCTCGATTTTGAAGACAACTGGCGCCTGCAGACGATGCTGAGACATAAGTTTTAAGGCATGATGTAATTCCAATTTGTCAACCTCAATGCCGTTCAGTTCAGATCGGATTTCTTGAAACATGAACGCAAATGCGTTTCGCGTAAGTCGCGATGCTGTTGGCGACGTTCCATCCTTTTAAAGGAATTTCCCAGACAGGTGTAGGAAGCTCTTGCTCGGAAGTGTCACATCATCCTGGTTCTGAATTACGATACGATACGTATTTCGTCACTATTGTGGAATGTTGTCGATGCAAATGGCTTGTGGGATATGTATTTCTGTCGGATTATACGTTCGTCGAATTGAACTGGTAATGTTATCTCGAGGGGCGATACCATCCCGTGGTTTAAATCCTATTGATTTGAGGAAATCGTTATTCTCACGTATCATCTCGTAGGCCTATTGTCGTTCTGGTCCACAACACGACACTATGGGTAATCTAATGGAAGGTATAGCGGAGTAGTTGGAACTTCAATGATCTTATAACCTGCGTCGACTTTGGGGAAAAAGTCAAAAACTGTATGTTTTAAGCTCTTATAGAGATATGCGTTTGTGGCAATGTTGTATTAAACACGAATAGCGCTCACAGGCCTTATCAGGACTCATCTCCAGATATTGCGTTTTTGAGAATCCAAGTAACGGGTCAATTGAGTCCTCCTGACTAAAATTAATGGAATGTTCACTTGTTGTAATTTCAGTCTTTAATGTGTTAATGTTTGCACGTAGCTCAACGCCTTTCACGGAATGTTTTATGGCTGCAATTAGGTCTATGACATCAGACGCACCAGGAGAAATTTCCACGATTTCACCACTCCTTAAATGCAACTTATTGTTCGATTCAGTAACGTTATAAATTCTGTTATAGGCTTCCAAATTGATCAAAGCAATACACCAATCACCACTGGATATATCTATCGGTGGAAAACAAATTGCACGTAATATCGGAGATCGTGCCTTTAACGTGAAGGTATATGTCATTACCGGACGTACATTATTGGAATACACGAAGGCACACATGCTCCTTATTTCTATTGACAGACATATTGGTGTGTACAGCGCTTGGATTTTTTTTTAAATGACAATCTGTTTTATACGTTCGTCAGAAGAAACATTCAACGTAGATGCCCACAGAGATATGTATCAAATTCTTGGAAACGATTAAAGTTGTAATATACGTCAGATTCATCTGTAGAAAAATAACACTGAGGTTCTATAGGTGGCTTTAGGTCCCCAAACGTATCAAAGAATATTACATTTCTGTATTTCTTCACATACGCCACACAGTATGTACCAGAACCATACGACACATCGAGATTCCACATTCCTTAGATTTCCACATCTTCTTTGGTAAGCCATCCCGCATAAACACAGCACGAAACTTTGGGATTTTGAGTTTCTTGATTAGATTAAGTATGTCTATATCTGTCAGAGCTCTGTCCGGAAATATGGCTCAGCCCAAGTCCATTCCTGCAAGGCTTCAGATACAGTCCTTTACCAACTGCTATCGGTAAGGCTTCAGATAAAGTCCTTTACCAATCGCTACCGCTTCCATCGTCTCATTATGCCTTTTGGCCTCATTCAGTTGTCTTTCAGTACATTTCTTGCTGCAGCAATTGCTGCCTGGATGCTGTGTTTTGTAAGTTGTTTACCTTTTCCTTAAGGCTTCTTTGGGCTGCTTTCATAACTATTTCGAATGTTAAGCCTGTAGCCACCTTAATGATTTCCATAGCGTTCCATTACTGAGTGGAATGAGTGTTGTAGAATTCATCCCCGTGATCGGTTGGTAGACTGTCTGGCAGCGATTTGTACCTGTTTGCAAAAGCTGTTCAAACACACTTGCAACCTCCTTACCTGTCTTTTTTCTCACTGGTAGGGTCCCCGGCAAACTTGGAATATGTATCAATCACCATTAAAATAAATTTGAAACCATTATTGTGGCGTGAGTAATATATCTACAAGGTCTGCTTGCCATAAATTGTCAAGACCTTTTATTATCACACTCCTGGTAGAATACATTTTTCGTGCAGGTTATGAAGCTCATTAAGAACTGTCTTCATACATACTCAGTGATATGTCGTTCTCGTAGTTCTGAAATGACTGATACAATTTCATTCCTGTGGGTTGTATTACTTGCCGCTGATGAAGCAATAAGCAGTCGTAAACGATCTATTATTTCGTTCGGATCATCGAAGTATATATATTGCAGGGGTAGATTGTTCAGTTTATTATCCTGAATATCAGTACCTTTGCCATATTCGAATTTTTTTTTTTTTTTTTTTTTTTTTTTTTTTTTTTTTTTTTTTTAAAGCTTATGGACTTAACTACGGGGTCATCAGTCCCTAAACTTACAAACTACTTATGACCTACTTACAAACTAGGACGGCACAAATATCCATGCCCGAGGGGGGATTCGAACCCCCGACCGTAGTGGCCGTGCAGACCGTGACTGGAGCGCCTCAGTCCCCTCGGCCACCGCGGCCGGCTATTCGAATTTACCCGCTAAAGCAGGATTAATAATATTCTTGTACTTATCACTGTCTTCTGCTTTTATAAGCCCTCTTTTGGTGTTTTCTCTGTGTGAATGTGTTATACGCAGTATTTCAGCATGTCTTTGCAGTGCCTTCGAACAGAACGTATCTGGGCTCGATGTCCTTAGAAATATTAACACCAATAAACCCTGTGTTCGCGGGTATGTTACTGACCCGACCTGTACCGTATCTTGCGTTAAACGTATAGGAACTCTACCAAGCATATATGGTTTATCTTTACACATCCCATATGTATCATCTATTTGTGCAACACCGTGCATATTAACTTACTCATTAATAGCTGTGTCATCATCATCCTGTTTTGTTTTGTTTTCTTGTCCACCACTTCTGTTTGGATTCCTATCGTTCAAGAGCCTCTGCAGGCTACCGGCTTAAACGTTTCTGAGAGCATTTTTTCTCTGTGCTGTTGGTTCAATTTTAACAACGTAGTTTCTGGCGAATAGCTGTGCGGGCTTCGATAATCTTACGTGTGGTCGCCGTACTGCAATACAGTAACATAACAAGTATTATACTAAATGCTCACTCAGTCACCCATTTTGTTGACTCTATTTATTTATTTTTTCATCGCTGACAACTCGCGACATCTCGTTTCTTAGACCCGTGTTAGATTCCTCAATTTTTTTGAGTTTCTCAAGTTGGCGTTCAAGGTTCCTAATAAGACTACGTAATTCTGTTACTTCTGAAGTGCTGGCGCGTTTTTCGAGTTGAGATTCAAGTTTTCCGATACGACTGTTTAATTCTGCTATCTGTGCAATAACTCTCGCTTCTTTGATTTCCGTTTGGTTATATAAACCAAACGTGTACAGGTACAGAAAAAATATTTATTTTACAAAAATATACAACTATTAAACTACTTTTCTACATAGCTCCCGAAATTTTGTAGGCATTTGTCATAGCGTGGCAGAAGTCTTTGTATGCATTCTTCGTAGAAGGTTGCCGCCTGTGTATTCAACCATGTGGTAACATGTTCTTTCAGCTCGTCATCATCGCTGAAGTGTTGAACGCCATGGACAGGTTTTAGGTGTAAGAAGAAAGTCGCTAGGATCCAGACTGTACGGAGGATGATCAAACACGTCCCAGTGAAATTCCCGTAAGAGTTGTTTGGTCACATTCGCCTTGTGAGGTCAGGCGGCAACGTGAAGGGAAGAAGAAGACTCCTTTCATCTCTTCTTACACCTAAAATCTGTCCTTGATGGTTATCACTTCAACGATGATAAACTGAAGGAACATGTTTGCCACATGGTTGAATACACAGGCGGCAACCTTCTATGAAGAAGGCACACAAAAACTTGAAATGAAATGTTTATAAATCTATCGGACCAAACTACGTGGTCATCAGTCCGTAGCTTACAAACTACTTAAACCTAGATAAACTAACCTAAGGACAATACACACATCCATGCCCCAGGGAGGACTCGAACCTCCACGTCGAGCAACCGCGCGCTCCGCAGCGAGACGCTTTAGACCGCTCGGCTACTCCACCGCGGCACAAAAACTTGTCCCACGCTATGACAAGTGCCTACAAAATTTCGGAAGTTATGCAGAAAAGTAGTTGAACAGTTTCAGATTTTTATACAATAAATAGTTTTTCTGTATCTGTTCACGTTTGGTTTATATAACAAAACGGAACCTACTTTGTGGACATACCTCATATTTTATTAAATGTCTACATATGTATGGACATAATGAGAATTTTATTAACAACAAGGTACGTTCTCTCATTGGTGTCGTTCGGGAACTCGCGCAAGTGGTATTCGCGGCAGCATTGGTCCAACATTTATCTCTCCAGTCACTGGCTCGTTGTTACCAATACCCATTCTCTCTCGCAGCAGCGGAAGCGAGGGGTAGCCTTTGTCCTCAATATTGTACACGCTGTATTATGGTAACAAGTCCTTTACCCATTTTCGTTTCTCTAAGCCTTTCACATGCAGGTGGAGTAACTGAGCGCAGTCCAGCCAGCGCCGTGTCCACAGCCACGCGTAGAGAGACCAACGTGATTTTCCGTTAACCATTTTGCCGAACGTACATACAGCTCATATTAGGGTGTCGTCCACTTCAAAATGAAGACGCCAGAAGCAACCATTGAACTTCATGCACCAGCAATCATTCGGTATGCTATCTCCTTTGGAATAAAACGATTCAGTATACTGAGGAAACCTTCGCGTCAAGAAATGCATCGCACATGGTTCTTGATGTACTTGCACTGCAGAAATCTCAGGTTATTTAAACAAAAACCATGGAAATGCGAAACTTAAATTCAAATATATATATATATATATATATATATATATATATATATATATATATATATATATATATACCCCTCTCCTTGACACGTGCAGACTGACGACCTTGTCTGTGTGCTCTGATTGGATGTAGAGTACTTGCGAAATATGATACCACTCTCCGCTCCCCGTGTTCTGATTGGAGATAGGTTTTCTTTCAAATGTTTGTTAAGCGCTTATGGAACTAACTGCGCCGCGGTGGAGTAGCTGAGCGGTCTAAGGCGCCTCGCTGCGGAGCGCGCGGTTGCTCGCCGTCGGAAGTTCGAGTCCTCCCTGGGACATGTGTTTGTGTGTGTGTGTGTGTGTGTGTGTGTGTTGTCCTTAGGTTAGTTTACATTAGTTTCAATAGTTTATAAGCTACGGACTGATGACCACGCAGTTTGGTCCGATAGATTTAAAAACATTTGAACATTTTTTTAACTAACTGCTGGGTCATCAGTCCGTAAACTTACAAACTGCTTATAAACTAACATACTAAAGACACCACAAACGTCGATGCTCGAGGGAGGAATCGAGCCCCCGACGGGGAATGGTCTCTCGCATCGGAGCATAGCGCCTCAATGCTCTCGGCCATTCTGCCGCGGCCATAGTTATATATACCGGGTGGTACAAGAAGGTACGGCCAAACTTTCAGGAAACATTCCTCACACACAAAGAAAGAAAATATGTTACGTGGACATGTGTCCGGAAACGCTTCGTTTCCATGTTAGAGCTCATTTTAGTATGTCTCTTTAAATCACATTAATCATGGAATGGAAACACGCAGGAACAGAACGTATCAGCGTGGCGTCAAACACTTTGTTACAGGAAATGTTCAAAATGTCGTGCAGACAGTTGTCAATATACCAAAAAAAATGTTCAAATGTTTGTATAGTCTATGGGACTTAACTACGGGGTCATCAGTCCCTAAACTTACAAACTACTTACGAACTAGGACGGCACAAATATCCATGCCCGAGGGGGGATTCGAACCCCCGACCGTGGTAGTTCTCTTCGTTGCGGACGCTGATCGTTTTTATTATTATTATTATTATTATTATTATTACAGAGGGCGTTCAGCCCTCTGACCGGGCGCGCTGTGCCACGGCGCCCGGCGTCCCCTCGGCCGGCGTCAATATACCCAATTGTTTCGTTAGTATGTACTGTACTTCCTCGATTCACAAGTACGACACAACATGTGGTTCAAGCACGATGGAGCTCCTGCACATTTCAGTCAACGTGTTCGTACGCTTCTCAACAACAGATTCGGTGACCGATGGATTGGTAGAGGCGGACCAATAACATGGCCTCCACGCTCTCCTGACCTCAACCCTCTTGACTTTCATTTATGGGGGCATAGAGACTCTTCGTGCTCTTATTGTGGACGGCTGTGATACCATACGCCATTCTCCAGAGCTGCATCAACGATTCCATGTGACGGAGGGTGGATGCATGTATCCTCGCTAATGGACGACATTTTGAACATTTCCTGTAAAAAGTGTTTGAGGTAACGCTGGTACGTTCTGTTGCTGTGTGTTTCCATTCCATGATTAATGTGAGTTGAAGAGAAGTAATAAAATGAGCTCTAACATGGAAATTAAGCGTTTCCGGACACATGTCCACATATTTTCTTTGTTTGTGTGTGAGGAATGTTTCCTGAAAGTTTGGCCGTACCTTTTTGTAACACCCTGTATATATCCTGTCCTTGACACGTGGAGACTGGTGACTTTCTTAGTGTGCTCTGATTGGAAGTAGTCTACATGTGTAATATGATACCTCTCTGCCCTCCCCCTGCTCTGATTGGACATAATGCATTTGTGTCTCCCCTCCCCTTGTCACGTGGAAACTAGTGTGTTCTGATTGGAGGTAGTGTACTTATGAAATATTATACGTCTCTCCCCTTCCCCTGCTCCGATTGGACGTTGTCTCTCCCCTCACCGTGCCTTATGGGTGGCGCACTTGTGAACTTTGATACCCAGAAGGGTGGGGGGACCCTCCCCTCCCCGATAATGATTCAGCAGAACGTCAGCTGTAATATGACACCAGTGACCTCGAAGTGTGCCAGACAGTACCTTATATAAATACTTTCGTAATGATATAAAAATCCGAAAATTTGAAAAAAATTCCGATGCAACTCCCCTTAAGTGAGTTTACGTAGTTTATAGGCGTGATAACCACAGCATTTAAGTCCCTTAGATTTACAAACATTTGAACATTTGTATAATTTATTGCTGCGACGTTTCCGCTCGGACAGCATAGCTTCGAAGCGCAGTAAAGCGAGAAGGCACCGGCCTCGTGCCGCCCTCGGGCCCGATTCGCGGCCGGCCCCGACGCGGAACACGAAAGACGCGCTGCCCCGCGACTGTCGAGCGGGCGGAAAGAAATCGGCCGGCGGAATCGAATCGCGGCCCGGAAGGAAGTGCGCGTGCGCGCGGCGGCCCGGCCGCGCTGCGCGGCGCGGCGCGCGGCGGCAGTGAGCGGCATGGCGGCGCGGCTGCTGCTGCTGCTGCTGGCGGGCGCGGCGAGCGGCGCGCGCTCGCGCGAGCCGCCGCGCGCCGTCGTGGCCGGGCAGGGCGCGCTGGTGGGCCGCGAGGCGGCGCCGGGGCGCGGGCAGCGCGTCGCGCAGTTCCTGGGCGTGCCGTTCGCCGCGCCGCCCACCGGCGCGCTGCGCTTCGCGCCGCCGCGCACGCGCCCGCTGCCCTCGTGGGACGGCGACCGCCAGGCCGCCGCGTTCGCGCCCGCCTGCCCGCAGGCGCGCGAGGAGCTCGAGCGCCAGGAGCGCGTCTTCAAGCTGCACCTCGCCGAAGCGCTCGACGAGCTCACCTTCGACGAGGACTGCCTCTACCTCAACGTGTACGTGCCGGACGGTACGTACCTTCACACGAAACGACTCGCAATCGACGGGGGTCTCTGTCGAAAAAATCGCACCGGCGCGTTATACGGCCGACTGTAGTTTTACGATTTTTGCAAATATCTCGGAAAAATTAATAAAAGCGCGTTTTTATTATTTTTTGGTCCGAAATATATGCGCAAGTGTGCCGAAAACCGGGCCGGTGTCGTGTTTATTTTTATAATTTATTCTACTTTTAGGCCTTTTAGGAACATCCTTTCGAGGAAATTCACCACGACAAAGAATCATTTGCCGGCCGCGGTGGCCGAGGGGACTGAGGCGCTCCAGTCACGGTCTGCACGGCCACTACGGTCGGGGGTTCGAATCCCCCGTCGGACATGGATATTTGTGCCGTCCTTAGAATAAGCTAGTTGATAAATAATTTGTAACTTTAGGGACTGATGACCCCGTAGTTAAGTCCCATAAGCTATACAAACATTTTTGAAATAATCGTTTCTGAGGCGCGTTCGGAAATAACGAAAGCAGTCCCAATAATCGTGAATCGTGATTATTAATTATGATTCGTGATTTTCCTAATTAACTTTTCATTCCATTTTAAAATGACATTTTTCTGTAATGCATTCATCCCTAGTAGCAACATCAAACTCACACCATTTTTCGGACCTACATTAACACTCTCAGTCCCACATATGAACTCAGCTTTGAAAAAATTAAAATTCATTGTTTTCTGTATTAATACAGTGCACTAAACATCGAACTATCTGTTATAAAGGTTTTGATCTAACTATTTTTAATGCACAACACAGACGTTTTTCTTTTTTATTTTATTTTATTTTAGAAATTTGATTCCATTTTCAGGATGGTGTTCAACGACCACACAATGATGGACACACCAGATGTATTGAGCAGCATTGGCCGTTAATGTTTTATTTATAAACAACAGATCGATTTCAATCACATAGTGACCATCTTCAGTGTATCCTTCAAACAAGCATTGTGAATGCACTGAATGTAACTGCAACTGTGTCGAAATAAGTTTCGGCAAACATAAAATTGCAGTGTATCCTTCAGATGGAACCTCTAGCACTGCAATTTTATGTTTGCCGAAACTTATTTCGACACAGTTGCAGTTACATTCAGTGCATTCACAATGCTTGTTTGAAGGATACACTGAAGATGGTCAGTATGTGATTGAAATCGATCTGTTGTTTATAAATAAAACATTAACGGCCAATGCTGCTCAATACATCTGGTGAGTTCACAGACGTTTGTATTGAGGAATTTAATACTTAGACGTTATTTTGTTGATAGTTAACACTACCAGATCAATAATGCTAGCATAATCTTCGCCACAGCACCAAAGACAGGGCAGTTCACTGCTGAAATAAAGTAACATGAACCACGCTCACACTCCCAAGCCACATACAGACGGCAACGTAGCAAAACCTCCACTTCTGATGAATTAATGCCTCAAAAGTGGCTACACGCCGTACCAAGGGGGCAAAATGTCGTATTAGAAGCAAGTTTTTCATCAACAACAATGCGACTTTAAAAACTCATACGCAAAATACGTTATAAATCAGCTTTTAACACGTTGTTGTCGAGGAACAACACTGGGAATGAAAGGGTAAAACAGCAAAAGAATGTGTTAGAGCCACATGAAGAATTTTATATTTAGAGGTGTATAACAATTTCAGGGTCAAAATAGCTAAAAAAAAAGTCGAACAAAAGTTACTCGATATTAAATTCTGAACAGTTTTTACCTGAAAATTGTTTCAACTTGGCGCATGACAGCCGACATGGGACCCAACGCCACCCTCTAGCGGCCTCAGGTTCTGGTCGCTGACCGCGAACGTGCACGTCAGGGAAATTTGGGGGCTATCGTTTGAACGTCGCGACTAAAACGTGGAACACGCTACAGACGGTGTCAATTCGCCGTTAGTTTTGCATATATCTTTCAAACGGAGCGAAATAATGAGAAAAAGCACAAGAGAGCAAAGATTAGAAAATTTTCTCTTCTACAAATCCGTTTTATTCCGTTTTCGCCCCACACGAACGGTTAACGGGTTATTTGTAATTAAATTTCGAGATGTCGAAAGGCCAGCGCAAAAGGTCCGCATTTAGTGTTACTAACCTGAATGGGCCAAAGTTGGGTCAACAGAAGCACGGGGTACCACCTGTAGGCTTTGCCGCATGACGTCGGCGTGTTGGGTTGTATGAATTCAAACATATCTGATTTGTTTTACTACGAATGTGTCATTATCTATATCTATAAATGTATATCTATAAATATCTGTTCGGTGTACGTTTATCACGTCTGAACCACGAGACATAAAGAGCTAAAAATTTGAACATTTACTAATCTCTGCCCGGGGAAGGCTTTAGGCACGGTTTTATGGCGATCGGATAGCTATATATATAATGTGAATGTCTGTTCGGTGTACGCTCATCACGTCCTAACGACAAGACGCAGAGACTTAAATATTTGTGCAGTTACTAATTTATACCTGAGGAAGGTTTTAGGCACGGTTTTATAGCGATCTGATTGATAATTAGTAATTTGAAGAATATAATGCGAAATGCGGAACAATAATTACTCTTTGAAATTAATATTTACCCTTTGAAAATGAGTTTATTGATTGCATTGTTACTTGAGGGTTGATAAGTATAAAAAGGTGGATTATATTGGGATGGGCCGGCTGCGGTGGCCGAGGGGACTGAGGCGCTCCAGTCACGGTCTGCACGGCCACTACGGTCGGGGGTTCGAATCCCCCCTCGGGCATGGATATTTGTGCCGTCCTAGTTCGTAAGTAGTTCATAAGTAGTTTGTAAGTTAAGGGGCTGATGACCCCGTAATTAAGTCCCATAGACTATACAAGTGCGCCTCGGTTGCACAGTGGTAGAGTGCCAGACTACAAATCCAAAGGTCGCGGGTTCGATCCCCGCCAGGTGCTAGGATTTTTATCTGTCACTTTCCACTTCTTTCACCTCTGGCAGTATTGCTCATGTGAACAATACCGAGTGGCACCGTGGTTCGGAACCCACGTTAAACTGTAGGTCCCCCTATAACTGGCTGGGTAAGTCAGTTCGAAGGTCGGAGGAAGGCAACGGCAGACCACCTCCAAACAGGACCATGCCTAGTAAAGCACTGTGGTGTTCAAACCAATCTTCGGATTGTTGACTGCTTTACCTTAGACTATACAAACATTTGAACATGACTGAGGCGCTCCAGTCACGGTCTGCACGGTCACTACGGTCGGGGGTTCGAATCCCCCCTCGGGCATGGATATTTGTGCCGTCCTTAGTGTTAGCTAGTTCATAAGTAGTTTGTAAGTTTAGGGACTGATGACCCCATAGTTAAGTCCCATAAGCTATACAAACATATATATATTGGGATGGAAAGTTATCGGTGTATATAAAATTCTTCGTGTGTGTGTTTGTTAATATTTCGCTCTGCAGCAAAAACTACAGAACGCAAACGAATGGTGTAATTGTTGTACGAATTGTTCCGTTGTACACCATAGCAGTTCCATGCCGATAGTATAAGTGGGTGGGAGATATGGTGGTTGAAAGTCGTCAAATTATAAAAAAATTCGGACTGAAGGCCAGCGATGACGTTTGCGACTCTGTAGCAAGGACGTAACATACAGGAAAACGTGATGCCACAGACCATATCTTTGGTCTATGCGTGCTACAATGTCTTCAGCTATTTCTCTGTAAGGATAAGTATACGAATAAGGAAATATAAGAATGATTAAATAAAGCAGTAAAAAAGAAATATCTTTTAATATATCTCTTTTAAAAAAATCGCCTTGACGTTTCGCGCATTACTTCAAGTGATCGATCTGTGATATTATTACAATCATTATTGTTGAATTTCGTGATTGCATTCTTCGAAACGAGTGCATTTTTACATGTGATTTGATCTACGCTACTTACTTTCCTGATAATGTTGATTAAAATGTTTGTTTCTAAAGAAGGTATTGAATTTCATTTCATCCTTCAAAACCAGTCTCATAGCACACTGCTGAAAGATAGCTTATCTGTCATAATCAACCAACACGCGAGCGGAGCCGAGGGTTTAAGCTAGTTTTCTGTAATACACACTGATTAATTTATTTCCACGCATTCACCTACCGAGCGCTATGCATTAATTAAAAACTCTAATGACTTGAAGAAAAGTATAATTTTTGAGATTTGTTTTGTGTCTCGAAATGTTTCCGCAGTTATTTTTATTTTATTTTATTTTTTTATTTTTTTTTTACTTGTCATTTAAAGGATTGCGTGGCCGCTGCCATCGGAGGTTCAGTTCCTCCCTTGGGAGTGAATGAGTGTTGTCTCCATTGCAGCTGTGCAACTTAATTGAGTAAATACAAGCACGTCTATTGGTCCACATAGCATACTAATTAGGTTCCTTTCAGAGTACGCTGTAGTAACAGATGCGTACATAGCAGCCATTTACATAACACCAATATCCAAGATAGGAAATACGAGCTATCCGCTTAATTGTAAACCCTTAGCTGTAACCTCAGTCTGTAGTAGTATTGTAGAACACCTTCTGTGTTCGAACATTATGAATTAACTTGAAGAAAGTCTGTTGACAGTCAGCACGATTTCAGGAAATGTCGTTCTTATGCAACATAACTAGTTCTTTATTCTTATGAAGTAGTGTGTGCTATCCCCTAGATTTCCAGAAGGCTTTTGATACCGTTCTCGCACGCGGCGTCTAATCAGATTGCGTGCCTATGGGAAATTGTCGACAGCATTCGTGATTTCCTGTCAGTAATGTCACAGTTCATAGTAATCCAGTAAAATGTAAGCCGTACCTGCCGTTGCCCAAGTAAGTGTTTTAGGTATAAAGCTGTACCTAATGTACGTGAATGATTTAGGAGACAATCTGGGCAGCTCTGTTAGATTGTTTGGAGATGACACACTCGTTATTGTAACGATTAAGACAAACTACCTGTACCATGCGAAAAGTAGAAAGTGACCTTAAATAATGAGAAGCGCGTTGACACTCACACGAGTACTAAGAGGAAACCGTTTGATTTCTCTATCCTACTAAAATACGAAAGTTTACAATTACTATAATGGGAACGATCATAAAAATAATGTTGTGCATAAGGCCAACGAAAAACTGAGGTTACTGGCAGAACATGTAGAAAATGTAAGAGATCCGCTATACTATCCTTGACCTCTTACTGCTAGAGAACTGCTGAGCGGTATGGGATCCTTAGCTGATGTGACTGTAGGGCGACATAAAATTGTTCAAAGGTCAGCTTGATACAAGGAAGACAGTGCCAATTAAATTATACACGAACTAAGGTGGCAATCATTAAAAGTTTCCATCCTGCAGTAAAACCTTTTTTATTAAACTTGTTGTTGTTATGGTCTTCAGTCCGGAGACTGGTTTGATGCAGCTCTCCACCCTACTCTATCCTGAGCAAGCCTTTTCATCTCCTCATAAGAACGACAACCCACATCCACTTGAATCTGCTTACTATACGCGTCTCTTGGTCTCCCTCTGCGATTTTTACCCCACACACTTCCCTCCAACGCTAAATTCACAATTCCTTGATGTCTAAGAATGTGTCCTACCAATCTATCCCTTCTTTTAGTCAAGGTATGCCAGAAATTTCTTTTCTCCCCAATTCGGTTCAGTACCTCCTCATTAGTTACGCGATCCACCCACCTAATCTTCAGCATTCTTCTGTAGCACCACATTTCAAAAGCCTCTATCCTCTTTCTGTCCACACTGCTTATCGTCCATGTTTCACTGCCATACAAGGCAACACTCCATACAAATGCCTTCAGAAAGGACTTCCTTAGGCTTAAATCAATATTCGATGTTAACAAATTTCTCTTTTTCAAAAACGCCTTTCTCCCCATTGCCATTCTGCATTTTATATCCTCTGTACTGCGCCCATCATTTGTTATTTTACTGCCCAAGTAACAAAACTCATCTATCTCCTTTATTGCTTCGTTTCCCAATCTAATTCCTTCAGCATCACCTGATTTTCTTACACTGCACTCCATTACCCTAGTTTTACTCTTGTTAATGTTCATCTTATGTGCACCTTTCAGCACACTGTCCATTCCGTTCAATTGCTCTTCCAGGTCCTTTGCTGTATCTGACAGAATCACTATGTCGTCGGCAAAACGCAATGTTTTTAATTCTTCACCCTGAACTTTAATTCCTTCTCCAAATTTCTCCTTGCTTTCCTTTATAGCTTGCTCAATGTACAAATTGAACAACATTGGGGAAAGGCTACAACCCTGTCTTACTCCCTTTCCAACCACTGCATCCCTTTCATGTCCTTCAACTCTGACAACCGCTGTCTGGTTTTTGTACAAGTTGTAAATAACCTTACGCTCCCTATATTTTACTCCTGCTTGCTTCAGAACTTGAAAGAGTTTATTCCAATCAACATTGTCAAAAGCCTTCTCCAAATCTACAAAAGCTAGAAATGTAGGTTTGCCTTTTCTTAATCTATCTTCTAGGATAAGCCGTAAAGTGAGTATTGCCTCCCGTGTTCCTACATTTCTCCTGAACCCAAACTGATCTTCCCCGAGGTCGGCTTCTACCAGCTTTTCCATCCTTCTGTATATAATTCGTGTTAATATTTTGCAACCATGACTTATCAAACTGATGGTTCTGTAGTTTTCACACCTGTCTGCACCCGCTTTCTTTGGAATGGGGATTATAACATTTTTCTTAAAGTCTGAGGGTACTTCACCTGTCTCATACATCTTGCACACAATGTGAAACAATTTTGTCATGGCTGGTTCTCCCAGAGACTTCAGTAGCTCTGACGGGATTTCATCTACCCCAGGGGCCTTGTTTCGACTTAGGTCTTTCAGTGCTCTGTCAAATTCTTCTCTCAGTACAGTATCTCCTATTTCATCTTCATCTACATCCTCTTCCCTTCCTACAATATTGTCTCGCAGTTCATTTCCTTTGTAGAGTCCCTCTATATACTCTTTCCACCTTTCAGCTTTCCCTTCTTTGCTGAGAACTGGTTTTCCATCAGTGTCCTTGATATTCATAGAGCTGTTTTTCTTATCTCCAAATGTTTCTTTTATTTTTCTGTAGGCTGTATCTATTTTTTCCCTATTTATACATTCTTCTACATCCTTGCATTTGCCTTCTAGCCATTCCTGCTTAGCCATTTTGCACTTCCTGTCAATCTCATTTCTTATTCGTCTGTACTCCATTTTGCCTGTTTCATTTACTGCATTTTTATACTTTCTCCTTTCATCGATTAAATTTAGTATCTCCTGTGATATCCAAGGATTCTTTGTAGGTCTTGCCTTCCTACCTATTTTGTCCTCTGCTGCCTTCACTATTTCATCTCTCAATTTTACCCATTCCTCCTCAACTGTTTTATTTTCCCCTGTTTCTGTCAATTGTTGCCTGAAGCTCCCTCTGAAATTCTTAAGAACTTCAGGTTCCTTCAATTTATCTAGGTCCCATCGCCTTATTTTCTTACCTTTCTGTAGTTTCTTCAGTTTCAGCCTACAGTTCATAACCAACAAGTTATGGTCAGAGTCTATGTCTGCCCCTGGGTATGTCCTACACTTCAAAACCTGGTTCCGAAATCTATGTCTTACCATTATAAAATCTATCTGGTATCTCCCGGTGTCTCCTGGTCTCTTCCACGTATACAACCTTCTTTTGTGATTCTTAAACCAGGTGTTTGTTATAACTAAATTATGTTCCGTGCAAAATTCTACCAGGCGGCTTCCTCTTTCATTCCTTTTGCCCAGACCATATTCACCCACTATCTTCCCTTCCCTTCCTTGTCCTACTACCGAATTCCAGTCTCCCATAACAATTAAGTTTTCCTCTCCCTTAATTGTCTGAATAATTTCCTTTAGCTCCTCATATATTTCTTCGATCTCCTCATCATCGGCAGAGCTAGTTGGCATATAAACCTGTACTACTGTTGTCGGTGTTGGCTTCGTATCTATCTTGACAATGATAATGCGATCGCTGTGCTGGTCATAGTACCTTACCCGCATTCCTATTTTCTTATTCATTATCAGTCCTACTCCTGTGATACCCCCAACTGATTTTGTATTTATAATCCTGTACTCACTTAAATCACCAATTTTCATCTCGGAATGCATTTATATCTTGCTGCTACCCATCTACACAGGGAGAAATGATCATCGTAATAAAATAAGAGAAATCAGAGCTCGCTCAAAAAGGTTTAAGTGTTCGTTATTACCGCTAGCTGTTAGAGCGTGGAACAGTAGAGAAATAGTGTGAAAATGGTTCGATGAACCCTCTGCTAGGCACTTAAAAGTAAATTATGGAGTAGTCGTGTAGATGTAGGGAACGAGACGTGAACCCCACAGTGCCGGATAAGTCTGCTGATCTCAAGGCTGGCTAGAGTGCCGTTTACCAATCTGGGCGTGAGCCATTGAGGTTCATGGTGATTGAAATTACATTGTCGATTGGAACGTGTTAAATCCTCTTGTTTTAGAAATTATTTGGATTTAGCCTCATCTGGTGCTCATTTTCATGAAATTTATAAGTTTTCTCCGAGAGAAAATAAATGCTAAAACATAACTGACAATGTCTTGTGGAAACTACTGCCCGTTCCAGGATGTGGCACCATATCGGGGCGGCGGGGGGAGGGGGGGAGGTGAGGTCAATTGCAACACATCTATCAGTCAGTGCTACATCTTCGATGGTCGTCCACATATATGTAACGTGTCAACATCACTTAGCCTAACCAGTTCCCCCAGGAGGCACAGCATTTGTTTGTTGGGTATTGGCTTGGCTCACCTGAGCAGGGGACTGCGTCGCGCCAACAGTCCTCAACATCGTAAGCTTTGTGGCTCAGCGACCACAAATTGCACAACAATGGAACGTTGTATGTTACAAAGTCCTGGTATCTTGTCTTAACTACACAGGTAATGAGGACGGTCAAAACCTCTATAAAAATACCTTTCTCTAGTGAGCTGCATCCCGAGCATATGAATGGCTGTTGAGGTGGAACAGTCGCTATCGGATATCCTCTGGGGACCTAGCGCACTTAAATTCTATAAGGCTTATCCAGGCATGTGGCGCTCTGTGTGGATGGACCATATTCCCTAGCTGCTCATGCGACACCATGAAGTGTTTAAAGTCAAATGCTGGTGGTCAAATGGCCACATCTTCCTACATATTATGATTCTGGTGATAAGGTGAATATCCACGCATCCCCCCCCCTCAGGATCTCACCCTCACTGGTTCTACAGACCAATACTCTTTAATCCTGTAGGTTCTCAGTCACTGGCAGCAGGTGGTCTATAGAATAACCTGCTTTATCGGTGTCATCATGGCCTTTCGATTCGGTGTAATCTAACACTCCAGTGAAATTCAGTGGCCTTTTCCTCTGCTTAGCTGGTCTACGACAACTTCTCAGCACATCACCTGTATTTTGTTTCACCCTCCAGGGAACTTAGTTTCCCATGATGCGGAGCCCCACCTTAAGTGGCTATCGGTATTATTATAGGAATCACACAGACTATGACAGGGTGTCAGGTGGAGTATATTTATACATATTTACCTCTGTCTACAACGAACCTGTGCCCCTCCAAACGCCTTTACAATTTGTCGCTCTCATGGTAAGCCGCGGCGAAGTGGCCGAGCGTATTGATGCGCTATGCGTCGATACGAGAGGACGTTTGCCTTCGGAGGTTCGAAACCTCCCTCGCGCATGGATGTTTGTGTTGTCTTTAGCATAAGTTAATTGATAAGTAGTTTGTAAGTTTAGGAACTGATGACCACGCAGTTAAGTCCCATAAGCTTAACAAACATTTGAACATTTTCTCAGGGTAAGAACTACAGTGGACATTACCATCTTCAATGTCTATTTCCTCCCAGATGGTGAAGTATTCCAACATGTACTGTCTGCACTGATTTCTCAACCCCCACACCTTTCCTACCCGTCTAACCCCGTTATTGGTGGTGGGATTGCATTACGATTACTGGCCATAGTAGAGATGTTGAGAAGATACTATCCCAACTCGACTGCTGTCTTTTAAACAATGGTGCCCCCACACATTTCAATGTAGGACATGTCACCTGCTCGGCAAATGACCTATCATTTTCCAGCCCTGGCCTTCGACTGCACTGGAGAGTGCATAATGACTTGTGTGGTAGTGACAACGTCACAATCTTCCGATCACTAACTCAGCGTCAGTCCGCTGGATGCTAGACCAAAAGAGCTCTTAATAAGGCTAACTGTCATTGTTGGTTTTACGCCACATGGTAAGATAGATGTGATGGGCGAAAGTCTAACTACAGTGCTCATTTCTGCGGCCGAGTGTGCAATCCCCAGTTCTTCGGGATTGGCAAAGGGATTGGCAAAGGACAGTACCCTGGTGGTCAACAGAGTTCGCTGAGGCAGTTAGACTGCAGGCGGTCTCTCCAGCGTCATAAGCAGCACCCATCATGGAATACCTCATAGCGTTTAAGTGGCTACATGCCCGAGCCTGACTACCAATCAAAAGATCAAAAGGAGTGCTGGGAAAGGTATGTGTCTACCATTGGATCACGTGCATCTCCATCCCAGGTGTGAACGAAGGTCAGATCTCTATGGATACCAGAGCCCTTTGGGTGTACCTGGGATTTCTATGATTGGAGAAGTTTGTACAGCCTCAATTACCGATCATTTTGCTGAGCATTATGCTGAGAGTTCTGCATCTGTCAACTACCTACCAACCTTTTGATCCCTAAAAGTATTGGAGGAACGAATGCACTTATCCTTTTCGACTCGCCATTTGGAACCGTACAATGTTCCGTTTAGTGAGTGGGAATCACTAAGTTAGGTGACCTTGCACACTCTCCTGACACAGCCCCTGGGCCAGACCGCATCCACAAGGAGATGCAGAAACACCATTTTAGAGGAGTCCAAGCGACACATTCTAGCCATATTCCATCGCATGAGGAGTTATGATGTATTACTGTCACAATGGCAAGATAGTATCACCATTCCACAGCTCAAACTTAGAAAAGCCTATTGACCCATCATCATAAACTACTATCTTTGTAAACTGCTAGAACGTATGATGGGTTGGCAGTTGGGCTACCTTGTTCGAGTTTCAGGGCTACTGGGTCCATGCCATGGCAGTTTCCGTCAACGCTGCTCCACGACGGATAATCTTGTTTACTTGGAGTCCTCTATCCATACTGCATTTGCCCAACGTTATCACCTCATTGCAGTCTTTCTTTGAATTACAGAAAACTTATGACACAACATGAATGCATCACATCCTCGCGAAATTGCACAAGTGGTGTCTCCAGGAGTCACTGCCGATCTTCATGCAGAACTTTCTGTCATTCTGCTTTTCAGAGCCCAATTCGGTGCAGCCCATTGTTCACCCTATATCCAAGAGAATGGTGTCCCGCAGGGTACTGTTTTTAGTGGCCATTAATAGCCTAGCAGCAGTTGCGGGGTCCTCAGTAACTGCTAACGACTTTAGTATATATTTTTGCCACTACTATTAGTGTTGCTGGACGACATCTGTAGAGGTGGGGTGATACAAGAATTATAGTGATGGGTCCTGACCCACGGCTTCCAAATTTCAGCCGCTAGGACTTGCGTTATGCGCTTCTGTCAGCATCATACTGTCCATACCCATCCAGAACTTTATCTTAATGATGAACTACCCAAAGAAGTAGAAAATTGCCGCTTTTTAGGTCTGGTTTTCGATGGTGAGTTTACTTGGCCTCATCATCGTCAGCTTAAGTAAAAGTGCTGGCAACACCTAAATTCTCATCGCCGCCTAAGTAGCACCAGCTAGGGCTGCACACCAATCCATCCTTCTGCGGCTCTACAAAGTGTTAATAGAGTTACGTCTTCACTGTTCGATTCTGGCATATGGTTTCGCAGTATCCTCTGAACCCAATACTGCACTGTGGGGTTCGACTAGCGTTAGAAGCTTTCAGGACAATTTTTGTAAATAGCTTACTTGTCGAGGCTGGGGACTCTCCACTGTGGATCCGGAGTTACCACTGCTTGCGAATTATATTCCTTATATTCGTAGCTTGCGGAAGCATCCAAATTACCATCTTCCTTTCCCAAACATGGTCATCCAACTTCGGCCAGGATCAGTAGAAACGATCGCAGTTCGCGTTTGTTTCCTCACCGACATTGAATATTGGCCTCTACAACATCTGTTCTGGACCCACTCTTGTATACCTCCTTGTGTATAACACGACCAAAACTTCATTTTGTCTATTCTAGACGCGACCCAGGTCTCCGAAATTGTCTATATCGATACATTGATCGAAGGTTGAAGGTTGATGTTCATTTTAGCTGTGCATATGCCCATGAGAAGACACTGAAGAGCCCTACTTACCGGTTGACTGCAGTGTTTACTCTGCAGAGCTGGTAGCTATCTCTGGCGCTCTTGAGCATATCTGTTCCTGCTCTGGTGAGTCCTTCCTTATCTGTAGTGACCCCCTGAACAGTTTACAAGCCATTGGCATGCGTTACCTTCGCCATCTTTTGGTGGTGTCTATCCAGGAGTATATCTACGCCATTGATCGAACCGGACGTTCGCCTGTACACCAGGATACGTCGTAATCCCGGAAAACAAACTGGTTGATAGGCAGGCCAAGCAGGCTACCAGTAAACCGACCCTGGAAATCGGCGTCCCAGTCACTGATCTTCGATCGGTATTACACCCAAACGTGAAATGGATACGGGATTCGGAATGGCACAATCTGACTGTACCAAACAAATTGCGTGTTATCAAGGAGGCTACGACTGTGTGGGGTTTCTCTAGGCGAGCCTGTAGCAGGAGACACGGTGGAGTGGCCGAGCGCTCTAAGACGCCTTGCTGCAGAACGCAAGGTTGCTCGTCGTCGTAGGTTCAAGTCCTACCTCGGGCATGTGTGTGTATCCTTAGCATAAGTTATTTTAAGTATTTTGTAATCCTAGGGACAAATACCCGCAGCAGTTAAGTCTCTTGGATTTCCAAACATTTGAACGTGTTACAATGTGGATGGATCATCCTTTTACTGCTGTGATGAGCCAGCCAAGACCATCTGAATTTAAAAAAAAAAAAATCCTATTTTTTATATTTTTTTCATTTTCATTGCTCAAAATGTTCAAATGTTTGTAGAGCTTATGGGACTTAACTACGGGGTCATCAGTCCCTAAACTTACATACTACTTATTAACTAGCTAATACTAAGGACGGCACAACTATCCATGCCCGAGGGGGGATTGGAACCCCCGACCGTAGTGGCCGTGCAGACCGTGACTGGCGCACCGCAGTCCCCTCGGCCGCCGCGGCCGGCTTTTCATTGCTGTTTTTTATTTTGACGAGTTACTCAAATTTTCAATTTTAACGCGGTTTCACACATTGTCTTAGTATTTTAAGTAGTGACTGGTTTTTCAATCCACGCTCTGTGGATTGAAGCAGGGACCAATGACCAGTGTTGTTTTGTCCTTTCAACAACAAACCAACCAACATAACCAGTATTGCAGTATATGTATGCTACGTTCCAACACATAAACTACAATGACGAATTACTGTAACAAGATAATACTCTATGGGAAGCTAGTACACCAGCAGAAGAGGTAATTAGAGACGGAGTTTCGTGGAAATACATTCCATAAACCAATTATGCAACGCTATTAGTGCAATTATCACAAATCACAGAGTTCATTCAACAGTTACTTCTTCCGATCAATTCGGCTTTATCGTTACAAACGGAATAGCTACACACATATGAATTTAATGTTCATAGCTGCCATAACGCTGCTATGTTGTGTGGCATTTGATTTATATTCTTTTCCATGTGGGACAGAAGACCACCGCAACACACCTTAGTTTTAGATCTACTGGCTTTACGTGTTACCATTATATTCTCCAAGAAACAAATTTAATCATAACCAAGGAATCATCAGGTAGTAAAGAGCAACATAAACTACATGTTTACAGAGTTGTGCTGGAGTGATGGTGTATTAGACCGCAGAGGCTTTTATCTGCCGTTGACCATATAGCTTGTCACGAGCAAAATATACTTTATCAATACAAATAGAAAACATTGCGCTCAAGACTGTACTCGTTTATACGTTAACTCGACATGAGCAAAACCAAAGCTTGTTATGCCTTAGAGGTGGAATTGCCGTTTGATTCTATTCTCTTAGTTTTGAAAATTTTCTTAACTGCACTGTTTCCTTTCACACCTTTTATATAAGACAATTTATTGTGTTCATCGTCATTTTCTTTTTCAACACCACCTAACCTCTTAAATGAAAAGCTGCACAAAACATCAGAAACAGTACTATGAAACCCCTTCACATTTTTAACCTCAAACTGAAAAAGTAGTAAACTATATTTTCTCCAACATGTCTCTAATCTGTTGTTAAAGTAAACAATTACTTTGTGCCTTCACAGGTATGATTTTATTTTTCTGGGATCTCCATCGTTTACGAAACTGTTCCAATATTTCTCAAAATTATCAGAACTGTATTGTATACTCTTCTAGTGTAAAAACTGCTTCATTAGTTCCACAACTTTGAAATAATTGTACTATAATCATGTCACCACTGCTTTTGTTCCCAAATTTAAATCAAGTTTGCTGAAATTTAATTCCTGAAAAGCGTTTTCGCTGCTTAAAGATTATTTTAACTTTTTCTTATTCCTGGTGGTTGGTGTTGCAGTGGGTGGGCGTACGCACTTATGGAGGGTTTTTAATTATCTCTATATCTCTTCTAATCCAAACTGTAGAATTTACTTGTTCCAAAAGTGACCTTTCAGTTTTCTTCCTGGGGCACAGAGTCATAGCTCCGTTCTACTTGCTTTACAAACTTCAAATAAGATGTCGACCGAGCGAGATGGCGCAGTGGTAACACGTTGGACTCACATTCGATAGGACGGCGCTTCAAATGAGCCTCCGGCTATCCCGATTTAGGTTTTCCTTGATTTCCCTAAGTCACTCCAGGTAAATTTCAGGTGGTTCTTTTCAGAGGGCACGGCTTATTTCTTCCCTTATTCCTAAAAAAATACTACACGAGCGTGTGCTCCAAACATTTTAGAATGTTGTTGTGTTGTTGTTGTTGTTCTTGTTGTAGTCTTCAGTCCGCAGACCGGTTTGATGCAGCTCTCCATGCTACCTGACCTGTGCAAGATTCTTCATCTGAGAATACGAACGGAAACGTACATCCTTTTGAATCTGCCTATTCTATTCGTTCCTCGGTCTCCTTCTACGATTTTTACCTCACACACTTCTTCTAATGATAAGTTGACTAATCCTTGATGTCTCAGAGTGTGTCCCAAAAAACCTCTCTCTTCTCTTAGTCAGGCTATGCCAGAAACTCCTTTTCTGCCCAATTCGGTTAAGCACCTCCTCATTAGTCACGTGATCTACCCATCTAATCTTCATCATTCGTCTGTAGCACCACATTTCAAAAGCTTCTGTCATCTTTTTGTCCGATTTCCTTGTCGTCAACGTTTCACTCCCACACAGTGCTACAATCCAGACAAATACTTTCAGAAAGGAGTTCCTAACATTTAAACAAATATTGGATGCCAACAAATTTCGCTTCTTCAAAAACGCTTTTCTTCCCATAGCCATTTTGCATTTTATGACTTCTTTACTTCGGCTATTAGAAGTTATTTTGTTACCCAAATAAAACTCATCTACTACTTTTATCGTTTCATTACCTAATCTAATTCCTTCAGCATCGCCTGACTTTCTGACAGTACATTCCATTACCCTCGTTTTACTCTTGTTAATGTTCATCGTATATCTTCCTTTCAAGACACTGTCCATTCTGTTTAATTGCCCTTCCAGTTCCTGTTTCTGACAGAATTACTATTTCATCAGCAAACCGCAAGGTTTTCATTCCCTCCCCATGGACTTTCATTCAAAACTTCTCCTTGCATTCTTTCACACCTTGCTCCCAACCAATGCGACCCTTTCATGCCCTTCGACTCTAATAATTGCTGCCTGGTTTTTGTACAAGTTGAATATAACTCTTCGCTCCCTATATTTTACCCCTGATACCTTCAGAATATGAAACATTGTATTCCAGTTAACAATGTCAAAAGATTTCTCCAGAGCCACAAATGCTAAAAACGTAGGTTTGCCTTTCCTTAGCCTATCTTCTAAGATAAGTCGTAATGTGAGTATTGCCTCACTGTTCCTACATTTCTCGTAAATCCAACCTGATCTTCCCCAAGGTCAGATTACACCATTTTTCTATTCGACTGTAAATAATTCGTGTTAGTATTTTGCAACCATGACTTGTTAGACTGATAGTTCTGTTATTATCACATTTGTCTGTCTTGCTTTCTACGGAATTGGAATCACTACATTCTTCTTGAAGTCTGAGGGTATTTCCCCTCTCTCATACATCTTGCATACCAGGTGGAACAATTTCTTCATGACTGGCTCTCCTAACGATAATAGCAGTTCAAACGGAACATCATCTACTCCAGGGGCCCTGTTTCTACTCAAATCTTTTAGTGTTCTGTCAAATTCTTCTCGCAGTATCGTATCTCCTAACTCATCTTCCTTTACTTCGTCTTCCATTTCTGGAATACTGCCGTCAAGGTTCTTTTCCCCTTTGTATAGGCCTTTTGTATATTTCTTCCACCTATCAGCTTTCCCCTCTTTTGCTTAGTACTGGTTTTCCATCTGAGTTCTTGATATTCATACCGCTGCTTTTCTTGTCTCCAAATGTCTCTCTTATTTTCCTGTAGGCGGTAACTATCTTTCCCCTAGTTCTACATTCTTCTACGATCTTGCATTTCTTATCAAGCCACTTCTGCTTAGCCAGTCTGCTTTTCCTGTCAACCTCATTTTTCAAACTCTGTTCTCTGTACTCTGCTTCACTTGCATTTTTATATTGTCTCCTTTCGTCAATGAAGTTCAGTATCTCCTGTGTTACGCAAGGATTTCAATTAGGCCTTGTCCTTTTGCCTATATGATCCTCTGCGGCCTTCACTATTCTATCTCTCAGAATTACCCATTATTCTTCTACTGTATTACTTTCACCCGTTTCAGACAATCCTTGCCTAATGCTTCCTCTAAAACACTCAACCACCTCTGGTTTCTTCAATTTGTCCAGATTCCATTTCCTTAATTTTCTACCTTTTTGCAGTATCTTAAGTTTCACTCTACAGTTCATAACCCATAAGTTATGGTCAGAGTCTATATCTGCCCCTGGATATGTCTTACAGTTTAAAACCTGCTTTCTAAACCTTTTCTTTACCATTATAAAGTCAATCTCGTATCTCCCAGTGTCTCCTGGTCTCTTCCACGTATAAACCTTCTTTCATGATTATTAAACCAAGTGTTTGTGATTATTAAATTGTGCTCTGCACAAAATTCTACCAGGCGATTTCCTCTTTCATTCCTTTTCCCTAGCCCATATTCACCTACTAAATTTCCTTGTCTTCCATTTCCTACTACCGAGTTCACGTCCCCCATGAAAATTAAGTTTTCTTCTCCTTTAACGGTCTGAATAATTTCGTTTATCTCCTCATACATTTCTTAGATCTCCTCATCATCGGCAGCGCTAGTTGGTATATAAACTTGTATTACTGTGCTCGGTATTGGTTTCGTGTCTATCTTTGCTACGATAATGCGTTCAGTATGCTGTTCATAGTAACTTACCCGCATTTCTATTTTCTTATTGATTATCAGACCTACTCATATATTACGACCAATTGATGTTTTATTTATAACCCTGTACTCGCCTGACCAAAAATCCTGTTCATCCTGCCACCGAATTTCATAATCCCCACCACATCAAACTTTTATCTATCCATTTCTCTTTTCAAATTTTCTAAATTACCTATTCGATTAAGGGATAAAACATTCCACGCTCCAATCCGTAGATTTCCTGTTTTGTTTTCTTGACAACATCCTCCTGAGTAGTCGGCGAAGATCCTAATGGGAGGCTATTTTACCTCCAGAAAATTTTACACGAAAGGATACCATCATCATATATTCATACCGTAGAGCTGCATTTCCTCGGGTAAATTAACGACTGTAGTTTCCTCTTGCTTTCAGCCGTTCCATAGCAAAACCTTGTTAGCTGATGTTACAAGGCCAGTTCAATCAATCATCTAAACGATGCCCCTTTAAGTACTGAAAAGGCTGCTGCCCCTCTTCAGGAACCATACGTTTGTCTGGCGGCTCCACAAATACTCCTCCGCTGTGGTTGCACCTACGGTACGGCTATCTGTATCGTTGAGGCACGCAAGCCACCCCACCTCGGCAATGTCTGTGGTTCATGAGAGTGGTATTTTAGAACATTCTGTCCAAATTTTAGTAACAATAAGTAAACCATCAACGTATGTGGTTAACTTGGAACTTAGTCTTGCCCAAGTACTTGCTCCAAAACCCTCATAAAAACTGACACACACATTATTCCCAAAAATTAAAAATTTATATTAATATGTTTCCTCCACTAACAAAAATTCTGTATATTCAACGAGCTATACAGCCAAAGGAACTAGTCAGTACATAGTAGAAATATGTTGACAGAGAAGATGAACATTAGTACGTGAACGACGAACTACCCAAGAACGTCCCCCATCGGACACAAATTCCCGCATATATCCTACTTTGACAGTTGCACTCCATGGTTGCAGCTAAATGTGTATTCCCTCCAGGAGTTTCTTCCTCGTGTGCATCCGCACTAAAAGATGATCAAATCTTGACAAGGTGAATTACAATTAAAAATTGTGACGGCTGTCCAAATGAACAGGCATCTCAATACTTAAGTCTTTCTTAACTTTCAACTTTTACTTCAAATCCTTATTGGAATCTTAAAAAGACCATATGTTTTCAAATTCCAATGAATATCCTATTTCTTCTTGCTAACAATACGTACTGGCATCCTTTTTAGGGCTATAACAGTTAGATCTGTTCATTCCAGTAGTTCTTCTATGCGAGAGTATTTGCAGATTTTAATTTCACCTCTTATTTCCTGCATGGTACAGTTATTAAAAACCTTGATATTCTCCTGGTTGTACACTAACAGCTTTTCTGTTGCATGTTCTTTCAGTATTTCCATAGAGACATTTACGCTCACAGCGTTTTAAACGAATTATCGTTAAATTTAGTTAATCCGTTGGTTTTAAGCTCCACAAAGGGTTGTTCTCTTGCTAGGACAATGTACAATTCATGACACTCACATACAATCCATACAATTCTCTTCAAGCGGACCTAGATGGGAACGGAGCTTCATATACAGGTTTTTCGCATGTCCTTAAACGTAGTGAACGTTTTTCATTATTTTCGGCCTGGAATCGTGTCGTCTTGCCTCGTTCCAGGAACATGCAGCGAAGGTACAAAGATTGAGATGCCCACCCCAGAGTTGAAATTGCAACCCATCGAGTAGGCCTATATATGGGATATCACCGAACGCCGGTTCCGTGGCATGGATCGTGCGCCTACGAACAGACCACAATTGGCTGCCGCTCTGCAAACGATTTGCTGTCAGAGGAGTACCAGCCACTTACCTGGCGGCGCCACACCGTACTGGCTGCCTTCTCATCACATTCGTTAAGTCACAGTGCATCGGCAATCGCCTCCTTATTCCATTTCCAGTTTATATTCATCCTCCATGACAGTTTTCTTCGCCGTATAATGGACTTCTCGTTTGTTGACTTTGATGTCCACCATTTCCAGTCTCCTTTTTGGTACATATAAAATATTAATTTTATTGAAGGGAGTAATTTCTTTAATGGGGAATAGCTTATGATCATTTGTACATTTACTCTTTTTCTTGGTACTTAGGAATAACATTACTTGTGGGTACCAGTCTTAATCCAGCGATACTTATTTGAATTTCCTGTGGAGAACAGTCTCTCGTAACGATAAAAATATGCATTCATGCATATACAACAAATCTGTGTTAGACACATATCGTCTTTGTTGGAGTCTTTGTCGATAATCTTCATGTAATTTACATGTAAAAAATTAAAGCTGCACTTGGATAGAACGTAATTTATAAGTTTATCTCATTCTTGTGATGGTGGAAGGTTTACCTGCATACTGTTCAGTTTCCTGGTATTCTTAGTACCCTAGTATGCAAACGGTACATTGTTAGAAACAACACAGCAGCTGTTATATAAGATGTTCGTTAGCTGGCACCACGTAGAGTTCATTGACAGACTACAAGGGTACAATGGAATGCATGTAAATATTGTTATTTAGATTTTAAAACACTTAAACTATGAAAAATAATTGAAAATAGCAATTATTATAATATCCAAACATTAGGAACACTCAACCAAAACATTCAAATAAAAACAACAGCAAGTACAAAATAGGAACACCATAAAATCGCACAGACACTGCAGTGCACACAAACACACATAACAGTAACAATCATGACGCAACCAACAAAAATAAATGGTACACTTTAACATAAAAACGCAAATTAGCACACAGAATAGCAAATATACTTAAGAAATAAGGATTACATATTGCTTACTAAACAGGAAACACACAGTAGTCACATATACAAATAGTAGACAAACAAGACAAATGTAAAAGGACAGGTATATGCCAGCTACAATGCAAGGATATAAGTTAATACATCTTTGAATAACAGGAAGAAATTTCAAAACCAGATGTAAAGAACATAGGAGCTCGAAGTATGAATGTAGCCAATCCACCTTTTCAGAACACTTGATAAAACATAGATATGAACCATCTAGCATGTGGCAAAACATGCCCCCTCGGGCATGGATATTTGTGCCGTCCTAGTTCGTAAGTAGTTCATAAGTAGTTTGTAAGTTTAGGGACTGATGACCCCGTAGTTAAGTCCCATAGACTATGCAAACATTTGAACAGCAAGTCATGCAATTCATCAGACTGAATAATCAAAACAAAAAAGTACTGACACTACAGGAAAACTTTAAGATACAAACAGCCCTGGTAATCAACAAGAAAGTGCTTAATGACCAGAAGAAGAAGAAGAAGAATAAGTGTAGAAGGAGTTGTCATTCAGAAATTCTTTTAATTTCTTTGTAAATAGTATTTGGTAATCTGTCATACTTTTGATGCTACTTGGTAAGTGACCAAAAACTTTTGTGGCAGCATAATTCACGCCTTCCTGTGCCAAAGTTAGATTTAACGTTCGATAGTAAAGATCACTATTTCTCCTAGTGTCCTAGCCATGCACACTGCTATTGCTTTGGCATTGGGCCGAATTGTTAACAACAAATTTCATAAGTTAGTACATATACTCTGAAGCTACTGTGAAGACCCCTAGATCTTTAAATAAATGTCTGCAGGATGATCTTGGCTGGTTTCCAGCAACTATTCTGATCACACGCTTTTTTGCAATAAAAACTTTTTTTCCCATTCGAAAGCAGTGAATGAAAATAGGCATGGTAAGCTAATTTGTTGGGACATATCACCAAAATTTGCGTTGCCGAGATAGTATAAGAAACTGAAGTCAAACGTTTCAGTAGATCTTCAACGTGTTTCTTCCATTTCAAGCCCGCATCTATGAAAACTCCTAAAAAATTATAGATATTCTACGTTAACTATAGACTTCTGTTCAAAGTATATATTTATTAATGGTGTTTACTGTATGAAACTGTGTATACTGGGTTTTATCAAAGTTTAATGAGCGTCCATTTGTAGATAACTACTTAATTATTTTCTGAAAGACATAATTTACAAATTAATTAGTTAATTTCTGTTTGTCAGGCGTGATAGCTATACTTCTATCTAGAGTAAGTCTAAACATTATATTTCCCAATTTCCGAACCATTGGAATACAGTACATTGCAAGCTGCGTAGATATACTGACTTAGGCCATATACCCAAATTATAATTCCTGCCGGCCGCGGTGGCCGAGCGGTCTGCGGCGTGCCAGTCATGGTCTGCACGGCCGCTGCTGTCGGGGGTTCGAATCCTCCCTCGGGCATGGATGTTTGTGCCGTCTTTAGTATAAGCTAGTTCATAAGTAGTTTGTAAGTTTAGGGACTTATGACCCCATAGTTAAGTCCCAGAAGCTCTACAAACTTTTTTTTTTTTTTTTTTTTTTTTTTTTTTTTTTTTTTTTTTTTTTTTTTTTTGTAAATTTATTTTCCTTATATGACAGAAGCTTGCGAGACCTGAATACTAACAGCATGCTGCGAATAGCACTCTCACTCCACATTTCCAGTGATGCTTAACGACTACACAGTACTACAATTAAAAAAATAAATAAATAAATAAACTATTTCGTTCATGCAGATCATCATTTCTTTGAATACCATAAAAAAATTTCCGTTTGCAGAGTCATGTGCATTTATCCATCAGCTGATTAACTGCAAGTATTCCTGCCTTGTTGCATGTATCGCTCCAAGGGAACAATTAGCCTGTTATGTGTATACATTTATTATACAGGGGATTGGTAAAATAATATTAACACGTAACACAGGCACCATACTTATCAGTTGGCCCATTATTGGCTCTGAGAACATATCCAATTCTTGGAGAAACAGATTAGTAAAGTGTGTTTATAGTTCCCAACAGTTTCCACCAGTATTCCACTTTTGTACCAAAACATTTGCCAATTTTTTTCAGCGATGTGGGAGCTGTAAATTTGGTAACCACTCTCTGCTCTAAAACTCCACATAACGGTCCAATTATGTTGAGACATGACGATTTTGCTGTTCATGTGAGATGTTTGATTTTTTCTTATGTGTCTGAACCTTTTTGGCTGTGTGCTTGGACGTATCATCGTTTTGGAAGGCGGTATTGTTCGTTAGCAATATGTTAGTCATAGTAAGGATGCTGAGATACTCATTCACAGTTCTCCAACCAGTGACAAATGATCGAAACAGTTGAAAACCACAATACAGATCTCCAAATCATGATGAATTCTCCCCCATGGCCGCGGTGGAGTGGCCGAGCGGTCTAAAGCGCCATGCTGCGGAGCGTGCGGTTGCTCGCCGTCGGAGGTTCGAGTCCTCCCTCTGGCATGGGTGTCTGTGTTGTCTTCAGATTTAATTTAGTTTAAGTAGTTTGTAAGCTTAGGGACTGATAACCACAGACGTTAACTCCCATGAGATTTACAAACATGTCAACACCTCCCCCATGCTTGACTATAGAAAAGAAATGTTCAAATGTTTGTAAAGCTTATGGGACTTAACTACGGGGTCATCAGTCCCTAAACTTACAAACTACTTATGAACTACTTACGAACTAGGACGACACAAATATCCATGCCCGAGGGGGGATTCGAACCCCCGACCGCAGTGGCCGTGCAGACCGTGACTTGAGCGCCTCCGTCACCTCGGCCACCGCGGCCGGCGACTATAGAAAGCAGGCATGCCGTGTATACGTTTCTTTTGACGTTTTTGATACATAAACTCCGTTGTTTGTAGATAGTAAGCAATGTTGATAATGATGCACATTTCCAGTGATGTAGTGTCTAAGTTTTATGACCGTGGTTCCATTTCTTTTACAGCTTTGCGTAGGTTTCCGTTTTTAAGGGTTTAGCAACCTTAGCCCTTCCATGAATTTTAATTACAGCGGTATTGTTTTCATCGCAACACTTTTCCTGAAGTGAGTGCTGAGTTTGGCAGTCGCTTTTCGCGTGGTAGTTTTATGTTGTTCTTAACACTCGTTGGTCGTTGTCAGATAACTTCCAGGTTTCGCCTACTACGCCCTCTTTCACATTGATGTTTTAGCTTGTCTTCCTTACGCTGCCTTTTCTGAGGATACTATCGCAAGTCAAATGTTAAACAGTGCAGCCATTTTCGACAACTAACTGCGCACTGTCGAGTTTTCCTCTTTGGAGGCATTTCACCCGTCATTTGTGTTAGTTGCCACTTTACATTTTTTCCGCACCGCATTCATCACAGCCAAGATCAAAGCAAGTGTAACTATATGCTGTAATAACCTACATACTGCGCAATATACGGTTCTGACTTTGAAGTTTGGCTCTATGTTATCTTAGGATCAAATAGTACATGTCTGCTTTCATGGCCCAGCAGCTACCTTAGTAGCAGATATAATCTTTTACCTATGATCCTGTAGTTAAAAACACTCCGTCAATAGGCTGTAGTTTGCGAAACATATAAGAAATATAAGCTAAAATACCTGGTTCGTTAATAAAAATGGTTTTATTCTAACGTTTCAAATGATGTACGCAAAGCCAGATATTTAATTGAATAAGGTGTAGTCAATCAAATTGGCTCCTTATTGGAAGTGGTCTGATGAAATAATCAGAAATTGAATAAAATGCTTAAACAGTTGCATTGTCTGCGCTTTCTCGCAACAAAGTAATCACAATTTTGAGAACACTGAAACTCTGTATATTTCGCGAGCACTCAACATGAAATTGTCAACAGTGCAAAATAGTTTAAGTTTCCCAAACATCATTTCTACACTCATAAGTTCTTGTGTAAAAACATAAACACATACCAGCTGCACTAGCGTACACTTGTTCTCGCCAAATTTAGAGTCTCGAGAAGCGACAGTTCACTGCGCAAATCAAAACACTCTCCTCAATCAATCACTCCAGTGGTGTATCCAGAGGGGGGGGGGGGCTGTCGGGCTGCAGCCCCCCCCCAGACCATGTAGCCCCCTCCAGACCCTCTTCAAAGCACCCTCAGACCATGCTGCAGCCCCTCCCTCCCTATATCACGACAGCTCGGATTGCCTCAGCCCCCACTAGACCACGATCCTGGATACGCCACTGAATCACTCCTATCATTCTTCTGCCATGACTAGGCATGGAATTCTTTTTTTCACTCACCCTTCATTCACCTCCCCTCTCTCCCAAACACACACTCCCCGCCAGTTCTGTACCTTGGCCGCTTCCTCATTGATCGATCGCAATCCCCTCCAAAATACTATACAAATTTGCATGAGAGATTTCTTTAAGTTAGAACTGACCATCTACAACCGCTTCCTTACTAATATAATATTACTGAAATACACATAATATTAATGTTCATGTAATACAATATTTTCGTAAGTTACTGGCAAATTGTACAATAAGAGTACTCTGTGGCATTGGCCCCTAACTTAGCTTGCATTTGCCGCGAACCCTTGATCCAGGCTGACTCCCGTGTATAACACAGGCGGGCCCACGTAATTACTGACCAACATAATTAACATCAGTTTGCTGAAGAATTCTTGAACATATTCTCAGTTCTATTACAGTAAATTTCCTTGAGGCGGAAAAGCTTCCGTCCACGCATCAGCACGGCTTTAGGAAGCATCGATCGTGCGAAACCCAGCTTGCCCTTTTCTTTGATGACATCTTGCGTGATATGGATGAATGGCAACAGGCAGACTGCATATTTCTTCATTTTACAAAGGCGTTCTACACGGTGCCGCACCGCAGACTGCTAACAATCGTACGGGCATATGGAATAGGTACCCAAATATGTGAGTAGCTCGAAAACTACTTAAGTAATAGAACGCAGTACGTTGTCCACGATGGCGAGTGAGTAAAATTGCAGTTTATGAGTCCGCGAGTGGTGATTCATGCGAAGATGTTGGTAACGGCGCGATGAATGATGCAGGTGAAGACATCCAATCAGATTCCGCTTTTCATGTGTTGTGAATTTGGCCTTTCTTCCTATGCACTACTTTTCCATACAGATTTAATAATTTCTTGTAACGTAAATTGAAATGCGTGTTTCTCTCTCAAGTAATACGACGGTAGTAATTTTTCCAGTGCCTTACAATACGTGAATAATGAATGTTATTAAAATTAGTGTTCACTTCCCAAGAAAAAACCTGATGTTGGGTGATTTGGAAGAATCTGTGTATCTCGAAGTTCCGTACTAAAAAAAAATGTCTTGTTTAATCTATTCCTGACCTTCTCAAGGCTACGCTACAGATGACTTTCTTAAGTGAAAGGAAGTTTGAAAAACACTTTCAGACTTTAACACACTGTTGACAACTTCAAAACCGACATGCCAGCGTAGCTTTAAGTTTAGGTACATAGGTTACAGAAGAAGTTTTGCCTATTAGTAGCGCCTAAATCTCCGGTTCAGAACCGCCCAGTATAAGTAATTGCGCTCGTAAAGGCTGCGAAAGTCATGCAGTCATCACAATTAAAATCACTGGTGAAAATAATTTTGGCTACATAGTACAGCCAGTAGGCTCAATCTCTATTACAGAATGTAAATATAAATTTCACATTCATTGAAATTCAATATTTTAATCTAAATATCTTTACATTCACTACGCCGATTTGTTTACAAACCATGAAGAGAAAGCTATTTGTTATTGGCCGCGCGAATGCGACTGCTGATTGGCTGCGGCGCGGCGCCGTTGCCAACATGAAGCGACGCTCGCGGACTCTTAAACTGCGCATCAGAGACTAGGGTATCGTCAGGAGTGTCCCAGGGAAGTGTGACAGGACCGTTATTACTTTCTATCTATATAAATTACCTGACGGACAAAGTGAGTTACAATCTGCGGCTATTTGCTGATGATGCTGTGGTATACATGAAGGTGTCGTCATTGAATGACTGTAGTAGAATGCAGGATAACTTGGACTAAATTTCTAGGTGGAGTGAGAAATGGCAGCTACCTCTAAATGTAGAAAAATGTAAGGTGATGCAGACGAGTAGGACAAACAATCCCGCAATGTTCGAATACAGCATTAGTACATTAGTAGTGTGCTTGACAGAGTCGCATCATTTAAATATCTAGGCGTAACGCTGCACCGTGATATGAAACGGAACGAGCATATAAGGACAATCGTGGGGAAGACGTATGGTCGACTTCGGTTTATTGGGATAATTTTGGGAAGGTGTGAGTCGTCTATAAAGCAGACCGCATGTAAAACGCTTGTGCGACCCCGTCTTGAGTATTGTTCATGTGTTTGGGATCCCCGCCAGATAGGGTTACAAGAAAACATACAAGCAATTAGGAGGCGGGCGGCTAGGTTTGTTACTGGTAGGTTCTATCGATGCGCGTGTGTAACTGAGATACTTCTGGAACTCAAATGGGAATCGCTAGATGGAAGGCGACGTTCCTTCCGAGAAACACTGTTGAAGAAATTTACAGGTCCGGAATTTGAAGCGGATTGCAGAAAGATATTACTGCCGCCTACCTACATTTCGCGGAAAGACCATAAAGATCAGAGAGATTAAGACTGGTACAGATGCATACAAGTATTTGTTTTTCCCTCGTTCTAAATTGGAGTGGAACAGGAAAGCAAGTAGGCCAATTTGTAGCGGTGCTAGGTGTCCTACGTCATTGGGGGGATTGCGAAGTATCTATGTAAATGGATTAACGTAATACAGCCGAAATACTAGAAGGAGAATTCCTGCGACTGCATACCCGAAATTCTATGGAGCAGATTTGCGCCTCCAGAACTTGAATAATCACATAAAGTTCTCTAATGCAAATTCAGCTGCCGTTCTAGTGATTTCTGTTCTGGTAGTGCATGAGAACCGTAAACCGACTAGACTGCTTTCTGAAGGAAGATAAGAATCTCACGTCCCATTGACAGCTTGTTCTTAAGAGACGATGACTGTTTTCTGCTCAATCAAATTCCAGAATGTTAGTTTTTGAGATTTAGATTTACTACTTTTACTATTGATCTTGTCCCGTCGTCTTTTTTTTAAATTATTTTTTAACTTTAACCTCGTGTCTGGACTGCGTATCTACCATTCTATCTGCCGATTTGCCCGGTAACTTGTGCACTGAAGGTGCCTACCGCAAGCTATTGCAATGCAATATGGCTCCCAAACGTTTGTATGTAGAATGACTTGTCTACGCAGGCTTTATCATGTTTCAGTACATATATGGGTTCCCGCCACGTGAGAAATAAGCACTTCCGACAACACCAATAAAATTTAAGTCATAAGATCGACCCCCGCAACTGAGAACATTACAAACGACTCTGAACTAATTAAACGGATCCATTTTATATACTCAAATTGGACGGATACGTTACTCTTATATTTATCCTCCAGTGCATCATTGCAGCCCATACCAAGAACTTTAAGAATGGGATTACTAGTGCTGAATAGGGTCATACAGGGTGTCCAGAAAATGGTTCCCTGATTTCAAAATTAAATATCTCGAAACAAAGATCGATAGAGGAATGCAGTAAACGGTATGTTTATTGCGAAAGCTGTAAGAAGATTATACAGCAGTTTGAAAGCTGCTAACAGATGGCGCTATACGCTGTACAGCTCATTTCAGCATACATAAGTGAAATAATCGTATGAAAACACTTTTTGAAAACAATCACATCACAATGTTTTCAAAATGTTCACCATTGGCACTACAGAGGTGGCGCAAACGAAGAATGAAATTCGCCATCACATTTCGTAGTGCCTCAACCGAAATGGATTCACATGCCACAGAGATCGCCGATTCAAGCTCGTCCAGCGGGATGCTTCGGGTAGACCATGTCTTTCACTGTGTCCCACAAAAAAAAGTTACAGAGAGTCAAATCCGGCGAATATGGAGGCCAATCCATGCCTGCACCAGTAAATTTGGGATATTCCAAAGCAATGACTCGATTTCCGAAGTATTCCTCAAGAAAGCGAAACACTTGTTCGGTCCGATGTGGTCGGGCTCCATCTTGCATAAACCATTCAGAACCTGGTCGATCCTCTAACGCTTGCTGTGTGGCGACAAATTGTTCCAAAGTTGCAACGTAACGTGCACCAGTGACCATTTCTCGAATGAAAAAAGGGCCAATAATGCCTCTGCTGCATACTGCAGCCCACACAATAGCTTTAGGAGAATACAGGGGTTTCGCTTTTCGGAACCCCAAAATCGCCAGTTCTGCTTATTCACGTATCCATTCAGGTGGAGGTGTGCTTCATGTGTAAACCAGATGCAACCAACATCAAGTCCTTCACTATCAATCATTGTGAGCATCTGATTAGCAAAGGCAACCCTTTGTTGTACAGCTCGTACGGGTATGGCCTGGTGCGTTTGAATTTTGAATGGAAACATGTGTATGCTCTATCTCAGTATTTTCTGCGTGCTGGAACGCTTCAAACAAGTCTCAGATGCAATTCTATGGACGGATGACATTGGATTTCGCTGAATAATTCCAGAAACTGTGGTGATATTTTCAGGCGTAACTGCGGTTTGCTTGCGGCCAACATGCCCCACTAGATCATCAGTTACACTGCCTGTTCGTTGAAATTTTGCGAAGAGCGTACGAATGGTTTTCACATCGGGTCCTTTTGGAACATTAAATCGTGATTGAAAACTTCGCCTTGTTGCCGTAGGACTCTCTTCTAACCTGTGGTACTTTAGCACCAGAGAAACGCGTTGTTCAATGGAGTACATGGTTTTAATCTCTTGTTTCGGTACTTTAACCTCCTTTCACGTTTCAATAGTGGAACTGATCGCTCTGGGCTTCGGATCACTATTTATACTAGGCATTACGTATGGCGATTACAGCGCCATCTGTTTGCAGCTTTTGTAACTATTATTTCAAACTGCTGTATAAACTTCTTACAGCTTTCACAATAAACATACCGTTTACTACATTCCTCTATCGATCTTTGTTTTCGATATATTTAATTTTGAAATCAGGGAGTCCTTTTCTGGTCACCCAGTATGAAAATTTAGAAATTGCTTCGACACGCGTGTGGGATAAAACCATTGTTTATTAACAAATCCTTTTAAATAAATGCTTCATCAAGTCATTTTAAATGCGAATTTTAGTATAAATGAGAATTTAAATGCAACTTTAGTTTCAACCATCTCATACTACATCCAAATGGGACTCAAAATGTTCAAATGTTTGTTAAGCTTAAGGGACTTAACTGCGGGGTTATCAGTCCCTAAACTTACAAACTATTTATGAACTACTTACGAACTAGGACGGCACAAATATCCATGCCCGAGGGGGGATTCGAACCCCCGACCGTAGTGGCCGTGCAGACCGTAACTGGGGCGCCTCAGTCCCCTCGGCCACCGCGGCCGGCCAAATGGGACTCCTATCATCATTTCCAACAAGGAGTATTCTCAGTTTGCCCACTATCACTTATTACATTCACACAAGGTATGAAAAGGAGGCAATACTACGCGAGCCAACCGATTTGAATCCTTGCGAGCCAGGGGGCAGCAAAGTGGTGTGAACGAACACATTGGTTAAATACACAAAGGATTAAGTGAAGCTGGGATTACTACGAGAACATACCAGTGGATTGCACAACATTACAATGCAAGTCAAAGTGGTGAACATACACGATCAGCGTGGCCCCAAACAAAAACCAAGCTACTGAAATTTAATTTCAAAAGAATTACCACCACGCTGAATCTACTCTTACTTCTACGGAATTTTGGTGTCATTATTTGAATACATCACTTCTGGCAACATTATTACTAACCCATGGGCCTAACATCATAGCAGACAATCACTACAAAGCAAACCCAACAAAATTTACGGAAATCTACCAGTTAACACTGAATTGCACGTAATTACTGTCACACTATTGCATGAGCCTGGTAAGCAATTGGCAACGGACCCTCCGTTACCATTAATTTGTACTGGCCACCACATGACACAACGTACATCCTGATTACATTGCACAAAGAAAACCGTCTTCCATATTTAACCATTTAAAAAATCGAAAACACACGAGGAATAAATTATGACCAATAAAATACTACAACTGCAGCAACTGGACTCATAAACTGCAATCTACATGTTTCGCGCGGAAAGTTCTGGTTACAATGAAAATCATTATAAATTTGAACCAAACTCCTCAAAATGAATATGTACCAGAAACAACTGCAAAAAACCGTTCAACGAACTAATAATCCCCATGATAATTCAAGAAATAATCGAGTTGCAGCAACTTTGATCCACGACAAATCCCAAAAAATATTAAAATTGATGCCTATCGATTACGTCCCCCAACAAGCGGTAGTGAAAGCGTCACCATGAACAACGTTGCTGAAGCTTCTCACCAAATCGTTACCGAAATCTCGGCGACCCCAGCGCGCAGCTCTCCTCGCGTCCCCAGGAACCGATCTCTCTCTCCCGCTAGGCGCCACGAAGGCCAACCGCCCCCGCAGGACCGGAACGCCCTGATTGGCTGGACACGGAGTGTCCGTTTCTCCACCGCCTTCGCGAAGCCCTGGCTTGACCAGATCGACCCTTTACCTCAAAGCACAAACAAAACCTTTGCTGCTAGGCAGTCCTTGCCGCCACTAAGTTGCCACAACCGAGGATTAAAATATTGCCCATGATGCCAACACCCAAAGAAATATTATTGCTTTCCACTCGCACTCCATAACACACAAGTATGGGGGAAATAGGAGAGTGACTGATAACAAGTAGGACAATAAAAAAACATAGTGTACACCTTCGTCATCTCTGTTTCTACAACTGCTTTTACAGTCTGCAACAGCTACCACAAAGTGTTGCTGGCCATTCTCAGGTGAATCAATTCAAATTTCATTACGCCAAGAATGATTCGTTTACCGTTAAGTTGACATAATGAGACGGCAGAGCAATGAAACGAAAAGACAGTCTCGTTTCAAACTGAAATTTGTAACGTTAATAGTCAATTATTATTAACATTATGAATGGGTAATTCAGAGCACTTGAACCCTTATAACCCAAAATCTTGTCTTTGAGCCAGCCGCAGTGGCCGAGCGGTCTGCGGCGCGCCAGTCACAGTCTGCACGGCCACTACGGTCCGGGGCTCGAATCCCACCTCGGGCATGGATGTTTGTGTCGTCTTTAGTATAAGGTAGTTCATAAGTAGTTTGTAAGTTTAGGGACTAATGAGTCCCTTAAGCTTAACAAACATTTGAACTTTTGGTGACCGAGAGACGAGTCAAGTAAGCAGTTTCAAAACAATAAATAAAAAAAGTGTGTGTGTGTGTGTCTGTGTGTTCTCTTTTATACACTGCCGAAAATAAAAATTAGTTGTTTACGGATGAGTAGCTCAATCGGTATTGAAGTACCTGGTGTGAATCCATCCTGAAATGCCCATATTAGTACGTCGTGTATCGTCCACGGGCGGCAGATCTGGTGCTGAGTCGGTCATCCATTGGATCATACACGCCGAGCAAAGTGGCACAGTGGTAACGCACTGAACCCACATTCTGGAGGACGATGGTTCTAATCCACCTCCGGCCATTCAAACTTGGATTTTCTGTGATTTCTCCGAATAACACCAGGCAAATGCCATAATGGTTCCTTTCAAAGGGTGCGGCCGATTTTCTTCCCCATACTAGCTCAAAAATCCGAGCGTGAGCTTCATATCTAACGATCACGCTGTAGACGGGACGTTAAACGCTCATATTCTTGACGAAGGTCTCTCGGGTCTGCAGCCGGGTGGCGGCGCTGATGTATCGACTGAATACTCTGTTGGGAGACATTATTTCGCGCCTACTCCGCCTGTTCTGAAAGTCGCGCGCGTCAGTTGCTGTCCTCTTCACATCCCACACGTGCTCAGTTGGAGAAAGTCCGCAAATCAAAAACACCAGTCGTAAAAACTTCCTGGCAGATTAAAATTGTGTGCCGGAACCGGGACTCGAACCTGGGACCTTTGCCTTTCGCGGGCAAGCGCTCTACCGACTGAGCTATCCCAACATGACTCACGATGCCGCCGCACGACTTTACTTCTGCCAGTACCTCGCCTCCTACTTTCCAAACTCCGCTGCAGAGTGAAAGTATCATTCTGGAAACATCCCTTAGGCTGTGGCTAAGCCATGTCTCCACCATATCCTTTCTTCCAGGAGTGCTAGCCTTGCAAGTTTCGAAGGAGAGCTTCTGTGAAGTTTGGAAAGTAGGAGGCGAGGTACTGGCAGAAGTAAAGTTGTGCAGCGGCATTGTGAGTCGTGTCGGGATAGCTTAGTCGGTAGTGCGCTTGCCCGCGAAAGGCAAAGGTCCCAGGTTCGAGTCCCGGTTCCGGCACACAATTTTAATCTGCCAGGAAGCTTCATATCAGCGCACACTCCGCTGCAGAGTGGAAGTTTCATTCTGGAAGCATCAGACGTGTTGTCGCACCCCACAGCATAAAGCCTGAGGCGGGGCCACTGAGTCTCGGATGAATGCAGTCTACGACACAGCGCCGGCAAGGACTACGTCGCAAACGACCATCACTTGCATGCAGGCAGAATCTGAAGACCACGTTCGTCCATTCCATCATCCAAATTACGGCAGCAGTCTAGCGGTGCGCGTCGGTGATGTGGCTAGACGGATGTGTGCTCCTAGTCCCACTGCTAGTCACTCGATAGCAACAGTTCGTGCTGGCATTTGTGGGCTCACAAACCCTTTTATCTGTTTTATTTTTCAATTAAATTTATCACGTTCCGCAGGACCGAATTGAAGAGCAAGTAGTCACGGTCATGGAACAGGTCAGTGAATCAGATTGCAACAAAAGAGTAGCAATCCTATGCACACGGCAGGCTAAGGATAAGTAAAAAGGTCCGACAACTCAAGTATCAACAAGCAAAATACAAAGTCCGCAAGGAACCGAGCTGCCCAAGGACCGGAAGGGAGGAAAGCAAATCGATAGCGTTGTGGATTGACACTCAAGAAAATTTAGGAAGGATAGCAAATCCTGCCTTTTTTTTTGTTTTTTCTTCTTGTATTTTACACCACTTAAATATAAAATTCATCAAATATATAGTAATTAACAGATATGTAATAGTAATCTTATTGATGATAAATGTACGACGTTTTTATTCACTATTTTCAATATTTTATTTAAGGTAGTTACTAATGATGGTTACAACTTTTAAAAAATCGCAAATTGCATACTACTTACGGTTTGTACTTCACTTTTAATTGACGATGGTTGCCTTTGCTTTATATGGTATAGTTCCAAAAACGGATTGTGTGATGTTTATTTAATTGCAACCATCGTTATTAACAACCTTACATAAAATATTAAAAATTCAGAATAAACAAAACATATACATTTTTTGTAAAAAAATTAATTACTATATATAGGATGAATTATATATTTAAATGGTAGGTATTTCAAGACAACGAGGGGAAAATAAGAATGACGGGAATCGTCGGAAGTTCATACAAACGTTACAGAATTTATTTCTGTGGAAACTGACACACAGGACGCAGGAATGGAAGCAGCCAGGTTCAGGCTGATGAAGGTAAAGTGGCCAGGAGTCGAATCCAGAGACATCACCATGAAGTCATCCCCTCCTCGTCACCGAATTGCTCCATCACATGATTCAGATTATTTATTTTAATTTTTCATTTAATTTTTATTATTTTACATTTGAAAATTCTTACTCAGTACAAAATTAAAGGGAACGTAAACCTTTAATCTTTGCGCTACATTTCACATTGCCTTTTTTTCTATTGACGTCTCCTTTTTGGTGACATTTTCTACCTTATCTAGAATGAGTATGTAAAAACAAAATGGGGGTTATCAACTCATCCAGCTCGTTTGCGATTAAAGACAAGATAGTGCACATTTGTAGGTAGTCTGGCATCTTGTACCATGTCCATATATTGGGAGATGGCATAAGTATCTGGCCCATAGCCGTTTACGATTGTAGGAAATTTTGCCAATTTTACATGTAATTAAAGTACCGCAGAAACTCCAGTGTCGATTTGAGGGTTGATCGAATGGCTTTGCCTGATTGCTATTTGAGTTCCCACGTACCATAAATATAAAAAGTTACAAAACTTTGGTCTCCTTGTAAAACTGAGAACTAAAATACAGAGTTTTTGGAGTTAATGTCCTTACTACTAAAGTGCAATCTGTAAAGTCTGTTCCTGACGTTGCCTGGAATCTGCTCACAGTGGAGTAGTCCGTCGAAACAGTAGTCAGCAATGAGCAGAAGAGCGCCGAGGCTGTAGCTAGGTGGTGAGTTCGCGGTAACGGCGACGATTTCGTGTGGAGAGCGGCTGCTACGACCCCAGTACTGGTACCGAGGCGCCATGCGATGCTTTAGAAGCTGCGTCAGGCTGGACTGAAAACAGGCCGTCAGTTGGTTTTATGCCTTGCTGTTTCTAAAAGATCTGCTAGAACAGAGTCACAAGTGGCACTGGCGGCGACTAGATCGTAGGGCGAGTTGTGAGCAATTATATACATTAACATGAAAACTCGTAGTGCCGAACGGGTTTGAATAAAAAGTGAACAGCCTCTTTAAAAGTACGCCTTCTCTCCTGTGGCACTCGAACACGCAGTGGATATGCACTGCGACCAACTACTCTTCAACTACCGACCGATAAAACGACTAGCACAACACCCCCTAAAACTTCATTGCGCACTACTCTTCTCGTAGTCCTATCCAGCTCTAAATCAAACAGTGTAGAAAGTCTGTAACGTTCAAAAGAGAGTTGGTTTATCCACAAGCTCAGACACTAGTTCTTTCATTGTGCTCATATATAGTGTATCATCTCCCGTTATGGCTGCACGTGTGTGACATTAAAATTACACGTCGAATGGGGGATCCAGATCTAATCAGTGAAATTCAAATGTCTCACATATAAGCTCCATAGAACTGTTGTTGTTGTTGTTGTTGTTGTTGTTGTGCAAGCCTACAGTCCGAAGACTACAAGTTCCACTCTATCTTGTGCGAATCTCTTCGTCTATGTGTGAGCAAGCTAACTATATTTTCCTTTCACGACGTCGATACTTCCTTCCTATACCAAATGGAGAATGCCTCGATATCTTAGGATACCTCATTTTATTTATTTTAAGTTGTATATTAACGTAATTTTTCCTAACTTTCGATTCAGCACCTCTTCATTAGACACTCCTCTCACCCATCTAATGTATTTCATTTTTTCCATGAAAATTTTATACTGCACCCCCCCCCCCCATTATTTAAGAAAATGATCGTTAAATATTATAGTGGAGAGGTAGCTGTATGATTCTGTATGTTTTGCAGAGTGGCGCAGTGGACAGAGAACCCCGGAGACACGGTAAGGCTTTCCTCAAGGGTGCAGATTACAGTACATCCTAAGTGACGTCATGAATAACCCCATCCGTTTACGGTGCTATATCGTTTATTGCCAGCACGTCTGACAATATGTAAAGTATGAGAAGCAATCGCAAGATAGGAAATCAGATCTAGTATGACTCATATCGATCCACCAGAAGAAGTAATTGTGAGCTTAGCCTTAATTTGAAAATCGTGAAAGACATTTAGAGAGAATTTTTCCGCTTATTCTCTGATGTGCTAAAAATGTAAATATTCTGTTTCATTGCTTCCAATTTCAGCATGAAGTTGCTGTTTCGCATTACATCTTTACGTCTGAATGATCCGTCATGGAAGGTGAGACAAATGTCTTGGAGACCACCTTTCTTTCTCTTCGGATTGGCCGACAACCATCGAAGAAAACTGATTTAGACCGATGGTGGCCTGTATCCGAAAAACTTTACTTGCATGCTGTGGCGTAAAGAGGTACTACTCACTACATAAAATAATAATGAAGACAGAGATTTCGTGCGAACTAATAAAAGTATTAAGTGGAGCATGAAGTCGTTCGTATATGCTTTAGTCGTCTTCATCTAAACACATTCTACGGCCGCACTCACAAGGAGACGATACGAAGATAGGATTTTTTTTTAATACTCGTATTTGCAATGTGTGAAGCTCAGATGTCGAATAGCATTCAGGCAAATGGATTAGATGCAACTCTAAAAAAAAAAATTTATGAAATGGAAATTTGGTTTATCGGTAATTAATTTAAAAAATTGATTCGGTAGAGTTGTAGTTTGTCCTCCGAGAAGATTTTACGTTCGATGGATCGAGTCCAGCTATTCCTTTAATTTTTGTCCTTTTGTTCAAATACCTAGACAATTTACATTTAAAATTAACATATATAATCCTATTTTTATGACTACTTTACATCATTTTCTTCTGTTTTCAGTATTTTTTATGAAAGGTTATTACTTATGATGGTTTAAAGTTTTAAAAATCACATATGTTTTACAGTATTCACTTTACTGTTCATTGACGATGGTTGATTTTGCTTGTTCTGTGTTAACCGTTGAGCTGAGCAACGCTGACTGCCGGAAACTTTGCTAATTTTACAAGTAACTGCAGGGTCTGAAGGAACTACAACATCGATTATCTGGAGAATTTTTCAGAGTTTCATCAAATGGCTGTTGCTGATTGCTACTTGAGTTCGAAACTTCACGTACAGTCGGTGGCAGAATTCGCGAGACCCCTCGCCTAATCGCTATGAACAACTCCAAAGTTTCGCTGCCTGTTTGAATGTATAAACAGCTAGGGGACACGATCGTACATACTGTCGATTTCACGTGTATCTGACACAAAATCTGAGAGGAAAGCAGTTATCTTCCAGTATTGCATTCAGTTGTAACAATACACGCGCTTTCTGTGCGACGTGAAGGGGGCTTCGCAAACGGATTTTAGAAACTCTTTTGCGTTTTTGCCATAGTGTTTTAAGCTATTCAGGACCGACATATTCCTTTCCATATTTCTTTTCTTATTGTTTCAGTGAATGAAGACAGCAATAATAATTGAGATGTTGCAGTTAGTGAATATTGTCGAACGTTACTGATACATTCGAATGGAAAAGTGCATGCGTAACACTGAATTAATTGAATTACAAGACAGGAAGCAAATTATCGATATTAGCCACTACTTAAAGTAACCTTCATCAAACAAGAGCAAGTCGACAAATGTCTAGTGGGTGCTACACCGGCACACTTGCTGGAGTCAGGCTACAAAACTACCAATGTGGACAAGTGATTGTGAACATCCACAGCTGCATCACACAGTTCATGTCTTATTAAAATACCTCGTCGTCGGAGGTTCGAGTCCTTCCTTGGGCATGATTGTATTTGTTGTCACTAGCATAAGTTAGTTTAAGTAGTTTGTAAGCCTAGGAACTGACGGCCAGCTAAGTTTCATAGTTTCACAAACATTTCAACATTTGAATTAAAATACCTAATGGTAGGCACTCGAACCAATATTGGGCCGTTATAATACCAGATACGATTATGTCAAATGAATGTGCAGATAACCAAACTATGATAAAAGGTAAGCTTACTTATTATATCAGATGGCCAACTGTTGAAAAGCAAGCGACAGTTCGAGTACTGTCTTTTTCTCATTTTTATTCTAATATGAAATATGACTAATCATTTTGCTCACGTAACAAAAACAAACGCACATAATAATAATTTTGTGTGGCTCATTGGCCTTGTGCAAGTCTTTCAGTTGAAAGTCATTTCGGCTACTTACGTGTCCCTGCTAGCCTACTCCAGTTATCCAACCGGGAAAAGGGGACCTACAGCTTAACGTGGAATCCGATCACGTGTCGTTTCTGGAGACTCCTCACATCGTTGACAGGTGAAGGGTGGATTAAAACGCATACTGAAAGAATCCCTGTTCCGATCTATTTTCGTACCCACAGACCTTCGATTTTCAGTCGAGCGCCTTTCCTCAAGATCCCCAAGAACACCGCAGATAATCTAGTAATAATCGGTATCGCAAACATTGTGAGGAAACTATTGTTGTCAGTCACAGTCTTATTCTGTAACCATGCAAATATATTGATAATACGAAAATGAAACATGTGTAACAACGAATTGTGTTGCATAAAATGAATTTATTTAAACTATCATATTCAACCCATAATTATATTTTTATTTCGTATCTTTCAATAACGACGCAAAAGCTACGTTTTTGAGTAATCAATATTTCCAATATTAAATCAATGTGACATTCATTTCCGTAATGGTTTAATCTAAGCCAGTTTCATTCCAGACAGTAGTACGAGGACAAGAATTACAAATAACTGCGATCCCGAAGTTCGTCACTTGGCATCTCCAGGGATTAAGGAGATCTTTTGGTGTGAGTTTGTCACTGGGGAGTAACGAACACGTGACGTTTAGCAAAATGATTAAAAACACCAATACCCAAAACCACCCGCACCTACGAATACATCATGCAGGAAACAGACATCTGATCAATCATCTTAGAATGAAGTCGGCCGTCTTTTCCAATAACCAGGCATTAATTTGATACTTCAAACAGCGAACCCAAGGAGATAGAGTAACTTGTAAAATCTGAGTCGAATTTTGGTGTTTCTTCATAGTAGCAAGAGCACTACTGTGCGAAAATGAGACAAATGAAGAAAAATTAGTGTAAATGATTCGAACACTAGAAGCCGATGACGTTTATTCTACGACGACGCTGAGTAGTAGGACAGCATTACACACCGGTTGGTTTCAGTTACTACGCAGAATACAAAACCACGGTTTTTAGTCAAAAGGGTGCGTGGTTTCCAGATAAGGTCTGCCACTCCTGAATAGGTAGTAGGCCTATGTTCCCGTAGAGGTTCGAAAAACGGCTATGCTAAAGTATGTGTTTGTAGCGCCAGCGTAACTGCGTAGATGCGTAAGACGAGGTCCTAGGATCGAGCCGATATCTTCAACAGGTTTGTTTTTCTAATATGCACTAATTTGGAAGAGCGCACGAGAAGACAAGTTGCAAGCCGTATTTTTCACATACATAACTTTTCTGCCCAGTAACAACTTTTGAAGCGAATATAGTATCAAAAAGTTTTAACTCTTCACTGAGCCAGTTGATATGATGACGTATAATAACAGGGAGTACTTTTGGATGACTGAACGAAATAGTCTATTTGCGTACAGATGTTCTGAACACATTATTACTGCCATCGGAAAAATGCAACAGCGATCCTATGAGTCATAGCGTTAATTCTTTCCACAGACAGATAATTTTTTGGTCATATTTCTACATAAAGAATTTTCTTAAACTTATGTTTCAGGGCACATATCATAAGCATTTATAAAAATCGAACATTATAATAGCCACAATTTATTAGCTGAAATAAGTGCATACTGAAAAACGCTGCCTTTATGTGAGTTCAAAACTTGACAAGCACATACCAAGAGTGTAAGAGGTATAACGACAATCATCGAATGTGATTGTCTCGACAAAGGCGAATAATTGCCCCTTATGCGTTTGCGTGTTGAAAGTCTCAACAGTAGAGATCGCTGGGTCTGCACCTACTTGGCTCAAACTGTGCTAGAAGAAACAGGAATTTGAAACTTTTAAATTCCCACAATCTCCTTGTGCAGGCCACAGGAAAAGAAAAATCGCTTTTTTTATATTAGCCCTTGCAGGTTTAACTATTAATTATGAAATATTAGTGCATAATTAATATATTCCTTTTAGCTATAACTAATTTAATTAATTAATGTACCATATTTAATCATTCAGTTTGCACAATGCAAAGACGTTTTATAAGAAAATATTTTTTTTAAATTACAGCACGTATTTATATCGCGAATTTATATTACTTCACACTACGCAGACTTTATCAAAGTATTTTAAGCAAGAAATTGTATCCGAAATATGCTTCAATGCAAAGAATACTTCATTCAAGTTGTTAAGTAAATTTCTTTTCATTGTTTATTTTGGTGCAAAAAGAATGTTCAAATGTTTGTTAAGCTTAAGTGATTTAACTGCGGTGTCATCAGTCTCTAAACTTACAAACTTCTTATGAACTACCTGATACTAAAGAAGACACAAACATCCATGCCCGATGGGGGGTTCGAACCCCCGACGGGGAGCGGCTGCACACTTCGCAGCATAGCGCCACAATGCGCTCGGCCGCTCCGCCGCGGATATGGTTGCGTACCAAATGTATCGTATCATAGGCGTGGAAACAGGGGCACTGAACTGATGCCGTACGATGGAATGTGTTTAAATGAATCTCGTCTTAACATCAAATATCGTGGAAGTAAATTTAAATGGAATAATTAAGAGGTTAACATTGCTAGAGGTGATATAAAATGAACAAGAATCCAAGCAGTACCGGGAATCGAACTTGGGCCACAAAATTTGCATTCCAAGCGCTTATCTACCACGCTACTCACACTCGTGGAAGACTGCGACTCAAGAAGCAATTTATATAGCAACTATTTCTCTGGGGGGGGGGGGGGGGGGACCTTCACGATCTCATTTGGTTTCCCTTTGGCCAGCTCGGACGAGATATTTTCAGAATTTGAAACGTTCGTCTGCTTCCTTCTTCTCGCAGGGCTTGACCCAAATCGGCGAAATCCATCCCGCGATCTACTCAGGTCAGTCATAAACTTTATACAGTATAAACTGAAGGAGGTCGATTCATTGAAGGAAAGTTTGCACCCCTTTTTGTGAGTGAAAATTGGAGTCGCCTATGGTCCACTGACTGAGACGCGTTATGAATGCTAAATTCAGGGTCCTCTTACAGCTACAGTCGTAAATATAGTGGGAATAAAATGAATCGAGTCGTTAGTCTCTTTTGTCATGGTTGATTCTCCCAGAGAGTTCAGAAGCTCTGAGGGAATGTCATCTACTCCAGGGACCTTGATTCGAATAGATCTTTCAGTGCCCTGTTAAATCAGTCTCTCAGTACAGTATCTCCTATTTCATCTTCATCTACTTCCTCTTCCCTTCCTCTTCATTTATTTTGTAAAGCCCCTCTACATTCTCTTCTCACCTTTCAGCTTTCCTTTATTTGCTCAGAACTGGTTTTCCACATGAGTTCTTGATATTCATACGGTTCTTTTTCTTTTTTCCAAATATCTCTTTCATTTTTCTGTAGGCATTATCTATGTTTCCATAGTTATACATTCTTTTACAGACTTGCATTTGCCTTCGAGCCACTCCTGCTTAGGTATTTTGCACTTCCTGTCAGTCTCATTTCTTAGTCGTCTGTACTCTATTCTACCTGGTTCATTTATTGCATTTTTATACCTTCTCCTTTCTTCAATTAAATTTAGTATTCCCTGTGATATCCAACGATTTTTGAATGTCTTGCCTTTCTACCTATTTGGTCCTCCGCTTCCTTCACTGTTTCATCTCTCATAGCTATCCATTCCTCTTCTACTGTTTTATTTTTTCCTGTTTCTAAAGTTTATTCAGTTTTAGTCTACAGTTCATGACCAATAAGATAGGGTCAGAACCTATATCTGCTTCTGGATATGCCTTACATTTTGAGACTTGGTTCCGAAATTTATGACTTACCATTACGAAATCTATCTCGTACCTTCTGATGTCACCTAGCGTTTTCAACGTATACAACCATCTTTCATGATTATTGAACCAAGTGTCCGTTATAATTAAATTATAATCTGTACAAAATTCTACCAGGCGGCTTCCTTTTTCATTTCTTTCCCCAGTCAATATTCCTTCCCTTCCTTCTCTTCCTTCCCTTCCTTTCCCTACTACCGAATTCCACTCCTCAACCACAATTAAGTTTAAAAAATAAAAAATCAAATGTTTGTTAAGCTTAAGGGACTTAACTGTGGGGTCATCAGTCCCTAAACTTACAAACTACGTATTAACTACCTTACAGTAAAGACGACACAAACATCCACGTCCGAGGGGGGATTCAAACCCCCGACGGGGAACGGCCTCGCGCATCGTAGCATAGCTCCTCAATGCTCTCGGCCGCTCCGCCGCGGCATTTAGTTTTCCTCTCCCTTAACTGTGCGAATTATTTCCTTCATTTCCTCATAAATTTCTTCGGTTTCCTCGTCAATCGCAGAGCTAGTGGGCATATAAACTTGTACTATTGTGGTCTGTGTTGGCTTCGTATCTAACCTGACTACCATAATGCGATCACTGCACTGCTCATAGTAGTTTAGTCACATTCCTATTTCCATATTCATTATTAGACCTACCTCTTCAATACCCCCAAATGATTTTGTATTTATAATCCTGTACTCACCTGAGCAGAAAACTTGGTAAAAGAAGGAAGGAAGGAAGCTTAGGGTTTGTCCCGTCGACATTTTGGCAGAAATCTTGGTCCTCTTTTCACCGAATTTCACTAATCCCCACTACATCTAACTTCAACCTATCCATTTCGCTTTTTAAATTTTCTAACCTCCCTACCCGATTAAGGGATCTAATATTTCACGCCGGCCGCGGTAGCCAAGCGGTCTGGGGCGCGCCATTCATGTTCTGCACGGCCACTATGGTCGGGGGTTCAAATCCCCCTCGTGCATGGATATTTGTGCCGTCCTTATTATTAGCTAGTTCATAAGTAGTTTGTACAAAATAGAAAGGGAAATCAAGGTAAAAATAGCAGTGGGAATGAAATGCATCCACTCCCTGAAAGACATATTCGGCTCCAAATCATTGTCTGTGAACACTAAGATAAAAATCTATAACACGGTGATTTGCCCAGCGGTAATATATGGTTCAGAAACACGGAGCATGACTATACGGGTCAAGGAAAAAGTATCAATATTTGAAAGAAAAGTAATGAGGAAGATATGGGGACCAATTTTAGGTAACGGAGAATGGAGGAGGAGGACGACTGAGGAAATCTACCTTCTGATGCGACAGCCAAATATTTTACAGAAGATAAAGAGCAAGGGATTACAGTGGGTGGGCCATGTAGCCCGTATGCCAGAAGGAAGACAGGCGAAGATGGCACTTGAAGGTAAACCAAACACCAAACGCCCCATCGGACGACCAAGGTATCGCTGGATGGACGACCTGGCGAAGAACCTGGCAGCCCTGGGGACTGAAGACACCTGGAGGAACCGGGCGCAAAACAGGAGGGAATGGAGGCAACTTGTGGAAACAGCGCGTGGTTTGCAGGGCCTCTGATCACTGGATTGTTTGTTTATAAGTAGTTTGTAATTTTAGGGACTGATGACCCCGTAGTTAAGTCCCATAAGCTCTACAAACTTTTGAACATTTTAATATTTCACGCTCTGATTTGTAGAACGCCAGTGTTATCTTTCCTGATGACGACATCAATGTTCAAATGTTTGTATAGTCTATGGGACTTAACTACGGGTTCATCAGTCCCTAAACTTACAAACTACTTATGAACTACTTACGAACTAGGACGGCACAAATATCCATGCCCGAGGGGGGATTCGAACCCCCGACCGTAGTGGCCGTGCAGACCGTGACTGGAGCGCCTCAGTCTCCTCGGCCACCGCGGCCGGCGATGACGACATCTACATCTACATGGGATACTCTGCAAATCACATTTAAGTGCCTGGCAGAGGGTCATCGAACCACATTTATACTATTCATTTCCCATTCCATTCTCGAATAGCGCTCGGGAAGGAAGAACATCTGAATCTCTCCGTCCGAGCTCTGATTTCTCGTATTTTATTCTGAAGATCATTTCTACCTATGTAGGTGGGAGTCAACAATATATCTTCGCATTCGGAGGAGAATGTTGGTGATTAGAGTTTCGTAAGTAGACCACGCCACAGCGATAAGAGCCGTTGTTGTAATGATTCCCATCCCAGGTCCTGTATCATTTCCGTGACGCTGCCTCCTCTGTATCGTGACAATACAAAACGAGCTGCCCTTCTTTGAACTCTTTCAATGTCCTCCGTCAAACCCACCTGATAAGGATCACACACTGGGCAGCAATACTCCAAAAAGGATATGTGACAAAAGCACCCAGTGACATTTGCACCCAACCCCAAATCTGCGACATTTGCACCCAGTCTGACCAGTTTACTACGTCACGACCTACCTGCAGCCCGTACCCTCCCTAAGCCGTCCCTGTTTTCGCGGTAATGCCACGCCGCCCAGTTCTCGCTCACCGGAAACGCTCTCTCGACACAGTCTGCCTGCAGTCCCGAGGTCCCATTCGCAGTTGTCATATATTTTGTGAATATGTTAAATTTTTTTTAATATAACCACACATTCGAAAATTATCACTTTTTCGGAAATAAAACCCAAATATTTGTTTCTTCCTTTGTTTTCTAAACGTAACGTACAATACAGTAGAACATCCTTTTCATATACAGTAAAAAGGCTTAGAACCAGAATTTAACGGTGTTGATAGTTTTCGACTTCTATCGCCGATACATAGGCGATATATCGATGTTCAAACCATCGCTGTTAATATCGATGTTTTGGGGCAAAACGTCGATGTTTTCAAAACGTAGATTTATCGTTTGCATCCCTAGTCATCAGTCTTCTGACTGCTTTGATGCGACCTGCCACCAAATCCTTAGCCAACCGTTTCATTTCATAGTACCATTGCAACCTAAATCCTCAATTATTTGCTTGATGTTTCCATTCTGTTTTTCCCCTAGTGATGTAAAATGCCTCGACATTTGCAAGTTGGGGCAAATGCCTAGAATGAATGCTTGGGCAAATGCCCAAAATTCATAAATACCCAGGCATTTATGGCTTTAAAACATAAACGTAAAAGCAGTACCTACAAAAAAATTACGTGATATTTTGTACAACTCCATAAACTACATATCAAATGCTTCAATTCTCTTCTGTTCTAATTTCCCAGCAGTCCAAATTACATACAATGTCATACTGCAAACTTATGTTCTGCGAAATTTCTGCCTAAAGTCCAGGGCGATGTTTGACAGCAGTAGATTTCTCTTTCCCGTGAATGCCCTCTTTGCTTGTGCTAATCTACTTTTTATGTCCCTCTTGCTTCTTCCGTCGTGAGTTAGTTTACTGCAAAGGTAGCAAATCAAATGTTCAAATGTTTGTATAGTCTATGGGACTCAACTACGGGGTCATCAGTCCCTAAACTTACAAACTACTTATGATCTACTTACGAACTAGGACGGCACAAATATCCATGCCCGAGGGGGGATTCGAACCCCCGACCGCAGCGGCCGTGAAGACCGTGACTGGCACGCCGCAGACTACTCGGCCACTGCGGCCGGCTACAGCACTACATTGTGATCACCAATTCGGATGTTATTTTCTCGCTACTTTTATTTGTGTTACTTCTTATGATTTTCATCTTTCCTTGGTTTACCTTCAGTCCATGGTCTGTGCTCATTAGTCTTTTCATTCTATTCAACAGACCCTGTAATTTTCCTTCACTTTCACAGATGATAGCAATGTCATCAGCAAATCTTATCACAGATATCCTTTTACCCAGAACTTTTATCACAGCCTTGAACATCATCTTTATTTTCTACATTAAGTCTCTTCATTGTGCAAGTTGAACAGTGATGGCGACAGTCCACAACCTTTTCTTACCCCTTTTGAATCTGAGCATTTCGTTCTTGACTTTCGACGCTTATTGTATCGACTTCGTTTTTATACAAACTGCCGGCCGCGGTGGCCGAGGTGACTGAGGCGCTCCAGCCACGGTCAGCACGGCCACTACGGTCGGGGGTTCGAATCCCCCCTCGGGCATGGATATTTGTGCCGTCCTAGTTAGTAAGTAGTTCATAAGTAGTTTGTAAGTTTAGGGACTGATGACCCCGTAGTTGAGTCCCATAAGCTTGACAAACATTTGAATTTTTATACAAACTATGTATTTTCCGCCTTTCCCTACAAGCTTACTCCTATTTTTCTCAGATTGCGAACATCATCCAGCACCTTACATTATCGAAGACTTTTTCCAGGCCACAAATCTTATTAATATGTCTTGGTTGTTCTTTAGGCTCGCTTCCATTATAAATTGTAGCAATGCTATTGCCGTCAAATACGGCCTTGTGTCAATGCGACCTCACAGCCCTCGGCTCTTCTACCTGCCGAGCAGAGACCGGACGGGAGGATTAGCGGCCCGCCCCTCGACCAGAACTGGGTGCTAATGTCACTGGGTGCTTTTGTCACTGGGTGCATTTATCAGGACACCCTCCAAAAAAGGACGGACAAGCGTAGCGTATGCAGTCTCTTTAGTAGTTCTGTTGCATCTTTTAAGGGTTCTGCCAATAAAACGCAGTCTCTGGTTCGCCTTTTCCACGACATTATCTGCGTGTTCTTTCCAGTTTAAGTCTGAAGTAATAGTAATTCCTAGATATAACAGTAACAGAAAAAAAATCCATTATATACTGACTCCATATCCTAGATTAGATTAGTAGTTCGTTTGATAGATCCATGTTGAGGAGATCGTCGTGGATGTGTAACATGTCAAAATATAATTTCTTTTTACCATGTGATATAATAATACTAATAGTATGAATACAGATATATATATATATCGTTTGGTTCCATTAAGTAATTCGTCAATTGAGTAGAAGGCTCCTTTTAACTAATCTCTGTCTGTAACTAATTTTTTTATGGTTGCTGGTATCGATCCATGTGTGTTAACTGCTAGCAAATGACATTTAGAAAACCACAGTATGTATCGGTATTAATGCCATGTGAGGTTGCAAACTTTTAGACCTTCTACCGCGGGCTAGGTCAGTGAATGTCTTAAGATCTAAAGCATCTAGTTAGGTTTGACATGGCTGGGTTGTTGCATCATGACTTCGACCGTTTTGTTCCTTCCTTAGTCGCTCATGCGTAGATAGAGTCGCCTGTGTGTGGGGAGTGTAGAAGTCTATGGTTGCCTGAGCACTGAGTACTACATGTAATTGTTCTCGGTTGTTCGTGATCTGTTGTATTAAATGTATCCTAGTGTATTATGAGTGTTCTTTGTTACTAGATGTCAGCAGCAACAGTTGGAAGATGTTTTAAAAATTCCAGTGCCGCATGTGTTGGGTATACTTGTGCTCCAAATAGTTTAAATTTTGAGTTTACGGATTCGGAGTTTTTATTCTTTTATCAATTAGTTGTAACAGTGTAATTCTATGCATCTTTGTTACTTTACGGAAGTGTTGGATCATTCTACTACATATTGGTGATTTTACATTTGTTTATTGGGAGTATCGAGTGGTGTTGCGATGAAAACGCTTGACTGTGAATCGTCGTTAAAAGGTCTGTTTATTTTTGTAACTTACTTAATTTTCTACAATTGTGAACTTTGATAAATTGATTTAGTGAATCGCCCTAGTAAAAGAAAAAAACTTGTTGTTGGAGAATATTTCCTAGTAATCTGTACTTTGTGTATATGTCATTCATTTACGGTGCTTTTACATTCGTTTATCACGTGCAATATATGCTTGAGTGATTGAATTTTATTTTTTTTACAAGTGACTGTTTAATATACAAGGCAATACTCTTGTTGGTTAGATAGGGAGTAGCTCCGAATTATGATCACTTATCAAACTTTACATGGTGTACGTTATCTGATCTTTCGTCGAAGTTTACCCACACAAACGAAGAAACTGCCTATTTGCTGTAGAACTGTTGTGTGGCTCGTCTGTTAGTAATATTTGTTGTTGGAATTGGAAACATTTCTGTAGTATTTCGGTGTTTATTAGGTTGATTCGGGTTATACTACATAGCACAAGGGGCTCTCAGTGATTTGGTATAACCTGGAGATGATGTAAATTTAGCTGGATATAGCGTCTCTCATCGTGTGTTGACATAAGATTTCGAGGTATGTGTGGCTTGTTGGTGTTTTGTGGTGACTGTGAAAAACAAATCCAAGTAATAGAGTAGACCTTTTCATTTGCGGTATATAGGAACTTGTAATTATTGATTTTAGAAAATCGGAGTTCAGGCCAGTGGATTTAAATTTCATAGTTGACACAACAGAACATTGAAATGTGGTGTCGCTTAGGGGAGTGATGTTTGAGTTGTGAGTCATGTCAATGTGTCTCCTTGATTGTGAGAAGTGGTAGTCTAAGACATTGCTTTCGAAAAACTAGTTTTAGTGCCTATGGACTGAAATCGGTTCCTTCTTGATTTTATTTCAAATCATTTTCTTTTGTTTTTTATTGTAGTTGTGATTCTCGAAGTACTTGCCGTTGTGCTACTTGTACAAGAGGGCTTCGATATGTTTAAACATTGTGAAGTAATCTGGTTATTCGTCTTGGAGTGCGCGAGCATCAGTATTTTCTCAAGTTTGTCATACGTGAGTTAACTGATGTAGAACGTTTCGAGTAGGGTGTTTCAGGTTTTTTCGCAATACTTCAAACACTCAGAGCTCGAGTTTAAATGGGTGTTTGACTGTTACAGTATAGTCGAGAGATTCATTACAGAATACAGTGCGAGAAGGTGTGTTGGTTGCGAATAGAAGAATTTGTCGTATCTAATCTTGTGATAGTGTATGGTCGCTAGAAAAAGAGTACTATATGTCAAAGTGTGTGGAATTGAATATCAGTTTGTTTCGAAGAGTAATATGAGACTGTTTTGATAGTTTGTTTAATTATTTGGTTAAAGTCATGTGGAATAGATGTTTATTTAATTTACATCAGCTGTGAAACAGGACTGAGAGGTTCTTCAAATAACAATGCTTGAACAGAAACAAGCTTTGTTTGTCACTGCTAAGGTTGTTGTTGTTTCTGTGTGTGTGTGTGAAATAGATATGCAACCGATAATTTTGGTGGTGTTTTAAGAGCACCCACAACGATCAGGCGATCTGAGACTATTTGGAGCGCGTTCTCTCTCTAAGAGAGAGTTGTCACGTGTTTGTCTATACAGTGGAGCAGGTAGGCAGAGGCGTGTTCGTGTCACTCATTTGGCGTGCGTTCGGGAGGCGGAACGTTCTCTGGTGGAGGTGAGCACCTCGTCTTCTACTGTCCGGCGCACACTGTCCACGATATGCCTAATGTTGGGAGAGAAAATATTCGCGAGTCCCTGCAGCGAAATTATTATTAGGCTTATATTCCCTTAACTGCACTGTCTCCTGTAGTTGTCATGTAAAATGCATTTCTTGCGTGTCTACCGAGAAAAGGCGTTGGTGAAAATTACCTTACTTAGAAATGCAGCAGTTAAATGCCATAACATTTAACATAGATTTTTAGGAAAAATGCTTAAACTTTTAGCATAGTTCATCGAATGGGCTGTAAGAATGTTTAACTACACAGTATTATCCGGCATCAAACCCGGGAAGAATATCTGCAACATATCCGCCGGAAAGCCTGGAAACTCACAGCTTGCTAGTGATAAAATGTCTTGGTAGCATGAGACTAATGTGGATTTAGTGAAACAGTGCTAACAACAACAGCTTACACTAATGCCTCTTGAGGCTTTGTGTTGAAAAATAATTAGGAGAAAGAAGGGGACCAGCGAACAGCGAACTCTGTTGCCAGGAGTATGAACTGCTCTATCATTGTGCCACCACCACATGGCACACAGTTCGCTTGCATGTGTGTGAATTGTGGTTACCAATATAAGAACTAGTGCAACTGGAGTACATACCTGTAGCATTACAGATCACTTTGCCGTACGGGAGTGGCCGTGTTCTCTTAGGCGCCTTGGCGCGGAGGTGTCCGCAACCTATCGGAGGTGCGAACCCTCCCTTGGACATAGTTGTGTGTTTTGTCCGTAGCATAAGTTAGTTTAAGTTGTTTCAAAGTCTAGGGGCTGATGACCACCGCAGTTTAGTCTCAAAGTTTTGCAAACATTTGATCATTTGACAGATGATTTTCTTTATGACCCATATACTGTATGCAGTGTGACCTGTAATTAAGGTTCAGTGTAAACTGGGTGCAGAGATTTGTAGTATATATACTACTGGCATAAGCAAGTTGGTCTCAGACAGTAAACGAAAAGTTTTTTCTGAACCATTTAATGCAAACATTGTTTAAATGTCACTGATATTTGTTTAAAGAAAATCATTCAATGTTTATAAACAATACTTACAGCCAGTATGGTGCTGAAGACTATGTCCTTACTCATCTGGCTCTTGGAACAGAGGCATAGGTTTCCCATCAATTTGGGGTTGTGGTGCTGACATCTAGCAGTGAAAATTACTGCCAAAAAAATTGAGAATGGTCAATAACAAACAAGGAAAATTGAAATTAGTCAGTAAATGCCTTTTTCTTATTCTTGGATGTTTTAGGGGAACAAAACTGCAAGGTAATCAGTCCCTCATTCCATCACTGGGCGCCGCAAGGAGATAGCCCAGAGTTTGTAATAGCAAAGGATATGTCAATAAATTGTGTAGCCATTATTGATTAAATGTTTCATGTTTTCGCCTTACCAAGCCTTGGTTAGCTAGAAATTCAGTTGACGTTCTTTTCTCTGAAGAGTAAATCCAAGTGCTACTAATACGTCATACATTTACACACCAACAGTTATCGCAAAAATTACTCATAGCCTCTTTCATTCTCAATCTGCCAGTTTACTTACATTTATATACTTTGTTAAATATTGGGTGAATAGTTTTGTCTTATGCATTATTTCATTATACTGAAACATTGTCGATAAGAAGCTTCGCCGTTGTTTTGTATGTCGGAGCTATGTTCAAAACCTACAAAATTTGAAAGCTTGCTTTGCTGAAGTACGGTCGAAAGCCAGAGAAGGCTGTTGTGATGCTTTCGTGAAATCTGCAGAAACCAGATACCACCGAACCGAACCACCCATTGTTGAACTGCTGCTAAATAACCGCAAACTGGTACCGTGCCACCCTCCTTGCCTTACCGCTTGATACTTAATTTAACACAACCTTTTTTTTTCCCGCGTAAGTTAGTTATACCCAATACCACACCGCATTCTGGTGTTGCTTGTATTTTCTAACCTGAATTTCACTCTACGCACATGCTCACTTGTTACTTACGTTGAGTAATAGCCAACATCTATTCAAGCATTTTTATGCGATATCCTGAGAAATGGATTTTGGTTTTTCACACAGCTAGAAGAAACTTTGAACGCAACTACCGAACCATTTTGTTATTCCTTTCATTCCGTACTTCAACCCCTGCCCCTAAACGTCCTATCATTTCTTGCAGATAGTTCAAATTACTGCTCAATCCTTGGATTACTTGATGGTACAGAAGCCGCAATAATTCTCAGTGATGGAACTCCTATTCATTTTACGGCATTATATCGACCCAATATTTTCTTACAGTAACCGTTCCCTTAGTGGTTTCTGCCTGTTTGATATTCTGCTGTTGAGACTAAATACTGTTGTTACACGACTGAATTATAAAATTACTCATAAACCGGCTCTGACTTATCATGTGACTTGGCCTAATATCTGTAAATTTTACTCACCTGAAGTGCTAAAGTTAATGACGAAATTTATTTTTACTGCCATGAACTGTAATTTTGCGATACCACTTAGCATTGTTTCCTTCATTTAGAATTAGTCTTTCTATTTGTCGGATAAGCTGATTGCCGCGGCAGAATAGTCGTGCGCACTAAGGCGTCTTGCTACGGTTCGCGGGGCCGTTCGCCGTCGGAGGTTCGAGTCCTCCCTCGGGCACGGGTGTGTGTGTGTGTGTGTGTGTGTGTGTGTGTGTGTGTGTGTGTGTGTGTGTGTGTTGTGTATGTGTGTGTGTGTGCTGTTAGGTCTCATAACTTTATAAACATTTGAACAATTATAAACTGATTTTTGGACATATTTGTTCAATGATGCACAATTCCATGGGTTAGTTTTAGAATTTTATACAGTTTAACTGGAATTATATTGGCTACTTTGATGAGAAGCGTAATATTTTGCAGTTGTCATTTAATATTTTTGTTAATTAACTTTGTGACTTCATATGTAATTCTAATTGATGATTAGAAAGATTTAATCAAGGAGTTGGCTTCATCCTTTACGCCAATAATACATTTTCAGTTTTACAACGTCTCATTGCCTATTTAAGTAATTAAAACATTTCTTGAGAACGTAATTAGTAGTGCTATCGAATTCCAAATAAATTCTATTTAAACGCTTCCGTCTTCGTTTTAAGAACAAACTTGTTTCAAAATTATGTTCCATGACTTCGACCTGCCTTATCGTCAGGTTGATAAATTGTGCTACGTTATTGGTTACTGGTCTCCGTAAGGACGTTGGACACTGAAACTGATTACAGTCTGGCGAGGAGGCCTTTCAACGTCACGCGACTCATGTTTTGTTCCACATTACACCTATTCGTTACCTCTTCTAATAACTCTAGAAGTCAAATCGCACATTTATTTTGTTAAGCATAAAAAAACTTGTATTGGTTGTTTTATAGTGTTCTGATGCTTGTCGTACGAGAGTTTCAGTGGTTCGTATTGCTTAGAATCGTACCTGAAGCTGCGGCGGCCTTCTTTGTAACACCGCCGCCACCGCAGTCCCGTGTCGCAGACCGACTGTAGTCACCGCCCAGTGACTTAACAGTTGTATTCACAATGAAAAACTTTCATTGGAACTGAAAACTGAGTTGTTAACTGCGACTTTTTTCAGCAATCATGTTTTAACCGTTTTTTTAAGCATTGATAATGACTACACAGTGATCGAAATCTAGATCAGTGAATAAATTAATATTTACGACTGATTGCTGAAAAATATCTACAAATTAAATAAACAGTCGTTGAGCACAAGTTCCACCATGGATTCAAACCTGATGGAACATTGAATGTCAAATGAAATATCGTTACCCCTAGATTTAAGGTTTCATGAGGATTGTAGATTTCACCTGTGGTGACTTCATTCAGGGAGAGGATAGTCTTCCCAGATCCGATGCGAATAATTTTATTATTTTAAAAATATTACAAAGAGACCGGCCTTTTATCCGTCGGCGTTCTGCTGATGCGCCAACAGTCTAACGGTCACGCCGCTGTTTTACTTGACGAGCGTGAATTCAAACTGTTGGGCCCGCGGCGAAAACGCATCACTCCCTTCCGTTCAGAAACTCCTACAGAAACAGACGCTTTCAATTAGTTCCGTTATCTGTCCATTTTCCCTTCTTTTTTGAGATGGGTCTTGGGAAAACCCGTCTCAGGGATTGTTTATTTGTATTAAATTGATATTTATATCACCTTAACAGGATTGTTCCAATATGTCCATTGCCGAGGTGCTATTCCGCTGCATGGAGAGCCATGGCAGTAGTGGCAATTATCTTTGGAACACAGAAGCTGAATTAAAGTTTGTGACGTGGAGGAAATCATACCTAGACTATTCCAAGGCGCCTTAAACGTTAGTGATGTGGAGGTCTAACGGTAATCCGTCTGCCTAGTAAGCATGTAGATCCGGGTTCGATTCCCGGCCGCATCACAAATTTTAATTCAATGCTTCAGAATTATCCATAATGTCTTTGACATATTCGAGACTAAAATCTGACTCAGGGATTGTTTATTTGTATTAAATTGAGATTTAGATTTCATGACAATCTTGTGACATGAATAGACATAAAATATTCTGAGAAATAAAAGATAATTGAAAGTTGGCTTCTAGGTTTTGGAAATAATAAATGTGGCCTGTGGTTACTGATTTTTCTGTTTAGGTGATCTGTACAGGTGTAAGGAAATGCATAACGACGTTAATGTAATATTTTCATTAATTTTATTCATGTCAATATAGTCCGTTTTGTGGCACACTGTAAAAATTATCTTAGTTCATATGAACAAAGATAAATGTTGTGGTGTACCATTTAGATTTAAATGTCTCGTGTACGGTATGGATGACATATTCGATATTTTAAAATCTTTTTGTTTTCCATATTCCATGGAAGATCGTTTAGGAAGGAAACCGGTCGGAATGATTAAATTATAACAATACAGCAAACATTCTTGCAACTGTTGTTGAAACATTTAACGAGCTACAGAAAAATATTTTGTTTGGTATGTGGTTGCTATATTTTGATCTCTCTTGGAAAAAATTTCAACTGTGCGTTTTCGAACCCTGGGACTTATTTCAAAGGCAATACAGGAGGTGAAGGCTGAGACGAGAGAGATGCAAGCTGCATCAGGAGTTTCAGATAAACACACTCCTGGTCTCATAAACAGCGTCGCAATCGGAAATAAGAAAATAAAAGAACTATTACCTTAGTGTCACTGGGTTTTTTCTTTCTTTCTTTCTTTCTTTTCTTTTCATTTCTTTCTTTCTTTTCTTTTCAGCTGCACTGATGGATATGTTGAACCTGTTGAAGGATTTTCTCTGTATGTCACTCTCTATAAGTTCCAGTTCATGTGCAAAATGACTGACATTTAATCTGAAGTATTAATTTCATCTCGCCATTTAAAAGATGTCTGTTAATAAAAATGTTTTAACAGCGTTCGTGGTCATTTGTCACAAAAATAGAATCAATATATAGAAAACCCTAATAGTTAAAATCACCAATGTCAAAGTGAAGTACACGGTGAAGTGATGAAATAAAGAACCAAAACTTCCATCCCTCTGGAGAATACACACACAACTCCATGAAGTCGCACGTGGAATTAACACTAAAAAACTGTCATTGATGATGCTTCACAAATAAAGAAGCGAAACGCCTTTCATTTAGTTGCGATACCACAAATATATAATGCTGTTTAATTAATTCCTCGTTTCACCGCAAAATATTTAGTTGTTTCTATATACCTGTAGATACAAAAAGCCGTGAGTATTAATGATTGTGTATAACATGAATTCCCTCCTAGGCTATCATTTCAAAAAAGGGTTCAATATCTTTAACAGTTTATAAGATGTAATGGTTGTCACCACACAATTCACGTTGCACGTGGAGAGAACTGGCGCGCTAGTCGCGACACTCCCGTATCGTGGATATACGAGCCAAAAATCTAGAAAACGGAGACAGGTATCGTCCTGCTCTCAACGTCCTGCTCCCAACGATGTATGACCTAAAATGAACAATACGCAAAGTAGCCAGCGACTACATTTTTCGATGTAAAGTTTAATGCTATAGGTTACTTAAAAATTAAGTATCTGAATAACTAAAATGTTCAAATGTTTGATGAGCTTATGGGACTTAACTATGGGATCATCAGTCCCTAAACTTACAAACTACTTATAAACTAGCTAATACTCAAAATGTTCAAATGTGTGTAGAGCTTATGGGACTTAACTACGGGGTCATAAGTCCCTAAACTTACAAACTACTTATGAACTAGCTAATACCAAGGACGGCAAAAATATCCATGCCCGAGGGGGGATTCGAACCCCCGACCGTAGTGGCCGTGCAGACTGTGACTGGCGCGCCGCAGAACGCTCGGCCACCGCAGCCGGCTCTGAATAACTATGAGGAATTTTGAAAGAAATAGATACTTCATTATCAAGCTGGGGTATGAAACTACAAGATGTGCAAAAACCAAATTTTTTTGCGTGTTAGTTTCCTCTAACTCGACAGAGATGTAATAAAGAGTGAAAATGACACGTACAACCGAAAGTAGTGCTTTTTAATTTTTTTAAAGGAATACGAGAATCTGTAACGAAATAGCTTTGGTTCCTTAACATGCAGTATTTTTTACAGCAAGAAAATCGGAAATTTTATATTCCTCGTGAATTTTCCGAGTCGCGCCATGGTAAACGGCAGCGGCTACCGTCGTGTTGCGCCTCGCCGCCGACCGCCACGGCCGGAAAATGGAGGGGGCCGAGACGCAGTCGCAGCCAACAGCCGCGTCTTGGACAACCTGCCTTAAGACCAACACTGGGCATTAGAATCGTTCTGCAGTCACCTTCAAATTCTGGTCCTCTAAATTTCTTCAACAGTGTTTCGCCGGCCGCGGTGGCCGAGGGGATTGAGGCGCTCCAGTCATGGTCTGCACGGCCACTACGGTCGGGGGTTCGAATCCCCCCCTCGGGCATGGATATTTGTGCCGTCCTAGTTCGTAAGTAGCTCATAAGTAGTTTGTAAGTTTAGGGACTGATGACCCCGTAGTTAAGTCCCATAAGCTTTACAAACATTTGAACATTTGAACAGTGTTTCTCGAAAAGAACGTCGGATTTCAGCGACTCCCATTTGAGTACCCGAACATTTCAGAAACACTCGCGCATTAATCGAATCTACCAGTTACAAACCTACCCGCCCACCTCTGAACTGCCTCTATGTCCTCCTTTAAGGGAGGAGTTTGCCTGCCTCCGTCCCTTTACCAATAGATCTGAGACCATAAACTAGCCTGATGTTGTTCTCATACAATTTATTATTTGCCATTTTTGATGTCACTGTTGTAGCGACTGCACCACATTTTGTACAACTCAACGTCGGGTTTGACACAATCCCTTTACGAAGACACTGATTCTCACCCAAAGATACGTCACCACCACATATTCTGCAGACAGTATTTTTGGAAATTAAATCACATAGCATTCACCACAATATTTCCAAATGAATGTCCATTTCAACAAGCTGACTGGGGGGAACTGCCTTTAAAACGATGCAATTTATTTCTTGATGTGCTGATTTTCTTTATGTCTAACATTCTCGGCTCCTTTGACCCACTAACCTCAATTATCTTTATGTATTTATTTCCTCTGAATTTTAATGTAGGCTAGAATTTCTTTATTCGCGGCATTTTTATGAAAACACGCGGGACCAACGAAAGTACAAATCAAGACGTACTTCACTCACAACAAACTTCACCAAGTTCAACCAATAACGTTCGAAAACAATAACAAACACGATCGGAACAAAACGTATCGATAGTATACACACGGTACGAAACATTAAAGCTATAAAAACAATAGAAGCATGAAATAATATACAAGGAGTAAAAGAATGCTGTGTGCATTTTCTCCGAATGGCGCAAAACGGAAGGCGTGGCCAGATTGCATAGAGCGTCAGAAAAACCATCATAACTCACGAAAAAATTGTCGGATTTATATAAAACTAAAACTGTTTCACGCAGGAAATACCAGGCATTTCAAATACGCTAAAATCTAAAAATCGAATTTTTTAGCCCAGTTGCCTTCCGTCTTCCCTTAAGCAGATCTGGCGGCGATCCGAAGCACAAACTCAAGACAGGGTCGTACAAGTGTTTTATATGCGGTCTCCTTTTCGGACGAATCATACCTTCCCAGAACTCTCCCAATAAACAGAAGTCGACCATTCGCCTCCCCCACGACTGTCTTTACATGCTCGTTCCATTTCATATCGCTGTGTATCGTTACGGCTAGATATTTAATTGACGCGACTCTGTCAAGCAGCACACTACTGATGTTGTATTGTAATATTACGGGATTGTTTCTCCTACTTATCTGTATCACTTCACATTTTCCTACATTTAGCCTAAAGTTAGACAACCGCTCGCTCAGTGAAGGATACGTACCCAAAGACTAGGAAGTTGCACAGGTCACCCCAATAGTCAAGAAACACAATAGGAGTGATATGAAAAATTACAGGCCTATATCACTGACGTCGATTTTCAGCAGGATTTTAGAACATGTACTTTCCTCAAACATTATGAACTACCTCGAAGAGAACGATGTATTAACCAATAGTCAACACGGATTCAGATGATATCGTTCTTGTGAAACACAGTTTGCTCTTTACTCACATGAAGTGATGAGTGCTATCGACAAGGGATCTCAAATCGATTCCATATTTCTTGATTCCCGGAAGGCTTTTCACACTGTATCTCAAAAGCGTCTTCTAATCAAATTGCATCCTTATGGAACATCGCCACAGTTGTCCGATTGGATTCGCGATTTCTTGTCGGAAAGTACACAGTACGTAGTAATTGAAGGAAAGTCATCGAGTAAAACTGAAGAAAGAAAAAGTGGTTAAATTAATACAAAAGCTATTTCCGTTATTTACAGTACCGAGATAGCCACTCGGACCAAAGTACGTTTATACAAATCAACATTACTCCCTGCCATTACACAAGGATGCTCATCTTGAGGAGCATTTCCCTCCAATATAAATATGTTACACGTAATGCAAAACCAGTGCTTCAGACTCATTCTAAGAGCCCCAAGATAGACCCGAACGAGAGAGTTACATGACGAGTTACACATGGACACTTCACAAGACTATATACTCAAGCACACAAGGAACATACTAAGAAAGTAGAAATCCTCTGGCCGAACACAAGACAATTAGAACAGCCGCGGCAGAATAGCCGTGCGCATTAAAGCCCCCAGTTGCGGTGCATCCCATCAGGGATTCGAGTCCTCCCTCGGGCATGGTTGTGTGTGTTGTCCTTAGCATAAGTTACTGTAAGTTAGTGTAACTAGTTTGTAAGCCTGAGGACTGATGACCAACGTAGTTAAGTCCCTTAGATTAACAAACATTGGAACATTAGAATATACAAGCACAGTAAACCCTGCGGAATGACACCGTCTGGGAGTTTCGCGTGCAATTATTGAAATTCCACCGTAACAGAAGGTAAAGAACCTCCAATAATAAAGATGACCAACCACCATCTGAGAAGGGCATAAGAGGACAGCTCAAATGTTCTGCTAATGCAAAGCCATTGTTAAAATGATCAATTGACTTCACACATATGAAGTCCAGCCTTAAGAAAAGGCAGTAATTTCGAAAAGACCTAAAAAGAGCCATAAGGCTCATTGTGAAACAAACAGGCGCCATTCCACAGAAACACGTGTGTTCCCTACAGCCAAGTGGGCTGGGCTGGCCTTCCGACTGGTGGGATGGTCTTTTTGGAGAATTGTCAGACAAGCTGATCGTGTTGTGTCAGTTACTCAACGACGATGGTTGCAATAGTCACGTGATCATTTTCATACCTGTAGACGAGGTTCTGGCAGTGGCAGACTAAGAGGGGGGGGGGGGGGTGAGGCGGAGGGGGCGGACAGCTCCGGTCCTCTCGTTTTGAGGGGCCTCCAAATACCTCGAAAACAAGTTGCTTTTTTTTTCCTAGCGCTTTTTCTGGGTCCCCAACTCTCGGAAACTATTTTTCTCTCGTCCTGGGGAGGCTCCAAATCTCAAAAGTTAATTTTATTAGCAAGTGACGGGGGGACTCATTTTATCCTGCCGCTACCCCAGGCCTCCGACAGCCTTAGTCCGCCACTGGGTTCTGGACATCCATGTAGCACAGACGTCCGCCAGGACCGTCGTATTGTAACAGCTAACATGACACACATAAGAGGATTTGTGAGCCCACAAGTGTCAACACCAACTGTTGCCGTCTGCTACTAGCTGTGGGACTACGAGTATGCACACCTCTAACCCTTCTTCCACTCATCAACGTGCATGGCTGGTCTTTGCCTTCAGAGGATTACCTGGAAAATGGAATGACAGTGCATGATCTTCGCGACGAAAGCAAATTCTGGCTGCAGGCGAGTGATGCTGGTTTTCGCGTACAGCGCAGGCGTGGTGAGCGCCGTATAGTACAGTACATTCGTCCTAGACACAAAAGGCCCCAATTCAGGCCTTACGGTCAGAGGCGGGATAAGCTACAACTGTCGTTCACCTTCGGTGTTTGTTGAGGAAATGCTGACTGCATTATAAGACAAGTTAAGACCCGTTCTTTTGCCATTCTTGCAACAGAAAGGCGACGTATTGTTCCAACAGGATAATTCTTGCCCACACACGGCGCATGAAACTCAACTTGCTCTGCAAAACTCACAACAACTTCCCTGGCCAGCACCATCTCCAGCTGCGTCTCCAAAAAAAATATGATGGTAGTAAAAAACTGTAACATCTATGAATTTCAGAGAAAGGCATGGTCATTGTTACGGAAGCTTGGTGGAGCCACTCCCATCTGTCGTAAAAGTTCTGCAGTCACTCCAAATAAAATTGCAGCTTATAGAGTTGAAATCTCTAGATCACCGAAAGATAGAAATCATACAAGGAACATCCAAAGACAGTTAGCCAGTCTTAAGTCCACAAGTACTCCTGATTCTGTATAGTGTGCAAGATATTGAGGCAGCCACAAACGCATAAAAACTGGTAAGGCACCAGGATTTTATGGGATTCATCCTGAGTTTCTAATTAATTGTGAAGCAAATACGAAATTAGAACAGGTAATCTACATCGATTTTTTTAAATAAGTAATATAATTGTAGTCCTAAAGTCAGGAAAGCCTAATGATGCTCCAGAGAATTATAGACCAACAGCATTACTTAGTGTATGCTATAAATTACTTGAAAGGCTAATCTTGAACAGAACTGCTATAAAAGTGTTTGTTACGATCCCTGTTAATCAGTCAGTATTCAGGCCACAAAGAAGCTCTGTTGACCATGTCTTCTCGCTAACTACCTTGATTGAAGCTGGATTCCAGCAAAGAGTTAAAGGCTGATTACGACACAGTGTAATCAGCAAACTAGTCAAAGTGATTCCTTGTAGGAGTCTGACCCATCTTATAAATAACATGCTGAATGACAGCACATTTCGTGTAGTCATGGGGGTCGAAATCAGTAAACCCAACAAACTAAATAATGGACTCCCACAAGGGGCAGTGCTTGCCCCACTCTTTTTCAATCTATATATTTCAGATATACTCTCTACAACGTCTAGAAAATTTGGGTATGTAGATGAATGAGCTGTTGCCACCAAGACCTATGCTTCAAGAAGACAGAAGAAACGTTGAAAAAATATCTCTCTAATTTAGGAAAATACTTTCTAAAATGGAGACTCCAACCTAGTGGGTGTAAAACAGAAGTTTCTCGTTTTCACCTGAACAACTAAATGACTCCAAGGGACCTCAAACTTCGATAACAGTCTTCTCGGCCGTAATATACACCGCAGATATCTAGATGCTACACTCGACAGAACACTGTCATTCCAAGAACACCTGAGAAAGAGTAACAACATAATTCGAAAATTGTGTGGTTCTTCTTGGGGTGCAAGTGCAACTACTCTACGATGTTCAGTCCTACGTTCAGTTTACTCTACTGCGGAGTATTGTGCCCCCATCTGGATGAACAGTTCTCAAGTGAAGAGAATAGATGTTAAGCTAAATGATACAGTGAGAATGATCATGGGCACGATCAGATCAACTCCAGCTCAATGGTTGCTCGTACTAAGCCATATTCCTCCACCCCACCTTCGTAGACGCATTGCTTTGCTGAATGAATACTATAAGATCCAGAATAATAAAAGATTGTCCGTTCATGAGGATATTCCCCACCTACATATAGACAGACTTAAGAAAAGACGTCCACCCATCTGTACGGCGGAGAACCTTTTAGCCAAGAATTTCAACCTGACTGAGAGATGGTCTAACGAATGGGTACAATTTGCTCCAGCAGAATCCTTAGATATTCCATGCATTACACGGAAGGTACCTGGCTTTGAATAGCCTCGGGAAGTATGGTCCAAGTTAAATCGGATCCGGAATAACCAGGGTGTGTGTGCAGATCTGCTGTATAAATGAAGGAAAAAGCCATCATCCTGCTGTGACTGTATTGCTGACAGGCAAACTGTGAAGTACATCACACAAGAATGCCCAGTGAGACGTTTTGATGTAGAGACAAGTGAATTTTTTTTTGTGAAGTCGCAGGCGATTACCTATGTAAATAACGTAGATATAAATCTGTAAATTAGTGTACTGATCATATATATGCCATACAATAAACAAATAAATAAAATGATGGGACGAAAGCTGACAAGTGCGATTCATCAACCCACAACTACAGGGTGTTCAGAAAAGGGCTCCCTGATTTCAAAATTAAATATCTCGAAAACAAAGATCGATAGAGGAATGCAGTAAACGGTATGCTTATTGTGAAAGCTGTAAGAAGTTATTACAGCAGTTTGAAATAATAGTTACAAAATCTGCTAACAGATGAAGCTGTACTCTGTACAGCTCATATCAGCATACATAAGTGAAATAATCGTATGAAAACACTCTTTGCAAACAACCACATCACAATGTTTTCAAAATGCTCACCATTGGCACTACAGAGGTGGAGCAAACTAAGAATGAAATTCGCCATCACATTTCGTAGTGTCTCAACCGAAATGGATTCACATGCCACAGAGATCGCCGATTAAAGCTCGTCCAGCGTGGTGGGATGCTTCGGGTAAACCATGTCTTTCACTGTGCCCCACAAAAAAAAAAGTCACAGTGAGTCAAATCCGGCGAATATGGAGACCAATCCATGCCTGCACCAGTAAATTTTGGATATTCCAAAGCAATGACTCGATCCCCGAAGTACTCCTCAAGAAAGCGAAACACTTGTTCGGTCCGATGTGGTCGGGCTCCATCTTGCATAAACCATTCAGAACCTGGTCGATCCTCTAACGCTTGTTGTGTGGCGACAAATTGTACCAACATTGCAACGTAACGTGCACCAGTGACCGTTTCTCGAATAAAAAAGGGCCAATAATGCCTCTGCTGCATACTGCAGCCCACACAGTAACTTTAGGAGAATTCAGGGGTTTCGCTTCACACCAATATGGCTTTTCGGAACCCCAAAATCGCCAGTTCTGCTTATTCACGTATCCATTCAGGCGGAAGTTGCTTCATCTGTAAACCAGATGCAGCCAACATTAAATCCTTCACTATCAATCATTGTAAGCATCTTATTAGCAAAGGCAATCCTTTGTTGCACATCTCGTACAGGTATGGCCTGGTGCGTTTGAATTTTGAATGGAAACATGTGTAGGCTCTTTCTCAGTATTCCCTGCGTCCTGGAACGCTTCAAACCAGTCTCAGCGAAATCCAATGTCATCCGTCCGAAGAATAGCATCTAATTCTACGGACGGATGACATTGGATTTCGCTGAATAATTCCAGAAACTGTTGCGATATTTTCAGGCGTAACTGCGGTTTGCTTGCGGCCGACATACCCCACTAGATCATCAGTTACGCTGCCTGTTCGTTGAAATTTTGCGAAGAGCGTACGAATGGTTGTCGCATCGGGTCCTTTCGGAACATTAAATCGTGCTTGATAACTTTGCCTTGTTGCCGTAGGACTCTCTTCTAACCTGTGGTACTCTAGCACCAGAAAAACGCGTTGTTCAATGGAGTACATGTTTTTAATCTTTTCCTTCGGTACTCTTAACCTCCTTTCACGTTTCAATAGTGGAACTGATCGCTCTGGGTTTCGGATCACTATTTATACTATGCATTACGTATGGCGATTACAGCGCCATCTGTTAGCTGCTTTTGTAACTATTATTTCAAACTGCTGTATAAACTTCTTACAGCTTTCACAATAAACATACCGTTTACTGCATTCCTCTATCGATCTTTGTTTTCGAGATATTTAATTTTTAAATCAGGGAGTCCTTTTCTGGACACCCTGTATTACCAAACTACGTCAAGGTCGAGAAAGCGTGTAATAATGTCTCCCAAGGCAGTATTCACCATCTGTATGATGGAATGGCTGCCGGAATCATCATCTGCACAGCCGCCGCTGGAGGCTACACCAAGGAACAATATGGCTGTTGCAGCATCGATCGACACCTGCTACCTCAGTACTACTTGAACTATTGTTCTGTAGCTCCATATTCACTGTTTCAACAACAAATATTTAGTGAATTGGAAAACACTAACGGTTGTACTGCTGTCATTTATCGGTTAGTAAAGTCATCAGAAGATGAAAAGCAACTGCAAAATGATTTAGATAAGATATTTGCATGATGCAAAAATTGGCAATTGACCCTTAATAATGGTAAGTGTGAGGTCATCCATACGAGCACTAAAAGAAATCCGTTAAACTTCAGTTACACGATAAATCAGTCTAACCTTGAGGCCGTAATTTCAACTAAATACCTAAGAGTAACAATTACGAACAACTTAAATTGGAAAGAAGAAACAGAAAATATTGTAGGTAAGGCGAACCAAAGACTACGTTTCATTGGCAGGACACTTATAAGATGCAACAGTTCTACTAAAGAAACTGCCTACATTAAAATTGTGCGTCCAATTTTGGAGTATTGCTGCACATTGTGGGATCCACACCAGGTGGGACTGACGAAACATTTAGAGAAAGTTCAGAGAAGGGCGGCTCGTTTTTTATTATCGCGATATAGGGGAGAGAGTGTCACGGAAATGATGATCGAGATGGGGTGGAAATCATTAAAAAAATGTTCAAATGTTTGTATAGTCTATGGGACTTAACTAAGGGGTCATCAGTCCCTAAACTTACAAACTACTTATGAACTACTTACGAACTAGGACGGCACAAATATCCATGCCCGAGGGGGGATTCGAACCGCCGACCGTAGTGGCCGTGCAGACCGTGACTGGAGCGCCTCAGTCTCCTCGGCCACCGCGGCCGGCTGGAAATCATTAAAACAAAGGCGTTACTCGTTGCGACGAGATCTATTTGCGAAATTTCTTTCACACAACTTTCTCTTCAGAATGCGAACATATATTGTTAGCACCCACCTACATAGGGAAACATGACCATCATAATAAGAGAAAACAGAAAGATTTAGGTGTTCCTTTTTTCAGCGAGCTGTTAGAGAGTGGAACTATAGAGAAATATAAAAGTGGTTCGATGAATCCTCTGCCATGCACTTCAATGTGATTTGCGGAATATCCATGTAGATGTAGAGGTTCTAATTTTTATTTTCGACAGTGTATATTCTTGACACATGACTTATATACTATAACCAATATATAGTATGGCAATTGCAAAGACTTCAGAAAGAGAACAGACACTTCATTGACCAGACGAGCACTTCATAGCTACGTGGGAAAAACTGAGCCCGAGAGATATTTCAACACGGATCTCTCGCTGTGTAGTCCACAATCCTGTGTCTCTTCCAGTTCTCTCGATGATATACATTTTGCCCCTCGGACCACTCACAGTTTCTAGTTTGCTTCTCTTTTCAGAGTTATGTACAGTTTTCATGCTTGATTGGTATTCAGTTTTTCACGAGCTATGCGCTGGATCATCATAGCGCAAAATCTGAGGGGGGCCGATGGAGAGTTTCCTTGAATATACTTCTACATGGAATGGCCCTTCTAACAACTGAAAACTGTCATCTAGTTTTTATGCTACATTTCAAATCATATCATGTTATTCATATACGTTTAAGCATGGACTGATAGCTTCTTGTGGCTTCAGCAACTTCTATATAATGTAATTTTTGTACATTGATTGCTGTTATGTGACACAGCATCTGTTGCTTACTTGTGCTCATACTCTCAATATAATTTTTTCCAGTACTTACACTGCATTTGTATAAGACGGTATTACTTCCTTGACAGGATCAGCTCCGCCTGGTGGTTGGCCAGTTATGGTTTGGTTTCATCCAGGGAACTTTAACACCGGAGCACCTCAGCTATGGGACGGTTCTGTGCTAGCTGCCAAACAAAAGGTAAATATATTTTTATATAAAGTATTATATGCTATATTTATTCTCAAATCCTTCTTCTTGTTATTTAAAGTTAGGCAATAATCAATCCAAACATTGGTTTGAACACCACGGTGCATTACTAGACAGAGTCCTGTTACAGAATGTACGCTCTTACCTTCCTCCAGTCTTTAAACTGACTTACATAGCCATTTATAAGCACACATTTAGCTTAACGTAGTTTCCGAGCCACGGTGCAATTCGGCATTTTTCCCGCCTGAGAGGACAGGATTGGTGACAGATAAGAATCCTAGGATTGACCGGGGATCAAACCCGCAACATTGGTATCTTTATTGTCACTTTTTATTTTACTTTATTTATTTTTGTTTATTTCATTTATTTACTTTCTTTCGCCTAGATTCGTTCCGTTGAATTAGTATCTTCTTTAATTAATTAAATTCTTCTTCAAAAAATAAACTAAATTCTTCTGTTTCTTTAAACCAAATTGTCTTTTCCTCAAGAGTGTCTTATGTTTTTTTGTAAGACATTTTGTTAATTTACTCTTTTTCTTTTCAAGGGAATCGTCTTAGACACTTTCTTTATACTTCGTTTCAAATAAATGAATTGATTGATTGACTGTACATTGCAAATTAAATTTCCAATTTGGAAACCAAGTCTTCTTTTTTGTAAACTGATGATCAATTAGTTCCATTCGTTAGAATACAATATGTTAGGCCTTATGGCTTTATGTATTATCATGCGCAAAGAAAAGGAATGACCTGAATTGCGCTACACCTGATATTCATGCATTCAAAATACGTACCTGTCTCGTGACTCCTCTAATCGTTTCGCGGTACAGTCGTTCGACTATTGAAAATGGATAGCGCAATAGACCACTAGACAAAACTGTTCTTATTGGCAATCATTCTAGTTCCAGTTACCATCACAATATTTCAAACAAAACGAAACACGTTATTAACTTCTTAATGTTTGTGAACTCGACTTTATTACAATACGTAATAATTCAAAAGAATTACCAACTCATTAGAGTCTGATATAATAAACTCCACAGGCGGGGCTGGCTGCGCAGTCTAAGGCGCCTTGTTACGTATTGTGTGGCGCTCCCGCCGTAGGTTCGAGTTCTCCCTCTGGCATGGGTGTGTGTGTCGTTCTTACCATAAGTTAGTTTAAGTAGTGTGTGATTCCAGGAACCGATGGCCTTAGTAGTTTTCTCCGTTAGTTACACAATCTTTAACTTTACACTTAGAAATGCCTCTGTTATATAAAAAATTTAGTAATCCTTAGACAACATTTAATATTACTATGAGCAATAGATTTTACGACAGGTTCGGTAATGCTCAATTTTTAATGCAAAATGCAGATCACAGAAATCAATAGCAACTATTTGCTGCATAAAGGCAAAATATAATTCCAACTGACGGATGGTTGCTTTCATTGACAGCTGACCGTGAAATTCCATTATGTATGATACGTATATTCCATAGTATATGATGTTTATAGCTCTGATGTGTTATGATTTCCTGAGGTTTACGTGGAGGCGAAACAGGTCAAAAATATCATATCATTTATACATATACTTATTCATAGATGTGTATGTGTAAGAGCATAGGACAAATGTATTCAAAAAAATGGTACCACTTCTGCTACTGTGTATTCCTAATTTAAAAATTGTAGAGTGAGGCACACACTGCGTCCCCTACCTATTTTCAATATTATACAACTGACGACTTCACAGCCGCCTGAAATACCATATATAATCATAATGAGTCGACTTCCAGGCCAGATCCACCAGTCACCTGTACTTGACCCTTCTTACCACCTTACTACCTTCTTAATAATGAGCCTATTTCCAGGCCGAATTTATCAGTCACCTGTACTTGACTCTTCTTACAACCTTCTCAATACTTGCTTAAAACTACACATAGCAGACCATACACCTCGTTCCTCATATGATTCATAATGAAACCATGTTTACATGGCCTATGTCCAACAGCCATTTTCACTAAGTTCACTCACCTGTTGTTGCGCCGTCCTCTTCTCAGCGTCATTTCTGGTAATAATCAGCGTAAACAATCTTGGAATAAATTAAATAAAAATCCACCAATAATGTAGTCAGCTATTTTCAATGTTATGCTTCGTTCTGAGGAGATCTGTGTCTGTCACCTAACTTTGTAGAGGTAACTCGTGCTATGCAGATGTTTACTGCTGAGTTACAATATTTACCGTGCTCCATAATTATTACATACCCACATTAGGCCAAATTCAGTACGTATTAAGTCTGTAAATCTCGTATTATTACTTACTCATGTCAAATCCTGTTTTTATTTACTCATCTAAATTAGTGTTTTCGTCCAGTCTGGTATTTGGATAGAGAAGAAAGTAAAGATGATAGAAAAGAGTTCAGATTGAATAATAAGAGGAAGAACTAACAGCATGAAAGGAAAGGAAATAAGCTGCTAGTTAACTAGGGTACCTGGTAGGCGTCAGTTACCTGGCAAACCAAAGAGCGCTATTGCCCCCTGAGGTAGCAGTCTGGTATTTGGATAGAGAAGAAAGTAAAGGAGATAGAAAAGAGTTGAGACTGAATAGTAAGAGGAAGAACTAACAGTGTGAAAGGAAAGGAAGTAAGCTGCTAGTTAACTAGGGTACCTGGTAGGCGTCAGTTACCTGGCAAACCAAAGAGCGCTATTGCCCCCTGAGGTAGCAGTCTGGTATTTGGATAGAGAAGAAAGTAAAGGAGATAGAAAAGAGTTGAGACTGAATAGTAAGAGGAAGAACTAACAGTGTGAAAGGAAAGGAAGTAAGCTGCTAGTTAACTAGGGTACCTGGTAGGCGTCAGTTACCTGGCAAAGCAAAGAGCGCTATTGCCCCCTGAGGTAGCAGTCTGGTATTTGGATAGAGAAGAAAGTAAAGGAGATAGAAAAGAGTTGAGACTGAATAGTAAGAGGAAGAACTAACAGTGTGAAAGGAAAGGAAGTAAGCTGCTAGTTAACTAGGGTACCTGGTAGGCGTCAGTTACCTGGCAAACCAAAGAGCGCTATTGCCCCCTGAGGTAGCAGTCTGGTATTTGGATAGAGAAGAAAGTAAAGGCGATAGAAAAGAGTTGAGACTGAATAGTAAGAGGAAGAACTAACAGTGTGAAAGGAAAGGAAGTAAGCTGCTAGTTAACTAGGGTACCTGGTAGGCGTCAGTTACCTGGCAAAGCAAAGAGCGCTATTGCCCCCTGAGGTAGCAGTCTGGTATTTGGATAGAGAAGAAAGTAAAGGCGATAGAAAAGAGTTGAGACTGAATAGTAAGAGGAAGAACTAACAGTGTGAAAGGAAAGGAAGTAAGCTGCTAGTTAACTAGGGTACCTGGTAGGCGTCAGTTACCTGGCAAAGCAAAGAGCGCTATTGCCCCCTGAGATACTTGTACCAATTTGTGTATGAAGGCAGATGTTGATATTTTCAGACCAAAAGGCAACACTCTGAACTGACAACACCTTCCTCCATATGTAAAAGCAGTGTATTTCCAACAATTTTCCTTTAGAGGCTTTTGCCAGAAGCTAGAAGTCAAGTCTATGCTTGTTAATATCTTGACTCCATGAAACTTCTGAACAAGTTCCATTATTTTGGGCCTGACTTTAAATTTTTACTTGTAGTCTTTCATGCGGCCTTCAGTGTGTATATTATTTTGTTACTTTCAGGCCAATATTGGTTGAGAAATGCAGTGACAAACTCCTGATATGCTTTACAAATGTTTATAGCTCCTGTTCCCCACGAAATTGCACCTTCAAACCTACACACAACGATTTTCATCTTTTATTGTTCTATCATGTTATTAGGAATAACACCATCGAATTGCCTGATGAAAGCAACAGGATGTACACTACCTGTCTTTGAAAAATTGTGAAATTTGTATGAATAAGTATTATTTGCAACATCAACTGTGTTACCTTTCTTACGTTCTTGTTCCACCCACGCTTCGTATTTTCTCCTAAGTTCATTTTCAATGGTGCTAATACTTTCTACTAAATTACCTGAATCGGGCAGCTCAATCAGTTTCTGCTCGATCTCTGTTAATTTACTGTGAAGTGCATTTGCATTACTTGTACATGATGTGCCTACCTGTGACACTTTATTGTCAATTAATGCTACATTTCTGTTCATTTTTTCGATGTCTGATTGCTGTGACAGATATCTGACTTTACATGTTTTACTTACGCTAGCCTGTTCTCTTCTCAAACACTCTACATTATTTGTAACAGTATACAACGTGTCACTATTAACCTGTAATCTTTCGTTAAGTTTGCTTACTTCAGAGTCCACCCTGTGCACAATGTCATTTTTACAAATATCCCATTCCTTTATTTTCAAATCTAACTGTTTAACACACTTTTCTGTTTTTTCTTCATTAACAATTACCCTGTTTTCTAAGCCCTGGAATTTATTATTTACACTAGCCATTTGTGTACGCATTTCCTCTACCACACGGTCTAATCTTTCATTGTTTTGGTCAAATTTTGCATTAATTTCGTTTGCCAACTTATTTATGCTCTGATTTTGTTCTTCTTTGTTTTGATCTAATTTAGCTAACTCATTGCTAAGCATTGATATAATATTATTGTCAATACCAGTTTCTTTCTCTCCACTACTTTTTACTGGAAACGTATCAGCTGAAGCTGTGCTATGGCTTCTGTCACTTGATACCTCCATCTGCTCCTCTGTTATGCAGGCGCCAGACACATCTTCTCTGACAGCTGCATCCAGATTTACCACGTCAGTATGGTTAGGAGCGACAGATTGACAAACTTGTGTATCTCTCTGCACGTCACTTACAACATTTTCAACAGCACTTTGTTCTACGTTATGTGTGCTATTGATCTGATTAACCTCCATATCCTGGATAGTATTAGATTGCAATTCACTCAGATTCGCTACAAAATATGGACTGACATTGTCACCCTGCATCTGAGGTAGTTGACCTGAATGATCATTACCTGTATTTTGAACACATTCTCCGTCCCTACTTCTGAGATAATACCTAGCCTTTCCCTCATTCTCCATTTCTAATATACTTTTACGCTAGATTTTTAGTAGCAATTTTTTAACAGATATATACAATTAATTATAATTTACAGGAGTTGGCACTTACTCCCGTTTTTCCTCGCGTCGCGATGTGCAGTTGTTGCGACGTGAAGGCTAGTGGTTCTAGCTCTGCTAATAGATGGAGTTGTCGTCTGCCGCTGCTGGCGATGTTTACGGCTGTTCCTTTCAGGCGCCGCACCCCTCTACTGTCTGCTATGGCGCTGAGCGTGGCTGTTCCGTCGACGTGCGCGGTGAAGTGTTGCGACGCCGCCGTTCTGTAGATCGTCGATTCTTGAAGTCACGTAATCCAATGGACCGCGAACTCTTGCACTTGCGTATTCATGGAACAAAAAAATTTTCACTCGCGTTCATCAACTGGCTAACGGTCACTTTATTTGTAAAATTCTTGATGTATAACAGTTCGCGAATCACTTCCACCGTTTATCGCCTCACTGTATCTATTTCTTTCCGAAATGTTTATCCCCGCAAAGGATGCCATGTACATGCTTCCAAGGGTTTTATTTGCGGACGGAGAAGTTAGTACTGCTTCCTTCCACAAGTCCCCTAAAACCTCCACATCCTTGCGGATGCTGTTGCGTAGCAGTGTGCGTTTGTACCGCCATACAGTACGCACGAGGTGCCGTAGTTGCTGTCCAATACTTTATGGAAAGCATAGAGTTCTGACTAACATGTTGTCTTCTATAGTTGTGTCCCCAGCGCAGAAGACAGCACACAGGTCGTAGGTTCTTCTACAGCATACAACTGAGGCTAAAATAAGTTCTGTGTGATGGAAGCATAATAATCGACTCGCGAGATTTTTAATTGTCAGGGATGCCATTTATTAAATAAATAATAAAAAATGAGCAACTATTGTTAATATGATACGGCTATGCTGCCCATAGTTCATGTTGAGACCTCGACTGTTATCACATTTACGCAAAATCTTTACTCATGACTGGCGCGGTCCGGCGCGTATAGTGGTTAGCTCGAGACTGAAACTGCGGCGCGTTGCGAGAGGGCACCTGACGCTCTATTTCGCGCCAAAACAGGACCGTCGCGCGCCTTCTGCAAAATCGCTCTTCTCTTGTTACAGTAAGAGAAGGCACCTTAAACTTTTTAAATTGTCAAAACCTAGCCTGTCCTTGAGAGATATTTATTACAAATTCTCAGCTCTGAATAATTAATATTTAGTATATAATAAACAAAACTAATTTCAAAAGAAATCACGTGACGTGAAATGCAGCAGCCAATGCGAGAAGAGCACCAGTAACATAGGCGGGCTTTCCCACGGGAACCAGCACCTACTGTGCCATATGCTACTGCTCCCCACCCCACATTTCAACATATGCTGCACTTCTGTCTTTCTTCCGCGTTTAAGACACGTACGATGCTAGCAAAGAAACGGCCAGCTGCCAGAAATATGAAGTGGCCACAGGCCAGGAATACCACAATCATCAGTCCCTAAACTTACAAACTACTTATGAACTAGCTAATACTAAAGACGCCACAAATATCCATGCCCGAGGGGGGATTCGAACCCCCGACCCCCCTTGCCTTGGAGAACGGGACTGGCGCGCCACAGACAGCTCGGCCACTGCGGCCGGCGATGTATCATCATTAGTCGTTTTAGTCATTGTTGTGTCCTCATTTCCTCATTCCTCATTCATTCTTACACAGTTAAAACTTGAGTCAGATGTCTCCATCCGCCCCGCGGGATTGGCCGTTCGCTGGAAACCGCTTTGCTGCGGAGTGCGCGGTTGTTCCCGGTAGGAGGTTCGAGTCCTTATCTAGGAAAAAAATGTACGCAGGGACACAGAAATCATGACATTTCTTAATTATCTGTCTTAAATTGAAGACTACATCTCGAGTACCTTTGCCTGACAGAAAATCTGCTTGTTATGCGGAAATCTGAGAATGGTGGAATTATTTTTAAGCGTTGATTCATTATATAGGCGTACTTTGGTAGCATGTGATATTGATTCCATGGCCCTACAGTTGGGGCGGTCCCTAACTGATACATCTTGTCCAGAATAATTAAAACAGACGTGTCAAATCTTTAATAAGGAAATAATTTATGTATGCCTGACCGGGAATCGAACCCCACACCCACCTACGTCCTTTCTATGTACGAATAAATGCTAAACCTCAAATGTTAACTCAACAGAAATGAAATACGTGCGTGTTTGCGTACCAATATCAGCATCTATTGATATCATTGATGTAGTATGAAGGAACACTAAAAAATTAAAATTGTTTTTCACTAGTAGTCCAATGTGAACTTCCTAGGGCATCAAATTATTTAAGCCTCTGATTGTGCTGGGCCAGGATTCAAACCCATATACGTGCCTTTCGTGACGACCTAGTGTGCAGTCTCGGAGAAAGCAACGAAATGATCCAGCTATATGGTTCGAATACTACAAAAGAGGAAATCCTAATTCGAAAATCAGTTCAGCACCAAAATTTTCAGCTTCCCAGGTTCATATATAATGAGATAGGTTTATTAAATAAAGTGTCATTTTGTAATGTGAGGAAAGCTTCCTGACGACAGAGTTAGTGATCGCCGTGTATTCTGCCAACCATAAATCAGCTCTCTCGAAGTTGCCAGCGAATTGTTATCTGATTAACGTGAATATTAAACTACGGTGCAACTTCATGTCCTTCACGTGGTGTTACCGGAATAGATATGTTCGTGCCTGTTGCCGTTGGCTTCGCTGGCAACGCTTGAGACTGCGGTGGGTGGGCGCCGCTGTTGTGGGCCGCTCGCTGGGGTGCAGCAGACGCCCTGGGCGCCTGTTGTGCCCTCCGATCGGCCTGCGGCTGTGGCCAGCCCGCTCACTGCCCGCAAGGCGGTCGCCTCCCAGTCCGTGGTGGATTGGGAGGTCTCCTCAGCGCGTGTCAGGCGGCGTAAGACTCCTCGGGAGACCGAAGTTAAGGCCTCCTCGGTTAGTCTTACGAACAGATTCGAGGCGCTGTCTGTGGCAGAGGATGTCAAAAAATGTTCAAATGTTTGTTAAGCTTATGGGACTTAACTACGGGGTCATCAGTCCCTAAACTTACAAACTAGCTAATACTAAGGACGGCACAAATATCCATTCCCGAGGGGGGATTCGAACCCCCGACCGCAGTGGCCGTGCAGACCGTGACTGGAGCGCCTCAATCCCCTCGGCCACCGCGGCCGGCCAGAGGATGTCCCTGACGCAGATGGTGTCGCCCGTCCTGTAGTCACCCCTCTGCCTGAAGGATCCGAGCACTCAGAGAGGGTGGGTTTGCTAGTAGTTGGGAACTCCGACGTTAGGCGGGTGACGGAGCCCCTTAGGGATATGGCTGCTGGGGAGGGTAAGAAGTCCTATGTGCATTCCGTGTGCTTACTGAGGGGAGTCATTCCAGATGTAGAACGGGTCCTTCCGGATGCCATGAAGAGCGCAGGGTGCAGCCTGCTGCAGCTGGGTGGCTCATGTCGAAACCAACGATGTGTGTCGCTTTGAATCGGAAGAGATTCTCTCTGGTTTTGAGCGGCTATCAGAAGTGGTAAAGACTGCCAGTCTTGCTTGCAAGATGAAGCAGAGCTCACCATCTGCAGTGTAGTCGACAGGACTGATTGTGGTCCTCTGGTTCAGAGCCGAGTGGAGGGTCTGAATCAGAAGCTCAGACGGTTCTGCGACCGTGTGGGCTGCAGATTCCTCGACTTGCGCCAAAGGGTGGTGGGTTTTCGGGTTCCGCTATATAGGTCAGGAGTTCACTATACTCAAGAAGCAGCTACACGGATTTCGGAGGCTGTGTGGGGTGGACTGGGTGGTTTTTTAAGGTTAGAGGGCTTCGGGAACACCCAGAATGGGTTTCAGTCTCAAAATGTGCAGGTCAGACACAGGAAGAATGCAAATCTAGGAACCATTGGTGTAACAGTTGTAAACTGTCGTAGCTGTATTGGGAAAGTTCCAGAGCTCCAAGCGCTGATAGAAAGTACTGAGGCACAAATCGTTATAGGTTTTGAAAGCTGGCTGACGCCATAGATAAGATCGACCGAAATTTTTGCAAAGTGCCAAATGGTCTTCCGAAAGGATAAAATAAATAAAAAAAGGGGTTGCGTGGTTTTTGCTGTTACAAACGGTTTATCCTGCAGCGAAATATAGGCAGATACTTCCTGTAAGTTGGTATGGGTAGAGGTTATACTTAAAAACCGGAATAAATTAATAATTGGATCTTTTTATCGGTCCCCTGACTCAGACGATGCAATTGCCCAAATGTTCAAAGAAAGTTTGAATCATATTTCAAACAGGCTCCCGAAGCATACTGTTGTAATCGGTGGCGACTTTAATTTATCGTCGATATTTTGGCATAAATACGTATTCAAAACCGGCAGCAAATATAAAACATCGTCCGAACCAATTCTGAATGCTTTTTCTGTAAACTACTTCGAACAGTTAGTTCATGAACCCACTAGAATAGAAAATGGTTGCGAAAATACCCTTGATCTCCTAGCGACAAATAATCCTGAGCTAGTAAAGAGCATCAAAACAGATACAGGGATTAGCGAACATAGAGTTGTAGTAGCGAGACTGAATATCGAAATTCCCAAATGCACCAAAAACGAATGAAAAATATATCTATTCAAAAGAACAGATAAAATTTCGCTTCACGCTTTCCTGAGTGATAGTCTCCAGTCTTTCAAAACTAAAAATGTGAATGTAGATCAGTTCTGGCTTACTTTCAAAGACATAATATCAGTAGCAATCGAGATATTTATACCAAATAAATTAATAAAAGAGGAGGCTGACCCCCTCCCCCCCTCCCCCCCCCCCCCCCCCCCCCCCCCCCCGTAGTACACAAAACAGGTCAGATCACTGTTGCAGAAGGAAAGAAAAACGCATGCAAAATTTAAACAGACACAGAATCCCTAAGACTGGAAATCTTTAGCATAAACTCGCAATCTAGCGCGGACTTCAATGCGAGAAGCTCATAATAGTTTCCACAACGAAATCTGTCTCGTAATCTTGCAGAAAATCCAAAGAAATTCTGGTCATATGTGAAGTACACTAGCGGTCTGCGGCGGGCCAGTCACGGTCTGCACGGCCGCTGCGGTCGGGGGTTCGAATCCCCCCTCGGGCATGGATATTAGTGCCGTCTTTAGTATAAGCTATTTCATAAGTAGTTTGTAAGTTTAGGGACTGATGACTCCGTAGTTAAGTCCCATAAGCTCTACAAACAGCAAAACACAAACAACACTTCACTACGCGATAGCAATGGTAATACTATCGATGACAGTATTGCTAAAGCAGAATTGCTAAACACAGCTTTCCGAAATTCTTTCACCAAAGAAGACGAAGTGAACACTTCTTAATTCGAACCAAGAACAGCTGCAAGCATGCGAAATTTAGAAGTAGATGTTCCTGGGGTAGTAAAACAACTTAAGTCACTAAACAAAGACAAATCTTCCGGGCCAGATTGTATACCAACTAGATTCCTGTCAGAGTATGCTCATGCAATAGCTCCATCCTTAGCTATCATATACAACCGATCACGCAGCGAAAGATCCGTACCCAAAGACTGGAAAGTTGCCCAGCTCACTCCAGTATTCAAGAAAGACAATAGGAGTGATCTCCAAAATTACATGCCCATTTCATTGACGTCGATTAGCAGTGTAATTTGAAACATATACTTTGTTCGAACATTATGAACTACCTTGAAGAGAACGACCTATTAACCAATAGTCAACACGGATTCAGAAAGTATCGCTCATGCGAAACACAGCTTTCCCTTTATTCACCTGAAGTGATAAGTGCCATCGACAAGTGATCTCAAATACATTCCATATTTCTGGATTTCCGGAAAGATTTCGACACTGTACCTCACAAGCGGCTTCTAATGAAATTACGTGCTTATGGAATATCCCCTCAATTGTGCTATTGGATGCACGAATTTCTATCGGGAAGGACACATTTCGTAGTAATTGACGGTAAGTCATCGAGAAAAACAGAAGTGATATCTGGCGTTCCCCAGGGAAGCGTTATAGGTTCCCTACTCTTCCTTGTGTTTATAAACGATTTAGGAGACAATCTGAATAGCTCCCTTAGACTGTTCGCGGTTGATGCTGTCGTTTATGCGTTAGTGAAGTCAACAGATGATCAAAAGCAACTGCAAAGCGATTTAGACAAAATTTTTACATGGTGAGAAAATTGGCAATTAACACTAAATAATGAAAAGTGTTAAGTAATACACACTAAAAGAAATCCGCTGACTTTAATTACACGATAAATCAGTCAAACCTTAAGGTCGTAAATTCTACCAAATACCTAGTAGTTACAATTATGAACAACTTAGAGTGGAGAGGACACACAGAAAATATTGTGGGGTAGGCTAACCAAAGTTGCGTTTCATTGCCAGAACGCTTCGAAGATGCAACAGCTCCACCAAAGAGAATGCCTACATCACACTTGTGCGTCCTGTCCTGGAGAACTGTCGCCCAGTGTGGGACCCTCACCAGGTAGGACTGACGGAAGACATTGAGAAGGTTCAGAGAAGGGAAGCTCGTTTTGTTTTATCACGTTACAGCGGGGAAAACCGTCACGAAAATGTTGCACGATTTGAGGTTTAAATCATTAAAAGAACGACGTTATTCGTTGCGGCGAGATCAGTTTGCGAAATTTCAATCACAAACTTTTACTTCTGAATGTGAAAATATTTTGCTAGCACCCACCTACATAGGGAGACATGACCATCCCATTAAAATAAGAGGAATCAGATCGAAAACGAGAGAAAGGTTTTGAAACTGGTTAATGAACCCTCTGCCAGGCACTTAAATGTGATTTGCAGAGTATCTATGTAGTTGAAGATGTTAAAAATATACGTCTGAATGGAGAATCGAACTCGCACTCGGCACATGCCAAACAAGAAGCGATCTGCCAGGCAAGATGTACCAGACTTCGGGTTGTAACGTAAATGCTCTAAGCGAACACAATGTTATTCTCAGTTAGATGATCGTTAATTATAAGCTGGCTTCTGGCACAGAATAGATACTAGTCTAATTTTAGCGGGTTTAAGATGCTTTTAGCCATCATATCACGAGTGGAAGCCATTATGAAATTTCCACTACTTCAACAACTTTCATATTCCGAGAATTACCAGGGCAGAGTGTGAAGTTACCAGACAATTCGATTATTACCGTCAGTACTACTATTATTAATATCGTTGCTGGTGCACGTGTGGTTGAAACGCATTTGAACTAAATTTTTTAGAAGTTTTTCAATCGTCAAGAACAACGACAACTTTAACTAGAAACCTGTTAGTTTCTTTAGGCATGGAATAGGTAAATCACAAGAGCATTTTAACACTTTTTCAGACAATATGCCGTCCTTGAAATGCTAAACAACTTTTGACGGAAAAGATTTCTTAAAATTTCCCCACTGATTCCATCCAATCTGTACACTTGTTGCGCGCCGCGGCGGTTTAGGCGTGCGTACTGGGGCACCGTGCTGCGGTGCGCGCGGCCGTTTTCCGTCGGAGGTTCGAGTCCCCCTCCCCACCCCCTCGCCACGCGGGAGTAGCCGAGCGGTCTTAAGCTCCACGTTACGGATCGCGCGGCCTCCCGCGTCGGAGGTTGGAATCCTCCCTCGGGGATGGATGTGTGTGTGTTTGTAAAATTCAAAATGTTCAAATGTTTGTAAAGCTTATGGGACTTAACTACGGGGTCATCAGTCCCTAAACTTACAAACTACTTATGAACTAGCTAATCCTGAGGACGGCACAAATATCCATGCCCGAGGGGGGATTCGAACCCCCGACCGTAGTGGCCGTGCAGACCGTGACTGGAGCGCCTCAGTCCCCTCGGCCACCGCGGCCGGCGTGTGTGTTTGTCCTTAGGTTAGTTTAACTTAGTTTAAGTAGTTTGTAAGACTAGGGACTGATGACCAACATAGTTTGGTCCCACAGGATTACAAACATTTGAACATTTAGTCCCCCCTCGGTCATGGGTGTTTGTGTTGTCCTTAGGTTAGTTTACCTAGGTTTAAGTAGTTTGTAAGCTGCGGACTAATGACCACACAGTTGACTCCGATAGATTGGCAAACATTTGAACTTGTAGCGCTGTCACAGAACAGCTAAAACTGTTGACCCTTAACTAGACTGGCACACCGAGCCGAAAGCACCTTCGTTTCGCATGCGACCACACCCCCCAGAGCTAGCAAAGGCTTGTATTTGGTTCTTCCTTACTGCCCTAGTAATGGCTAGAACAGATAAATTAAGAATTAAAAATAACAATTTTGAGTCCGTTCCACAAGTAAAAGGAGATATTAATTACAGTTTTCGCGTAGAATAACTTTCCTTGACCCAAAAAATATGAATTAATTACTTTACGTTACACCTGAAATGGAAATCACTCAGATTACTGAATAGAAATGACATGACAAATCAAGTAAAAGTATCATCTCCATTCTGTGGCAAGCAGAAAGAACAGACAAAAATCAAATGTTCAAATTTTTGTATAGCTTATGGGACTTAACTACGGTGTCATCAGTCCCTAAACTTACAAACTATTTATGAACTAGCTAACACTGTTACTCTTCCTTCTTCCTGACTTTTACAACAGTCCACCCTCTGAAAGACCTGATTACAAGAGACTTTTTTACAGGTTCACCGTAGTTAAAGGGTTAACTACTGGTTTGGCATTTCATAGCTATGTAGGGGTGAGTTTGCGACCTTCCTATCGATACTCAGCAATAAGAATTGGGCAATACATAACTCAGGGTAGTAAAAGGTCTATGGCTCGTTGTCTCTGTTCATAGGGGTGAGTTATGCATGACAGCTTCTATGCCCTAAACAGCTACCCAATATGTTTAAACAAAATCAATAATTAATCTGTAGTTTAGCCAGTGTATCAATCTGCATATCATGACGCGAAAATATATTTTAAAAACATAACTTAAACCTCTGAATAACCAACAAAATGGATTCTAAGATAAAGAAGTGATTCACTCACGAAGTAATTCTTTATAAAATAGAGTTTATTACTCTTTTTGACATGAAAATGCGGAGGTGGTCCTACTATCAGTAAATAACTGAATATTTTCGCAACTATTGTTCATGAGAGGCACAATAAGTATCACATGCACTCGAGAGTAGAAGTTCTAAATTATCACTCGTAAATTGCAGTTCCAAATTAATCCGCGATTAATTACAGTATTTGTTATAAAACACAGTTTTCCCTGATTTTACATGGATTTTTAGAATAATGTGTATGGCTATATTTTATTTCAGTTGCAATCTGGAAAGCCGCCCTCGCTCAGCCAAGACTGCCGTTTCTGTTTCCGAGCAGATTAGGAAAACCCTAACTACCTGTATTCCATTCACTAAGTCCAAACTGTTAGCTGGCCGGCTGGGGAACCCAACAGCCTGACAAAACCCGCCTTCCACATGGAAACAATCAGCTTGCCCCTGTATCTGTAATCTCACAAGTTCATAACCATCTGAAAATATTTTATTTACTTCATTATCCTTGGGTAACCGTAGGCTTCAGCGGCCATTGTAACTGTCAAGAAAATTCATTAGGTGTGAGATCGCACTGTCAATTTTTAAAACTGTCCTATGTTTCGGCCGTTGTTACAAGTGACCATGCTCTGGGTGATGTCTTCACTCCGCAGACTGGTTTGCTGCAGATCTCCACCTTACTCTATCCTGGGCAAGCCTCTTCATCTCCTCATAAGAACAGCAATCTACATCGATTGGAACCTGCTTGATCTCCCTCTGCGATTCTCACCTCAGACATTTCCCTCCTACGTTAAATTGACAATTCCTTTGGTCAAAGTATGCCAGAAAATTCTTTTCTCTCCAATTCTGTGCAGTACATCCTCATTACTTATGCTATCTACCCACCTAATCTTCAAAATTCGTCTGTAGCGCCACATTTCAAAAACTTCTATCCTCTATTGATTTGAAATATTTATCGCTCATGTTTTACTCCCATACAACGCAACTCTCCACACAAACACCTTCAAAATGTCTTCCTAAGACTTAAATTCATATTTGATGTTAACAAATTTATCTTTTTCAGAAAAGCTTTTCTTCCCATTTCCATTCTGCATTTTATATCATTTGTACTGCGACCATCGTATGTTATTTTGCTGCCCAATTAACAAAAAATGTTCAAATGTTTGTAAAGCTTATGGGACTTAAAACTACGGGGTCATCAGTCCCTAACCTTACAAACTACTTATGAACTACTTACGAACTAGGACGGCACAAATATCCATGCCCGAGGGGGGATTCGAACCCCCGACCGTAGTGGCCGTGCAGACCGTGACTGAAGCGCCTCAGTCTCCTCGGCCACCGCGGCCGGCCCCAATTAACAAATCTCATTTATCATATTTATTGTTTCGTTACCTAATGTAATTGTAAGTCATTTAGAATCGCCTGATTGTCTTAGAGTACACTCCATTACCCTTGTTCGGTATTGTTAATGTTCGTCTTCAAATGTTCAAATGTTTGTAAATCTATCGAACCAAACTGCGTGGTCATCAGTCCGTAGCTTACAAACTACTTAAACCTAGGTAAACTAACCTACGGACAAACACACACACACACACACACACACACACACGCCCCAGGGAGGACTCGAACCTCCACGGCGAGCAACGCGCGCTCCGCAGCGAGGCGCTTTAGACCGCTCGGCTACTCCACCGCGGCAATGTTCGTCTTATACCCTCCTTTCAAGACACTATTCCGTTGAATTGCTCTTTCAGGTCCTTTGCTGCCGCGGTCTAGTGGCCGAGCGCTATAAGGCGTCTTGCTGAGAAGCATGCGGTTGCTCGCCGTCGGAGGTTCGAGTCCTCCGTCTGGCATTGGTGTGTGTGTGTGTGTGTGTGTGTGTGTGTGTGTGTGTTGTCCTTAGCATATGTTAGTTTAAGTTAGGTTAAATAATTTGTAACCCTAGGGACTGATAACCACAGCAGTTAAGTCCCTTAGATTTACGAACATTTAAACATTTCAGGTCCTTTGCTGTCTCTGACAGAATTACTGCGTAAGGAGCAAACAGCTAAGTCTTTGCGTCTGAGATATACCCAGAGGAAGATGTACCCAGTGACCGAAAGATTGACACTGTGTCTCACACCCTGCAAAATTAGTTAATTATCCTTACTTCTTCTAAATTTGTTACTATGTCAACGTTCAAAATTTTCAAGTTATTAGATAAACCCAGGTACTATTCACTGTGGCCCAGTCTGGTATGAAATGAATGTGACAGTAAATGAAAGGATTTTTGCAAACATTGACTAACAGATAAATTACATCAATCAAATCAGTACCCTTATTTGCTCTTCTGTGCCTACGGGAATTGAAAGAAAAGTTAAATAATTACTTAATTTCTTTCCACTTTTTCTGCATACACATAAAAGTTAAATGACTTACCAAATCTAGAGCATATGATATATAATTGCGCTCTCTCTCTCTCTCTATCCCTCCTCCACCTACCTCCCACTCCTCCTCCTCCCTCTGTTCATCACTGATCTCTGTCCATCCTCTACTTTCTTTCTACTGTCTTCCAACTTCTCCTCCTGCCTCTCTCTGTCTCTCTTTCCCTCGTAGTAGCTTTTCAGAATTAAGGAATTAAAAATTACGAACTTACATCCGGTTTTGTGATACAGATTCCAAGTATCAAGAAAGCTAATCTTACAGAAAAGTAAGGGGAGTATCGAGTCCAAGAAACAACATTATTTACAGACTTTAATATTGCAATGTTTTGATTTCCACTTCTGACGTCATCGATCCAGCAGTTGTGGCATTGTAGTCTGCCATTATGCCTAAGTTACTTAATTAACCATTAAAACCTGAACGTACACAGAATTCGATTTCGCGAAACGGTATTACGTTTGTGTGTCATTTCTACCATAACACCGGATCGGTCACAGGTCAGAAGTAGCCATTATTTGAATTTTCGATGTTTACTTATTGTTATTGGAGATTTCAGTGCGTGACAGAGAACGCTAAATTCCTGGAAAAGTAATGTGTTCAAGAGTAGTTTCATAGATCTGTAAAAATAAAAAGCTAACAAAACGTAAGTTTGGTTATCAGAAAGGCTTATCAACTGCCAATAGGCATGCTATGTTTGTCTTTACTGATCAAATATTAAATGCTCTGAACAACCAGACATCACTCGTTGCGACTTTTTGTGATCTCCCAAAGGCTATTCGTTGTGGAAAATGGAATTCTTCCAGATAGAAACTTAAGTAGTGTGGTATGATTGGGACAATGCACCAATGGTTTAATTTCTATTTAACGGGAAGAGTGCAGAAAGTTGAATTAAGTGGTTTGCACAATATGCAAAAATCAGCTGTTTTCTCAAACTGGGAAGCCATTAACAACGAGTTCCCACAGGGCTTGGTCTGGGGTCCTTTGCTGTTCTTGAAATATATTAATGACGTGGAATTCTACATTCACGAAGATGCAAAACTAGTGCTTCCAGCTGACAACACAAGTCTTTTAATCACACCAGACAAACAAAACTTAACTGATGAAATTGTAAATAATGTCTTTCAGAAATTCATTAAACGGTTCTCTGCAAATTCACTCTCATTAAATTTTGATAGAACAACGTATATACAGTTCTGTACAGTAAATGGCATTGCACCGTCGATAAACAAAGACTTTGGGTAGAAGTATGTAGATAAGGTAGGACATTCAAAAATTTTAGGTATGTGCATTGATGAGAGATAGAATTAGAAGAAACACATTGACGAACTCCTGAAACGTGTGAGTTCGGATACTTATGTTATTAGGGTTGTTACTAATTTTGGTGGTAGATAACTCAGCAAATTAGCTTACTATGTCTATTTTCGTTCATTGTTTTCATATGGCATCATATTTTCGGGTAATTCAACACTGAGTAAAACTGTATTATGTAGTCAGAATAATTGGTGGTACCAACGCAAGATCATCCTGCAGACATTCATTTAAGGACCTGGGGATCTACACAGTAGACTTACAAGATATATAAGATAAAAACTCAAGTAGTGTGGTATGATTGTGGCAATGCTCCAATGGTTTAATTCTTAATTAACGGAAGGAGTGCAGAAAGTTGAATTAAGTGGTTCGCACAATGTACAAAACTCAGCTGTTTCCTCAAACTGGGGATCTATCAAGAATGGGTTCCCACAGAGCTCGGCCTGATTCACGTATGAAATTCGTTATTAATATCCCTAACCAATTCGAAAGTAATAGCAGTGTGAGGAGCAGTGTGCATAATTATGACACTAGGAGAAAGGAGTATCTTCACTGTTCATGGTTAAACATAATTCTGGCCTAGAAAGAGGTGAATTATGCTGCCACAAAAGTATTTAGTCACCATGTAGCATCAACGGTATGGCAGTTAGCCAACTACAATTTAAAAGAAATTAAAAGAATTTTTGATTGACAACTCCTTCTACGCAGTAGATAGATTTTTATACATAAATTTGTTATTTTACAAAACAGTAAAAAATTGCATGGATTCTAACGTCATGTAAAGATACCCTTTATTAAATGATCACGTTCCAAATCATTACGAAATGTCGTATTCGTGATCTGTGGAACAAGTGCTAACTAATCTATTATATTCTACACTGGTCAAAACAATTAGATCAGTTGAGATATGTAGATTCTGAAGTATTTGTCCTCCACAGAGCCGGCCGCGGTGACTGCGGCGCATCAGTCACGGTCTGCACGGCCACTACGGTCGGGGGTTCGAATCCCCCCTCGGGCATGGATATTTGTGCCGTCCTTAGTGTTAGCTAGTTCGTAAGTAGTTTGTAAGTGTAGGGACTGATGACCCCGTAGTTAAGTCCCATAAGCTATACAAACATTTGAACATTTTTGTCCTACACAGAAAGAACTAAGCTGTCTGTTCTACGGAGCGGAGACAGCAACAATATGACAACCGAGATAGTGGTAATAACAGGAAGTTGCTGCAGAGAGGGTCGGTGTTGACTTGTGTTAACCAAACGAATTACACGAGCAGTTGAGTTAGCTGAATCTATGGGATGGGAAGGTCGGAAGCAGGTCAGACACATAGGGGGGTGGCTGCAGCTATTGGAGTGTCCCAAACTGTAATTTCCAGGACCTGGACACGATTTCAGACAACATGAGGTGTTATAGGAAGGCAAGGACAAGGACGACGTCGGGTAACGTCAGCAAGATATGCCTGTTGAGGCAGGAGTCTGAATACAACTCAGTTGCAACGCATCCTGTAGGCAGCAACAGGACGCGCAATATCAACACAAACAGTCCGAAATCGCCTTCGGTAATGTGGCCTCTACGCATGTGGCCTACGGTGTGTGTCGCAATAAAACGACGACACCGTTTAGCCCGCAGAATGTGGCTGGAGGAACATCAGGTGTTGTGCTGAGCGACATAACTGTCGTTCCCTCGTCTGCATATCATGGTGTGGCAGGAGTAAGGACTGGCGGACGTACGGACTAGAGTGCAGCAGCCGTCGTGGTCACTGGTTCCTTGAACCTCCGAAAAAACCTCCTGGAAGAAAGTAAATACAATAGAAAGTGGTTTTAAGCTATCATTCTTCGTTTCGTTCTCCTATCCGATCATTTTATATGCACATTCAAAGTATTTTTATCGAATGAGAAACGTTTTAAGTCGCGGAGACAGCTCATATACGAATCGTAGCGCGGCCGCCTAATATAGGCGGCAGTGCGCATGTGCAGCTGAGGTTCAAATTCTCTTCTGAACCCACTGGAGGCAGCATACGGGCGCTCCCGCGATAGGGAGGAGCGAAGGCGAAACGCCGCTTTTAACATTGGCGTCGGAGTTGGTAGACACACCAGCTCCTGGCTACTCGAGCTCGCGGTTTCACACGAATGGTGCCGAAGCGAAGACAATGGAACTACCGCACACCCCGCCTTGCGCCTGCGCAACTCCTCCACGAAGGCAACATCCGCCCTTCGAGTTTGTTTTTGGCGCATTGAAGATTCATAAAAAACACCTTATATTGTGTATGGTATCTCACATTGTTTTGAGCAATATATGTAACTGAAACTGAACGTGTCAAAAAACTGCCTGTACACGTAACATTAAATAGTTTCTTATTTTTAATACTCTTTCTAAAACCTTTACGCTAGTGTATGAATCTAAGGAGATTCTGCTTAAAAAATATTTATTTTTGTTGTTGCGCTTAGCTGCACATTATTGATAAGAAATAGACTTACCTCTTTCAGAGAACGTTTCCATTTAAGTTTTGAAAATATCTCCACACATTATGAGGCTTACAACTCCTTTACTCGATATCTATTTAACACGAGAAAGGAACAATTTTTAACTTGTATACACCGTACGAATTTCTAATGAAGCCATTTTCTTCGACAGGTGATAATTGTAACAGCAGCGTATCGTCTGAACATCTTCGGCTTCCTGGCCCTCGGCAACGGATTGTCGCCAGGAAATTACGGTCTTCTCGATCAAGTTGCAGCCCTCGACTGGGTGAAAGAAAAAATATCAGCATTCGGAGGTTCGGCAAGCGACGTGTGCATCTTCGGCCACGGAGCTGGGGGAATAAGCGTGGGACTCCACACACTCTCTCCGCTGTCTTCTGGAAAATTCGCTCGCGCGATCGCCATGAGTGGGAACGCTTTGGTGCCGGCGGCGGTGACGAGGAGCAAGACGCAGGAGATGCTCGAGTCGCTGGCGGAGCGCTTCGCCTGCCGGTCGGCCGCCCCCTCCGACCTGCTGCCGTGCCTCCGGAACGCCCCCACCATGCCGCTGGCCGCACACGCCAGCTTGTTTCAGTGGGGGCCGGTCGTCGACGCAGACGCCAATGCCAGCACTGCCTTCTTGCCAAAAGAACCCAAGGAACTTCTTGAAGAGGGCCAAATTAGACAGGTATTTATATTACTCTTACAATAGATATTTCCATGTATCTTAATAAGCACTGTACTTGCAAACTGTTTCGACATTGTGAAAGAAAACACATAAATCGTAAAAGTAAACAACGACTCACAGTTGAAGTGATATCCGCTGCCATTAATATTCAATTCTTATATTGGCTCTTAAAGAATATAACTTGAGAGATTAGAGCACAGATATAGAAATAGTTGTATTGGCACAAAACTGTGTGTAAGTTCCCATCCCTTATGAATCACTTAAGTGCAATTTTTCTGTTCGTGTGGCCACATACATTAGATCTGTCTCCACTGCACTTTGATTAGCTTCACCAATGTGAAAGTAATCCTTTACACTGAAAATATCTTCATTAAAATGATAGTTTACTTTTTATGGCATTTTTTTTTTTTCATTTTCATGGCTTCTAACTATGGCCTTCAAGTATAGGAATAAGTCGGGATAGGCCGCACAGAAAATTAGACAGAACCCGATGACAAAGAAAACTTTTTGTAAACGATGTTGTGGGGCCTTTACCTAACACTTTCATTATTAGATATACAATCTACAAGACTGGCCTTACGCCATTTTCAATTATTTTATAGAGAATACGTTAATGGCAATAGTGACAACTTTTGGTACTCATGCAAGTGCTTCCATTTCTGTTATGTTACTGACCAACATTGCACTACATTAAGCGTTATAAGATGAGTTCATGTTACAATGAATTAAATTCATTTAATTAAATGAACTTTTGTTGTTGTTGTTGTATTTGTTGGAATTTTGAAGGAGCTGAACTGCTAGATCATCAGTTCCCTAACTTGCAATAACCATATAAATTTTTGTTTCATCATAAATGTAGAATTAGGTGTGATGACTTATTGACAAGCAAATAATATGTTGAATCTTTTACAGGTTGACTTTATGACTGGATACACCAACATGGAAGATGCACTGTTTCATTCAGATACCGATGAAATGGATAAGGGCTTAACTGAAGAACGATTTTTATCTTTACTATCGGATATGGTACAACAGGAATCCAGTGAAAGTAACAACAATGAGACCTGTGTAATAAATGAACAATACATTACTGAGTCAGTTTCATTTTTTTACAGACCATACCCACAAACCTCAGACACAACACTTTTGAGAGATAGATATATGGATCTAATGACTGAGAGAAATTATGGGGCAGGTGCATACTATCAGGCATTGAAACTCAGCAAAGTAGGATCAACCTATCTGTACAGATTCGATTATAAGCCTAAGCACAGTTTAGTGCCAATTAAGGAGTGGGTTAAAGTACCACACCGATTTGATCTTCCTTTTGTATGGGGAATGCCATACTGGCCCAACCTCGCGTCTTCAATAGTGTGGTATGGTGGTGATCGTAAAATATCCGACGTAGTAATGAACCTCTGGACAAATTTCGCAAAGAATTCTAATCCTATACAAAGTACTCTCAACATTAAATGGGAAGCTTTTACCGAAGAGAAACCTGGAGTGATGATACTAGACCGCTTTTTTAATATGAGTGATGGAACAAACATTGACTATAAGGCTTTTGAATTCTGGAATAATTATTATCCTATAGTAGTGCAGGCTGCTACACAGTGCTGTATTTTCAACAACACTGCAACTAGGTTTCATGAAAATTCCATACCAAACAAAATTAAACTTCTACTTTTTGGTATATCATATTTAGTCATGAGATAAAATATACGAAACTATGATATGTAAAATGTATGTAAAAAGTGAACAATTTCTCAATAATAAAGCAAAGAACCATGTTAATGAGAAATCGTTTGTGCATTGTAATCTGTACAATTACACCTAACTTTAAAAAATTCACTCAGATTTCCTATAATTATAAATTTCAATTATTTTTATTCTTTATTACAAAACAATATGCTAGACTGAGACTTTCATCCCGGCTCCTCATTTTTGTGACTAGATCTCATACAGCTGAGCCATTTCCACCTGACGTCTGACTCAGAGTTACAAATTTGCACTCACAGGTGTTCTAATTTCAGTTCTAATCCAACAGAGCTATACAATTTGAAATATTTTCAATAAACACAATATTTACTAGATCAAAGTAGTAGTATTTCATCTTATTTCTGAAGTAATGTTCTAGTCAAAGACAAATCTTTAAACTTAACACTGTATAATGCTTGATTTGTAGGTGAAAAGCGCAAATGCTCAATAAAGCTTCACATTATATAATAAAATGTGTCTACAATCAAAAGTAAATTTTGTCACTTTCAAGCATGTTACATCTGTGTAAGCTGACAGTTACACTGAAGAGCCATATCAACTTATGCAAACACAGAGAAATGTAAACACAGAGTACGGCGCCGCCTGTATAAGAAAACAGCAGTCGCTTACTGCTGATACAATGGCACGATTTAACCCACATTATGAAATCAGCTTTGGAAAAATTCAAATGCAGTGTTTTCTGTATTTATGCAGTGCACTAAATATCAAAATATGTGTTTTAAAATTTTTTGTCGAAATATTTATTTTTTATGTCAAGTATTTCATGCACAACATAAACGTTTGTATCGAGGTATTTTATTACTTGGACGTAATTTTGTTGATAGTTAACACTGCCAGATCAATAATGCTAGCATAATCTTCGCCACAGCACCAAAGACAAGACAATTCACTGGTGGAATAAAATAAAAGGAACCCCTCTCAGCCACATACAGAGGCAACGCAACACAACCTCCGAGATGGACAGATTAATGCCTCAAAAGTGGCTACACGCCGTACCAAGCGGCAAAATGTCGTACTAGAAGCATGTTGTTCATCAACAGAAATGCAGCTTTAAGGACTGATGCACGATATACGGTATAAGGGCTGATGCACAATATACGGTATAAATCAACTTTTAATGCGTTGTTGTCCAGGAACAACACTGGCAATGAAAGGGTTAAGTGAGTTTGTATTATGGGGCACGGCACATCCGAGATAGCGATGAGGTACTTTCCTGTACCATCATTTCACAAGGACATGACGTTAGCGGCGGAAAAATACCATCCCGAAATGCTTGTAATTTGGCGGTCAGAAGTATAGTATCTGTGGTGTCAACACCTTTGAGTAGGCTACGCAACGCAAAATGACAGCTTATAATGTAAACAAAACAGACGATCGTGCTATTTTGGTTGACACTCGGTTAGTGTTTACCTCAGTCTGTTGATTACTCGCGAAATAGCTTGTTGTTTCTTTACTTATTGCTTAGATTTCTTTACTCTCAGAGTGAAAATTAACTGTTTCACTGAAAGTACGCATCTTTCGGTGACTATTCAACAAATTTTCTTTTTTTAAATAAGTATTCAATAATAACGTTCTTTAAATCATGTCTCCAGCTACAATCTATGTTGTACACAGAGCCTGTTGGCTTCTGTCTCGGAGTTTTCAGTCCACATTTGTTTGATTTTGTAACTGACATTTCGCTACCACTAATTCAAACTGTGATTGGCTAGCACTGTTAAAGTTTCAAACTTCATTCCTCTTGAAGGGTGAAACTTGGGCAATGTCAGCAGCTCATACTGGGCGAAACGTGTGACAAACCGCAAACTTCAACTGAAAAACTCGAGACAGATGCCAGCGGACAACATGTCAACGAATGGTCATAAAAGCTTAAAATGTACAGCAGATAAGAATTTGAGACACGTCTTTACAACAGCTGTATTTCCCATCTTATCAATGCCAATACCAATAGATTGTTTGGAAACTACCTTGTGCCCACAATGAAACATTTTAATGCGCCCTGTGTTGCAGTTTTGACCCCCTAAAACATCCAAAACAACCACCGCTGCACACTGTGTCATTAGTCCATTTAGGGCCCCTTTTCTGCAGATGGAGAAGAAGCTGCTTATAAAATATTTCTATTACCACATTACTCAGACAGACCTGAATTAGGCTAGCAACGTTTTCTTTATTAATGATCCCACCTATGAATAATGTCTATTGTCAAGTCTCAAATACAGAAATATTTATCCTTTTCATACCACTTTGTTAAGTGATGTCACCCATCCGAAAAGATCATTACATTTACAATGGTTTGTTATTTAGACAGTATTTCCCTAAACACATATTCGGAAATCGTCACATATTCGGAAGTTACTATCGAAGTAACTGTTTCGTTCTTGATAGTTCAATCAGTTGTAAATAAAAGTCAGAAACGTAGAACTAACTTTTAATACATTCTGAGAAGTTCACTTAAAATGAAAAGATGAAATAAAAAAATTTTTGGGATGAAGTGATCCGCACCAACAAACACTCAATGATTTTATTACGATTCCACAACACTAACCATTACGCTACTATGACAAACACCCAGATATTACTTTCAAAGGACATATACGTATTACTTGAGTAGTAACGCTTTTAATTTATTACAAACTATTATTCATTTGTAAGGTAAGCGTTTTCGTAATTACTCTTAAAGCCATCATAATGGCATAATGCAACTTAAAACGTCACCGTTTCTGAATAAGCTGAAAGTAAAATGGCGCCTTTCACATCAAGCCAAAGATTCTACCCGTGCTGTGTATAGTCTCTGGTCCAAAACGGAAGTGGTATTTTTCCGCCGCTAACGTATACTTTCACAAGGGCATCGGGAATTCGGTAAAATATCAAATCTCCAACAACTCCGCGGCCGGAAGAAGATCCTATAATAACGGGACCAACGACCTCTGAAGAGAATCGTTCGACGTTATAGAAGTGCAAACCTTCCGCAGATTGCTGGGGATTTCAATGTTGGGACATCAACAAGTGTCAGCATGCGAACCGTTCAACAAAACACCATCGACACGGGCGGTCAGAGCCAAAGGCCCACTCGTGTACGCTTTCTGACTGCACGACACAAAGCTTTACGCCTCGCCTCATTGGGCTGTTGATGGCTAGAAACATGTTTCTTCTTGTGATGCGTCTCGTTCCCAGTTGAATCAGTCATTTAGAAATGAAATGATCGTATGGCATTTTTGGTGTGGAGATCCCGTGCGGGACTGTTCGGCCGCCTAGCGCAAGTGTTTTTAATTGACGACACTTCGGCAACTCGCATGTCGATGATTGATGGAAATGATGCTGAGGACAACACACAACACCCATTCCTCTGCTCGGAATCAATACCGGGCTCCCTGAGTGGTAGTCTGAGCTACTGGGCCGGACAGTCGTTTAGAAAAAGCCACACGTCCATCCCAATCAAAAATCCATTTTACTTAATATCTGGAAGTACTAAATGACGGGGTGGATGTTTACTGGTATGGAGACAAGCTCTTGAATCCATGGACCACGCATGTCGGTAGAGTACTGTTCAATTTCGTGGATTCTCTGTAATGGTGTGGGCCATGTGCGTTTGAAGTGAAATGGGGCCCCTGATACGTGTAGATACGACTCGGACAGGTGGCGTGCGTACGCATCCTGGCTCATCACCTGCGTGCAGTGATGTCCATTGTGCATTCCGACGGACTTGAACAATTCCAGCAGGACAATGCGGCACCCACAACTGCTGCACAGTGGCTCCAGGAACCTGACTCCCCAGACGTGGACATTATTGAGCGTATCTGGGATGCCTTGAAACGTGAGCTCTCTACCCCGCCGTACTCTTGCGGCTTTAAGGACTGCCTTTAGGATGCACGGTGTCAGATCCTTCCAGCACTACTCATGACATTAGTCGAGTGCATGCCACCTCGTGTTGTAGCACTTCTGCGTGCTCGCGGGGGCCCTATATATATATGCCTCTTCAGTGCAGATGAGCTGAGAGTTCAAGTTTGTTTAAACTGCAGCTGTATGATATAATTACAAATTAAATATTTAAATTAGTTTATCCGATGACAAAGAACATTATCTAGAATGAACTAGGAATCAATCTTAAATTTAGTTTCAGCACGTCAATACTAAAATATCGGTACACAACTCACCCACGAGGCGATAAGTAAAAAGACTTGCACTTGGCGGACGAACAATCCCATATGGGATCTCCCGACAAAAAATGCCATATGGTCATTTTCCAGTGCTAAAAGGAACAAAAATAGCTCTACTGGAGGCGACATCCCGTGGAATACCTGAAATCTAAAAGCCCATCAAATTAAATGCTGATCTCTCACCCTGTTCTTCCTTATTTCTATGTTCTATGTACCACTGAAATCATACGCTAATAATTGAACCACACACCAAACAGATCGCCGATTTTCCTCATATTTGGTAAAAAAAAATTCAAATGTTTGTACAGCTTATGGGACTTAAGTACGGGGTCATCAGTTCCTAAACTTACAAACTACGTATGAACTACTTACGAACTAGGACGGCACAAATATCCATGTCCGAGGGGGATTCGAACCCCCGACCGTAGTGGCCGTGCAGACCGTGACTGAAGCGCCTCAGTCCCCTCGGCCACCGCGGCCGGCTCATATTTTGTACAAATTCAGTTTATGTATAGTTGTAACAGTCGGCGGTCCAGTATGACATACTACCAAAGCGTTTCAAGAGTTAGAGATTCAAAGTCTTACAAGCTAAATGAACAGCATACAGTGCCATCAGCTGTGTGATAGCTCTGTTAGCACAACCACGTAAAGTGTAAGAGTAGAAATACACCCACTTTAGTCTTTTTACTGTTTTCTTTGTTTTGTAATTTTGCACTACACACTTACATCGCTACAATGAATCATATTTTTCCTTCAGACGATAATAATAATAATAGTGGTACAGTTGTGACGAGGTATGATAAGGATTATGAAAAGATGGACATTTACAAGAGTATTCCTAAGTACATCAAGAGTTTCAGAAGATGACTGTACAAAAAGTAAAAAAGCAAAAAATGTTTGCACATGTCAGTGGCTACGGCATCTGTCCAAGTTTTTAACTCTCTCGGTAACACAGTGAATGTCAGTACCTGTATGCAATTCTTTGAATTTGATGGGGAGAGACAAACTAATTGGATGTGACAACATGGAACGGATGATTTAACTACACGTTCTGACATGTTTACACAATACAGGTAATATCAAAATGTATATTAAATATAAAATGATTGCATGTTACGTACTGCTTATCTTTAACGTACTAATTGTAAAGCTATCAATGTATAAAAAATTATTTCTCTAGTTTTTTCCCAGCATACATGGTCAGGAAACATAGGAATTAACGATATTAGACTAGCTTACACCAGCAAACTATGACATTACGTTACAACCTCTGTTTCCTATAACTAATTGAGCCTGGATCCTGCCAAAACACAAGGCACTCGTTCCTTTCTGAGACTGTGCTACTCTTCTACATTATTGCTACTAATAACTTGAACCAGCAGGTTTACCGCAGACAAGCTAAACATGTAACCGCACTTTTAATGACATGAAGGAAAGGAATGATTGTGAGTACATTTAAATAAATTAATGGCGAGAAGTGAAAATTTGTTCCACGTCTGGATAGGGACTCGGGTATCCCGCTTGGGGCCAGCGGTGACTAAACCTCTTGGCTACCCGCACACGTTTGCCGTCTGCGCACAAATCTCACACTACGGCTATATCGTCCATGTCCTCATATGCTCGCCCTCTGAAGTCCCGCATGAGGTCTAACTTCATTACCGCAATTGCGGTGGAGCAATGAACGATACGCCGTCGTCGCGATTATATAGATATGTAGATAGTGTAGTATCTGCCCTTTCGAACACGTCCAAATTAACAGATCATCTTTTAAATAACTGATGTTTTATTATTCTGCTAAGCCCCATTCTGCACTAGCGATGGTGTGAGCAACTCCCGATTTTGTGCATTAGTAACAACCGAGCCAACCTAGTTGTTAATCCCCACTGGGCACTACACAGTCACACTCAGCAATAAGGCACCCTTACAAGGAAATCGTCACCATTGAACACACCCTCCGTAGACGAACTGCAACTTTGCACAATATGTATAACAGCACGTTCCGATGTAGACTGGTTTAGTAAACGCGAAATCATGGCGGAGATGCTCAGTCAACTCCACTGGCACAAGCCGTTGGAGAGGATTCTGCTTCATTGTATATTCTACTCTCAAAGTTCTGTCAACGTACGACCCTAGAAGAGTCAACCAACATTTAACTTCATCCCTGGTACATCTCAAAAAATGTCGTTGATGATAAAATTAGAGACTCCGGGACCACTCACACCTGCAAACCATTGATGACTGGACCCATCACCAAACATTGAAAAGTGATGTGCCGATTACATATGTAGATGGACACACATTGTGTATGCCATGTATTTTGTTCCTTGGATACACATTAGCTGTTGTCGTGTCATCCCTCGTTAGTCTAAACCGGACCTTTCATGACCCGCAGGCCAGATTCACACGCGTGCTGCAGAGGTGGCGCAGTACTGGAGGGAACGATGTGGCATTTCTTGTGACAGGAGAGCCGGGTAGGGCAGCTGTAACTCTGCACCGACATATGCCAACACCAATATCTCGAGAATGCAATCAGATTAAATATCAGCTGCCAAGACAACATAGACGGAACAGCACACTGACAAAGCCACTGCATCAAACATGAAACAATACCTGGCAAACGAAATGACCTTTCGTTCTGCACTCAATGTTAATTGAAATTTCTCACACCTTTCCAACATTTCAATCACAGCAGTATATGACCAAGCATAAACCAGATGCTAAAATTACGCTGTGTGATTTTATCACTGAAAATTCGATAAAATATGGGGCACCGCTTTACCAATTTGATACAGCACAATAACTATCACAATAAATGGAAAGAAATTCAGCCCACTAGCAAGTAAAAACGTCAAGTTCCAAACAAAAAAAAAAAAAAAAGATTTTAAAAAAATCAATAAATTGTTTTCTTAAAATTGGATGGTAAGAATTACATAGAGATCGCCACAGCAGCTGGCAGTACGACCCCTCCCCCTCCCCTTTGTTATACATGAATGGACTGAGTGAGTGCCTTGGCCACTGCCACCTCCACTGAAAGAGAAGGCCGCAGCGCTCTCTTTGAAGTGCGCTGCTAAGTGGCCAGCCAGTCATGTATTATAGTGTGGCTAGTAATAAAGTCCCATAATTGGCATCCCGGATTTCATTTAAACGAATTACCCACCCGTAACAAGTTAATATTTCAGCTCTTTTAATAGCATTTCCAGCAATACTCCAGTGTGCTGTTTACCTGTAGCTGCGCAGGGACTACATCGTCGAGAGCTCTTCCTATAAAACAGGTAGGTGGAAGGCCTACACGTCGCCTCACAAGTCTGGCTCAAAGGTGGGTCAGCTTAATTTGCAGCCCCCGGATGGACAGTGTGGGCCGGTAAATTCGCACGCTCCCTATACCATCCCCTGCGGATTCCTATGTACGCCTACACTTTCAAGATAGGTTTAGTCACTAGGAGGGGTTTCTTGCAATGAGCGGTAGAGCATACCTACAACAAAAAACCTTGCAGCCATTCACTGAGATCGATAAATGGTTAATGTGCAGTAAGCTGCAGCTAGTTACTCACCAAGTTACTCATCGTCGGATACTCTGCCATTTGCAGACCAGTCCTACACTGATCTCCTGGCTAACTTCATTATAAAGCCGAAAACATGTATCAATCGGCAGTTGATTCATCAAACAGTGTTAGAGCGTGGAAACTGTTGAAACATTACAATAGTGATTTAGTTATCAGAAATTATCTGTGTTTTCGAAACCCCCACAAATCAGATCCTAAACGTTTTGTCCAGTATATTCAGTACTTTCAAAAGAGAGTGGAAATACGAAGATTGTTGTAATGCATCTGCAAACTACTTTTTGTATTTAACTTTAGTCACTGTTTATGTTACCATGAGAAACAAGTCACACATGCTGTGAAATACTTTAGTCCCCACAAGTAACTAAGCTCTCGCCATTTCCTGTATTCTTGCTATATTTTTATGCACTTTACTTTGAATCAATTTACCACTTGCATTATGCTAAAGGGGACACTACAGAGGAATCCTACAGTTAAACTTATCGGTGTCAGCATACACAAACAACTCGTAAAACGTTACCTTGCTGCTCACCTAGATGAACAACTGACCTTCAACGACTACAGCCAAATGACGGTTGACAGAGGCACCAAGTTCATGCATAAAATTGCTAGACTTAACACACCACAATTCAGGCTACCACTAACTACAATCAGAATCTATCACTGTGCGCTCATTGAGTCTGTGGTAACCTTTGCTGCTATTAGCTGGGCTCCCAGAGTTACAATGGTAACATACAGGAACAGTCACGGCAGGAGCCTCTAACACTCCGTCTGTGCACTCACTGTGTGTAATACTGGTCATATTTCCGACATATAGAACAATCCATTCCAGGGCAGCAGGTTTCTGGCTGAAAATGGGGAGAGTTGTCAAGGTAAGTGAAATTACCAGTTGCGACTTTACGCTGTAGTCTTTCACCGCAATTTATCACAGCTACGATTATAGCAAGTGTGACTATACGATGTAAGAATCTGTGTATTGGGTTATACACGGTTCTAATTTAGGAGTTTGGCTCGATATTATCTAGGGTCGAACCATACATGTCTGCTTTCATGCCCCAGCAACTACCTTACTTGCAGGTATAATCTTTTACCTGTGATCTTAAAGTTAAAAACACTCTATACATAGGCTGTAGTTTGCGAAACAAATAAGAAATATTACATAAAATAACTGTTTCATTAATAAATAGGGTTTTATTCTAACGTTTTCAAATGATGTATGTAAAGTCAGAGATTTAGTTGAATAAGGTTTATTCTATCAAACTGGTTCCTTATTGGAAGTGGTCAGCTGAATTATTAATCAAAAATAGAATAAAATGGTTGAACAGTTGCATTGCCTGTGATAAGAAATTGGTAGCGCTTTCTCCCAACTAAGTAATCATAACTTTTAGAAACACCGAAACTCGGTATATTTCGCAAGCACTCAACATGAAATTGTCAATAGTTCAAAATGTTTCGCGAACACCATTTCTACACTCGTAAGGTCTTGTGTAAAAACAAACACATTTCAGTCGCACTGGCGTACACTTCTCCTCGCCAAATTTAGAGTACCGAGAAGGGACCGTTCGCTGCGCAAATCTTAACACTCTCCCCGATCGAATCACTCCTGCGATCCAGGAGCGTCCTTCTGCCAAGACTAGACACGGAGTCCTCTTTTCCGCTCAGCCTTGGCTCACCTGCTAACACACACTCCCCACCAGTTCTGTCCCTTGGCTGCTTCCTCACTGGCCGATCGCCATTCTGTCCAAAATCGTATACATCTTAACATGAGATATTTCTTTAAGTAAAAACTGACCATCTGAAACCACTTCCTAATATAACATTATTTAAATACAAAAAAGGACTGTTAATTAGTATTACATAAAGTCTGAAATCAATAAATAGACAAACCAGCTTTCATGACCCAATATTTACGTAAATTACTGGCAAATTTTACAATAAATCAACACACTCTATACCATAGGTAAATCATGCTGCTTGCATTTTCAGTGTTACTGTGGACAATGTGATAATATGTTTATATTTCCATTATAAATTTATATCATTTGAAATCAGTCATTGAATAAATATATACAAGTGTGACGCTTTCAATATGATAACTAGAGACAATAAGCTATCATCTAAACCAGAGTTTGTTGAAATTGCATGACACATTCAAATGTTTGTATAGTCTATGGGAACTAACTACGGGGTCATCAGTCCCTAAACTTACAAACTACTTACGAACTAGGACGGCACAAATATCCATGCCCGAGGGGGGATTGAAACCCCCGACCGTAGTGGCCGTGCAGACCGTGACTGGAGCGCCTAAGTCTCCTCGGCCACCGCGGCCGGCATGACACATTCAAAAGTTGGTAATTTTCAACTTGATTTTTCAATATTGTGATATATTAGTCATAAATATTTGTAATTTTTTAGATATTGAAGTTATTTTTAGACACATGACATGTGGATAATTATTCTGACATGGTAGTTGTCTTAAATATTGATGGTAAATAATTTTGTAGATTATTTTATTCTGAAAATCGTTCAAATGTTTGTTAAACTTATGGGATTTAAATGTGGGGTCATCAGTCCATAAAATTGCAAACTACTTATAAATTAACTTTTACTACAGACAACACAAACATCCATGCCCGCGAGGGGATTCGAACCCCCGACGGGGAACGGCCTCGCGCATCGGAGCATTTTATTCTGAATTACTGGAGAGTGGAACTCACAAATGTCCTCAAGACAGCCTCATAGCAGAGCCTCGGCTAACAGCCCTCATTAGTTTTGAGTACAAAGTTTGGACCTTTCTCCGATTTTCACCGATTTGGACAAACCACCAACCGACTGTTCGGTTTAACCCGATGCTACCTCACTCAGTGGCAGCTGCTCCAACCACCTGCCGCAGTGCCGGCCGCGGTGGCTGAGGGGACTCAGGCGCTCCAGTCACGGTCTGCACGGCCACTACGGCCGGGGGTTCGAATCCCCCCTCGGGCATGGATATTTGTGCCGTCCTTAGTATTAGTTAGTTCATAAGTAGTTTGTAAGTTTAGGAACTGATGACCCGGTAGTTATGTCCCATAAGCTATACAAACATTTGAAACATTTGAACCTGCTGCACTCCACTGCCAGTCCTTTATCTCTCCAAACAATACCATTACTTACACTAACTGCTCGACTCTACTGACATAACTTTCGTAAAGTCACGATACCTTCACTTTCTGTGTCAATGCTGGCCAGTTTTGCACAGTAGGTCACATCCTCTTGATATATTTAACATAATAAATAAACAGACTGTTTTTAATAACAGAGCAATAGTGTATAATTTCGTGGTGGTGGATGCAGCAATATGATCCTTCTAAGGAATATACAGGGTGTCTCACGAAATACGCCTGCCAGCTGTCCGCGGATCGCGTGGTACGGTTCCCGGCCGCCGCCACCGCATCCGCCAGCCACAGCAGCGCCCGATTCTTGGACTATTGTGCTGCGGGCGCATACACTGAGTTAAAGTCTAAAAATTATTGCCATCTGAGTAACCTAATCTTACCTTTATTAACAGCAGATGTTCAAAATGATTTCCCTCTGTGGAAAGAGCGGCCTCACTCTCTTGAACACATTTGCGAACACTCGACGAATTTCGGCTGCCGAAATCTGGGAAATGACTAGTCGAATCCTGTCTTCCAACTCTTCGAGTGTATGGGGATTGCTTGTATACACCTTGTCTTTTAACAGTCCCCAAAGATAAAAGTCACAGGGATTTAGATCTGGAGAACGAGGAGGCCAGTCAACTATCCTATAATCAAAAACACTTCATATTGCTGCCATAGAAGCATTGGCAATGTGTGGTCTTGCATTGTCCTGCTTGAAATAATCGTACAGCTTTTCTTTGGGTGAAAGTTCTTGAAAAAATGGATGCAGTATATTGTACACATATCTGTTAGACTTCATTGTTTCGTGAAAAAAGATTCGACTAGCCATTTCCAAGATTTCGGTAGCCGAAATTCGTCGGGTGTTCGCAAATGTGTTCAAGAGATGTGAGGCCGTTCTTTCCATAGAGGAACATCATTTTGAACATCTACTGTAAATAACGCTAAGCTTAGGTTACTCAGATGGCAATGTTTTTTAGACTTTTAACTCAGTGTATGCGCCCGCGGCAGGCGCTGCCGTGGCCGGCAGATGCGATGGCGGCGGCCGGGAGTGGTACCGTGCGATCCGCGGACGCCTGGCAGGCGTCTTTCGTGAGACACCCTGTATATATATGACTAACGTAAAGTAACACAAATTGTAAATTCTGGCAACTTAATTAGATGCCATAAGCAATTTATGGGTTTATTTTCTCTCTGTTGAACCAAGTTTTCGTAACACTTTAACTTTTAGCACTGCAGCACTACATATCGTCGTCGTTCAGTCGTCGGATACTCTGCCATTTGCAGACCAGTCCTACACTGATCTCCTGGCTAACTTCAGTATAAAGCCGAAAACATGTATCAATCGGCAGTTGATTCATCAAACAGTGTTAGAGTGTGGAAACTGTTGAAACATTACAATAGTGATTTAGTTATCAGACATTATCTGTGTTTCAGAAATCCCCACAAATCAGATCCTAAACGTTTTGTCCAGTATATTCAATACTTTCAAAAGAGAGTGGAAATACGAAGATTGTTGTAATGCATCTGCAAACTACCTTTTGTATTTAACAGAACTTTAGACACTGTTTATGTTTCCATGAGAAACATGTCACACATGCTGTGAAACACTTTAGTCCCCACAAGTAACTAAGCCCTCGCCATTTCCTGTATTCTTGCTATATTTTTATACACTTTACTTTGAATCAATTTACCATCAGATCGACTGTGGTTTTAAAGTAATAAATTATTTATAACTAAATGCATACTTTACATACTTTAACATACGTAAATCCCTTCCAAAAATCAGTTAACCAATTTAACTCGCGCCATAGACAAACTAAGCGGGTACTTAGTGCAATTCTGCGTTCTCCTATTCATAAACAGTTTAATTAAAACTCTTAACCTACGACCCACCTGTGCGTTCATACTTTCTATACTTCTCAATCCACCCAAACAAAATAAGATACTTTATTAACCCTTAGGAATTCCTCCAAACTCGTATTACCTTTCATAGTCCATATGAATTACTTTAGGTCTACTGACCTCCACACACCCTTGATGTGCTTCCATCTCACAGATTTGCATATAAAAATTCAGTCTCCAACTTCAACGTAACACTTCTGTTGTTCCATATATCGGTCACACATAGGTCGACCCTTATCCAAATCGTCATCTATTACCGCTTGAGAAATCCACTTATCTTCAGCTAAAAGATATTTCAAATTCACTAATTTCCTCTTCCCTACTATTTCAACTTCTAGATATTTATACACATAGGTACGAGAAGTTTCGTATTTACATAAGAACTCCCTGACTAATAAGACATCTTTTACCAAGGCATTTATTACAGAGCATCTCATATTCAAACAATATCCATCACCCTCAAAATTTAGAAGCATTTCATGTCTTATTGGTTTATTTATTCTACCTACTATATTCTTAGTGTTAACACTATTGACAGGAAATATTACTGATTTTCTGTTCTTGATTCTTCTTACATTGCTACCAGAATCAAGAATTGCATTAGTTATTTCATTGTCCACCTCAATTTCTATAACGAGCTGTACATTTATGATCTCTTCTCTTTCTAAACTCCGCTCCCTCAAAAGATCGTTTTCCAGTTCCTTTTCTTTTCTTTTCTTCCAAGGTACACAACATTTCATCAAACCAACCCTCGATCTCGTGATCGCCATAAAACAGCTCATTAAAGGCTTTCTTTGCCCCAATCTCCTCTTTTCTCATTTCTAAACCTCTGGCAACTTTAAATATTTCATTCACCCAGCAGTAAGATAATAACGACTTCAATACTTTACCGTACCATCTCCAGTCATAGACAGAATATTCACTTTCTTCTTTGATGCACCATTCCGTTCTAACCTCCTCTCCTAATCCAACATTTTCCCCGTCTTCTGTCCAAGTTTTCTGCTGTCCTATCATTATCTCATCATCCATACAAAACTCTTCCTCATCACCTGTTGTTTCCCTGTCCTGTTCATAATCAAATAAACTGTTCCCTTCCTCTTTAGTACTGACACCGATAGCTGCGGATTCCTCACCATTAACCACACAACCTAAAACTTCATTCTCCTTAAAGAACTCGTCAGTTACCGCTGCAGATTTGCAACACCTCTCACTACAAACCTCGTCACCGACATTATTCGATACCTTTGAACCGTCATTGCTTAAAACTTCATTTACATTCGTCGACTCACCATATACATCGCCGCTACTGCCTCGTATATTAGAATTCTCAGTACATTCGTTACTCTTCGATTTCAGATCCCCTTCCCCCAAACTTATTCCTGCAAAATCATTTTCTTCTTCTTCATAGAGAACACATTCATACATACTTCATCATTCAGCATCCATTCATAATTCAGGTTTTCATTTAGAGCCTTTGGTTCACCTCCATTAACTGAAATAAACGCAAAAATACCTTCCTCCAAAATTTCTAACTCAGCAGCTTCACACTTCCGTAACTTCAGAAAATGTAATATCACCTTCTTTTTCCTTCAACAATAAATCTCCGCTGTAACATAATTCATTAAAAGCTGACGAGAACACATTGCTTTTGCAAACTTAAACATTTCCTTCAGCCGATTCATCATAAAAAGTAATTACAGTCGATGTCTTCTCAGCTACATCACCTTTACACATGTTACTTGTACTTACTCTACTATCTTTATTGTTACTGATACTTCCTTGGAATTCTCGATACAGTTCATCTCCGTCTATTTATGATCAACCTGAACCTTTTTTTCTGAAAACCTGATTTTCCAACCCACATTGATTCATTTCCCCATCATTTACCATTTGTGGCGTCTTTGCCGAATATGCGATATGCACAGTATTTTTAGAATCTGCGTGCTTTTCCTAGCCGTTTTATTCAGCATACCTAGGACTCGAGATACGGCAAAATTAAGTTTCCGGACTTCCTATCCTGATTATGCATTTCGTGATTCCCTTGTCCCTCAGATTTATTTTCTTTGCTTGATTTACATTTTCATAATTATTATTACCATTTCACTTATTAAAAATTATTACCATACTGATTAAATTTATTATGATAATTACCATGGTGTTCATTACAATTACCGTTTTTATTCACATTTTCCTGTCGGTAATTTAAATCGTTAGAATTGCCATGTGGTTTGAATTTCAACGCCAGTTCCAACTTGACAATATAATGCAAAAATTCATCTATGGTGTTTGTCGGACTTAGTACAAGTTCCCTCTGTAAATATTCTGGTAATTGTCTTTGAAGTGTCATGATTTCATTAACACTCATAATGGACAATTTTATGCGTGAACTTAGGAAGTTTACGCACACAAAAAATCATGCCTTAACCCATTTCAGTTTTTATAACGTTGTTCGTTTAGAAACTCATTAAGGAGTCGGATTTGCTTTGCACACTCAAAAATGTATTCATAAAATACCTTTCAAATACTTCATAGGTGGTAAACGAATCCCTCATTAAATTTGCGCATGTTTGCCCCTCACTTTCCAATGCCTTTTGTCAAACTTAATTTTACCCTCGTCTGACATTCCTGGTACAAATCCATCTTAACAGGCAGCAATAAAATTCACTGGATGGACCTTCCATCATTAGCAAAACACTATGTTGTTCCTGTACTCGTATATGGAACGTTTATCGCTGTCGTAGCCTGACCTGCTGCCGTTGAATTTAATTCTATAAGTACATTTCGAAGCTACCGTTTGAGCTGCGCTTTTTCATTGGTTACTACAGATTTAATTTTCGGTCTATTTTTAATTTCTTCTTTTTCAGAATCTATGACTCAATTCGACGAATTATTAACCGATTTAGTGGTTGCATCCTCAAAGGCACTTTGCCAGTGCACACAATCCTCCTCACTGCCACCAGTGTTTCCTGCATTTTATCCAGCTTACCCCTTAAATCCTTATCGCCTGTGGTGACTCTGATGTTAACGAGGCCAACCTCTTCAGAAATGTTCCCCATATCTGGCCTTACAACTCCTAACTTTGATTGAATCATCCCTTCTATTTCGCCTTTAATTTTTCCGAACTCAGTTTTAATACTGTTTGCGTTTGAATTCTCACTATCTAGCTTTTGAGGTTATTTTTTCAATTTTTACATGAAAATTTGAATTTACACTTTCAATTTTTGCGATAAAATTACAATGTACACTACCAATTTTTGAATCTAAGTTAGAATTTACACTATTTAAATCTGACTTTATATTTGTTCCATTTGTTGTAAAAATAGCTTGATATGTCCCTTAAAATCACCCAGAACATCAATTTCGTTCTCTGATTTTAGTGTCTGCCCTTCCTCATTAATACCTTCCCCACTGACGCTACTCCGGCCTGATTTCAAACTACTGTAAAGTATGACATTCTGATTTTCTGAACCACAGAGCCTGGGGGACCGTTAATCGTTGTGTCCTCCAACGTTGCCCGTCAATCTGCAAAATCACACATGTTTACACTATCGGCAGCTATTTCTGTACCGCCTGAAAGTATAGTAGCAGCCGATGCCGACATTGTAGAATCTGAAGTGCTGTCCATGACATGCGTAGACTGCCGTTGTTGTAGCCATCGATTCTCGTAACGCCTACGAAGACTGTCGTTTGTTGCTGCTGGCTGTAGTGCAGCACGCTTCTTCAGAGGTTCATTTTCTTTCTTTAAGTCTGCGTCTACCTCCCCACACCCAACTATTGCTACCAATACTCATACATACAACTGCTGCAAGAAACTTCTGCCCAGTGCCCCCACGCAAAATGCCTATTTTGCAATAGATATCAGGGCCTAGATCGCTAATTTATTGTAATGTCAGAGACATTCATGATAAAGGTGAAGCATTGGACTTAAATTTGTGATGCAGGCGGAAATGGAACTTGCACCTCCATGCTGACTAGCCAGACGTCTTACTGCCTTTCCTTTTTTTTTTTTTTTTTTTTTTTTTTTTTTTTTTTTTTTTTTTTTTTTGGCGGTCGTTGGTTTGATTTGTTCTTTGGTGTTCGTTGAATATTCGGCTCAGCTTTTCTTATTACAGAGGGCGTTGAGCCCCCTGATCGGGCGCGATGAGCCACGGCGCCGGACTACCGCTAGACCACCGCATCTCTTAGCGATTAAGGCGCCTCGGTATAGTCTAAGCACGAGTCCCCTCCACGTCACAAACTTTAATTCAGCTTTTGTGTTCCTATGAAACATTGCCACATCTGCCAAGGCTCTCCATGTAGCGGAATAGCACCTCAGCAATGGACACAGCGGAACATTCCTGCCTTTAACCTCTGCCTAAGGTGATATCGATATGAATATCATTATAAATAGAAATTTCACACCTTGAGACACCTTGAAGCTGGATTAAAGTTTGTGACGTGGAGGGAAAACGTGCTTAGACTATTCAGATGGGTCTTAATCGCTAGTGATGCGGTGGTCTAGCGGTAAGACGCCTCTCGAGTAAGCTTAGAGGTGCGGGTTTGATTCCCGGCCACATCACAAATTTTAATTAAATGCTTCACCTTTATCATTAACGTCTCTGACATTATCGAGACGAAAAATAGTCTCAGGGTGCATAAATTTCTATTTATAATGATATTTATTGTAATGTGTTAGTATTACCACTGAATACCAAGGAACATACATATCCCAGATGAGAAACCCCAACTGCAGCTTTAGGTTATATTTATCATCGCAATTTTATTACGACTAAGTGTGACAATATGCTGTAAGAACCTGCGTATTGGGCTATGTACGGTTATGATTTAGAAGTTTGGCTCTATGCTGTCTTAGGGTCGAACTGTGCATGTCTGCTATCATGCCCCAGCAACATCCTTAGTTGCATATATTATCTTTTATCTGTGATCCTGTAGTTAAAAACACTCTATGCATAGGCATTTGCGAAACAAATTTGCCAGCTGTTGTCGCTGCGTCATCGCCCAGAGCGCTATCATTTAATTGCGTGAAATTTCGTTGCCAGTTAATTTCTTAATTCTCGTTAGTGCTTCTGTTTTTAAGAGGTTTCTTCTCACCTACTTGGCAGATTTCGTTTGTGCTACTGTTTTAAGAGTTTATTCCCGAGATTTTGATAAATATCGTTGTGTATAGTTTTCGTCTGTGAATTGTGCAGTTCAGAACAAGTCAGAGACCTTTTACTACAGCTAGTTATCAGTCAGTCCAGTCACTGCCTAGTCATAATTTAATTGCGTGAAATTTCGTTGCCAGTTAATTTCTTAATTCTCGTTAATGCTTCTGTTTTTAAGAGGTTTCTTCTTCTCACCTACTTGGCAGATTTCGTTCGTGCTAATGTTTTAAGAGTTTATTCAAATGTTCAAATGTTTGTTAAGCTTAAGGGACTTAACTACGGGGTCATCAGTCCCTAAATTTACAAACTACTTATGAACTACCTACAACTAAGGACGGCACAAATATCCATGCCCGAGGGGGGATTCGAACCCCGACCGTAGTGGCCGTGCAGACCGTGACTGAAGCGCCTCAGTCCCCTCGGCCACCGCGGCCGGCATTGAATCATTAATATGGTCATATCGACGAATGTTGCACATATACCGTACACACGCATTCATTGTTAACTCTAACAGTCTCGTATTTTCGCTCCTTGTACCGTGCGAATTATATCACAATAGTGAAGGACTGGTAGAACGAGTGATTGCACTAGTTTCAATTTTACATTTTGTGGAAGATAGCTCCATAAAATGTTTGTAGGGCTTATGGGACTTAACTACGGGTTCATCAGTCCCTAAACTTACAAACTACTTATGAACTAGCTAATACTAAGGACGGCGCCTCAGTCCCCTCGGCCACCGCGGCCGGCCCGAGTGTATTCTTCTGCAGCTGTTGCATTACAGCCGAGTACACAGCAGTAGTAGCGTGAAGCGTCAAACATGTTCTCCACATCGTCTGACGACAGTGACAGTGATTTTTTCGCTGCAAAATGTTGTTATTGGAAAGGAGAAGGAAGAGGAGGTATGGAGTGCATCCTTTGAATGCTAAACGTCCTAACTACGTATACATTCACAAGTACTACCGACAGCTCAAAAACTATCCATATCACTTTTCAGACATAATAATCATCATCTGATTCAGATCTTCAATCGGTGTTGCCTGTACTGAAACTTCCTCTAACAAACAATACTGTGCGCGATGGCACGAGTGTTCCACGCGCGCCAACAGTCAAGCGCCGCTCTGATAGAGTGACCTTGAAGTAACCAAAATTGTTGCAGAATGTCACAGTGTTCTGGTGGAGTTAGGGGAAAGCAATAGAGTAAACCTATTGTGGGTCCCTGGCCACTCGGGGATCAGTGGCAACGAACATGCCGACAGATTAGCCAGGATGGGGGCAGAGACTCCATTTATTGGACCGGAACCTGTCCTGACAATCACCAAGGTAATGATCAAATTGGAGCTACGTAACTGGCTCAGAAGACAGCACGTAGAATATTGGACCAAAGTCTATCAACAAAAACATTGCAAGGTAATGATGCCAAAGCCATGTTTTAAAAAAAGCTCTGCAATCTTGGGCCTGAACAGGAGAGAGATTAGACTCATGGTTGGATTGCTGACAGGCCATGGGAATTTCAAAAAACACCTACATACAATGGGAATAACAGAAGAGGACCCTAAATGTAGGATCTGTGATGACGGTGATGAAACTGCATCACATCTAATCTTCGAATGCATTGCATTGGAGAGTAAAAGGCACAGAACATTTGGGACAACCAGACCCAAAGAAATTGTGTCTAATAAAGAACTGGTAAAGGGACTCCTTGCACTGTTCAAGGGCATTGGTTGGCTTTACTAGACATACAGGGAGCGATACCGCACAATAAACTTAGTTTCGGTGCGGGCAATGGCGGGTTGGACCAAGACTGTTTTGGCTTCCCTGAAAAAATCAAATCAAATCAAATCAAACCAACCACAGTGCATTTTCAGGCCGTACGATGGTCGTAGCGCGAAACACAAACGAGTTAGATATCGCCTGGCGAGGATCGTAGTGAGAAGCGAGCTACGCGCGCTGTAATGGTGCACGCTAAATGGGCCGGTAAGACTCTGTGGGTTTGGTTCATCATCGCCATGCCATGTCGGCGAGCAGCGAGGTGGCAGCATAAACAAACCCAATTTAACACATCGCGGAAGATAACCTCAATTGTCAAAAATGTTCAAATGTTTGTACAACTTATGGGACTTAACTACGGGGTCATCAGTCCCTAAGCTTACAAACTACTTATGAACTAGCTAAGACTAAAGACGGCACAAATATCCATGCCCGAGGGGGGATTCGAACCCCCGACCGTAGTGGCCGTGCTGACCGTGACTGGAGCGCCTCAGTCACCTCGGCCACCGCGGCCGGCTCTCAATTGTCAATTACATGAATAAGGGCATTCCTTGAGTTCTAAAATTAAATTGCTATCTCGGTCTCTCATATAACATTAGGATTATACAGCATGAGTCATAGAAGTGAAAGAGGAATGTCAAGTGAATTTTGTGAGACATTTCAGTACCACTTACAGAAGTAACTGCACTGTCACATTGGTGCCAAATATTAGTAACGATGTTGCCAGTTCTTAGCTGTGTCCGTACGAATAAAAATTTATGCCTTCAATGTGTTGATTTGGATAAAAGCCAAAAGAAAAGTAGTTAACTGATTATTTGCTGAAATACAGTAATCAGTCCATTTGAGGATACAGAAAACAAGAAACTTAAATTACATCCAGTAACATAAACTAAACTGCATATGTGGTCAATGTGCAATTCTGCAGTTTTTCATTGGCAGACATAGGCTACACATATAATCTATCGACTACTAACCAGCTTATTATTTTTTCCCAGTGATACTCCCTTGTTTGGCCAGTAAATGATGATGAGAATCCAAACCCATGTCTCTGATGGGTTCTTCGAATATTTGTAACTCACAACTTGTACTTGTTGTTTCTTATGTCACGATATTAAATCGAGAAAAATTACTACAAATGTTTGCCCGAGTCATTGGCCTCATGTCATAGTCTTACAATTTAGTTTTTCCTATTCTCCCAAATACAAGATGGCCAGGTAAATCTGCATATGTTCTCAAACCACCCATTCCTCTTGATCCACTGGACACAAGGAGTGTACAGGAATGATTTGTAGCTGAATTAATGATAATAATGATAGTAATAATGACAAACTATTAATCAAGAATGTTTACTGCATTACAGAAGAATGATAGTGATTACAATAACAAATAGAAAAATCTGATCTCTTGGTTTTGTTAATGAATACCCTTTAGAACATTTACAGAGGGAAAAAAGACCTGAAGCCACACACATTGCTAGTACAACAAAATCTTATAAATAAACTATGCTTGCTGTAGATCACAGGATGAGAATGGCACCACAGAGCTAAGATGAAAAATGTCAGACAGCTGAATCAGCACTATGTTAGAAGCTAATACAGTTCACGACATAAAACACCAAACTGTTCACAAATAAGCAGGGAACAACCTTCCTGTAGTAGAAAATTCAAACCACGATGTCATTGTCTTATAAATGTAATGAATAAGCAGATTTCGTCATCAGTGTTGAAAAATTGTGAGAATATAGCAGCATTACTCAGAACCAATGCTGGAAGTGAGTGAATGATCACAGAGTTGCCCAGCATCATCAGCAATAGGAAGAACTTCATGGGAACCAGTGGCGGCGATTAAGGGGGGGGGGGGGGGGGGGGGCAGGCGGGGGCAGTTGCCCCCCACTTTCTGGGAAAAGTATGATTAAATTATTCACTTTTTAGCGTAGTAATACTTGAATACTTTTAAAACTGATTTGCACAATTGTAACATAGCTATAAGTGGGAATTATGGTAGTACACATGCTCGGCGCGACATTGTAGTAGAGAAGGAGGCTCCGCCTTCGCACACGACATCTGACGACAGTTGACGATCGTAGCCAAACCCAGTGACATGTGCACTGCCTCATCGTAAATATCTCTCTGCGCGCCAGTACTATACGCAAACTGTGACTTGGCTTCTGGTGAGCGTGTGGTCGGCTTACTTCACATCAACCCGGCAGCCGACAAGCCGGCATTCTCGCCCGGCCGACACGAGAACCACGCCTCTTCACAGCCACCCAACAGCGTGGAGGATCTGGAACATGTCCCTGAAAATTGCTCCCCTGCTTGTTCGTAACGCTTTGTGTCGGTAGCGGGTGAGAGATTATTTTTCTTTTGCATTTGTTAACTGCTTGTTAGTGATGATGGGTTAAACATGACGCATATGCACGTGATGTACTAGGGTGAGCGGCAGTATTAATTTTATCCCATGACATTTTACATTTCTTAATTTCAGAAACAATTTACGTAACCCTTAACTGAAATTCCACAATCTCATCGTCGTCAAGTGATTCCAGAGTTGGAATTATCCAGCTAAAAGAAAAAAAATGGCATATGCCGACTGGATTTTCTGTGTGGTGCATTAATGAGTTATACCTCAAAAGGAACGATGGCCGAAGCAGGGAGGATAGAAAATGTAGACACGGAATGGCAAGAAATGCATTTCTGAAGAAGAGAAATTTGTTCACATCAAATATAGACTTAAGTGTTAGGAAATCCTTTATGAAGGTATTTGTCTGGAGTGTAGCCTTGTATGGAAGCAAAACGTGGACGATAAATATTGAAGACAAGAACCGAATAGAAGCTTTTGAAATGTGGTGTTACAGAAGAATGCTGAAATTTGGATAAGAGTTTATGAATAGAATTGGGGATAAAAGAACATTGTGGCCTAACTTGACTAAAAGGAGGGATAAATTGATAGGACACATTCTCATACATCAAGGTATCACCAATTTATTACTGGAAAGAAGTGTGGGGGTAAAAACTGTAAGAGGGAGACCATGCGATGAGTACAGTAAGCAGGTCCAAAAGGATGTAAGTTGTAGCAGTTATTCTGAAATGAAAAGGCTTGCATAGGATAGAGTAGCATGGAGAGCTGCATCAAACCAGTCTTCGGACTGAAGACCACAACAACCACCTCTACAGGATCAAGCTTCCTTTTCTTGTAAACGCAGCAACTAAACACTGACAGCAACAGCATGGCTAAGCAACAAAGAAAACGACAAATGCAGTCTACGCTACACAGTTGGCAACGAACATCTGCAACTCGCTACGCCACGAAATCTATCGACTGCTGCCGAGAGTTTCCGAGAGGTGGCCCGCAAGCCAGGTTACAGTTTGCGGATATTACTGTTCCAGCACAAAGGTTATCCTCTGTGTTTGTCGTAGTTCTGGTCAAATCGAATGCAGTTGTGTTTGTGTACGCACTTTTGTGTATTTTAGTTAACAATGAAGCGTTCTTCAGGAAAAACGTTATTCGATTTCTTCAGCAAAAGGCAGAAATCCCGAGAAGTATTACAGTCCCACACAGCCCTAAATATTGCTGTTGCTCCGGATCCAGATAGTGACTTGGCTGAAGTGTCAATGTCGGGTACACCAGCAATAGATGAACCACAGAGAATTTCGTCAGTGACAGAATCAACAATTGAAATAGTTACCGGTATACCTACACCTACATCTTCAAGTGCTGAGAGTGTATTGCCTGTAAGTAAGACTACTCAGTCTAATAGTCCTTCTCAGCTTTAATTTGAAACAAGAGATCCAATTCATGGTAGACAAGCAGCATCACAGTTTTTTTTTAATTGTCCTTTTCAACCTATTATTGATAATTGCTCAGTGCTACGACGGAGCGGGAAACATGAGTGGTTCTTACAAGGGTGTCGCTGTGAGGATGAAAGAACAAAACCCGTATGTTATGTTTGTACATTGTTATATGCATTCTCTAAATCTTGCACTTGCCGATGCATCTAAAAACATTCCTTCTGTTCGCAACGTTTTTAGCACAGTCCAACAACTATACTGTTTTATTGAGGCTTCGCCTATTTGCCACAGTAAAAAGTGCAGCATGTGCAGTCAAAGAAGGAATAAATAAGGATTTGTCCTTGGAAGCACTAAGTTACACAAGATTTAGCAGCAGATATGAAAGCTTGCGAGCAGTCCAGCAACACTTACTGATGATAAAATATTGTCTTTGGGACATTCTGTGTACAGGAAACCTACGCACACAGATCTATACCTCCAGGCGTCCAGCTGCCATCATCCCGCACAAACCGCTGGTGTCAGTACGCTAATACATCGAGCACACTTGATATCGGACGAAGAAAATCTTCCTGCAGAACTGCAACACTTGGAGAAAGTGCTCAAAGAGAATGGCTACACACCACGCCAAATAAGGAAGGCCATACGTAATCATAACAACAAGAAGCAACGCACAGAGGACAATGAAGAAAATTACAAATCAGTTGCATTCCTTCCTTATGCTGGCAATGTGTCCTCTAAAATAGGCAGATTGCTAAGGAAACATAAAATCCAGGTCATCTTCCGTCCACCAGCGAAGAATATAGCCCTAGTCGGATCTGTAAAAGACGATCTGCTACTGAAAAAAGCGGGCGTTTATAAAATTCCCTGCGAGTGTGGTTCTGCTTACATAGGTCAGACGAATCGAACAGTTCAAGAGCGCTGTACGGAGCACGAAAGACACACCCGTCTTCTGCAACCGTCGAAATCAGCTGTAGCAGAGCACTGCATTTCCATGGGACACTCCATGGAATACAACAAAACCACAATTTTAGCTCCAGTTTCCGGCTTTTGGAACTCAGTCTTCAAAGAAGCGGTTGAAATACGCCTTGCTGACAATTTGATAAATCGTGACAACGGCTTTCAGCGGAATAAAAATTGGAACCCTGTTCTTAAAGCTATTGAGGCACAGCGGAATCGACGGAATCATTCGATTCTCAATGATTAGATGAGTGTTCACTTTCACCACCGAGGGCAGCACACACAGCTCGGCCGTACCGCGCATGTCACCATCTAACACATGCGCAGTAAGACTCCAGCGTATCTCGCATGCGCAATACTCGGTATAAATACCGCGAACGTACCTGCGCTCTTCAGTGCTACGCTACGATATCTATCTACGGCTACGCTATAAGCTACGGTGGCTACAGTCGAGTGCGCGATGTCAGAGGAAGTGGACGTACGTACTGCGAAGGGTGTGGCGGATCGCTGTCCGGCCGAGCTTGCTCGGTCGGCGGCCCCATCCGGCCCCCCACCTAAGACGGCCCAGGCAACGACCACGGACGATGCTATGGATTGCGGATTGGAAGCAATACACGCGCCATTGCCTGAATCTGACGACGAACACACGGGACGCCAGGGAAGTTCCACGATGTCTCGTCGGCAGAAGAGGAGACCAGCGACTACATCAGGAAGCACGCGCGTCCCCACGACAGGAAAAAAGGCGCGTCAGGAAGCGGTTATAGACGACGACGGCTTCGAACTCGTCCGACGACCCGCAAAACCCGCACAAATGAGGACGTCGATACAAGTACCGACGACCAACGCGTTCGCGGAATTGGCGGAAGGGGTGGAAGTACCAGCCAGGAAGACAGAAGCTAAACTACCTCCGATCGTCGTGCAGCATGCGGACGACTATGATATCCTTTACAAACTACTTATCCGAATGGTGGGACAGGACAACGTAGTCATCAAGCCAGCGGGTAATGACCTATACAAGGTCACACTCAAAACGGCGGATGACTATAGGGCTGTCACAGCGAAGTTTGGGGCGCTTGATAAACCCTTCTATACCTTTCCTTCTGCCGCAGACAAAACACTGAAGATTGTTTTCCGAGGCCTGCCCAGAAACTACAGTCTGGAGCATATAAAACAACAACTGTCGGACATGGGGTATGGATTTGGACTCCGCTCCGTAACACGACTGAACTCAAGAAGAACGAGGAAAGAGACACCACTGGTTCTGGTTGTCACCTGCGACATATCTCACAACAGGGGTCTCTGGCAAGTTACTAGGATCGCTGCGACACCTGTCACAACGGAAAAACTCAGTTCGAAGCGGGGTGAACCACAGTGCTACAACTGTCAAGCTGTGGGACACGTCGCCCGATTCTGCTCACTGCCGCCGCGCTGCGTGAAATGCGCGGGAGAACACGCCAGCAGAGAATGCACACGGAAGAAAGAAGACGGCCCACCCAAGTGCGTTGGTTGTGGTGGGGACCACGTCGCCTCCTACCGTGGATGCTCCGTATTTCTCTGGGCTGCGGCAAAGAGCCGCGGACAACATCCTGGGGCTCCTAAGAAACCAGCAACAATACGCCCAGGCGTAAGTTATGCAGCTGCAGCGGCAAACGCAACAACTGACAAGAGACCAGAACCTGCAAAGGAGAAGAAATCCAACAACACAAGGAACCAGACAGCACCTCGACAGCAGAACGGGGGAGAAAATGGCACAACTCAGCCTTCTACCAGCAGTGAACGTACTCGGGAGCAGCGCGACCGCACACGCCAGGCACGAGTGGAAAGCGTCAAAACTGCCCCTCCGAGTAGTTCACCAACTGTTCCTGCAACTTCACGGGAGAATACCCCACACCTGGAGGATATGGTCACTCTTCTCCATGAGCTGAGGGACCTCATCAAAGAAATACCGCGGCAAATCACAGCCGCCGTCACTGCAGCCATCCAGGCAATCTCCGCTGGACCTACATTCACACGTAATGGCCCGTAGTCAAAGAGGACTCACAATTGCCGCGTGGAATGCTAAAGGCGTCCGCACTAAGGAAGGTGAATTCCGACAATTTCTCAGGGAGGAAGCGGTTGACGTATGCCTAGTCAACGAAACCTTCCTCAAGCCAGGGGTCCACGTCCGCGCCGCAAATTATGCATGCTACCGGACAGACCGACCAACACATGGGGGCGGAACGGCTGTCTATGTCCGCACATCTCTGGCCCACCATCGAGTCCAGCTACCTCCACTACAAGCTATGGAAGCCACGGCAGTAGCGGTTGACACAACCATCGGCAGGATCACTTTCGTGGCAGTATACAGAAAACCAAAGACTGCTGTACAACCTGCAGACGTCGAAACATTACTGTCACCCTCTGGCAAGGTCTTTGCAGCGGGTGACTTTAATGCCAAACATCATCTATGGAATTCCCGCGTCATCAACAACCAAGGACGACACCTACTGCGGGAAGCTCAACGCCACGACGCCATGATAATAGGTCCACATGATCCAACCCATTTCCCCGAAAATGGTGGACAACCGGACGTCATTGACGTTGCGTTGATCAAGGGGGTACCGTACGTCATATCCGCCAGCACACGCAACGTACTTTCCTCTGATCATGTGCCAGTCGTCTTCGAAGTCGACGTCGATGCAGAGCCTCTGAAGAGGAGAGGACTACACACCAACAACACGAACTGGGACCGCTACAGAGAACTCTTAGGGAACAGCCTCCAAAATACACCTATGGTAGAAGATACCGGAGTCCAAAATAACGTCCGCATCTTCACGGACAACGCTATCCAGGCAGTGAAACGGGCCACACCTCGCCAGAGGAGAGATCCACCAGATCGATCTAGGCAGCTACCACCGGATATTCTGGCAATGATAACAGCCAAAATCCGCATATTCAGGGAATGGCAACTTACCCGCAACCCTGCCACGAAGCGAGCTGTAAACAGATTACAGCGGGAAATCAAAGCTGCAGTAACCGCACACCGCCACCAAGAATGGTCAAACAAGCTCGCCACACTACGTGTCGATGATGGTTCTGGTTGGAAGGCCACCCAGAAGTTTCTACGACGACGACAGAAGATACCACCGCTGCAGGTTGGCCCTACGATCGTCAGCGCTCCAGAAGACAAGGCCAACGCCATCGCCGACGTCTTCGAGGCAAACTTCACACCAGTACAGGACCCAATCGATCTAGATCATGTACGATTGGTCCAGCAACGGCTACCGATCTACCTTAACGCCGTAGAGGAGGGAGAACCTATAGCAGAAGTTAGCCCAGAAGAGGTGTCCACGATATTACGTCACCTCAACAAAAGAAAAGCTGGAGGCCCCGACCAGCTCTCTAATGAAATGCTCCGACAGATGCCCCCAGAAGCCTCAACGCACCTTGCAGCAACATTCACTACCATCATGAGAACGGGAGATTACCCCCAAGCCTGGAAACATGCCGAAGTAATCCCTGTTCCTAAACCAGGGAAGGACCATCGCCAACCCAGTAATTATCGGCCCATCAGCCTCCTACCAGCTATCAGCAAAGTGTTCGAGAGAGTATACCTGAAGAGACTCATGGACCACATCCGGCAAGAAAACATCCTTCCAGATGAACAATGTGGCTTCCGACCAGGACATGCCACTACTCACCAGCTACTCCGATTAGTAGAAGAGGCCCTCGACGCGACTGAACGACGGGAATACTTTGGGGCGGTGTTCCTCGACGTTTCGAGAGCATTTGACTCCGTTTGGCATGAAGGTTTACTCTACAAGCTACTAGTACTTGGACTGCCCCTGCCGCACGTCCGACTAATTCGGTCGTACCTTCAAGACAGGACGTTCCAAGTGCGCACTGAGGAACTCTCGACAAGAAGACCCATTCGAGCTGGAGTCCCCCAAGGCTCTGTCTTGGGACCAATACTGTACATATTGTACACAGCCGACATGCCACGGATCGATAGGGTGCACCTCGCACTATACGCTGATGATACGGCGATCTTCTCCCGAAGCATGAGCGCACGTACGTTAGGAAGTCGGCTCCAACGAGCGTCAGACGAGCTGAGTCAATGGGCCACCAAATGGAGGCTCAGCTTTAATGGAGCGAAGACGCAAACACTCATTATCGCCAGGAAACGTGTTCCAGTTGATCTGCCACGACTCTCGGTACGAGGCACAGCCGTTCCATGGGGCAAAACGGCTAAGTACCTGGGAGTGACACTGGATAAGCAGCTTACCTGGAAGCAACACGTCGACGACATCATCGGCAAAGCCAGAGGCCGAATGAGGGACCTCTACCCGTTTCTCAACCCGACCTCCACTCTGCCACCTCAGCTTGGTGTGGCCATCTACACCACACTCATCCACCCCATCTTCGAGTATGCGGCGGTCGTCTGGGGGAACGCTGCGAATATGCACATCAGAAGGCTTCAGGCCTCCAAAACAGGATTCTACGTCTCGCACTCCACCTTCCACGAGATTCTCCGTCCGAAGATCTCCTTCGCGTCACAAACATACCACCTATCCGAGCCAGATTCCGGCAGGCTGCGAAGCTTTTCTACCAGAAAGCTGCCCGGTCGCCGAACGCTCTCATTCGTGCACTTGGCCACAGAGTGCAGCGACTGAATGCTACCAGATGGCCCCACCTGCTCCGCTTCGATTAGGAGCGGAATGCACACATAGGATCAACAAGACAATGCAAACCGCAAGGACGACCAAAACGCCAGGAAAAAGACACCACAACCAGATATTTTGGAGGCGTAGCTCACCAGCTTGAACTCCACCGCACATCAGAAACCCATCTGTTTCCGTCATTTGCACGAGTGTGTGCGCTCTTCAGTAGTTGCCTACTCACCTGAAGATGGCCGGACGTCTCTGGGCCGAAATATCGTTGCAGAATGTCAATGGGATCCGGCTGCACACCCGAAAATTATTGGAAGGAGAAATACGCCGGGAAAATTTTAGAAGTCACTTCCGACATACTGTTAATCCAAGTTGACGATCCAACAATATAAAATGCTTGCAAAATAGTTACTTTTTAAAAATTCCGACTATTTGTTTTCCGTCTCTGGGCCCATAACCTGATAAAATATTGTTACCAGAGCGTTGTTTTATGCAATGCAAACATTTAGTTTTTAATGAATTTATTGCAGGTAACACAATTGCAGCCACACAAAAAAGGTACAACATCAAAGGCAAAGAATAATAAACACCAGAGAGATTATTTTACATATATATACACTTAGACTTAACATAGAATTGCTATTTCATCAAATGATATACTGCACACTCTGGAAAATATTGAAGCTACTGACTCCAAAACTGGTGGAGATGCTCACGGATAAATCATATGTATTACCAAGTTTGAGTTTATTTTTGTATTGAATACTATGAAGTACTTTTTTGAAAAACCTGACATTCTTTCAAAGTACATACAGAATCATGATGTATCCATTCATGAAGTAGTCCAGGTGGCTGACAGCGTAGTTATGACCATAAATTGTTTGAGAAATGCAGAAGAGTTCCAAAAGTTTTTTATTGAAGCAATTGATTTTTGTGAAAGACATGCCTTTGAAAGGCCAACAGTTCAACGCAATAGAAAACTTCCACAAAAAATAGGAGGAGGAGATGTTAATCCTGAATATGATTCACCTGAAACCTACTTTTTAAAAACATTTTACTACCCTCTGTTAGATACACTCAGTGAGACCATTAGGTCACGATTTGAAAAATCCATCTGGCTCTACTCTGCAACATGAAACTACTGCTGACGGCTTCAATGAAGAACAACTCAATTTGTAACGACCGTATCAAAGAAGCATGTTTTGCCTCGAGTTCCGCATTTGGTTTGGAAAATGATAATTTAGTCTCAGAAATCGATGTAATTTCAAGAAAGAAGCATGATTCAGACCAAATAGATCGTCATCTTGTGCCAAATTTGGTTTCACAACTTAAGTCTGAAAATGTTTACAACCAGTATGTATTCCCTAATTTGTTCAAGCTACTGCAACTGTTTTTGACTATCCCGGTGTCCACTGCAACGGCAAAACGATCTTTCAATGTCCTATGCTCCAGGAACGTTTATCACATTTAGCTATACTAGCCATTGAAAAAGATGCGGCTAAAAACATCAAATTAGAAGAATGTGTAGAAATTTATGCCAGCAGGAAACCAAGGCACATTATGCTTTGACGAGACGTATCATGTTAAATTACGCTAGTGTCTTATTTTTGTTAATAATTAAACTAATGTTCCTTTGTTTGTAACAGTTGTATTTTACTAGACAACTTAATTAAACAACTTATGGCAATTACAATTGTATATTGTCTTTTGTTTTTCCTCACATTTGGTATTACAGGCCTGTAGGTGCAAAAATCAAACTATAACATGAAACAATTTCTTACAATGCCATTTTTAGTTTTAGATTTCATTTTGCCCCCCCCCCCCCCCCCCCCCACTTCTAACGTCCAATCGCCGCCACTGATGGGAACCCACAACATACCAACTCCTACAAACAGCTTGCCTCAGCTGGCTTGTAGCCAAGCTGCACTACCAAAAGCCGTTCTAAGGCTTCAGATCAACAGCAGATTACAGCACTGGAAAATGCAGATGAATTGATGAAATAACCTTATCAACTTTCCGCAAGAGTTGCTTTTAACATACGAAAAATAAGTGAGAAGTGATCACTTTCTCCAATGATACTACATACTGTTATCACAAAACTGACTGTATCTACATTCAGTCTTGTGTCATATACGACTTTCATTTTAGAAATATACCAAAATGTGCAGCTATTATGGAAAATATGCCAAATCATTGATGCAATGGTGTAACACATCATATAATTTTTTCACAAGCGCATATATATATTATAGCCTTCTTGAAGCTCAGACAAAACAGAAGAAGTGATAGTTGGGCATATTCGTACACACTCTCTCTCTCTCTCTCTCTCTCTCTCTCTCTCTCTCTCTCACACACATATATATATATATATAGATAACATGGAGGGTTTCGTTGTGACAGTAAATGGGAACATTAAAGAAGTAATGAGACGAATTAATAAGATACAGCTTTTGCAACAAAATTGACAACTATTTTTTAATGTGCTACCTTTTTAAGAAAGTGACCATTATACAGCTAGGAGACAGATGACCCAGAGGATTTTTTGTGACAGTAACTGGGTAAATTAAAACAGTAACAACACAAATGGATAAGATACAGCTTTTGCAACAAAATTGAAAACGATCTGTAAATGTGCTACCTTTTTTAGAAAGTGACCATTATACAGCTAGGCATTACCGCTGTAAACCCTGCCTCACTGAATTACTCACAGGTGAGGTAGATTGCTCATGACGTGAAAGAGTGGGAGTAGCTAATGCATGAAATGATCTTCAAGCAAAGAGGTTTTCCTAAATACTCAAATTTTCCTTCGAATGTACTTCCTGATAAATTAAAATGTCAGCAAGCCAATACGTAAATTACAAGTGATGTGTTCTGGATAGAATACCTTGCTACGTGAAGTAGGGTTCCATTTACATCCAACCCTAATTTTAAGTTGAGCACATTCATTGATGAGGTACAGAATAGATTCCAAATGTGCCCCACTTTAGACATATTACTGAGGGACATATTGAAAATACACAGAGTCCTACTTGCACTTACTCCAGCCAAACTTCTTGATCAAAAGCTTGCAAAGCCAACCAACATGTTTATGTTGACGGAAGAAGAAACTCTGTGGCAGGCACTGTTATGTGAAGTAAAGCAGTCATTCTTGCCCTTCATTACAACATTGGACTGCCTAAAAACATAACCCAAACACACAAATACAACGCCATAGCAGAAATCTGCGTTACTCGAGTTCATACACCCAGAAATAAGCACTTCCTGCAGACTTTACCACACCAGAAATACTTCATAGGCAAATAGATTTATTGAATTACCTGATTATAAGTAAGTGTGCCATGTATAAATCATAGGTGCAGACAGAGGGATGAATACAGTAAGCAGATTCAAAAGGGTGTAGATTTCCATCAGGTGAAAAGGCTTGTACAGGAAAGGGTAGTGTGGAAAGCCACATCAAACCAGTCTGCAGACTGAAGACAATGACAACAATTAATAACCTATAAAACAATAATGCATTTACAACAAAGCATATTACTTTGAACCTAGTCGACATACATTTTTAGGGCAGGATCCATTTTAAATATTTTCACAAACAGGAAAGTATGTATGCTGCTACAAAATAGCTCCTTTAGTAACACGCATTGTTACTACCCATAGTGTTTTATTCCAGGAGTTGCTGTTATCAATATCATCCTCAGTGTTGGTCCATTGTTTTTGAATCACTGTAGACAGCAAGTTACAAATAAAACTATGTCTGCAACGCGTTCTGGCCATCACACTACGTAACAATATATGAAATCAATGAGGCAGCAACAGTGACAAAAGTTTGTAATCAATTCTGTACATCATCAAGGAATGTGCCCAAAAATAGTGTTGGATGTAAATGGATCACTACTTAACATAACAAGGTAATCTATCAATAACACGTCACTTGTAAATTCCAATTAGACCTGCTGATATTTTGGTTTATCAGGAAGTAAATTTGAAAGAAACTGGACACATTTTAAGTATTTAGGAAGACCTTTCTGCAACAATTTACCAGTCTTCCTCTTTTATTTTATTTTTATTTATTATTTATTTGTTCCGTAGATCCATATTGAGGGGATCCTCGTGGATGTGGAACACGTCAAGAAACAAAATTTACAAGTTGAATAACAGATAATACTAATAATATAAATACAAATACATACACTTATAATATAAATACAGAGACATAATTTTTAAGGTGTTTTTTCTGATAATATAATAATACTAATACAGTATGAATGCATGCATCATTTGGCACAGTTTAGAAATTCACTAGTGGAGTAGAAGGAGTTGGCCACTAGAAAGTCTTTTAGGTCCCTCTTAAACTGATCTTTATTTGTAGCTAAATTTTTTATACTTGATGGTAAATTATTGAAAATGTGTGTTCCTGAGTAGTGGACCCCTTTTTGAACTAAAGTAAGTGCTTTTAAATCCTTGTGTAGATCATTTTTGTTTCTAGTATTGTATGTATGAACTGAGCTGTTTGTTGGGAAAAGGGATATATTATTTATGACAAATTTTATTAAGGAGGCAGTAGTTAATATACCCAATTCTTTGAAGAGGCTTCTACAAGACGTCCGTGAATTTACTCCAAAAATAATACGTATTACACGTTTTTGGACTCTGAAGACTTTTGACTGACTTGAAGAGTTACCCCAAAATATTATACCATATGACATTAAGGAATGAAAGTAAGCAAAGTATGCAAGCTTTGTTATTTTTATGTCTCCTATGTATGATAACACTCGTATTGAAAATACAGATTTGTTGAGTCGTTTCTGCAGTTCTGTGGTGTGCTCCTCCCAACTAAATTTATTATCAAGCTGTAATCCCAGGAATTTAATACTGTCAACCTCTTCTATCTGCTCTTCTTCATACTTAATGCATATGCTATCAGGAAATCTCTTACATGTTCTGAACTGCATGTAGTGCGTCTTTTCAAAGTTTAATGACAATGAGTTGGCTTTAAACCATTTATTAATGTTCGTGAAAATATCATTAGCAGACTTTTCTATCACTATACTTGACGTACTCTTTATTGCAATACTTGTATCATCTGCAAACAAAACGAACTCTGCTTCTGGTAGTGTAACTGATGAGAGATCATTAATGTACACAAGAAAAAGCAATGGCCCTAAGATGGATCCTTGTGGGACACCACATGTAATTTCTTCCCAATCCGATGATGACTGTTGGCCTAATTCACTAGTCACTTGCACTGACACCCTTTGTTTCCTGTTAGTGAGGTACGACTTGAACCATTTTGCAGCATTTCCCGTGACCCCATAGAATTCTAATTTACTTAAAAGGATGTTATGGTTCACACAATCAAATGCCTTTGACAAATCACAGAAAATACCTGCTGCTTGCAATTTATTATCTAATGAATTAAGTACATTCTCACTGAAAGTGTAAATAGCCTTCTTAATATCGGAACCTTTCAGAAATCCAAACTGTTTTCTAGACAATATGCCATTTGCGGTTAAGTGGTTGAGAAGCTGCTTGTACATTACCTTTTCTATAATTTTTGAGAATGCTGGCAAAAGTGAAATGGGTCTGTAGTTTGATGGTATCTCTTTATCCCCCTTCTTGAAGAGAGGTTTAATGTAAACGTAACGATAAGACCTATATAGGTGTCAACCATCAACGAAGTCACAAAAATGGGAATAACATTCAATGGGGTATTCATTGAATTTCTTTTTTAACTCTTATAAAACAGCTGGCTACATGGCATATCTGCAATTTGGGAACCACACTGTCTCACAAATGGGTGGAAATATGAATCCTAAAATTCAGGATGCAAGCTACAAAAGCTCATCAGGTCACCAATGTAATCAAAATTTTCCAACATCATAGGTATTGTTTGGCAACTCTCACGTCATGTCAGTGAGAGTCTGATTTGTAATTCTAAGGTTGGTTGACATTTTATTGTTATCTATATTAAATATTCTCAACTATTCACATCAGCATATATGATATTGTGATAGTAAACTGAATTTATTTGTGGTCAAGAAGGTTGTTTTCTGTATTAGCTACCACTACTCTCATGTTGCGAGCAATCTACCTCAGTTGTGAGTAATTCAATGAGAAGGGTTTAACGGCAGTAATGCCTAGCTGTATAATGATCACTTTCTAATAAAGGTAGCACATTTGTAGATCGGTTTTCAGATTTGTTGCAAAAGCTGTATCTTATCAATTTGTATCATTACAGTTTTAATTTACCCAGTTATTGTTACAACAAAATCCTCCGTGTCATCAACCTAGTAGCACTTATTACAGCCATATCTGTAAAGAATTGAAGCAACTGTAAGGGGGCACAGATTTGTATTTTGTTCATCATCTTGGTATCACGAAATACAGGACAGGACTGTTTTGTCTCAGCTTCAAGAGGCTTAAAATCAAAATATGCTTCTGAATACATGATATGATTTGTTACTCCACTGCATCAATGATTTGCTATAGTTTCCATAATAGCTGCACATTTTGATATAGTTCTGAAATGGAAGCTACATATGACACAAGATTGAACATGGATATAATCTGTTTTGAGATAACAGTGCATAGTATTGTTGGAAAAAGTGGTCGCTTCCCACTTATCTTTCGTATGTTAAAAGAAGCTCTCACAGAAAGTTGATGAGAGTAGTTCATCAATTCGTCTGCATTTTTCAATTCTGTAATCTGCTGTCAGTCTGAAAACTTAGAATGGCGATTGGTTGTTGTGGGTTCACAAGAAGTTCTTCCTATTGCTTGGCACTATTTCTGAGATGTTTGGCTCAATTCCAGCATTGATTCCGAGTTATGGTGCTATATTCTCATAATTTTTCAACATTGATGATGATATCTGCTTATTCATTGCATTTATACCACCATGATATCTTGATTTGAATTTTCGACCACAGGAAGATTGTTCCTTCATTAAATTGTGAACAGTTGTGTGTTTTATGTCGCAAATTGTATTAGCTTCGAAAAGAGAAAAATGACAGGCAGCAAAACCAACACTATCATTTTAGCTCTGTGCACCATTCTTGTCTCGTGATCTATAGCAAGCACAGTTTATTAGTAGCATTTCGTTGTACTGGTGATGTGTGTGGCTTCAGGTCTGTTTTTCCTTCAGTAAATAACCTAAAGGGTATCCATTAACAAAATGCTAAACAGTGTGCCAACCAAGACATCAGGTTTTTTAAAATTTGTTATTTTAATCATTTTCATTCTTCTGTAATGCAGTAAACATTCTTGATTAATAGTTTGTCATTATTACCATTAATTATCATAATTAATTCAGCTGCAAAAGCATTCCTGTAGACTCCTTGTGGCCAGTTGATCAGAATGAATCGGTGGTATGAGAACATACACAGATTTAACTGGCCATTTTGTGTTCAGGAGAATAGGAGAAACTAAATCATAGAAAACAATAACACAAGGCTAATGACTCGAGCAAATATTTGTAATAATTTATGTTGATTTAACATCGTGACATAAGAAACAAAACCATAAGACAAATTGTGAGTGGAAATATTCAAAGAATCCATCAGAGGCGTGGGTTTGGGTCATCATTTACTGGGCAAACAAAGGAGTATCACTGTGAAAGCAATAACTAAGCGATTAGTAGTCTATAGATTGTGTATGTAGCCTATGTCTGCCAATGAAAAAACACAGAATTGCACACTGCTCACATATACAGTTTAGTTTATGTTACTGGATGTAATTTAAGTTTCTTGTTTTCCGAATCCTCAAATGAACTGATTACTGTGTTGCAGCAAATAATCATTTCTTCTGGCTTTCATCCAAACCAACAAATTTCTGTATTCATATTGAAGACATGAATTTTTACTTGTACAGCCAGAAGGCTGCATATAGAAATGAAGTTGATTTCAAGATAGGAATGTTTGATACCTTACCGTTTTGTGACTGATGGGGTAATGTTCATTTGCAGTAACTTTTCATGGCACCAAAATTAGATTTGAAGCAATCTAACAAAGTAATTATTTTATTCTTTTATATCATAGGAAAAATTGTAACCGGGATGAAAGATCATATATCCCAATCTTTGAGTCCTGCAATATGTTGCAAGAACAATATCAGTATCTCTAACTTCCCTATTAATGTGCTGAAATTATAATACTGCAAAGCTACAAAAGATTTGAACACTAGTTTCGGTCTAATCGGATGACTTAAATATCTGCAACCTAAAGGTGATGTTGGACACTATCAGGAGATAGTGCTGCATATTAAACGAACCTGAAACTCTCCACTGGAAGCCCATATGAGACAATCACAGATTTTGTCACTTATCACTACAGAGATCTTCCAAGCACAGCTAAGAACTGGCATCATCACTGCTAATAATTGGCAATGCTTTGCAGTGCAATTACTTCCACAAGTGATACTGAAATGTCTCACAAAATTCACTTGACATTTATCTTCCACTTCCATGACTCACACTGTATAATCCTCGTGTGATACAAGAGATTGGGATAGGCATTTAATGTTTGAAATCAAAGAATGCCATTATTAGTTGTGACAATTCAGGTTTCCTTTTGTGATGTGTTAGAGGCTCAGTATTAAATATGACAGAGAGATGGAAGCTGGCAGTAGCACATGGTCGGCTATGTGGTTTATGTGTGTCTTTTGATACAAGGCAGGTGTAGAATGATACTTTCACTCTGCAGCGGAGTGTGCGCTGATATGAAACTTCCGGGCAGATTAAAACTGTGTGCCAGAACTGGGACTCGAACCTGGGACATTCGCCTTTTGCGGGCAAGCGCACTACCGACTCTGCTATCCCAACACGACTCACTATGCCGCCCCACAACTTTACTTCCGCCAGTACCTAGCCTCCAACTTTCCAAACTTCACAAAAGCTCTCCTGCGAACCATGCAAGACTAGCACTCCTCACATCTTGAGTCGTGTCGGGATAGCACAGTCGGTAGTGCGCCTGCCTGTGAAAGGCAAAGGTCCCAGGTTCGAGTCCCGGTTCCAGCACACAATTTTAATCTGCCAGGAAGTTTCAAGACAGGCGTAAGTCGGCAGTTCTAATCGCAGTGGCAGAAAGAATGCTTAGCGATGGTACTTTATTTTATTTTGTTTTATTCGCTGTAAAATGCAAGAAGAAATTCTCTAATGAAATCAGTAGAAAACCTTTACACCTTTACTCCAATTTATGGAAATGGCCATAGATATCCACTTTGCTTGACAATACAAATGCCTCTGGAAAAATTCGAATTAACCTTCAATACAAATTTAATGTTATTACTCCCCTAGGACCACATGCTAATGGGACACTTACGGAGGAAGTGAACATGATGATTAATATAGTTTCTTGGTGTAAAATATCTGCTGTAGAAATTAGACATGAAGACATATAGTATGCAATGAATTGTATTAACACAATTTATCACATACAATTTCCATAAGGAATCAAATAACGACAGTATAACATTATAGTGCAATAACGTACTGTGGTTTGATAAAATCATACAAACAGATGACAATGACAGATTAGATGAATGGCTATTGTAAAAGGAAATGTAACGAAAATCAAACCACAACAGTGTTAAACTTTGTAGAGTGCTATTTGATTGGATCAAGTGAAACAGGCAAAAGGGAGTACAAATGCCTGAAAAATGAGATTGACAGGAAGTGCAGACTGGCTAAGCAGGAGTAGATAGAGGACAAATGCAGAACCGTAGAAGAATGTATAACCAGGGGAAAGATAGATACCACCTACAGGAAAATGAGAGATATTTGGAGACAAGAAAAAAAGCTGTATGAATATCAAGAACTCAGATGGAAAACCAGTACTAAGCAAAGAGGGGAAAGCTGAACTGTGGGAGGAATATATAGAGGACCTATACAAAGGAAATAAACTTGAAGGCAGTATTCTAGAAATGGAAGACGAAGTGGAGGAAGATGAGATAGAAGATATGATACTGCAAGAAGAATTTGACAGAGCGCTGAAGGATTTGAGTAGAAAAAGGCCCCTGGAGTAGATGATAGTCCATCTGAACTGCTGATATCAGTAGGAAAGCCAGTTATGAAAAAATTGCTCCACCTGGTATGCAAGACGTATGAGACAGGAGAAATACCCTCAGACTTCAAGAAGAATATTGTAATTCCAATTCCAAAGAAAGCAAGTGCAGACAAATGTGAAAATTACAGTACTATCAGTTTAATAAGTCATGGTTGCAAAATACTAACACAAATTATTTACAGACAAATGGGAAAACTGGTGGAATCCAACCTCAGGGAAGATCAATTTGGATTTAGGAGAAATGTAGGAACACGAGAGGCAATACTCACATTACGACTTATCTTAGAAGATAGGCTAAAGAAAGGCAAACCTATGTTTTTAGCGTTTGTATATTTGGAGAAAGCTTTTGACAATGTCGACTGGAATACACACTTTCAAATTCTGAAGGTAGCAGGAGTAAAATTTTGGGAGCAAAGAGTTATATTCAACCCATACAAAAACCAGACAGCAGTTATTACAGTCGAATGGCAATAAAGGGACGCAGAGGTTGGGAAGGGAGTAAGACAGAGTTGTAGCCTTTCTCCAATGTTGTTCAATCTGTACACTGAGCAAGCAGTGAAAGAATGCAAAGAGAAATTTGGAGAGGGAATTAAAGTTCAGGGAGAAGGAATAAAAACTATAAGGTTTGCCAATGATATAGTAATTTTGTCAGAGACTGCAAAGGATCTAGGAGAGCAATTGAATGGAATGGACAGTGTCTTGAAAGGAAGATATAAGATGAACATTAACAAGAGTAAAACGAGAGTAATGGAATGTAATGTCAGAAAATCAGGTGATGCTGAAGGAATTAGATTAGGTAATGAGACAATAAAAGTAGTAGATGAGTTTTCTTATTTCAGTAGCAAAGTAACTTCTGATGGCCGAAGTAGAGAAGATATAAAATACAGAATTGCTATGGGAAGAAAAGTGTTTCTAAAGAAGTGAAACTTGTTAACATTCCATATTAATTTAAATGTCAGGAAATCCTTTCTGAAAGCATTTGTCTGTAGTGTAGCATTGTATAGAAGTTAAACGGGACAATAAGAAGTTCAGACAAAAAGATGACAGAAGCTTCCGATATGTTATGCTACAGATGAATGATGAAGATTAGATAGGTAGATCACATAACTAATGAGGACGGGCTTAACGGAATTGGGGAGAAAAGGAGTTTATGTCATATCCTGTCTAAGAGAAGGGATAGATTGGTAGGACACATTCTGAGACATCAAGGAATTGTCAACTTAGCATTAGTAGAAAGTTTGTGGAGATCGAGGGACGATTACAGTAAGCAGATTCAAAAGGATGTAGGTTGCGAACGTATTCTCAGATGAAGATTTTTATTTATTTATTTATTTATCAGGCTTTTGAAATATGGTGCTACAGAAGAATGCTGAAGATTAGATGGGTGGATCGCGTAACTAATGAGGACGTACTGAACAGGATTGGGGAGAAAAGAAATTTCTGGCATACCTTGACTAAAAGAAGGGATAGATTGGTAGGACACATTCTTAGACATAAAGGAATCGCGAATTTAGCATTAGAGGGAAGTGTGTGGGGTAAAAATCGCAGAGGA